>CM060193.1:1209166-2418333 GCA_030549335.1 Pontederia crassipes
CAGACAACAGAATCTAACATGTCTGAATGCAAAATTCGAAATCCTGCATCAATTGCATGAAGAAAAAAATGCTCTTTTGGAAGAAAAAATCAAAGAGCAATTCAGAGATCAAAGATAAACACAGCAGCGTCGCAGATTACTCAACATTAATAGGATTTATCATTAAATTTGATAACCAATTCAAAACATCTGGAGTGGGGTTCCCCGGAGTCTGGCTACCTGAGCAAAGAGGGCTTAGAACGCGCCGGCGGCGAAGAGGGCCCGATTGACGACGTGGTGCTGGAAACAAAATCGTACACAGAGAAAAAAACAGGGGATGGGTTTATTAAATATATTAGGGCACTGGAAAGCCCGGACTCGTCTCTCTCTCGATAAATATATTTTCAAGAAATAATAAAAAAAAAAAGATTTCTGTTGATGTTAGATCTTTTCCCCAAATTTATGTAGTTATTTTATCTGAAATAGAATTCTATTTGGATAGAAACTTTACACAATTCTAAAGTCGGTGAATTTTTTTCGTCTTCGAAAAATTATTTAATTAAGATTTACAAATGCTTTTTTATTTGTTTAAAGATATTATGATTTTTTATACATGTTTTTAAGTATATGGTTATCACGTCAAAATCTTTTTTATTGATTTTTTGTATTTAGATGCTTGGTAATTTTGTTCTTTTCCCTAAAAAATGTTCATCATTTTGAATAAAAAATATTGTTATTTTTTTAAAAAAAATAGGAGTTGAGTATTTTTCTACTTCGACTTGAACTTTCAACCAACATAAATTATCACACAAAAAGTATATTATATATTTATATAAAAGGAAATAACTTTCCGGTATTAAAAAATGTTTTTATCAAAGTATTCTAAAGCGTTCGGAAAACAAATTTATCCGACCAATGTGCTCAATTTGACGTGAAATCAAAATTTTCAAAATCTTCATATTTCTAAGATCGGATTAACATCTGATCATATATACGAACAAAAATATTTTACACCTAACTAATATTGTTAAAATAAAGCCCAATAACATTTTTAATGAATCTTAAAAAGCAATAATATAAAATAAAATTACGATATTGATTTGTGACCAAGAATAACCACACAATTTTAATGAAAAACAGGCGCAAAAAAGAAATATAATGTTTTTACTTCAAATGGTATGAAGGTGAGTAAATAAAATAAGAATTTGTTGTTTTCTTAATTGGGAAGGATTGTGAAATAAAAAAAAGTCAAGAAGTGTAAGTAATATTTTTTTGGAGATAAGGCAGGACAAAAAGTGACCCATACATATATATATATATATATGGGTTAGATCGTGATCTGATAACTCATAAATAAGTATCATCAAAATATTTCTAAACAAGTGCATATTTTGTGAACTATCATATCACGATCTACTCTCATATATATGGATTACTTTTTATCTCACATAATTCTTATTCCCTATTTTTTGTACGATTGATATAGACAAAAAATTTGCACGATGATTTTTGACTTATAAAATTCGTGTGAATTTAATATTTAGAGTGTAAAGAAGTGTATTTAAACTTGAAAGTTAGATTAAATAATATATTCGGATGAATTTAAAGGTTTTGTTAGATTTTTGTTAACAATGATTCAATAGCGTATAGAGGTTTGACTAGTGGATAACAAGTAGCGATGATTGACGAGTAAATGTTATAACATATAAGTGTTTAATAAACTTAGAGGTAAAATTAAATAATAAATATAAAATGACATAATAAGACATATGACAAATTATTCAATAAAGCACTATAAAAAATCTATTATAATACAATAAAAATTTATTTATATCCCAATTAAATAAAATAAAATTTCATAAATATTTTATTCTTAAAATACAATTAAGTAAGATAACTCGGCTATCCTAGGAGAGCTCTGAAACATTCTCCCTCACTCAAGTCAGTGACGTTCCTAGAATTGCAGCTTTTGTTCAATCTTTTGCTTGAAATGCCACAAGGCTTCGGCGGTCTCTTAATTTGTGTCTTTCGCTTCATCGAATAAAGTACTCCTTTATATTCTTCACACGAAGACGAGTATATCTTCAACTTGGTCAGTAAATAGTTGACGGAGCACGGTCTGAAACTTCACACTCGGAATCTTCAAAGTCTTGAATGTAGGGCTTGAGCAAGCTAATATAGAAGATGAGGAGTTGTTGGCGGCGAGAGCTCAAGCTTGTAGGTCACTTTACCTACTTTCTTCAGTATCTTGAACGTTTAATGAGGCTCTTGTGCAGATTCTTCTCGCTTAATCGAGGATGTTGGACCTGCTCATAAGGACCAAATCT
Source organism: Pontederia crassipes (assembly GCA_030549335.1). Taxonomy (NCBI): domain Eukaryota; kingdom Viridiplantae; phylum Streptophyta; class Magnoliopsida; order Commelinales; family Pontederiaceae; genus Pontederia; species Pontederia crassipes. The sequence goes on from CM060193.1 coordinate 1,211,473, forward strand.
CTGACATCAAAGTTGACGTCCCATCGGGCAGTGTCAGCCCATTTCTTCATGCACTTCGATTCTTTGTGCAAACATGCCCAAGCCATATCATTCTGTCCAAATCATTTCCTCGTCATACGGTGAGCGGTGGGGACTGTCACTATAAGAAGTGGTGACAACATGTGGAGTGAGGGATTGCTGCCATGTCATTATCTCGAAAGGACTCTGATTGGTCGACTTGCTCCGTTGCAGGTTGTAAGAGAATTGTGCGATGTCGAGTAGCTTCGTCCAGTCCTTCTGATTGGCACTCATATAATGCCGCAAGTAGATCTATATGATACAATTCACTCTCTTAATTTGACCGCAGATTTGAGGATGAAGTGCGGTTGAGAAATGTAGGTTGGAGCCCATCATCTAGAATAATTCATTATAGAAATTGTCAATGAATTGCTCATCTCGATCGCTGACTATGCTTTGGAGAAGGCCTCAATACTTCACTACGTGCTTTATGAATTACTCAACAGTTTTAGTGGTAGGACACATTGCGGAGCTAGCAACGAAGAGGGCATACTTGAAAAACTAATCAACGATCACTATGATGGTACCCACCCTTTATACTTGGACAGGCGCGTGATGAAGTCCATGGAAACATATTTTCATGGCCGCTCTGAAATAGGCAGAGGTTCCAAAAGTTCTTTGGACGCTTGATTTATCCCTTTATCTTGCTGCCAAATAAGACATGTCCTCATAAAAGCTTCAACATCATCCTTCATTCTTGGCCAAAAGTAGTTGTCTCGATGAGTGCCAAAGTATAATGAATGCCCGCATGTCCCGCCCACTTCGAATCATGGTACTCTTGCATGATAGCGCATCGTAAGTTGTCGAACAATGGAATGTAGATGCGACATTCCTTCGTGAAAATCAACTAATCTTCCACCCAAAATCAATGCATTTTTCCCTCCTTTGCTTGTTCAAACAAATTCTTCACCGTGTGATCCGACTTCAATCCCTTCTTGATCCTCTCGATCGAGTCGGCTTGAGGGGAGCTCATGGTCGCCAATTTCGTGCATCGGCAATGACATTCATCTTGTCGAGCTTGTACTTTAGAATGTAGTTGAACTCTATCATGAAGTCTTGTCATCGTGCCTATTTTGGTGAGAGCTTCTTTTGCGTCTCAAAATAGTTGGACCCAACATTGTCCTTCTTTATATGAAACCATGACCCGAGTAGGTAATACCGCAATGTCCTAGGGCAATGGATCATCGCGGTCATCTTCTTCTTATGAACGGCGTAGCACTGTCGTTAGGTTTGCGACTCTCAAACGCTATGGGATGTCCCTCGTGCATAAGAATTCCTTCGATAATATAGTCAGAAGCAGAAGCATTTGTCTGTACCTCATAAGCCTTGGTGTGATCCGGAAGGATGAGCACCGATTCCTCCGTCATGGCCCTCTTGAGAATGTCAAACACTTCACATCCAAGGCCTCCATGTAAAATCACTGATCTCCTTTGCCGACCTCTCATCTTTTTATGGACTCGACTTTGGTACATCGATTTTTGCTTCATGTGGGGTGGATGCCTCGGGACGTCATCCATCTCCGTAGCGTCATTTGATCTCTTTCCTTAGGGTCTTGAGTTCTTGTTCCATCTCGAACCTCATGTTTGAGCGTCTATTGTCCTAAGGACTCCCCGCTTGTCCATGATTGTCGTCTCCATGGACTCGAACCGCGTACACAATGGTGCGACATCGTCTCACACCATTGTGATGTCCATTGTCTTTACTTTTCGCTCATGCGTTGTGAATTGGTCTTGCATCTTGTCAACACATAGTTGGAACTGACCGAGACGTTGCTCGAAGGCGATCATGACATCATTCAAGTGGGCGCACTCTCGCTCTGGAAGGTCTTTCTCCTATGCAACAGGCTCTTGAGTCATCTTCGAGTTCGACATCATTTCCTCTTAATTGTCAAACGTCAAATTGAGCGGTCTTAAAAAAGTGGCTCTGATACCACTTGTCACGAGTCATTTTTACGTTCGACCGACCCGTGCAACGTCTAGACGTGCCCACTATTTAGACAAGCTTTTTTAAGCATTTTGCAAAAACTTTCTTATATCATTTTCTTAATGCCACAGTTTTGGGACGTTTGATCTCGAACTGACGCTTTGATAGAAATGTTTGTGAACAAATGAGCACTTAGACGGAACGCTCAATCTTTTGGTACGCCTTGTGGATTGTCACACCACGCTTGACTCTCGATACTAGATTTTAAAAAGTTTAGAATTTTTATTGAGTAAATAAAATTATTACAAAGGATTTTCGGAAAGAACTAGTAGGTCTCTCCTACTATATCACCGTGTCGGGAGGTAATTTTGTGACGTGTGATGTGGAAGATAAGATAAGATATGCACTTTTTCGAAATTCATATTATAAAATTACCATCATATTTGAGAATAAGACTAAGTTATAAAAATAGATTAAAAAAATATAAATAAATAAAATAACTTAGGTTCCGAAAAATCCTCGAAAAATAACTCGATCAAATAAGAGGTGTTGGACCACGGCGTTACCGTTTGGCCATCTCTAATTTAAACTATATTTATATATTGAGAGATGCTATATCCTCCTAAATTAGGAAGATTATCCTCCTAACTCACTCCCAATGGCAGTGAGTATAATTTTATCAAATTTTTTAGACAGATTAATTATGTGAGTATGAAAAGGATTTTTAGGCTAAATTTTTAGAAGGATTTAGTTTTTTTTTTCGGTAGTTAACTATATTTATATTTTGCATCCCCGTTTATATCTTGTACTTGTGGATAATATCAATTTATGTTCCCAACTTACAACTATAGCATTCATTGCATCAACTACTCGAGGGACACCACCCACAACGGAAAACATTGCCACCATTGGGTCTGTTTGGCCACCTTTATATTAATCCAGAACAATTTTTCTTTACTCTTGAAATGTTCTTACGGTGAGAACCTTCTTGGTCCACCAGAATGTTACTGCTTTTTCTTGCTCCCGCAATGATGACCTGTGGGGCTCCATGCTACGCTCGTAAGGCTGTTTGGATAGAAAGTTGAGAATAAGCCTGTATTTCTCATTTTAATCTCGTACCAAACACCTCCATTGAAATTAACGAGAAAGACTGTGATTTCGACACTTACTATTCTCACTTTTTTTATATAAACTATGGAATCATTTTATTTTTATTTAATAATAATAATAATCATATATTTTAAAGTCGCATAATTCCTTCTATTAGTCCAAACGCAATTCAAGTATACCACAAAATGCCATCAATCCTATCACCGAGGGTTGGGTGGAGTGGATAGCAACTCCGTACCGCTCCGTAGAGGTCTCGAGTTCGAGTCTTTACGAGTGCAAAAAATTTTCGCTGAGAGCCTCATCTATCATAGTTAGGCATGTTGTCCGGAGCGACATCAGATTAATCAGGATCATAATGGGCCGATAACTCAATTCGCGATGATGCATATAACCGTTAGCACCGCGCTAAGTTGAACGATCGGCTGCGCTTCCTGAATACCGAGATGGCCAACAAAAAAAAAATGTCATCAATTCTTGACGAATTTGAGTAATAGCGCAAAAGTAAAGATTTCAAAGATGTGAATGGTCAAATGTATGACCAAACTAATCTAATGGACCAAATAAAAGGCACTTATATCAAACAAACTGATCTTAAATTTATCTCTTGATTTTTATTTTTTGATGTGACTCATCGACGACGATATTTCATTCACAAATAAACATTTCATTTATCCATTATATTTTTTTATGCTGATCCGAATTTATGGAAGGTGTTTGAGGTTATCAACACTTGATTAATTAAAAAAATGAAAGATAAAATAATAATAATTTATTCTCGGATCAAAATGATAATTTCAACATTCAAATTTGAAAATCATTAGCACAGGCATTTGAAATTCAATTCTGCTACAGTTGAGTTGAACATGTTAATTATCCATTCAAAAATGCTAAATTCTTCTAACTTATCCTCCTAACAATCCTCCTAATACTCACACAATAAAAAAATCCCAAAAAATTAATGAATTTACAATGCATGCCATTGTGTCTTGCTAGGTTGAATACTCTTATTCATTATATGTTACAAACGATATATTCTACTTTCAATATTTTTTTCCGAAACAGATTCAAACATATGTTCTTCCGTCCGAGGCTCCAAGCTCTACATGAACATGGGAATTCTAATATAATATATTAAAAAATATCTTTGCATTGCTTACAAGGGGTAACGTAGGAATTCTCTTATTATAATATTTCTTATATATTCCTCTAATATTTTCCACCTTCTCAAAAAGCCTCCTCCTCCTCTCCGGTCTGCTTTTGTTCTGCTGTGTTTTGGACCGGCGTTGGAGTCTTCGCAACAGAGAGCCCCGAGGTGAGATGGTGGGCGACTTCATGGTGTGCGTCGACAGGATCATGGCGCCCGCCGCGTGCTCCGACTCGGGAAACGCCGCGGGCGGTGCAGCAGGCGCGTCTCCGGCGCATGCGGACTGCGTGGCCGCCGTATGTAGTCCCGAGAGAAAGGAGGAAGGGGGGCGGAGCAAGAAGGCGAAGAAGGGCGGCGAGCTGGTTGAGTGCAGGATATGCCAAGAGGAAGAGGACGAGGAGAGCATGGACTCTCTCTCTCTCGTGTCGCTGTTTTAGCGCCATATTGAATCTTGATTGTTTGACTCAAAATTTGGTTTTTCACATGCTGATTTTCTTAGTTCATCACTGATATCCAAGAGTTTTGACATAAAAATGAAATGTTTTTTTGTCGAAGAACTTTGGAAGGTGATTGATTACTTACTTTGTTGCATTTTGCTCAAGTGGAAACGATTTGAAGTAACTTCCGTTTGAAATTTAAGGAGTTTGTCTTTGTTTGTTCCTTGTGTGTTTTTCGAACGAAAAGAAACAAGTTTGCCCTTTTTTTTGGGTAGTTTCCTTGCACTTATGGTGATCAAGAAATTGCATACAAGTTTTAGCTAAGGCCTGCTTGTTTTGTTCTTTGCTGGGCATGGATATTTACTTTCTTTAAGGTGGTTGCGAGGGAAGAAGATGAGAGCAGAGTGGTTGGTGGATGGATGTATCCTGTATGCGCTGGCATTGTCTCACCTTGGCATTCATTGATCTTGACTTGGCCTTTAGAAAAGAAATCAACTACTTTGTTTCGTGGTTACAGACAGTTTTGACATTGCTCGTGCTTCTGGCTAGGTAAACTATCTAGGCTTACTTCCTAAAAAAATATAGGCTTAAATGAAAACGATGGGCCAAACCCTCATGTATCTGGGTCTAGCAATTCAGTTTAATTTGTGGGGTTCAGAGTACCTGAAGCATCAGGATTAACACAAAGCCATGCACATTGCATGAGTGTGCATTTCCTTCGTCGGGTTTAATCGAGTGGGTTAAGGTTATTGTTGAAGCACTGGCGAGAGTCAAGTAACATTTTCTTTTGTGTTATGTTTTTTGTTGCAAAATGCAGACAGACATTGAGCATCTTGTGCTGGTACTATGCAAAGCTCTGCTAGGGAAGTTCGCTGTACAATTCATATCCTTAGCAGGACTTTGCATATTGTTGAAGCCCTGTCCAGAGTCAAGTGACATTTTCTTTTGAGGTTATCCTTTTTGTTGCAAAATGCGGACAGAAATTACGCATGTTGTGCTGGTACTATGCCAAACTCTCCTATGGAAGTTTGTTGTACAATTGATATCCTTAGCGGGACTTTGCTTGAAACCAAGATAGGGAAATTTTGGACTATTCAAGATCAGCTCATAATTAAATGCAACGCTGAGGGGAACTTTATCTTGTGATTTTATTGCTGTTCTGAAACCAAGGCTCCTCTCCCATGCTAATTATGTGTAGTTATCTTGATCCCATACTTTTCAGAGCTTTATGTAAATGAAATAAATGTCTGCAATATGAAATCGAAGGATGTTCTACTTAAATGTAAAACGTCTAACATGGATTATGCTCTGAACTTCATTTTTTTGGTTAATAAAGGTACTTTGGCATTACCTTTCTTTCATAAAGCTGTACTTAAGTCTTGTTTATTTCTAATTTACCATAGTGCATTAGTGTTTTGACTCTTGACCAAAAAGGATAAATCATTGTTTCTTTAAGAGAGAAATTATTGTTATTGTTGTTGATAACACGAATGACACATTGTCATCATCATCTTTGCTGCAGTTTGCGCATAGGAAATGCATTCAAAAGTGGTGCAATAAGAAAGGAAATGTCATTTGCGAAATCTGCAATCAGGTTGAGTTTTGAGGCATTATCCTCTCTCTCTATCTCCCCCCCTCCACACACACATATCTGTCCGTAGTCGTGTGTATGTGTGCTTGTTTCCCTGTCCCTGTTTCTTTTTGTATATTATGATATTTTTTATTGCAAATTGGGCTTTTAGTAGTAAATTTTGCATTTGATAGCAAGGATCCAAGTAAGCTTATTCATTGATGATTAAGTACTTAGATTTGTTCTGTAAGCTTATGAGTTATGACCATGTTGATTTTGTTAAGACATCAGCATCATAACATCGCTAGGATTATTCTATTCAGTTTTTGCAATGTGTCCAATCATTTGGTATATAATTTGAAAGCTTATTATATTAAAAATTTGGAAAACACAGTTTTGCTGTGTAGATCTTATCCAATAAGATTGTATGTGATTAATGTACTGTACAGGCTATTCATATCATTATATCTTTTTCAAAAAAAAATATATCAGTAAACGAGTGCAGTGAAACCAAATAGGCTGGGCCAAACTATGGTTCTCGAATCAGTACTTGACAAAGATGGTTGACCATAGCAATCAGTACTTATCATATTTAGAAAACATCTGTTGAATTCTTATGCTTGACATTACGTTAATAAAACATTGATATAAATGATTCTGTTGAGACAGATTTTTTCTCCAAATTATTCAATCCCTCCTATCAGAGGAATTCCCAGTATACTGCCCCTTGATGTCAGGTACAAAGCTAATTTCAGCATCAAAATTGAATAACAATATGTTTCAGGTGGTACCCTGAACAAGATTCTGATTGATTATTAACTATGACCCTGATGTTTATTCACTCTCCAATCAAGACAAACTTGGGGCGCACAGATGGATGTTCACGATTCCCATTTTCTTGCCATCGCCACTGTCGAGCAGGAGTTGTTAAATGTAGAGTATGAAGAATATGCAGCTTCAAATAATCTGAAGTTCGATTAAAAGAGGGAGGTCAAGGCGGACACTTGGCGAACTAATAGAGCAATATCTATTGATGAATAATATACTGAAAGATTTGATTATTAATAGAGCGGAATGGCGTCGTATGATTCATGTAGCCGACCCCACCTAGTGGGATAAGGCTTTGTTGTTGTTGTTGTTGAAGAATATGCAGCTGCAAGTTCCAGTGGAATTGCTTGTTGTCGCACTGCTGCAATAGTGGGATAAGACTTTGTTATTGTTATTGTTAGTGCTGATTTATTTTATGAACTTACACAGTTGATGCTTCTATTGCTTGTCCGCCATATCCTCATTGCAACAAGGGAAATAGGGATGACCCAAGACATATCAGCTATATTCAATGTGAGTTTGTGATGTTTATGAAATTATTAATTTATAAAAATAATATAACAACATTAGATGGCATATGTTTCTACGGCAGTCGTGAAGACATTTGAGCCTCATTTCTTTTGATTAGATTGTTTAAGGAACTAATTGCTTGTTTTGTCCATGAAAATTTTGTGGTGTGAATTTATTCTTTACTTTATTGTACAACCATAATGCTGCAAGATGTCAGCTATTAAGTGTTGAGGCTTGGTCCTCTACAAAGGTTCTTGTGCGTACTTGATTTGAAAAGAAAAAGTTGTTTTTGATTGTATCATTTTTCTTGTTTTCAAGGTAAATGTTTCCTTCATACAAAAATATTCATATCCATGAACCTTTGGCACATTTGTGGTTGTACTTATTTATCTTAATTTGTGACTTGGTGAAGGTGATGTAGAAAATTCATTCATAAATTTCAATAGATGATTTCTAGGTGCACTGAATTCTGTTCATGCTTTTCTCTTTGCTCTTCACGTAGGTCTCTCTCCAATTTGCTGGTCTTTTTCTTCCATGCTATGTTGTAACACGATTCTGCTTCCTAATGCTATGTAGGCGCAGGCGACAGGTATGCAAATCCTACAGCTGCTTCCTTTGTTTCTTAAATATTCGTTGTCCTGCAATCCACATACTTTGCTAATTATGAGATGCAGATGGAAAAATCATACTACATAAATACTATAGTTCATTATCTTTATCCTTCTTAGTATCTTTGTTGCCCTCTGCTCATCATCACCAACATGCTAATAGGATTACTACCCCTAGGAACGGAGGCAGTGATCAAAGTTCGGAAAGAAAAATGAAATATCCTGCTTGGCAGTGATTACAACATGTAAATTTCATTAAAAATTCATTTCCTGCTTATCTGTATAGTTTATGTGACATTTTACTCTTTTCCATGACAGATCTTATAGTGCTATGAAATGCCGGGATGCGGAGAACAAAAAGGTCTTCCCGGTTATGAAGCTTTGGATCTTCCAATTGTATGGTTTTCCGCCCAAATCGGTTGAACACTCCGAGGTTACACTTATCAAGAAAAAATGTATGCTTTGGAACAACACGTTTCATTTCAGTGCAGCTGCAAAGCAGCTCCTTATAACAACAATAACAAAGTCTTATCCCATTAGGTGGGGTCGGCTACATGGATCATACGACGTCATTCCGCTCTATTAGTAATTAAACATTTCGGTATATTATTCACCAATAGATCTTGCTCTATTAGTTCACCAAGTGTCCGCTTTGACCTCTCTTTCCCTTTTTTAATCGGACTCCAGATTATTTGATCTACTCTTCTTACTGGCGCATCTAACGGTCTTCTTTGAACATGATCAAACCATCTCAAACGATTCTCTACCATTTTCTCACTAATAGGAGTCACTCCGATTCGTTCACGTATATGGTTATTCCTAATCTTATCTAATCTTGTATGACCACACATCCATCTCAACATCCTCATTTCGGCTACCTCCACTTTACGTTCATGTTGTCCCTTCATAGCTCAACATTCACTACCATATAACACTGCTGGCCTTATAGCAGTAAATAAAATTTTTCTTTAATTTTATTGGGTACTTTTCTATCACAAAGAACTCCAATGACTTTCCTCCACTTACACCAACCAGCTTGAATTCTATGATTAACATCGTCATCAATCTCATCATCTTGTCTTACAATTGATCCTAAATATTTAAACTTTGTCACTTGAGGAATTATATCCTCCCCTAACCTAACTTTCAAATCGTCTCTAAGTTATTTATTTGTGAAATTGCTATGCATATATTCTGTTTTATTCCTACTTAAACGAAAACCCTTTGACTCCAACGTATTTTTCCATATTTCCAATTTTGTATTAATCTCTTCTCTTGAATCCGCTAAAAGTACTATATCATCCGCAAATAGCATGCACTTAGGTACTTCCTCTGTGATACTCTCGATTATAGCATCGATAATTAAGTTAAATAGATACGGGCTTAAAGCTGATCCTTGATGTAGGTCAATTCCTATAGGAAATTCATTTGTCTCACCTCCGGGTGTCCTAACCCTAGTCAATGCCCTATCGTACATATCTTCTATTACCTTAATGTAGGCAACACTCACCCTCTTCTTTTGCAAGGCTTTCCAAAGTACATCCCTTGGTACCCGATCATACGTCTTCTCTAAGTCAATGAAAGCCATATATAAGTTTCTTCTCCTACTTCGATACTTTTCCATCATCCCCCTTAGCAAATAAATCGCCTCTGTAGTGGATCTTCCTGGCATGAACCCAAATTGTCTCTCAGAAATACTAGTCTCCATTCTCAATCTATGCTCAATCACTTTTTCTCATAATTTCATTGTGTGACTCATAAGTTTAATCCCTCTATAATTTGCACAATTCTGAATATTCCCTTTATTTTTATAAATAGGAACTAATGTACTTAATCTCCAATCATCAGGCATTTTTTTCGACCGTAAAATCTTATTAAATAGTTTACATAACCACAACACACATTTTTCTCCTAAACATTTCCAAACTTCAATCGGTATATCATCCGATCCAACGGCTTTACCATTCTTCATTTTCTTAAGAGCTTCACTAACCTCCGAGATTTTAATTCTACGATAAAATGACATATTAAACTCACATTCGATAACTGTCAAATCCTCTAAATCACAACGGGAATCTTCACATCCATCATTAAATAGCTTATAGAAATACTCTTCCCATCTGTTCTTAATATCTCCTTCAGTAACTAAAATCTTGTCAACTTCATTTTTTATGCATCTTACTTGATCCAAATCTCTTGACTCCTTCTCTTTATTCCTTACAATCTTGTAAATCCTTTGTTCACCAGCCTTTGTCCCTAATTCCTTATAAAACCCCTCATATGCTTTAGCACGAGCATCACTAACTGCCTTCTTAGCCTCTCTTTTCGCCAAACGATACTTTTTCAATTGTCAGAACTATTGTCCAAGTGTATCGCTTTGAAACAATTCTTCTTATTACGCACCTTTTCTTTGACCTTCTCATTCCACCATCAAGTCTCATTATCTCGTAGTCCAAAACTTTTTTATTATCCTAAAATGGCTTTAGCAACCATTTCAATCTTTTTTACCGCATTCTCCCACATGATACTAGCATCTCCTTCTAATTGTCACAAACTTTTCTCTAATAATTTACTTCTAAAAGTCTCTCACTTCTCCCCCTTTAACTGTCACCACTTGATTTTTCGATCAAAAACTGTTCGGAATTTTGATTTTATACATTTCATTTGCATATCAAGAATGAAATATATAAAACCAAAAGCAGCTCCTTATCAAGAAAAAATGTAGATAGATGATTTCTCATGGTATTTTGTTATGAAAATTTATTGATGCAATCAAGGTGGTGCATGGGCACAAGATTTTCCCTTTCTAAACTCGGGGAAGAAAGAGAAAAAAAAAACTACATCCATATAAAGACTTAAATAGCAAATAGAAAAAGAACAACATCAAAAAGTCCTCCCTTTTCTCGAGGCCCCTGATGCTTGATCTTATTATACGAAAGACTACTAGCAAATTAATCTAGTTGGACATGGGAAAATGTAAAGACTTGGAAACTGATTAAACGAATTCCTCATTTGCCAATTGGGAAGAGATCTTCTAGAAAGACAATTTTGATCAGAAGGGAAAAGATTTATGTGGCATATTCACCATTTAGTCATATGGAAAATGAACTCTCACTCATTTATCTGCATTTAATGGTGACCATGTTTGATTAATGCTAAGCAACAACACTTGCCTTCTGGCTTTCTGCTAACCATCCATTGCAAAACCACATAAAACAAAGTAAACAGATGAAAACAACTTAAACACAAAGAATCAGACAGAGGCACGCATGCAAACGGAGAAGAAAACAATACTGTTTTTCCCCACTGAAACTTTAATGCAGGCTAATAAATAATATACGACTTTACTGTTTTTTTTATCACACTTGTCCCATTTTTATCAAAATAGTGGACTACTTTTTCTTCCACCGGTGCCGCCACATGTGGAAGAGCATGGAAGGAGTGCACGGCGGTTTCATGTCAATTTGAAAGCCTTGATCAAGTGCACACACCCCTTTCTATTGCAAGCAATATCTGCATCCACTATGACAAAAGAACAAAAACTGATGGACTTGGGAGGACATGCTACCACCCAAAACAGATGCAATGATGAACTTTGCATATTTCTTCAATAAGTTAATATATATATTTAACTTCGAAAAAAAAAGGCCTAAAACAGAACGCAGAATAATGTTTAATAACATCACCCTTAGAATTTCTCAACCAGAACGCAGAATAATGTTGCATAGCATCCTAAATACTTACTACAACAGAGGAGTTCATAGCTTAAGGAAGAGTTAACAAGATCAAAACAGAACACTGGCATGCAGGCGCCGTTAAGAAACAGATCACTACATAGTTCTTAAAAACGAGGACGAATCAGCAGACCAAGTTTGCAATAATCTAAAGAAACATGCATCATGCGCTGTCGAACAGATGCATGGCTTCTGCAACTGTGGGCAGCGAGGGAATTGCTCCTTTCTTGGTCGCGGTGATTGCCCCGCAGGCGTTGGCGAACTTCAGGATGTTCCTTAGTTTCTTCTCGTCCTGCAATCACGGAGACACGAATCCATTGAGCAAGTCATCATATCAGAGCAAAGTCTTTTGGATCTCATCTTTCCGAGGCACTAACCTGCAAGACCGAATGGTCGTCCACAATCTTCCGGAGCAGTGCGCCCACGAAAGCGTCGCCAGCGCCGGTCGTGTCGACCTGCTTGATGGTGAAGGATTCCACAGCTCCATGGAAATCCTGCGTCAAAATGCAGTCTTTCTTTATTCGAACTCAACCAGTTCCAAGAACACCAAGAAGAATCGAATTGAGAATTCATGCATACCCAAGAAGATTCGAGTTTCGAGTTGCAGGAATCAATACCTTGGTGTAGTATTTGCATCCCTTCTCCCCAAGGGTGACGAGGAGAAGCTTCAAGGTCGGGCGCCACAGCTTCAAGGCGACTTCGTCCTCGACGGAGTCTTCGCCGGTGAGGAACTCCAGCTCGACGTCGCTGACTTTGATGACGTCGGCCTGGTCCCAGATGCTCAAGATCTGCTCCCTGGCCTCCTCCGGAGACGGCCACAGCGGCAGTCGGAGGTTCGGGTCGTAGGATAGCAGCGCACCGGCCTCCTTAGCCGCCTCCATGGCCTTCAGGTGCGCTGATCTGCATGGTTCGGCGATCAAGCTGATAGATCCGTAGTGGAAGACAGCAGCCTGGAGATCCATCCATGGAAAGAAAAAGTGAGAGGAGCAAGGAAATGTCGTCTGATTAGAAAGAACAAAGAAAAAAGACAGATCCGCATGGTTGACTTCGATGGAAAATGTCACAGAACAAGAATCCAACAAGGACATGGATCAGAACTTTGAACAGATCCAGTGAATCTTTAGAGATCTTTTTGCTCGAGTTCTTGTTGTCCGCATGACGAATCTACAGATAATATTCCGAAATATTGTGCTAAGTTCGCATCAAAGGAGGAGAAGATCTACCCTTTTGATGAGATCGAGGTTGAGCTCCGCAGCGGTCAGCAGCATGTCGGCGCTGGGGTTACGGTAAAACATGAACTCGCGCTCGCCGTCGGCCCGCAGGGTGACGAAGGCCAGGGCCGTGCGCGCGCCTGTGTCGAACGTGACGCCGGAGTCGTCGACGCCGTTCTCGCGCAGGATGGCGGCGAGCATGCGGCCGAACTCGTCGTCGCCGAGCTTTCCGGCAAAGGCGGCGCGCCCGCCGAGCCTGGCCACGGCGATCGCGACGTTGGCGGGGGCGCCGCCGGGCGCCTTCAGGAACCCCGTGGCTTCAGCCAGGGACACGCCCGACACCGTGGGCACGAAGTCGATGAGCATTTCCCCGAAGCTGACGACGAGCCCCTCGCCGGCGGCGCTTCCGTTCGTTGCCATCTCCCTTGCGCTGTTTCAGATAATGCTACCGAGGAGGAGGAAGAAATGTTTCTAAAGATGACGTCTTTATTGGAGAGAACAGAGAAAAGAAGGGCAGAGGAGAAGTGAGGCATGTCGAAGGGTACAAGAGGGGGTTAATATAAGGAGCAGAAGCAGGTTGGTGGGTCCGTTGTGGGGTTCTTTTTTGGGTTAACGTTAGTTGGAGCAAATTAAAAACGATTTCTTTCCAATTTTCCAATAGCACAAAAAATGATATCAATTCATTAATATATGCGTGGGATTAATGTATTTCAAATAATTTGAGTGCATCTTAATTGTTGCCAAATTTAATTATAAATAATTAAATATTATTATTTTAAAATATCATTTATAGTGAAGTAATGATTATGATGCGTTTAATATTTCTCCATAATAAAAGATGTTATAAACACTACATCTATATATATATAGCGATATCAACATATATTTTTTAAATATTTGTTGCAACTGTCAAGTCCTCTTGGAACAGTTAATTGTAATTTCAAAATTTATTCGATGGGTATATCGAATGAGTTAGGTGGTGCTTGACACGCATATATAGATATTAAAACCATTAAATTTTGAAAAAAAAGAATCAAAATTCTATTCAGATTTTTCAAAATGAGCACCAATATTTCTACAATAAAATTTTAAAACAAACAACGGAGTCAGAGTTCATGTCATCTTTTCATTGATTACGAGGTAGTTTCTTGTTGTCAGTGCTAAAAAAATCCTTTGAATAACAGCTAAATTAAAACTTTAATAAAGGAAATTCTATGTAAAAACATAAAAAATGAATAAACCTCTTAAGAATATTTTATTATTTAAATAATGTCAGAGTTTTGGCCTTTTCTCACACGTGCGAAGGTAGTTGTGGATAATGCTTTTTTTCTTCCCTTCCTTTTTCTTTTAAATGTTTTCCTTAACATATTATCCACTTTTCACTCCTCAACTTTTCAACCATGTACAACTAACCACAAATAGGTAAAAAGGATGTATTTAAACACTTTTTCTTAACGTTGTTATCTTTTCTGTTTTACTTTTATCCATTTAGTTAAAAAAAATTGAGGCTACGAAGAAGATGAGGTGTGGTGGACCCATTTCATTTTATTATTATTAATAATAATAAGGTAAATGCACACAAAATTGAACAATAGGCGTCGAAGGAATTTTGTGGGTAATAATAAAGTTTAGACGATGAAAAAAAGTAATTTTATGGGAGAAAAATTGAAATATAGCCTTTTAACACACATACTAATTTTCACTTTCCGGCCTTTTCCCTCGATAGATTTGATTTTATATTTTTTTATTCAAAAATATTTTTCCATTTTCCTGTTGATGTAATAGTTTCATGTGATCATCTTTTATTTCTTTTACGTGTTTAAATAATATTTTAGTACTTAAATTAATTTTATGAGCACATTTTTCAATTTGAAAATATTATGTTATGTACATGAAAAAAAGTTGAAGTAAACCAAATTTTGATGGTCAGATAATCCTAAAAGGTACATTATAAATGTGAGCTAACTATAAAATGCAAAATTGAGAGGTTGAAGTTTATGTTTCCATCGTTAAGTACTAGTTGAAAAAGCACTGCAAATTACTCCGAATGCTAATTTTCATACCAATCCATAAGATGCAAATTCAAGAAGAAATCTTGAACATAGTGGGATAGCTGAAAGGAAATAAAAAATATTAATTATAAATTGATAAGTGATAGGACAATTCACATCGTTAACATTTTTATTTAAGAAGAAAGGAAATCTAAAGGGTCCAAATTGTTGAAATCGAAATCAATTTATGACTAGGCGTCATTTAGGAGGCCTTTCAACTCCACTATGTGAATTACAACAAAGATTGGATTACATATATTGAGAGTCTATGACTGCATGCTAAGGGCAATGATGGAGTTAGGGCAAGCCGATCAACGCCACTTTATGTCGGTTGGGCCTTCATTCACTAACTTTTGCCGATGTTTCATATATCAACAACTTCCTTTGCATTTCGACCTACACATTATATATATATATATATATATATATATATATATATATATATATATATATATATATATATATAACGGGGTGTAACCCTCCTTGAGTGAAACACGGTGGAACGCTCCAATCAAGATCGTTCATTTTAGATCTATTGTTCAGATTTTCTTTCTACCTCTTCTCTCACGCATGCTCACTCATCTCGCTCTCTTCTCTGGTGTCGCCGATCACCTCCATGCGCAATCTTCTTGTAACACTTCCAAAATCGTCCCTCCTACCACGTAGGCAGTCAGGTTGACCCTGAGAGCGCTACACTACCTATTGCACTGACCATGATCATTCAACATAATAGCATACGTGACATCAATATAATAAGAAAATATTCAAAGACTTTAATACGGAAGTTCAAACGTCAAATAACAAGGTGAACAGTGGATAACGTGGCTTATAGAAAAGTGCGGAAGAGCATAAGTGGTAGTAAGTTCAATATCGAAAGAAAGAAATTCAACGAACGGAATGA
This sequence comes from Pontederia crassipes, assembly GCA_030549335.1. Classification (NCBI taxonomy): domain Eukaryota; kingdom Viridiplantae; phylum Streptophyta; class Magnoliopsida; order Commelinales; family Pontederiaceae; genus Pontederia; species Pontederia crassipes. The sequence continues at coordinate 1,227,557 of CM060193.1, forward strand.
CATGATGTCTTTGGACAAATTATAGTAACTTGAAAGAAATGTAGCAAATAAAGCTTGCAGAAAAATGTCAGTCATGTGCAGCGTTCACCAAACTCGGTGCCCTTCATCACCTCATCAGTTGGCATTCTCACCTGCAAAATTCTAATGCAGGGGAATCGAATACCCATGAGCAAAGATGTCCAGTACAATAGCAAATAGACGATGAAATAAGGATTAATGATAATCATAGAAAAAATGTCATTGATGAACAATTGTATACTTTGACTTTTATGCATTGACCATAAAGAACCAAACATCATGCTTTAACATTAATTATATATGTGCTTTGTTCTTTACTATAATTATACTTTGTCTTTACATTATTCTGCATTATCTTTACAATGTCATGTCCCATACTTTACTTTACAATGTCTCTATCATGCTGTACAATACTTTACTTTGCCTTTATTTAACTGTGAATTGCACTACGTCTTTTACATTACCGTACTATCCTTAAAGTTTGTTGTCCTATGCGAGCTCGACTTTATTAATTAGAATGCCAGAGGTGCCTCTCTGAATCTCTGATACCAGTAAGTCCAAAAAGGGAAAAGGGATGGGTGTTAATACCTCACCCAATTCGAAATGTAAGTGGGAGAGAATCTACACCCTAGGAACAGTGGTCAATTAAGAATCTGTAGGTTCACTGTCTCCTCAATTAGCTACATGTCCCTCTGGCATAATACTTTAATCTTTGAGGGAAGGAGTGTGACCAAAGCATCATCCTTCATTCGAGATACATGTGGGAGAAAATTTAAAATCTCAGGAACAGTGGTCATTGTAGACCAGTAGCTTCGTTGTCTCCTCAGCTAACTACATGTCCCTCTCTATACTTTACTCTAATATCTGCTCTATACTTTGGGGGCGGCACATAGCAATCATATGTATTTATCTTTACTTTACTTATCTTTGCATATCATGAAATCTGTGAATCAGGGCCCGATTGGGCGTTAATCTCAATACAATAGGACTCAACCAATATAGGTGAATTGATTAGAATCTCAGGTTTAGAAGTTATGTGTGGATCAATTTGGTTGATTGAGACCCATAAACCTATGGGTCTGACTGAACCGAATCGATGAATTGGCTGATCTACTGAACTGGTCGACCGCTCCTGATGGACCGATCGACCGTTCTTTGGCACCGATTGACCGGTCCTCTTGGATCGATCGACCATACTCTTTGTCGGATGTCTATGGATCGGTCGACCGTACCCATTATCGGTCGATCGGTTGTATGATTTGCAAGATGCGCACTGCGCGAAGGATCAGTCGACCGTTCCAGTGATCAGTCGACTGGTTGTAGGATCATGAGAACACGTTCTGTGTGTCGGATCGGTCGGCCGATCGCGAAATCAGATCTGTCCCTTGACAGATAGATCGGTCGACCGCCATGGTGAGGCCGGTCGACCGGTTAATACAAATGCATGGGCGTTCTGTGCATGAACCGATCGATCGTTCCAGTTATCGGTCGACCGGTCCCTGCGATGAAATAGGGCCGCCAGACTTCTTCTCCGTTTCCGGCGGTCCTCCGGCCGTCCAAAGACGACGATCACAATACGAAAAATGTTGATAGCTACTTCAGGATCATAATGGAACAACTTTACTCATCAAATAATCTCTAATTCGTCATTTATGGGATTAAAATGCTAGAGTACCTTCGTTCGGTCGTTTCGATCACCAGCGTCATTGTCGTCGTTCCGATCGATTGCCGATCACTCTTGGCCGGTGAGGAGGTATGCCCGATCTTCACGAATGTCGGGGGGAGTCGCGGCGCGTCAAGGGGCGTTGGATCGTCGTTCGTTCGTCGTCGAAGCCGCACTCTGCTCCGCTGTTTGTGTGTGTGCGTCGATCGCCGGACGAGAGGAAGAAGATGAAGGGGAGGTGATCGGCCAGGGTTCCAAGGGGGCGTAAGGGCGCTCCCCTTTGTCCTTTTTATAGTCCCGGCCGACCCTTGGTCGGCCGGAGGTGAAACGACCGTGAATCAGGGGAGGAATTTCCTCCCCCATCGTTTCCTTCCGTTCAACTTCCCTTTTTTTTTAATTCTATCCTTTTATGGAAATATGATACGTTACATTATTACCCTCTTAAAAGAAAATTCGTCTTCGAATTTGGATAAGTGTTAGGACTTACCCAATAGTTCAGAAAATTTCTCTCGCATTTCTGATTCCACTTCCCAAGTTGCCTCTTTTTCTTGATGATGCTTCCATCCTACTTTGACTAGTGGTACTTTCTTCTTTCCTTATTAGTGATCTTGATATTCAAGTATTTTCATAAGTTGTTCTTCGTACGTCAGATCCTCCTTGAAGTTTGGTTCCTCAATTTGAATCACGTTAGCGTAGTCGTGCTTGTACATTCGGAGTAGAGAGCCATAGAAGGCATTGTATACTCTGGAATAAGCCGGAGGTAGCGCTAACCTGCAAGCTGAGTCTCCGACTATATCCAAGATTGCAAAATGACCCACATACCTTGGGCTTAATTTCCCACGGTTGATAAAACACATTACTCTTTTGGTGGGGGAGACCTTGAGTAGGACTTAGTCTTCTACTTTGAAGGTATGTCCTCAACGTTTATTGTCTGCATAGGCCTTCTGTCAATCTTGAGCGGACTTCATCTTCTTCTTTATTAGTTCGACTTTGTCTGTATACTCTTGGATTTGCTTCTATAACTCCGTGCTCAAAATCTTTCTTTCTCCCACTTCGTCCCAACATGCCGGGGAACGATATGGTTGACCGTACAGTGCTTAAAAGGGGGACATCTCTATACTAGTGATGCATGCAAAATACAACATATTTTAGATTATTATTTTAATTAATAATTTTGTAATTTGATCATGGCATGCATTATTTTTAGTCACTTTTAATCGTAATTCTGGATTTATCAATTTTAATTATTAATTCTTTGAATATTTTAATTGTGGATGGATTAACTAATTGCAGGAAAAATCGAAATTTAGATGGATTGTGCCGTATCGGCCGAAATTCCAAAGAATTTATCATTACGGTCGAGATTAGGATAAAGGATTATTGTTTTGGCCGAGATATGAAGGGGTAAAGATAAAAAGATTTTATCTTTTTGGGCGTAATGGCATGAAGACTTTTCGTTTTGGCCGAGATTTGGAGGGCGTAATGGCAAGGAAATGTTGGTTTTGGCCGAGATTCAAAGGGGGTAACACTTAAATGATTTTATCTTTTGGGCGTAACAAGATTAAATTCTTTCCTTACGGCCGAGATTTGGAGGGGGTAATGATAAGGACTCTTCTTTATTACGGCCGAGATTCGAAGGGAGTAAAGATAAGAAGGATTTATCTTTGGGCGTAATGATAAAAAGATTTATCGTATTGGCAGAGTTTATCTCATAATTTTAAAGTCAACCGTACGATGTTACGACCGGGATTAAATTGAAGGTCGTCTGCACCTATAAATACGTGAAGAATCCGTCATTTCAATTCGTGCTCTGAAGTTCAGATTTTCTTCCACGACGAGTCGTGAGTCTGCAGGCTACGACCAAGAGGAGAGAGGTGCGACGGCTGGAAGTTGATCGCGACCCTGATCAAGTCCGAGAGGCTGCCCGACTGTCTGCCCATGATCCGAAGCTTCGTCTTTTATCTATTTGGGTGTAATTCTTCCAATTATTATTATTTTGTTATTATCACTCCAGAATTTCTAGGATGAACTCCATATTTTTATTTATTTCATATTAGGAGATTATTATTGAAGGGAAACTATTTGGACCTATATTATTTGTTTTAATCTTTTTTGATCAATTAGTTAATTATGCTTAATGCTTTTAATTTAATTACTTGGATTTTTGAGTTGAGTAATTACCAGTTTGTGGACTATTTAATTTCAGAATTCATTAATTAAATTAATTGATTTTATGTGAAATTAATAATTGACATAAATTTGATAACTAGTGTGTGGAGAATTAAGTTTATGCGGTCTGTTAATCTATACCAGTTTGTGGAGTGATTAATAGTCTAGGATTTTCATATTAATGCATCTTAATTTTAATCTTATCTGACGAATACCAATTTGTGGGACTTTATATTTGATTAAATTTAAGATAGTTTGATTTACCGGATTAAATAGTAGAATTACCAGTTTGTGGACTCTGTGATGTTAATCTTGTAAATTAATAACTTGGAAAAATTTCTAATCCATCTTTAAAGATTAAATTTATCTTTTATAGTTCAAATATTGATCCTGATCTATTTTCATCCTAAGGCCTAACTTTAACACCACTATCTTATCTTTATCTTATTTTCTTTATTTTATTTCATAAAACCTCTTTCCAAAAATTCATATTTTTCCTCTCTTATTAATTTATAAATCTAGATATTAAATTAATAATATTCCTCGTGGGTTCGACACTCTTACTCCTATTACTATATTACTTGAGCGACTAGTGCACTTGCTAGCGATTTTATTTTGCTACATCATTTCAAACGCATCAAGTTTTTGGCGCCGTTACCGGAGAATATTTTATTAATTAATTTCTGATTTTTATGAATTATTAGGAGATGTAAATAAAGTGTAAATAATTCTCTGAAAATATGTACTATTTGTTTTAATTATTTTATTTCTATGAATAATCTAATTTGTTTTCTTTTGCAGATAAAGGTCACAACATTTTTTAAATTGTCGACTTAAAATTATGTCGCCGTCTTATGATTTTACGACCGAAATTTATTTTGTCGGCTTTACCGATTATGGTCTTACAATATCGATTCTGAGTTCTAATCTTCTGTTTGGCCGTAATGTTTTTATCCGAACGTTGTTTTACGCCATGAGTAATGAATATTGATTTGACCTTGTTTCGCCCGGTTTATCTATGGTTTAAATTTTTTTTACGCCCTATTCGAATCAGTTTCGACTTTCCTTCTCGGTCGTAACGTTTTAATAGTTTGAACTTTTGATTTGACTTTGTTTTGGCCAAAGCGATTTAGTCTGTCTCGGCCGTAATGGATCATCCGACATGGATTTTACTCATTCTCGGCCGTAACGATTCTTCTGTTAACGTAAGAATAAGTTTAATTCTATTTTTGTTTCGGCCGAAACCCAGTTTTGTTTTATGGCCAAAGGTTGTCGACTTCAACTCGGCCGTAATATATTTCTGAACGTATAAGTTTGATTTAATCTCATTTCGGCCGATTTATATGTGTTGATGTTTTACCTCACGTTCGACTGAACTTTCATTGTTTTACGGCTGATATGAATTATATTCTTTGTCGGTCGTAATGATTCATTTGGCGACGTTTCGTTCAATTTTTATTTCGACCGAGATAATTCATCGCCGTGCTAATTTTTACACCACCTTACGAATATGTTTTGGCCATAATAATTTTTACGCCATCTTACGTTGATTAATCCCTTTTGACACTGTTTTATGATTTTTACGGCCGAACGAGCCTCAGATTACTAATTTAATTTTGTTCATAAATTTGTTTCTGTATTGCGGCAGATCAATCTTATTTCCTCTCTGAAAATAATTTTTGATTATGTCTGATTATTAACTTTACGGCCGCAAATTAGTTCTGACTTGTTTTGAGCCGTTTGTTACATCATCATAAATTCTTCCAAGTTTTACGGCCGAACGAGTGCTTGATTTTTATGACCATCTAAGTGATTTACTTTCGGTCGATATTAATGTTTGGCATTTGAATTGGTTTTCGAGTTTTGATTTTTTGCCGTATTTGATAATTTTTCTGTGAATTTTGGTGGCAGTAATTAGGTTAATTTCTTTCGGACATTAATTTTGACGACCTAATGAATTTTCGATAATAGCCGAAAGACTTTTTATGTTTATTAATTTAAATCTTATTTCTTCATGACCTATTATCTGCATTTCTTTCTTCTTGTATATATTTTTATTTTATTCTTTTATCTTACTGAAAATTGGTTGTTGCAGGTACTAATTGAAAATTAAATCACAACCAATCCTGGAATCTTCTGATAAGCGCACTAGGAGTTCAAATCCCCTGTTGGAATTTGATTCTGAAATTGAAAGAACCTATCATCAATTACGAAGAAATATAAGAAAAATGGCGGAACAAGCACGCGACAATCAGAGACTGGAGCAACAAAATGAACTGGTTCCACCACATAATAATCGGCGAGAAGATGAAGAGGAACTCTCTATGAGAGAATATGTCTCGGTCAGATACAGTGATCGAGAATCATGCATCGTGCTGCCTGATATTAACGCAAATAATTTTGAGATAAATTCCGCAATCGTGAGGATGATACAAGCATCCCAATTTGGAGGAGGATTTCATGAAGACCCTCACGATCACCTTGACAAATTTCTTGTTACTCCGAGCACTTTTAGAAATAATGATGTTTCTACTGAAGTTATTCGTCTTTTATTATTTCCACAATCTTTACGTGACAAAGCTTCCACTTGGTTTAAAACTTTGCCTGCATGATCGATTCATTCTTGGTTGGAGCTGGTAGAAAAGTTTGTTGAAAAATATTGTCCACCACAAAAGGCAGGCAAATATCGAAGAGAATTGAGGGCATTTGTTCAAGACGATAACGAGACATTATATGAGGCATGAGAACGATATAAAGAACTATTAGTCAGAGTTCCTGACAACAGAATTCCAAAATGGCAAGTGATGGAAGATTTCTACCATCGATTGCGAGCTGCAGATCAAGACAAACTCGACAAATCAGCAGGAGGGACAGTGATAGGATCTAAACGTTCTAGTGAGATACAAGATATAATTGAAGCTGTAGCCCTCAAGTCGAGCCAAGAAAGGAGACCACCTCGCCGAACTCATGATGTACATGCTACACAAGGAATACAATCTTCAGAAATAGTGGCTCAGCTGAAGTCACTTAATCAAAAATTCGAGCAGATGATGTCACTAATGGAAAATTCCAGCAATTATAGCCCTACAGGTAACACTTCGGATTCAAATCAAATTGAAAATGCTAACTTTATTTCCAATCCATTTTACAGGAACAACGATTATGGTTGTAGACATAATCCGAAGTTTGCCTATAATCAGAATCAAGGCCAATCTTCTAGTCCATCAAAAGATTATATACTGAAAAGGCAACTTGATACTCCCCAATATCAATCATCAAATCATATGCAGGAGATGATGGCACAGATCATAGACACAATGCAAGCGTTGCAAAAGAATATGGAATCTAGAGCCACGAGTCAGGATGCATCTATTTGAAATTTGGAAAGACAACTGGGCCAGATGGCGGCACAACTGACTGGACGTACACCGGGCTCTCTCCCAAGCAACACAGAGAAAAATTCAAGGGGGGAAGAGCAAAATAGGCCTTGATTTTCATCAGAATTAAGTCAAGCTGACGACTATAAATCAGAACTATTTCTATTTTTTATTTAATTTTATTTTTTTAGATTAGTCTAATTAGTTGTTAATTAATATCTTAGTTTGGGAGATAGTTTTATTTTATTTTATTTTAATTAGGCATCTTATTTTTATTTTATATCGAGTCATCTAATCGATATTTCTTTTTGTGCACGGAGCGGATTCGGATACGTCGACCGAGCATTAACATGTCGGGCATGACCTCAGACATGACAAGCTGATACGTATAGCAGGCCGTAAAAATCGAAAAATGTACGCCGAGCAACACCTGACACCGACATGATTACGCCTTCGAAAAATGCCACATGTTCTTCTTATGGCCGACTTGCCATAAGGCGAAATGACAAGACACTACCACCTCGTTACGACCGAGGATTACATAGATGACCACGCCAGATGTCTTTTTACAGCCGAGGTGTTGTGCGATCACACCACGGACGAGAATGACAAGACAGAAGCTTCTGACATCTGCATGCACAAGTCCAATCGAAAGAAAAAAATGCATGCTTTTGCTTTTACGCCCGGACATGACCTTTCACTGCTAGCCATCACGTCGGAACAGGTCAGATTACGCCCGAAGTTTTATCTATAAAATCTTACATCTCGCATTTTGCAGATCAAGCACCGCCTCCATTTCATCCGCATTCCTTACGGCCGAGGTGCCTCCGCTATCTTTACGCCCGGACGAGAGCCGACGCCGTCACCGCTGCTCCCTTACGCCCAAAGTGCCACGCCTCCTATTCTTTACGGCCGAGCTTCAATACCGCCCTTCCTTCTTTCCGGCCGAAGTGACTACGTCTTTCTTCCTTACGGCCGAAGTTCCAGCGCTCCCCTATTCCTTACGGCCGGTCTTCCACACCGGAGACGACCCATTACGCCCCGAGTGCGTTACGGCCGAGCCACCGCGCACCGAGATACCATCTTCTTACGGTCGAAGTTTCAACGCTTCTCGCCCAAAAGCCCTTACGGCCGAAGTCTCATCGCCGGTTTCACTTGTTCCTTACGGTCGAGTTTCCGCCGGAGTTGATTCCTTACGCCCGGACGAGCGCCAAACACCAGTGCACACCCGCATTTCTTACGGCCGAAAACTACAAGATCATCACCTCCGGCCGAGGTTCCTCGTCCTCTCTGCTTACGGCTGAGTCACCTCCGACCTTCAGCTCTTCATCGAATACTACGGTCGAAACCTCAGCCGCTTCCACCGAGCCGACACCTTTTCTTTGTTGATTTTTGTCCAGATCAAGATGAGGCGATTTGCTAATATATGGAGGGGACGTCGCGAACGACGACATCTGAATGCTCAGCCGGCCACACAGTCCTCACAATTAATCTCCTACCCCAGAGATTATTATTGGACTAAGCCGGAGTATCAAGCTCGATATGAACGAATGTCCGATATTCGAATTCATGCCACCAGATTTTCGGATACCGAATTGCTCGAGTATAATTTACTTGCAGATATTCATCTATTATTTTCTCAAATTGGACTCTCTGAGTTTGTGCATTCGTAGTGGCCAACTTATGAAGTACTAATTATGGAATTTCTATCATCCTTGGAGTCTTTAATTTAGATGGCAGGAACTATGATCAGCCCCGCATTTCATTCCAACTTTATGGGCGGCCATTTACTCTCACTTTAGGAGAGATTAATAATATCTATGGATTCCCCAATCATGGATCTCTTTCTGTACCTGCTGACTTTGATGCTGAAACTTTTTGGAAACAGATAACAGAAGAAGACCGATTGGTTTGGAACACCGCTAAAGATAGCTCAATTCAGAATCCTGTTCTGCGCTACGTCCATCGCATGCTAAGCAACACCTTAAGTGGGCGCAGTAATAATGATGGTGCCGTCTCAGGGGGAGAGTTATATCTCATCCACAGCATGCTTCACAAAACTTCTGTTAATGTGGGTGCCTTCCTCATTCGTCGATTCCAGCGCCGCACTACTCATCGTGGCGGTAGCATTAATATGGGTGCCCTTCTCACACCTATTGCTCAGCACCTACAACTTGACTTGGATGATCTCGAAGCTGTGCCAGGAAACACCCACCTCTCTCGTAGGACCATTCAGGCTATGGGTCCCGTGAAGACCAACAACTCAGGGATCAAAGTTTTTATTTTTAAAGGCCACAATCAGGAGGCGCCCTGCTCAGATCAAGATGCTTTTACGCCGATTAATCCAAATAATTGGCTCCTTTTTAGACAGGTCATAGCTCTAGTAATTCCATCTGCAGGACCATCTACCTCTGTCGGACAACCACACCAGGACGAACCTTTCCCCTAGTTTGATTCTACTGATTATGCGGCAGCACAACCCTACCTTCAACAGCCACAAGGATTCCAGGCTGCATCACCGGCAGCTTCCCAATATGTCACATCCGTACATTCACCTTATATGCCGGTGCCTTCTCCGATTCCATCTCCAGCACAAGAGAGCTCTTCTGATTCCTCGTTCATACCTTCTACTCCTTATGAGAAACGCGACTCGATGGAAGTATCTGCCCCTTTACAAGAACCTGTGCAGAATCACTATATAGCATCGGAGCCCACTTTTACTTCAGCCCCAGAGCAGACTTACTATCCACCTCCGCCACCTCAGCCTGACTATGCTTCCATGCAAAACTTATGGGAATCAATGTATGATGAACAACTTCGTCAAGCAGGGAGTTTCACACTTTTCAAGAAGAGCAACTTCGTCAGTCAGGGCAGTTGCACGCTATTCAGGAAGAGCAACTTAGACAAGCCTAAGTGTTGACCAACATCCGAGCCGATTTTAGAAATATGGATGATCGTCATGGTCACTTCGAATCCCTTCAGAATCAGTATGCGCGCATGACGAGACGCATCCATGAGTATCATATGCGCCAAGGAAATCTCGGCTACCATCCACCATCGCCACCCCACAGACAGTAAATCCGGTTGTGTCTTTTCCCTTTTCTTTATTTTCATTTTCCTTTTTATTGAGTATGTATCACTTTCCCTTGCTGGCTTAACACTGAGGACAGTGTCTAGTTCAAGCTTGGGGGAGTTTGCATTTCATGCATTGCATATTTCTTTCTTTTTATTTGCTTATGTTTGCATCTATTTGTAAAAAAATCCAAAAAAGTGAAAAATTGAAAATTTTCTAAAAAATATCATTGCATGCATTTATTTTTGCTACCATCTTACAAACCCTTGTCTTATTGTTTTAATTATCTTTTAGTAAAAGTTCAAAGACATGTCGTTAACTGATGAAATTTAAATGTTTTTCTTTCTTATCACTTGCTATTTTAGTATCAGACTTATGGACTGTGTGCCTATGCTAAATAGAATTATGAATGACTAGACGACAAAATCATATTCATGCCTTTTTATTTATTTTAAGTATTGATAGTAGTAGCCTTCTTATTGACCATATCAAGTACTTTTTGAGCTTATAAAAAAGAAGGGATAGTTAAACCCCAACAAATGAAAAAAAGATGAATAAAGTTATGTGTAGGTACAAAAGTGTTATCCGGAACTAAGATGTGTTCGGGTAATTAGATCCGTAGGGGTTCATGCCTGGCGACCTAAGGGCAACTGCTCTGGGATCCGTCGATCGAAAACTTGCTACATGGACCATCTTGTGGAATATGGAGAAGCACAAGTACTAAATCATGGCTAAGTTCGAACTCTTCATTCAAAACGTTGATTGTTTGGGCAAGTAAATTCGAGGGGTGCTTTATCACTTGGTGCCCTAAGGTCATCTGGTCTGGGAGTCATCAGTCTAAAGCCCGCTACATGGACTTCCTTGTGCAATTCTGTTTGAAGATTAGAACTTTTAAAATGATTGAAAATAAAAATGAAAAGAAAAAAGTTTTAAGCTCAATTAGTACTTATGTGTTCAATATTAATGCTATTATTTGATAGACAATTTATTTTTCTGCAAGGCTGAATTTGAGATTGTTTAAATTTGTGTAGCATTCAAAACCTCTATGAAGCTAAGTGCATGGAAAATGATAAGATGTTGAGTAGTAGGTGTGCAGAAGAATTGTGTGAGAAAATTAGTCAGTTGACAATGTGGAGGCTATGATGAAACTTTCTTGAGCCTTGTCTTGAATTTTTGCTTGAGGACAAGCAAGACTTTAAGCTTGGGGGACATGGAAGCTGTTGTTATAAAAAAATTCAATGAGAGGAAGATGTTTGTCACAACTGCCATGCCAATCCAAAGCGCATGCTCTCAACATGTCCTCCAGTGTCTGGATTGTCGTCAGTCTGAGGATGAAAGGCCATACTATATCGGAGCCTCGTGCCAAAAGCATTCTGGAGACTTTTTTAGAATCTTAATGTGAAGCTGGGATCTCTATCAGACACAATGGTTGATGGGATCCCGTGAAGTCTAACAATCTTCTGCACATACAAATTCATTAAACTTTCAAGAGATTGTTTTACCTTGATGGGTAGGAAGTTAGGCGATTTAGTGAGTTGGTCCACTATTACCCAAACAGCATCATGCCCTTTCTGAGTCCGGGGTAAACTGGTGATGAAGTCCATTGATATCTCTTCTCACTTCCACTGTGGGATGCCCAGACTCTTCAAGGTTCCTTGGGTTTTCTGGTGTTCTACCTTGACTTGTTGGCACACTATACATTTGGAGACATATTCTGTAATCTCCTTCTTCATATCTGGCCATCAGAAACTTCTTTGTACATCCTTATACATTTTTGTAATCCCTGGGTGAATCACAAACTCTAGAAAATGATATTCATCTAGCACTTTCCTTCGGATTTCAGAGTTATTCGGTACCCATAAGCGATCACGATACCTGATGACACCATCTGAAGAAATCTTGAAATTTGTAGTTTCAAGACTAGTCTTTATCACCATTGTCTGATATTCTGAGTCTTCTACTTGTGTCTCAATGATTCTTCCGATCATGTCTGATACTATATGTTGCATCATCATTAACGATCCGTCATACCTTAATCTTGGAGTCCACTTGAACAGTTCATCCATCATTTCAAATTGTCGAAGGCGCATGAAGGCAACAGATCTTTCCCACTTTCGACTGAGTACGTCTGCACTGAATTTGCCTTAACTGGCTGGTAGTTGATAGAGAACTCATAGTCCTTTAAGAACTCCATCCATCGTCTTTGGCGCATATTCAATTCATTCTGTGTAAAACATACTTCAAACTCTTGTGGTCAGTATAGACCACAAATTCTTCTCCATACAGGTAATGGCGTCAAAGCTTGAGGGCAAACACTACTGCTGCCAGTTCGAGGTCATGAGTTAGATAATTAACCTCATGTTTCTTCAGCTGTCTGGATGCAGATGTCACTACTTTTCCATGTTGCATTAATACGCATCCCAATCCTGTACCACTAGCATCACTGTAAACTACGTAACCACCATTGCCCGATGGCAACGTCAGGATTGGTGCTGAAGTTAGCCGCTTCTTTAACTCTTAGAAGCTTTCTTCACACTTGGGCGACCAGATAAATTTTTCTCCTTTCCTAGTAAGCTTGGTCAGTGGCAACGCAATTCTAGAGAAATCTTTCATGAAGCGTTTGTAGTAGCCTGCTAAATTAAATCTCAGAGACATTATTTGGTTGAGTCCAATTGGATACTGCTTCTACCTTCGCTGGATCTACTGCAATTTCATCTTTGGAGACGATGTGACCAAGAAACATCATCTGCTCTATCCAAAATTTACATTTGAAAAACTTTGTGTATAATTTCTTTGTTCGCAAACTCTCCAACAATCCTCAGATGTTCTCTGTGTTGTTCTATGCTTGGTGAGTAGACGAGGATATCATCGACGAAGACAATTATGAACTTATCCAAATGTTCATGGAAAGTTCGATTCATGAGATTCATGAATGCTGTCGGAGCATTTGTTAACCCAAATGGCATTACTAAGAACTCGTAATGTCCATATCTTGATCGAAATGTCATCTTTGGAATGTCTTCTTATGCTACCATTAGCTGATAGTATCCGCTCCTCAGATCAATTTTTTAGAACACCTTTGCTTTGGACAACTGATCAAATAAATCGTCGATGTGAGGTAATGTGTACTTGTTCTTTATTGTGACTTTATTCAACATTCTATAGTCGATACAAAGTCTTAACGATCCGTCCTTCTTTTTGACAAAAAGGACTGGTGCATCCCATGGTGAAACACTGGGTCTGATGAAGCCTTTGTCCAGTAGTTATTGGATTTGGCCCTTTAATTTTTTTATCTCTGCTGGAGTCATACGGTATGGAGCTTTGGAAATTGGTGCTGTGTCGGGTGCCACCTCGATATGAAAGTCTATCTCCCTTCTGAGTGGTAAATCACTAATGTCATCAGGGAATACTTTAGAAAATTCTCTCACAACTTCTATGTCTTGAGGGTTCTTCTTTGATTTCTTTATTTTAGTCACACTCGCTAGATAACCTCTACACCCCTTTTAAAGTAGTTTATGTGTCTTCATGGCAGACACTATGATCTTTGGTTCTTTTTGTGCAATGCCTCTGACTATAACTTTATCTGTACTTTGTGTACCTATAATTACCTTTTTTTGCTTGCACAAGATAGAAGCATCATGGCAGGTTAGTCAATCCATGCCCAAAATGATATCATAATCTCTCATAGGGATAATGATAAAATTTACAGAAAATTCTTTTTCTTTATCTCTATGGGTACATTAGGGAGATATTTTATAGTAATCATAGCTCCTTGTGGGGTCAAGATGTTCATCTTATGCTCTAAATTCATTACAGTTAACTCTAATATTTTGGCACATTCTTCATATATAAATGAATGAGAGACCCCAGAATCGAACAATACTGTAATGGGGAGTTCGGCTACGAATAGCGTACCTCGAATGATTTCAGCGTCATTCTGTGGAGCATCATCTTCTAAATTGAAGAGTCTTCTTTGCACTAACTGCTGTTGTCCATGTATTGGACAATTTACTGTAATGTGACTCATTCCACCACAGTAGTAACATGCTCCAGATCTCATTCGACATTTCCCAGCGTGGGTCCTGCCACAAGTGTTGCATAAGACCCGCTCACCTGGCGCGGGTGGTGATTGAGGGGCTCTGGAAAGCTGTTGCCTCTGCTGCTGAGCAAGGCGCCTTGACGCCTATTGAGGTGATCGCTATAGTTGTTGCTGCTATTATTGCTATTGCTGAGGGGGAGGAGCTTGTTGTGGAGGACGATAGGATTGTTGTTGTGGGCGGTTGTGCCATTGAGACGCTGGATAAGGACGGTACCGGTTATCCCGTCGCTGTTGTTGATGGTTATTCTCACGAAATTATTGCTGTGGGTGAGAACTTTGCCCTACATTCTACTGGGTCCTCTTTTCCTTCAATAGGTGATGGTCATTCTCGGCCATTGTTGCGAGACTGATCGCTTCATCCAGGATTTTACAATTCCCTGGCCTGGTTTGAGACCTCAGAATGTGGCTCAGTCCATTCACAAAATGCTTCGTCAGAGTCAATTCGTCCATAATCAAATTTGAATATTTCTTCAACTGGACGAATTTGGTCATATACTGGGCCACCGTCATGGTCCCTTGCTCCAAGTGCAGAAACTCCTTTTGCTTCAGATCCCTTTGAAAGGTAGGGGAGTAGCGCGTTTCGAATGTCTTGCGGAAGTCTCCCCATGCAATAGTTCTGACTTTCGAAAAACTGGTGGCCTTCTTTGTCTTCCACCATTCCTTTGCATCTTTCTAGAGAGTCTCTCCAGCGAATAATACCTTCTTGTTCTATGGAACATCGAGGATATCAAACTTCTCCTCTAGTGTCTCTACCCACTATTCAGCTACTTCTATGCCTCCCTCCCCATTGAATGTCGGAGGTTTTAACCTCCAAAAGTCTTGTATGGTACATGTGATGAGAGCTTGGCGTCCTAATTGTGCTGATGATTCAGGTAAATGAGGGAAAGGCGGAGGCGGATACATTGGAGGTAGGGGAACAAAATGGGTCTTCCCTTCGTTATACATTTCGTTCTCACTAGTGGACGCTGATATCCTTCTTTGAGAAGACATTTATAAAAAGATCACGAGGATGTTTGAGATATAACATAATCAAAGATCTTTAATCAAGACAAAAATCTTAGATGAAAATTGAGACCTTACGGCTCAATATCATATTCACTAAATCAAAAGTTAATCTCATGATAGAGTTAGCCAAAATAAAAGTTAAACATTCGTCTGAGGCATACTAAGGCCTTTCACATTAGGGAACTATTTAGTACTAATCACCACGTCGAGAAAGTTCCCCAGGTTCATTTCCGGGATCCTTCTCATGCTTAGGAGGGTTCGGGCATTCATCTTCAAAGTGCCCATCTTGATCACAGTAGCTGCAGTAGGGCTCTGGATCTGTTTGACTTATGGGACTAGCTTCCCGGCTTTGTAATTTTCTTCTTGATTCAGGAACTTCTTCTTCCTCATCAGAAGACAAGCAGATAGGATTGCTGAAGCATCCTCCTATCGTCTGTAAGTGTCACCTTCGATTTATTTCTTCACGTGTCTCAATGGGTGGGGAGGATAACTCTGGATCATTACTTCCCACACTCTCTAGATCGGAATGCTCCTGTTCTTCTGGAGCCGGCTGTGGTGGAATTGCGCGCCTATTTTCGTGTCCTAGAGCATGTTCTACTTCCGGAATTAGAGGATCTATCGGGCGTGTTCGTGACCCAACTATATGAACAACTCTTCTACCTCTACGTACTACTCTAGTTATCATGTGACGTGGAGGCATCTATAACACAAGTTAACTCAGTAGCATAAGTATGATTCACATAAGAATGTACTTATTACTTACTTGAGGAGTGGAGCCGCAGATGCTTGAGAAGCTTACACATGACTTTACTTTGAGCTGTGAAACAATATGAATAATAAATGCTATGCATGAACATCTACTCTACCATGATCAATGAGAGAGCCAATAACTTAGGCTCTGATACCAAACTATAACACCCCCAAAATCGTCCCTCCTGCCACGTAGGCAGTCAGGTTGACCTTGGAAGCGCTACACTGTCTATTGCACTATTGACCATGACTATTCAACATAATAACATACGTGACATCAATATAATAAGAAAATATTCAAAGACTTTAATATGGAAGTTCAAACGTCAAATAACAAGGTGAACAGTGAATAATGTGGCTTATAGAAAAGTGCGGAAGAGCATAAGTGGTAGTAAGTTCAATATCGAAAGAAAGAAGTTCAACGAGCGGAATGACATGATGTCTTTGGACAAATTACAGTAACTTGAAAGAAATGTAGCAAATAAAGCTTGCAAAAAAATGTCAGTGCAGCGTTCTCCAAGCTCTGTGCCCTCCATCACCTCATCAGTTGGCATTCTCACCTGCAAAATTCCAATGCAGGGGAATCGAATATCCATGAGCAAAGATGCCAAGTACAATAGCAAATAGACGGTGAAATAAGGATTAATGATAATCATAGAAACAATATGTCATTGATGAACAATTGTATACTTTGACTTCTATGCATTGACCATAAAGAACCATACATCATGTTTTAACATTAATCATATCTGTGCTTTATTCTTTACTATAACTATATTGTATTTACATTACTCTGCATTATTTTTACAATGACATGTTTCATACTTTACTTTACAATGTCTCTGCCATGCTGTACAATGCTATACTTTGCATCTACTTAACTGTGAGTTGCACTACTTCTTTTACATTACTGTACTATCCTTAAAGTTTGTTGTTCTATGGAGCTCGACTTTATTAATTAGGATGCTAGATGTGTCTCTCTGAATCTCTGATATCAGTAAGCCCCAAAAGGGGAAAGGGGTGGGTGTTAATACCTCACCCAATTCGGAATGTAGGTGGGAGAGAACCTACACCTCATGAACAGTGGTCAATTAAGAACCTGTAGGTTCACTGTCTCCTCAGTTAGCTACATGTCCCTCTGACTTAATACTTTAATCTTTGAGGGAAGGAGTGTGACAAAGCATCACCCTTCATTCAAGATACATGTGGGAGAAAATCTGAAATCTCAGGAACAGTGGTCATTGAAAATCAGTAGCTTCGATGTCTCTCCAGCTAACTATCTGCCCCTCTCTGTACTTTACTCTAATCTCTGCTCTATATTTTGGGGGCGGCACATAGCAATCCTATGTATTTATCTTTACTTTACTTATCTTTGCATATCATGAAATTTGTGAATCAGGGCTCGACTGGGCGTTAATCTCAATACAATAGGACTTAACCAATATAGGTGAATTGGTTAGAATCTCAGGTTTAGAAGTTATGTGTGGATCAATTTGGTTGATTCAAACAGTCTGACTGAATCGAACCCATGAATTGGCTGATCTACTGAACCGATCGATCGCTCCTGATGGATCGGTCGACCGTTCTTTGGCACCGGTGGACCGGTCGACCGTTCTTTGGCACCGGTCGACCGGTCCTCTTGGATCGGTCGGCCGTACTCTTTGTCGGATGTTTGTGGATCGGTCGACCGTACCCATTATCGATCGACCGGTTGTATGGTTTGCAAGATGTGCACTGCACGAAGGAGTGATCGACCGTTCCAGTGATCGATCGACCAGTTGTAGGATCATGAGAACACGTTCTGCGTGTCAGATCGATCAACCGATCGGATATCCGGTCGGCCGATCGCAAAATTAGATCTGTCACTTGACAGATAGATCGGTCGACTGCCATGGTGAGGCCAGTCGACCAGTTGATACGAATGCATGGGCATTCTGTGCATGAACCGGTCGACCGTTCCAGTTATCGGTCAACAGGTCCCTGCGATGAAATAGGGCCGCCGGACTTCTTCTCCGTTTTCGGCGGTCCTCTGGCCATCCAACGACAATGATCACAATACGAAAAATGATGCTAGCTACTTCAAGATCATAATTGAACAACTTTACTCATCAAATAATCTCTAATTCGTCATCTATGGGATTAAAATGCTAGAGTACCTTCGTTCGGTCGTTTCGATCGCCGGCGTCACTGTCGTCGTTCCGATCGATTGCCGGTCACTCTTGGCCGGTGAGGAGGTACGTCCGGTCTTCACGAACGTCGGGGGGAGTCGCGGCGCGTCGAGGGGCATTGGATCGTCGTTCGTTCATCGTCGAAGCCGCACTCTGCTCCGTTGTTCGTGTGTGTGCGTCGATCGTCGAACGAGAGGAAGAAGACGAAGGGGAGGTGATCGGTCGGGGTTCCAAGGGGGCGCAAGGGCGCTCCCCTTTGTCCTTTTTATAGCCCCGGCCGACCCTTGGTCGATCGGAGGTGAAACGACTGCGAATCAGGCGAGGAATTTCCCCCCTGTCGGTCGTTTCCTTCCGTTCGACTTCCCTTTTTTTTAATTCTATCCTTTTATGGAAATATGATACGTTACACTTCTCCAAGCATTTTTGTCGTCCCCTACGATTGCCCATCCCCCTCGCAAGCGCTGCCGCTGGTCCCTTCCTCTGAGCCCGCCACTCACGAGCCTATGTAAGTGGACAACATCGATCATACAATCACTAACAACCTCTACAACATCCGACTTTCTCGTGTGTTGTCATCATCGATCAATCATCTCCTCCTCTTCTTTGGTCATCATCGTCATCCAGCATGAATCACGCTGATGCGCCCATCCCCAACCCCTGCGAGCCCGTGCATCGGTCGTCAATCGCCGAACCAAATCTGCAGTCATCGAGCCCTAATCGACCGCCGCTGACCACTGCGGTGTCCGCCGTTGGCGATCAAGGGAAGAGGCAAAGGGGAGCTCCAATACTCTAATATGAGATATGTAATATGAGTCGTCCATTGAATCCAAAGGGTGCACCAATTTTCACCTATGGGGTGTTACACCTCCATTAATCTCTGTATCCAAATTATTTTGAAAATAATTATCTAAGATTTCAAGTTTTATAAAATTTTATTTATATGATGTGTCGACCTATTGGTCGATCGCTCTATGAAATGAGCGTCCGATGTGCGACCGTCAGCACATGAGAAGAATAGTCAAATTCATTTTTTACTCCTTTTCACATTCCATCACTTGAAATTTTGTGCTGCCCTTTCACCTTGATTACCTTTGGGAATGAAGAGGTCAAATTTAATCTGTCCTACTATTTTTTCACACAAATTCTTGGGAATGAGAGAGCACTACCTCTCATTTTATTCCCTTTTTTAATCTTAATTGTCACTTCATTTCTCTTCTTCCCTTTCATCTTCTTTCATCCCTCTCATTCTCCATTGTTGTAACTACGTATTCCTTATTGTGGGATAGGCATGAGGGCTTTGGAGAAGTCTTTGGAGGCGCTGAATAAGTGGAGAATATAGGATAAGGAAGGAGAAATAATTAGAACTTGAAACACTTGAAGGAAGAACGAAAAAATGGTTAAAAGATGTTTTTAATGGCATCTAAATCATGGGGTTTGTTTCCTACCGGTTTTGGATATTTTAAGGACCATTTTGAACATAAGTTCCCTAGAACTTTAGTATACTTGCTTAATAGTGTCCTTGACAATGAATAAAATTTATGGCTTTAAAGCAATTCTCTTGGAATGACTTACACGATGAAATCAAGCTTATAAGTATTATGATTATGATTCTTTATTGTTGATATGATTTGGTGAATTTTAAGCATGTTTAAGGACCATTTTGGGCATATAATTCATGCTAGAACTTGAGTGGTATACTTGCTTAATAGTTAAAGTGCCCTTGATGATGAATGAAATTTATGACTTTAAAGTGATTCTCTTGTAATGACTTACATGTTAAAATCATGCTTATAAGTGTTATGATTATGATTCTTGATTGACGATATGATTTGGTGAATTTTAAGCATATTTAAGGATCATTAATATTGTCATAGCTTTTAGTTCATGATGCTACTTGAATGGAACAAAGGAAATGAATTAAGTGGTTCTATTTGATGACTAAGATGTTATATGATTACTCATATCGAAGCCACCTTACATTCTTAGGTTACTCCCTATTATGATTATATGATTGTTGAAAGTTGAAGTAATGGATGTCTTTATAATGAACCATGATATTGATATTGAAAGGTCAAAGAAAATGAACCAAGTAAATTTAGTTGATGATTAAGAGTTTATGTACGTGATTACCCCATAAGGAATTTACGAGGTATGCTTAGATCATAATTATGTATTTGATGTGATAAGGATTTAAGGAATGTTTCATATGATGATTTATAGATAGTGATATCAATATGGAAATGATAGGTATGAAATAGACTTTTTCTTGAATGAAGCATTTGATGAAGAAAATGAATATGATCATATGTATGTTTGAGCTTTGGATCATATTATATGTTAGTGATATCATTAAACATGCCTTAGATGATTCTATTGTGGAAAAAGTTGGTTGAAAACGTAAGGACTTGCAATAACTTGTGATTCTACGGAGGAGGAATGAATGACCAGTCGCATTAACGTGCATCCACTCCTCTTAGCAGAGAGGTAATTGTTATCATACCGAACGTTTGATCCATTTGACAGACATTCCATATATACTCCTGTCGAGAAAGTAATTGTCTAACGATCGATCAACAATGAAAATGATACAACGATGAATAATTGTAATGTGGGCATATGGGACGATCGCTCGATCCTTTGGGCATATGAAATTCATGGCAAAGAGTTTGGCATTTCTGTCCAAGAAAGATGGGATGTCCGGCAACCTTTCGGGTGTCCGATGAATTATTAATGGCCAAACGATTGCTCGACCTATCGATCGTTCCAATTTCACCTGACCTTTGAATGACCGAATGATATTGACTGGATGTGTGCTCGATCTTTCGGTCATCCGATGAATACTAATCGAACGATCACTCGACTTGGCTAGCATCTGCAAGTTAGACAAAGAAGACATCTGATTCAATTTACTACTTTAACCTCAACCTGCTATGGCCATATGATTTTCTGACATCCTCCATATGTTCTCTCATGATGATTTGGAGTTGACCTTGCTCTGATGTACTTTGATTGGATCCATTGTGGCCAAAAGATAAAAGGATAAGAAATATAAAAGATAAAGAAAAAGGGTTGCCATTGCTCATATATATGTAAAGAGACTTAAGTAAAGAATGTTAAATGGAGCCTTCACAGCCCATGACAAGCTAGTTTCAACTTTGATAGCTTCACCATTTTTCATTTTGTGACTCCGTTTGAACTCCGTTTTGAGCGTGATTTTCTCTGTTGGTTTCGTAATTCAATTTTCTTGCTTCCTAGACAATAAAATAAAATATTTGAATAGATTTTTATTTTTTGTAAAAGTAATGTAAAAAACCCATAAAATGATGCATGCTATTAGAAAATAATTTGAAATGAGATCAAATGTATTACTAAATATATGTTATATTTTGCATGCATCAATTCCGTGATGAAGCACAGTTTCGAGATTTGATGATATTTTGGAAGAATTTTAATTGCACAAGGATTTCTACTCATACCATATGATCCCAGGATGATTTGGAAATATATTATAACTCAAATTTCGGAGTTTGAGAAGGCCAAAATTTCATAACTAATTCAAATTAAAAAATTTCTTATTTCACATATAAAAAGTTTCCATTTCTTCTCCATTCACATGGAAACCTGAACCCTTATAAATAGAGCCTTTCTATCACCTAGAGAGATAATGCTAGGGCCTAAAATCGAAGCATTCAAGCCGAGAACAAAGGAGAATTTCTGAAGGGCAAAAGAGAAGACTTCTGTGTGGTAGACTCGTGCGAGGATTGTGTGGCCATTTCATCGTTCGTAATTCTTTTCTACATTATGTTGGGATGATATTTTAGATTTTCATGTTTAATTTATCTATCTTAGCACTCAGGATTATTAGTTTTCATTTTATGAACAATTTCTGATTTCTGATTAATCAAATAATTATTTTAGTTTTACGAACATGATTGCTATGTGTAATAATTTTTTTCAGGATTTAATGATTTCTAGGATGATTATTGATTGTGTAGTATGATCAATCTTTAATTCATCATTTTTTGTTTGAATCGATTCTTAACTTTATATTGAAGCAATCCATGTCGTAATCTAGTAGAAACCATGCGACATATTAGATTATGTGATCTACATGAATTGACCCATGTGGACGATTCTGTAGTTTAGATATTACAGCACATTGCATCTTAAGTTTAATATAACTGAAGGCATATCCGTATGGAATACTTTCAGAATTATTAATGTCTTAATATAGTTGATTTACCCGTGTAGGAGATTGTATCTTTTGTGTCCTTAATCCATCTAAAAACTTCATATTTATTTATGATTTTATATAAATTATAGATTATTTCTATATTATAGATCATCCTAAGGATCTACGCATTATTAATGTTAGATTTTACTTTTCTGTTACTTTATTTTCCGCATACTTTTACCCAAACTTTATGTCGTCTTTTATTAGCCTCTGAAATTAGTTTAGTTATGTAAGTTAATTCCTCGTGGGTTCGAGATTCTACTCTTACACTTTATTACTTGAGCGACTAGTACACTTGCTAGCATTTAATTGTTATTAATTTTTCGCATCAGACAAGTAGTGTAGCTGAAAGCAAAATAATGAAACTACGTATGAGTGAATTTTATATTATTTATAATTATTCACAAATAATACTAAAATAATATAAAAAATTAACAACAATGATAATACAAAATATTTAAATTATTATTATGTTATTATTACTATTATGGGTTAATTCTTTAAATTTCCCTTGAATTATAGCAAATTTTCGTGTCTGTCTCTAATATATGAACTTGTCGTAGCGCTCCCCTAAATATGTTTTATTAAAAAGACTAAAGTATCATTCTCTCCTATCTTCTAATATTTTTAAAGTTTAAAATAATATTTAATAAAAATACAAAAAATAAGGATGATGTCGACCTTGGTTGCTGCTTCGTCGGCACTGACAACATCCCCCTCTATCGACAAGCTCAAGGCAAGGGGGACATAGGCTCGTCAGGTGGAATTGAACGAGCAACGATTCCATGGGGGTGGGGGGAGAGGGGACGCGGGCTCGTCGACAGGAGGGCAATAGGGAAGGGGCGACATAAGCTCATTGATAGGGGAAGGGGGTCAACGGGATGTAGGTTGTCCAGTGGGGATGGGGGGAGGGCTCGTCGACAAGAGGGCAGCGGGGAAGGGCCGACATAGGTTCTTGTCGCTAAATTGTACGGGAGATTTGGGGGTGGGGGACGCAAGCGCGGGGGAGAGGGGGAATGATCGTGGGTGGGGGGGGGGACATAGACTCGTTGACAAGAGTGTAGTGGAGAAGACTTGACACATGTAGTGGTGAAGGGCTCATCGACAGTGGGGAAGGGGCCGACACAAGTCATCGTCAAGGGAGCTAAGATAGCAGGGGTGACTCGCCGACAAGGGGAGGAGGTGATGAATTCATAAAGGGAGGGAACAATCGGGTGGAGAGGACATCATTGCTGGTGGGCGAGTTCACGGAGGGAGAGGGGAAGATGTCCATCGTGGGGGAAGGGGAGGTGGAACGAGCCCGAGCAGGGGAAGAGAGCGTGGGTGGCGGGGGAGGGATCCCCTTGTGAGCTCGCCGCGAGGGTTGAGGAGGAACACCATTGCCGACTCGGACAAGGGGATCCGACGTCGGGGTGGGGGTGGGGGTGGGGGGTGGGGGGTGGGGGTGGGGGAAGGGAGGGGGAATGGAACGAGACCGACGAGCGGGGGAAGAGAGCAATTGAGGGGAGGGGATATGATGTTGTCACCTTGCGAGCTTGCTGACGAGATTGACCCCCGAGGGCAAGGGAGAGGAGGGGGGACGAATATGGAGTGCCGCCTCCTTCCTTTGGTGCCGGTGCGGGAGAGGGGTTGTGCTCGCTTTTATATTTTATATTATTTATTTTTTAGTATGTATTAATTACAACTTTTAAAGATAAATGAAAAGAGATTAGACGGATAGACTAAAGTTACAACATAGTTTAGGGGGTACGATAAGTTCATATATTAGGGGCAACTGTGAAAAATCGCTATATTTATCGGAAGTTTAAAGAGTTAACCCTACTATTCATATATAATACTATTAGTTACGGTTATTATTTGAATATTAAATATACCAATAATTTATTATCATTATATTTATTTAAAATATGTCAAATGATTAGTAGTATGTTTATTAATTTATAAACTCTTTATTCGAGTTTGTAATCGAATTTTATATACTTTAAGTAGACAATCGATGAAGGATATTCTAGTAAATAATGTACATATCTTAACAATATTTTATTACTTTTTAGTTGGCATTATAAGTTTTTTCTTAGAAAAATATTTGAGATTAGTCTTTAGTATTACTATATTCGAGTTCGTACTTTTAATTTTAAAATTTATTACACTTATAAACAATTAAATAAAAAGAGCATTTACAAACGATCCGACCCGGTGTTTCGTTTCGGATCCGACCCGACACCCAAAACGAGCCCTTACTCCTCTCCTCCCCTCTGCCTTCCGTCGTCTTCGTTTTCCGTCTTCAACCCCAAGACACACTGCCAAAGTAGGAACTCCATGGAGGTCGGTTTCTCTCTCCCCCCTCTCTCTGTCCTTCCCTCCCTCTTCTCTTTCTCTCTCCCTCACCATCTTCCTCGTCTCGTCTTCCCTTCTTTCTCCCGAAGACTCGATCTTTTTGCCAAACTTTTTGCCCTAATCAGATTCGTTTCGGTGTCGCAGACGACGATGCACGCCGCAGCTGGCCAGACTCCCGTGATCTCGGATTCGGATGCCTCGCAGAGAACGTTGTATGGATTCTTCTCCCTTCCTATTCCTCTCTCATTTCCGCCTAGAATTTTCTTCCATGATTAATCATCCATTGTTTGCAACCTCGTACGGAGATCGCGGTTATTTTTCTTTCGACAGCTCAAAGATTTTATCTTCTTTTTAGCACTTCTCATGCCTAATTAGCGATTCATGCTTTGGTAAAAAACCAGTGATCTTATGGGTCGTTCTACTTAGATTTTTCTTTATCTTTGTATGCAATTTATTAAACTTGTGCATTGACGTCAATTTGTTCCTTTGTTATGATCCAATCTTTTTTCTACCTGTAGTTAATGTGAGATATAGATCTTTTTAGTAAGAAATGATATCTGCAGGTATCCTTATGTTACTGGGACTTCAGTGATAGGCATCAAATATAAGGATGGTGTTATTTTGGCTGCTGATACTGGAGGTCAGTTTCTTTGTGCAGCCTGGTATCCTGATACTCTCTGGCTGTGCTCTCTCTCTCTTTCTGTCCTTTTTGCAAATATCAACTTACTAGATCTTTGCTTCTGCAATGAAAGGTTTTGTTTTCATTTAAGTTCGTTGTTGATCCATGTTCATAAGATTCGACATGATTTTATGCTGGCTGTCGGGGCCTAACACAACCCTCCTCCTTTATCCGGGCTTGGGACCGGCTATAAAATATAGGCGGAGTTTAGTTTTTATTTAAGTGTGATGTTAAAAATAATAGAAGAGAGAATTTAGTTTTTAATGAGTACAAAGTCCTAACCACAATGCTCACTGGTTTTCTATCATTAACCAAAATCAACATTTTGGTTATATTCACGTGAGGTTTTATTGCCTTATGATCTTAGAAAATTTATGTTTACAAATGGTGGTAAATCTACATGTTGAACTTGTTCTGTAATTACTGTTTGAGGACTCCACATATCCTATTTGAGTGCAAGTAGTTTTTTAAGGGAGAATGCATTTTGATTTAAATGTGCGTGATGTAACCTTTTGGTCGTGTATCGATCTAAGAACAAGTTATCCCTCATGTTGTCTTGTAACATGTGCATAAACTATGTAGATTATACAGTAGAAAACCAATTTTATTTTCAGGGTGTTATGGTGTAAAATAATCAATTAAAATTATAATGACTTTTCTCGTTGAAATGTAAAGATGCTGTGAAATATCCTGAAAATCCTGATACATCAAGATGTTGACGAGTGATTCAAGGCCGTTTCTGTCTGTCATAGGAGAATCATAAATCTGGAATTATTTACACCTTTAATATTGAAGATCTCTGATGCCAACTGCCCAAAAGTTGAATGTCATTGTGTCACCCTTTTGTTTATTTTCTATACAAATTTCATGTGCTTAATATCTGAAGTAGCTTTATTCATTAGTGGAACTTTTTGCCCATATGCTTCTTCATTAGAGTAGTTTCCCTTTCCTGATCATGGTGGTCCATGAATTGTCAGAAGTATTTATTATTAATTTCTATGAAGAGCTGCAACCATTGGTATACTGATAGCTGACTCAATTTGCCAATTGGGGCCTCCTTTTCTCTTTTTGAGAGGAGTGGCCTTCTTTTCTTAGTATAGTTGAGAACATTATAAGTGTTGGTCACACTTTTGTGCTTATAGCGTAAAAATTCATGAGCTTATAGCATAGGCCTGTCATTATTCTCAGGTTCATATGGATCCACTTTGCGATACAAGGGTGTGGAGCGTATAAAATCTATTGGTAAACATTCTCTTCTTGGCGCAAGTGGAGAAATAAGTGATTTCCAGGAGATCTTGCGCTACCTTGATGAACTTATGTAAGAGCCTCTAACTGAGATTTGCATGATAAAAGTGAATCTAATTGCGACAAATAAATTTCTTGTTTTCATATTATTTTGCCAATCTCTCATAAATGCACTTTCTCAGCTTGTATGATAATATGTGGGATGATGGAAATTCACTGGGGCCAAAAGAGGTTCACAACTATTTAACTCGGGTGATGTACAATAGGCGCAATAAATTTAATCCCCTTTGGAACTCCCTTGTTCTGGGCGGAGTGAAAAACGGGAAGAAGTATCTTGGCATGGTATCTCAGCATTCTTTATATATTGTTCATCAGTTTGTTCTCTTCCTTATTCCTTTCCCTTTAGTGTGAAGACTAATGTGGACCGCTCAGGTTAACATGATTGGAACACATTTTGAGGATGACCATGTTGCGACTGGATTTGGAAATCATCTTGCAAGACCAATACTTCGTGCTGAATGGCATGAAAACTTGAGCTTTGAAGAAGCTGTGAAGCTGTTGGAGAAGTGTTTGCTTGTGCTTTTATATCGTGATCGATCATCTATCAACAAGTTTCAGGTATGGTTATTTCGTTGAACATGTATCATTTTGTACAAGGTATAGTGTGCCAACCAAAAGACGTGTGTGCTTATATTGGACCAAAACCATCATGAGTGAAAATGGCTTATATTTATATCTGAACGGGATGCGTTCCATGCATCTATTTTATTATCATCAATAATTGGAACAAAACCATCTGAACATTGGGTGCAGATTGCAAGAATCACTAGTGAAGGAACCACGATCTACCCACCATATTCTCTGAAGACTTTCTGGGGATTCTCTGCTTTCCAGAACCCATCTAAGGGCGCCGAGGGTACCTGGTGATTGATGAAAAATTCTCCTTTGGTGCAGTATCTGCAATCTGACCTGAAGAGACTGAATGATGGACAGTGAACCACTACTCTCATGATATTATTTTACAAGGAACCTTTTCAGTTTATTAAATTCTGAATTCTATGTTACCTCGACCCTCTTTTTTCTTTTTAATTTGCTTGGGTTTCGTTCTTGACATGAATGATTTTTCTATATTTCTTGATTTCTTCTGCTTTTTTCTACTGGTGTTTCTTTTTAGCGTCTATATCCTCTTCATGTGGTGCTACGTATTACGTGATCGTCAAGGCAAGGGAACTGCTTTTGAAACGCACTAAATGGAGGACTTGTGTGACCATTTAAAATGGCATTTTTTCTTTTAAGTCAAGTTAAATAGGCAAAGTCAAGTGAGAAGAACATATTTGAATTTACGGTGGAAACGAGTGTTGTGGACTGTTTTGCTTTGGCTTATTTTTGGTTTGTTTGTAGACTTCTATCATATATAATTGATATACATCAATAATAATTACGCCAACAGTCGTGTTCTGAAAAAAATTTGGGTAAATATTACACCGATCGGCTTTCAAATTTTGGGATGCAGTCATTACTCGGTGAATTCGAAAATTCGACCCCCTTCCCCCTTGGGTTGGGTCAACCTGATCAAGGGTTGATTGAAAAATTTTAACCTGATTAGTTTTTTCTTTTCTTTTTTTAATTTTAAATATTTTTTAACTTAATTTAATAATTTCATATCATTTAAAATTCAAAAAATATAAAATAAGCTACTTTAAATGTAGAAAAGTATATAGATATTTAATAATTTTTTTGCTATTTAAAAATACTTTATTTTGTATTAAAAATCTAATAATAAATGTTTTTTATATTAAAAAATAAAAGATTTTTTTAAAAAAAATGGTGGTCGGATAACCCGACCACTCAACTCGGCCCGAATAGGGTTGGGTCGGGTCATAGCAATGAAAAAGAAAGGATTCGATCTCACCCGACCATTCAAATTTGTTCATGGGTCGAGATTGTCCCGACCCGTGAACACCCTTAGGTGTTGATGTGGTGCAAGAAAAAATAAATACAAATATATATTAAAATTTTATAAAAAGATGTAAAAATAAAAAAGAGGCGTTAGCATCGCGGCGAGCTCGTAGAGGAAGGCTGACGCCCCCCTTTCTCTCTCGCACATCGAAGGGGGGCGTCGACCCTCCTCTGTCTGAGCTTGTCGACATCCCCTTTCCTTATCACGTGCCTCGATGAAGGGGGCGTCTGCCCCCTTTTATCGCCCCAGCGAGGGGGAAGGTGTTGGTCTCCCTCTGTGTGAGCTCACGAGAGAGCAAGTGGGCGTCAACCCCTGCAAGCTCGTTGGTTGGCGTCCCTTTACTCCGGCGACGGATTTTTTATTTTTTTTATTGTGACATGTCAGCATCGTATCCCAAAATTAGTTATTGCCAATCAGGAGGACCATGTGTGCAAAAAAATCAAATAACAAATTGAAGTTGAAGGATTGAGTAGTTATCTCACTTAAAATTGAAGAACATTTGGTATAATTTACAGGAGTGTTCATCCACCCAATTGTTCTAGCAGCGCATGTTATAACCAAAGATGAACCTTTTTTTCTTGTTGCAGAGAATGCATAATGATTCCGCATATTACACTTTACAATCTTATGATCTTGAAATTAGTTCATCTTTCATGTTCAACTAATAAAAGATGGGTGTCCTTAATGTCACTCTCCTCTTTATCTATTATATCCTCTATTTTTATAATATAAAAATGAGATGATGAAAGGTCTCTTTCTTTATCTTTTATAACTTATTATTTTTACCGTTTTTTCCTTAAACAAGTTATTCAATGTGATAAACATATTTTACTTTTTACCGGTGATAAATAAATATTTTATTTGACTTGTTTTAACTAAATTGGCCATGTTTATTTGTTTTCATTATTTTTTATATTCACTCGTGATAATAGCGGAAATATACAAAATGCCCTTTAATTTTAACGTCCGCTCAGTGATACCCTCCAATTTCACTTTGTAATACGAATGACATCCATCTTTTAACTCGTTTCACCCGATGCCCTCTTTACCTACTATGGCCCATCTTTCGGTACGTGGCGTTGCACCTTCTCTCCTCTCCATGACGTGGCAATATTAAAAGATAAAAACAATTCTACGAGGAAGCCAGAGGGTGCGACTATCCTTCTCCGTCCTCGTCAGTGTGTGGGGAGGGGGGTGCGAGCCCTCCCCTCTCTTCGCGCGCCGACGAGGAGAAAGGGGTGATCACTCTTAGAGTCGTGCGATCACTCAACGAGGACATTGAGTCTTCTAAAGGGAGAAGGATGTATGAGACATGCCTTGAATTAGTCCCACATGCATAAGTCATGAGAGAGATGCTGGGTATATATAGGAACAATGTCCTTCGCTAGGTGTGACGTATTTTGAGAAAACCATGCAGACCGAGATCCAAAACAGATAATATTACACACTGGTGATGAATGTTACATATAGTCTTAGAGTTGTGCGATTACTCAACGATGATATTAAGTCCCCTAAATGGGGAAGGATACATGCCTTGGATTAGTCCCACATGCATAAGTCATGGAGAAATGCTAAGTATATATATGAACATGTCCTTCACTAGATGTGATGCGACAATATCACACGCCAGTAAAGAATGTCACAAACAACTTTTTTTCCTTGTGACATTGATGTGACTCCCCAGGATGCGCTTTTCGCGAAACCTCTTATTGGAGGACTGATGGAGCTTAACCCCTTAAGGAACCTTGTGACATTGACGTGACTCCCCAAGATGTGCTTCTGAAAGATGTAGCTTAACCCCTTAAGGAATGTAGATGAATTGAGGTGTTGAATTTGTGATGCCTAGCTGCGCCCCCCCCCCCCCCCCCCCCCCTCCCAAAAAAAAAAACTTAGATGGAGCAAGCGTGCGAGGAGCTCGCCTCCCCTCTGCGACTTCCCTCATAGACGAAGAGGGGAAGGGGGGCCTCACCACCCCCCTGCAACCTCGCTCGCTGACAAGGTTGAGTGGCGCGCGAGGAGGGGGGGCCTCGCCCCCTCTGCGACCTCGCCGACGAGCGAGGTCATAGAGGGCCTTGATGCATGCAAAATACAACATATTTTAGTTAATTATTTTAATTAAATTTTCTATAATTTGATCATAGCATGCATCATTTTTAGTCACTTTTAATCATAATTCCGGATTTATCAATTTTAATTATTAAAATCGCTGAATATTTTAATTGTGGATGGATTAACTATATTTTGATAATTATTTGCAGGAAAATTCAAATCTCGGCCGAAATTCAAAGAATTTCCTTACGGCCGAGATTTGCTTTAATCCATCTCAAGTTGTTACGGCCGAGATTTGCTTTAATCCATCTCAAGTTGTTACGGCCGAGATTCAAAAGGAGTAACGAGATTTAATTCTTTGTTACGGCTAACATTTGAAGGCGTAAAGATAAATGTTTTTATCTTTTGGGCGTAACAGAAGAAGTTCCTTCCTTACGGCCGAAATTCGGAGGGCGTAATGGCCTGAAGATGAAGGGCGTAACAAGATAAAAAATGAGTTTATCTTTGGGCGTAACAAGAGATATGAAGGCGTAAAGATAAAAGGATTTTTATCCTTTGGGAGTAATGGAAAGGAGTAAAGAAAAATAGTTTCGTTACGGCCGAAACTCTTTGGGCGTAAAAAGATAAAAAGGATTTATCTTTGGGCGTAATGATAAAAGGGATTTATCTTTGGCCGAGTTTATCTCATAATTTTAAAGTTAACCGTACGATGTTACGGCCGAGATCAAATTGAAGGCCGTCCGCACCCTATAAATACGTGAAGAATCCATCGTTTCAATTCGTGCTCTGAAGTTCAGGTTTCTTCCACGGCGAGTCGTGAGCTCTGCAGGCTACGACCAAAAGGAGAGAGGTGCGACGGCTGAAAGTTGATCGTGACCCTGATCAAGTCCGAGAGGCTGCCCGACTGTCTGCCCAATTCGAGAGCTCTACTTCTATTTTGGGTGTAATTCTTTCGATTATTATTGTTACTTTGTTATTATCTCTCCAGAATTTCTAGGATGAACTCCATATTTTTAGGATTATTATTTTAGGAGATTATTAATTGAAGGGAAATGTTTGGACCCTACTTTATTTGTTTTAATCTTTTCTGATCAATTATTAATTGTGCCTAATGCTTTTATATTAGTTAATTAAATTTTTGAATTAGGCTATACCAGTTTGTGGAGTGTTTAATTTCAGAATTTATTATACTAATTATAATTGATTTTATTTAGAATTAATAATTGACATAAATTTGATAACTAGTGTGTGGAGAATCAAGTTTGTGTGGTCTATTAATCTATACCAGTTTGTGGAGTGATTAATAGTCTAGAGAATCCAATTTAATGCATCTTAATTTTAATATGATTTTGGGGGTACCAGTCGTGGAGACTTCAATTCTTATTAAATTAAGATAGTTCTATATGATTAAATTGAGGGATGCCAGTCGTGGAGACCACAAATTAATCATGTTAGATTACTTTAGGGAGACTCTAATCCATCTTTAAAGATTAAATTTATCTTTTATGGTTCAAATATTTATCCTAATCTATTTTCATCCTAAGGCCTAACTTCAACACCACTATCTTATCTTTATCTTATTTTATTTATTTTATTTTCATAAAACCTCTTTCCAAAAATCCATGTTTTTTTTCCTCTCTTATTAATTTATAATTCCAGATATTGAATTAATAATATTCCTCGTGGGTTCGACACTCTTACTCCTTTTTACTATATTACTTGAGCGACTAGTGCACTTGCTAGCAAATTTTATTGTTACAATTACAACGCATCAAGTTTTTGGCGCCGTTGCCGGGGAATATTTTATTAATTAATTTCTGATTTTTATGAATTATTAGGAGATGTAAATAAATTGTAAATAATTCTTTATAAATATGTATTAATTGTTTTAATTATTTTTGTGAATAAACTAACATTTTTTTTTTCTTTTGCAGACAAAGGTCACGATAATTTTTTATTTGTCTACTTTCGGTTTAAATCCAACGCCTATTGAATTTTCCGAACAGTGTCGACCTATGATTTTACGACCGAGATTTAATGCGTCAGTTTTATTAATTTTACGGCCTCGCAATGAATAATTTCTGAATTCTAAACTTTCAATCTTTACGGCCGTAATATTTTTATCCGAACGTTGTTTTTACGCCATGAGTAATGGATATTGATTTGACTTGTTACGCCCGGTTTATCGATGGTTTAAAATTTTTACGCCCTATTCGAATCAATTTTCATTCTCGGCCGTAACACTTTAATTGTTTAAACTCTTCATATGATTTCATTGTTTTACGACCGTAAGGAATTGTTTTCGTTGTTTTACGACCGTAAGGAATTGTTTTACGGCCGTAATGATTCAATTTTCGACATTTGAGTTTTATTCGAAATTATTTCGGCCGAAACCCTAATTTTCTTTACGGCCTCGTGTTGACATCATCTCGGCCGAAGTGACCTCATTGACGATTTAATCTTTTTACGGCCGAAATGATCTCATGTTTCATTTTTACGGCCGAGATGTTTCTGAACATTCGTTTTTTACGCCATCTTCCGACCCAATTGATTTGTGATTTTTTTTTTTTTTTTTATTTTCGGCCGTAATGGATAAAGATAATAGTTTGAACTTTTGATTTGACTTTGTTTTGGCCGAAGCGATTTAGTTGTCTCGGCCGTAATGGATCATCCATGGATTTTACTCCTTTTCGGCCGATTTATATGTGTTGATGTTTTACCTCTCATTGTTTTACGGCCGATATGAACTATATTCTTTGTCGGCCGTAATGATTTATTTGGCAAACATTTCATTCAATTTTTTTCATGCTAATTTTTACGCCTTCACGTTGAATCCTTTTTACACTGTTTCAATATTTTTACGGACGAACGAGCCTCGGATTAATTACTAATCTAATTTCGGCCGTAAATCTATTTCTGTATTACGGCCGATCAATCTTATTTCTTTTCAGTATATTAATCTTATTTCTTCTCTGAAAATAATTTTTGATTATTTCTGATTATAAAATCTGATTATTTCTGAAAATAATTTAATAAAGTTTCTGAAAATTAATTTTAATGACGAATTTTTAAATTCTATCGAGCCGAAAGACTTTTTATGTTTATTAATTTAAATCTTATTTCTTCGTGACCTATTATCTGTATTTCTTTTCTCTTGTATATATTTGTATTTTATTCTTTTATCTCTCTTACTGAAAATTAGTTGTTGCAGAACTTGAGTGAAAATCTAATCACAACTAAGTTAATCCTTTGAATAAATTTATATGTCACACATTCTGATCAGATGTTAATATTTTTATTTTATTTATTTTTTTTTCTGACACTTGGTTGTTGCAGTGACGAATTGAATATTTAATCACAACCAAAGATTTTACTAATTTACATTTTTTTTATTTTTATTAAGTTAATTCTTTTATTTTAGTTAGTTGATTGACATTCTAATTAATGGTTAAAGGAGTCATCTAATCGATATTTCTTTTTGTGTAAGGAGAGATAAACTCAGGGGCGTCAACTCCAAGCATGGGCGTAAATTCCAAAAATTGATTCTCTCTACGGCCGAAGCTTGGACATTACGCCCTGCCACCATTTCATTACGGCCGAGATGTCACATCAGCAGACCACGGATTTGACCTTTCACTGCGCGCTACAGGTATTACCCCTCCAATTTATCTATAAAATACTTACCTCTTCTCGCATATTGCAGATCAATTACGGCCGAAGTGAAACTCCACTCGACTCCGGCCGAGCAACTCCTTACGGCCGAAGTTCCGAAGCCACCGCGCGCCGCCCTCTGTACATTACGGCCGAGCTTTCTTCCTTACGCCCAAAGTGCCAAGCCTCCAACTTCTTACGGCCGGAGCTTCAACAGCGCGCCTTTACGGCCGAAGTTCCAGCGCTTCCGGGTTCGTTACGGCCGGTCTTCCACCACACACCGACACTTATTACGGCCGAAGTTTCCACGTCGCCTTCGTTTTACGGCCGAAGTCACGTCATCTCCGCCGCTCTCTTACGGCCAAGCTCCGGGCGAGTTTTTTTCTCCTTACGGCCGAAGTCTCACCATTACGCCCTGTGCGTTACGGCCAAGCTTCCACGCCGATTTCGTTTTACGGCACGCCGATTTCGTTTTACGGCCGAAGAACCGACACCAGCGCCACCACCTATTCGTTACGGCCAAACTCCGATCTCCGGCCGAGCTTCATCAATTACGGCCGAAGTTCTTCGTCACCTCCGACCTTCAGCCGGTTCTTCATCGAAACCTCAGTCGCTTCCACCGAGCCGGTACCTTTTCTTTGTTTATTTTTGTCCAGATCAAGATGAGGCGATTTGCTAATATATGGAGGGGACGTCATGAACGACGACATCCGAATGCTCAGCCGACCCCACAGCCCTCACAATTAATCTCCTACCCCGGAGATTATTATTGGACTAAGCCGGAATATCAAGCTCGATATGAACGGATGTGTGATATTCGAATTCATGCCATCAGATTTTCAGATACTGAATTGCTGAGGGAGTATAATTTACTTGCAGATACTCATCTATTATTTTCTCAAATTGGACTATCTGACTTTGTGCATTCTTGGTGGCCAACTTATGAAGTACTAATTATGGAATTCCTCTCATCTCTGGAAATCTTTAATTTAGATGGCAGGAACTATGATCAGCCCCGCATTTCATTCCAACTTTATGGACGACCATTTACTCTCACTCTAGGAGAGATTAATAATATCTATGGATTTCCTAACCATGGATCTCTTTCTGTACCTGCTGACTTTGAGGCTGAAACTTTTTGGAAACAGATAACAGAAGAAGAACGATTGGTTTGGAACACCGCTAAAGATAGCTCAATTCAAAATCCTGTTCTGCGCTACGTCCATCGCATGCTAAGCAACACCATAAGTGGACGCAGTGATAATGATGGTGCCGTCTCAGAAGGAGAGTTATATCTCATCCACAGCATGCTTCACAGAACTCCCGTTAATGTGGGTGCCTTCCTCATTCGTCGATTTCAGCGCCGCACTACTCATCGTGGCGGTAGCATTAATATGGGTGCCCTTCTCACACCTATCGCTCAGCACCTACAACTTGACTTGGATGATCTCGAAGCTGTGCCAGGAAACACTCACCTCACTCGTAGGACCATTCAGGCTATGGGTCTCGTGAAGACCAATAACTCAGGGATCAAAGTTTTTATTTTTAAAGGCCACCATCAGGAGGTGCCCTGTTCAGATCGAGATGCTTTTACGCCGATTAATCCAAATAATTGGCTTCTTTTTAGGCAGGTCATCGCTCCAGTAATTCCACCTGCAGGACCATCTACCTCTGTCGGACAGCTACACCAGGATGAACCTTTCTCCTGGTTTGATTCTACTGATTATGCGGCAGCCCAACCCTACCTTCAACAGCAACAAGGATTCCAGGCTATATCACCAGCAGCTTCCCAATATGCCACATCCGTCCATTCGCCTTATATGCCGGTACCTTCTCCGATTCCATCTCCAGCACAAGAGAGCTCTTCTGATTCCTCATTCATACCTTCTACTCCTTACGAGGAACGCGATTCGATGGAAATATCTGTCCCTTTACAAGAACCTGTGCAGAATCGCTATATAGCACCAGAGCCCACTTTTACTTCAGCTCCAGAGCAGACTTACTATCCACCTCCGCCACCTCAGCCTGACTATGCTTCCATGCAAAACTTATGGGAATCAATGTATGATGAACAACTTCGTCAAGCAGGGGAGTTTCACACTTTTCAAGAAGAGCAACTTCGTCAGTCAGGGCAGTTGCACACTATTCAGGAAGAGCAACTTAGACAAGCCTAAGTTTGATGCATGCAAAATACAACATATTTTAGTTAATTATTTTAATTAAATTTTCTATAATTTGATCATAGCATGCATCATTTTTAGTCACTTTTAATCATAATTCCGGATTTATCAATTTTAATTATTAAAATCGCTGAATATTTTAATTGTGGATGGATTAACTATATTTTGATAATTATTTGCAGGAAAATTCAAATCTCGGCCGAAATTCAAAGAATTTCCTTACGGCCGAGATTTGCTTTAATCCATCTCAAGTTGTTACGGCCGAGATTTGCTTTAATCCATCTCAAGTTGTTACGGCCGAGATTCAAAAGGAGTAACGAGATTTAATTCTTTGTTACGGCTAACATTTGAAGGCGTAAAGATAAATGTTTTTATCTTTTGGGCGTAACAGAAGAAGTTCCTTCCTTACGGCCGAAATTCGGAGGGCGTAATGGCCTGAAGATGAAGGGCGTAACAAGATAAAAAATGAGTTTATCTTTGGGCGTAACAAGAGATATGAAGGCGTAAAGATAAAAGGATTTTTATCCTTTGGGAGTAATGGAAAGGAGTAAAGAAAAATAGTTTCGTTACGGCCGAAACTCTTTGGGCGTAAAAAGATAAAAAGGATTTATCTTTGGGCGTAATGATAAAAGGGATTTATCTTTGGCCGAGTTTATCTCATAATTTTAAAGTTAACCGTACGATGTTACGGCCGAGATCAAATTGAAGGCCGTCCGCACCCTATAAATACGTGAAGAATCCATCGTTTCAATTCGTGCTCTGAAGTTCAGGTTTCTTCCACGGCGAGTCGTGAGCTCTGCAGGCTACGACCAAAAGGAGAGAGGTGCGACGGCTGAAAGTTGATCGTGACCCTGATCAAGTCCGAGAGGCTGCCCGACTGTCTGCCCAATTCGAGAGCTCTACTTCTATTTTGGGTGTAATTCTTTCGATTATTATTGTTACTTTGTTATTATCTCTCCAGAATTTCTAGGATGAACTCCATATTTTTAGGATTATTATTTTAGGAGATTATTAATTGAAGGGAAATGTTTGGACCCTACTTTATTTGTTTTAATCTTTTCTGATCAATTATTAATTGTGCCTAATGCTTTTATATTAGTTAATTAAATTTCTGAATTAGGCTATACCAGTTTGTGGAGTGTTTAATTTCAGAATTTATTATACTAATTATAATTGATTTTATTTAGAATTAATAATTGACATAAATTTGATAACTAGTGTGTGGAGAATCAAGTTTGTGTGGTCTATTAATCTATACCAGTTTGTGGAGTGATTAATAGTCTAGAGAATCCAATTTAATGCATCTTAATTTTAATATGATTTTGGGGGTACCAGTCGTGGAGACTTCAATTCTTATTAAATTAAGATAGTTCTATATGATTAAATTGAGGGATGCCAGTCGTGGAGACCACAAATTAATCATGTTAGATTACTTTAGGGAGACTCTAATCCATCTTTAAAGATTAAATTTATCTTTTATGGTTCAAATATTTATCCTAATCTATTTTCATCCTAAGGCCTAACTTCAACACCACTATCTTATCTTTATCTTATTTTATTTATTTTATTTTCATAAAACCTCTTTCCAAAAATCCATGTTTTTTTTCCTCTCTTATTAATTTATAATTCCAGATATTGAATTAATAATATTCCTCGTGGGTTCGACACTCTTACTCCTTTTTACTATATTACTTGAGCGACTAGTGCACTTGCTAGCAAATTTTATTGTTACAATTACAACGCATCAGGCCTCCTGCGCACCGACGAGGATAGAGAAAGATGGTCGCCCTCCTCCAGCTCCCTTGTGAGATTTTTTAATTATTATTATTTTTTTATATTGCCATGTCAGTGAATGTTTATATGGAGAGGAAAGAAGGTGTTATGTCAACTTCGCGATTGAGAGATGATCCATTGTAGGTAAAAGAAGGTACCGAATGAAATGAATTAAAAGATAGAAAATATTCGTGTTACAAAGTGAAGTTGAAGGATATCGCTGAACAAAATTGGAAGGTATTTGGTATAATTTTTCCTGATAATAACCTAACACTCAACTATATTCAAAAAACATTACACGAATGGTCCCCCAACTTTGAACCGATTTCCAATTGGTCCCCCAACTTTAATTTATAACCAGAACATCCTCCATCCTTTTTTTTTGCACGCTTAGTCCTCCTGACCGGTGATAGTGGATTTCTCGATTGTCTTGCTCACGTAACAAATTTTTTCTCTCCTCCACATCATTTTATGTTCGCCACGTCATTATAAAAATTAAAAAATAAAAAAATGAAGTTTTCACGTCATTAAAAAAATTTAAAAATAAAATAAAATCAGAGCTGGAGCGCCCCCCTCTCTCTCTCCCGTAGCGCGGGAGAGAGAAGGAGGGGGCGGTTGCCCCCTCTGCTTGAGCTCCGACGAGCTCGTCGGAGCTCTCTCTCTCTCGAGCTCTCGCTAGAGAGAGAGGGGGGGGGCGACCGCCCCCTCTGCTCGAGCTCGTCGGAGCTCGAGCTCTCTCTCTTGAGAAGGTCGCCCCCCTCTGCTCGAGCTCCGGCGAGCTCGCCGAAGCTCTCTCTCACTAGAGAGAGAGACCGCCCCTCTCCTCTCTCTCCGGCTCTGATTTTTTTTTTAATTTTTTTATT
Source organism: Pontederia crassipes (assembly GCA_030549335.1). Taxonomy (NCBI): domain Eukaryota; kingdom Viridiplantae; phylum Streptophyta; class Magnoliopsida; order Commelinales; family Pontederiaceae; genus Pontederia; species Pontederia crassipes. Next base: position 1,266,850 of record CM060193.1, read on the forward strand.
GACGTGAAAACTTTATCCTTTTTTATTATTATTTTTTACTTTTATAATGACATGGCGGACATAAAATGACCTGGAGGAGAGAGAAAATCCATCACGTCAGCAAGACAACCGAGAAACCCACTATCACCGGTCAGGAGGACTAAGCGTGCAAGAAAAAGAAAGATGGAGGTCGTTCCGATTATAAATTGAAATTGGGGGACCGAAAATTGACTCAAAATTGGAGGACTATTCGTGTAATTTATCCAAAAAATAAGTAGTCAAATATTATTTAGTTATTGGAAGAAAATCTTGAGAAAGAAAAATAATTATAGGTTACAAAATAAGTTATATTAATTAATATTTTTTAACAAATGAAAACTCATGATATATTTCTCTTTATCGAAGAAAGTAAAGTCTGTATATTAGTCAAATAAAGTATTTATAGAAGAAATAATCAGAAAAAAATAAAATATGATATTAATGAGCTGCATTTATTTTTATAGTTATTTAGAAGGACACCTTTCATCTTCTCATTTTTATATTCTAAAAAGTAGAGGATAAAATATGTAAAAATGAGTGACATTAAAATTTTAGGAGTGGTGGGCACCCTAAAATTATGCACAAAACCATGAAAACAGTCGTATCCATATATAGGGTTCCACGCTATTCTACTTCAAGGTAATATACTATTGCATGGATAAAGGTGCTTATTCTTTGTACTTTAATTTTTTTAAAAATTTTGAATCAAGAATAATCTTATTCCACATTTTTGTTGGAATAATTTATCTCTAAAAATGGCAAGAATAACCTTATTCCACATTTTTGTTGGAATAATTTATCTCTAAAAAATGGCAAGTTTGCCCTTTAGTTTTTTTAGCCGATAAAGGACTTATTTGGATAAATAAAAGAGAATAAAGGTCTATTCTACTATTTAGTCATGAAACAAACAGGAAACTGACGTTTATATGCATACCTTTATAATACTGAAATTGCACTTGTAAACTTTTTTTTCTGATAAGAGTTGCACTTATAAACTGTACACTAAATAACCTAAGTATATGCCTCAATTTTATGTTGGTTTTAATTAGCCCAACTCTCTTAATTCCTGAAAGTAAATCATACCCAATATTGCTAATCCGTACCAAAAACTGAAAATATGTTGTGATTCCTCAACATCGCAGAAGTTTGGAATCCACCATCACTCGTCATCGGAGTAGTTTGAAATACATGATCAATTGTAATAATCAAATACATCTTAGTTTGTGCTAAAAGCACATCATAAACAAAAATAAACATCTTCCATTACTTGGCAGTCATACTACAAGCCTTGATAAGTTCATGCTGAAACCTCTTTTATTCATAGGATGAAAACATTGATCAATACTAAGAGACTAGCATCTTGCTAGTCATCCTTCTACTCTTAAAAGAAAATCCTAATATGAAGGTCAAAAAAATGGTATAAACCAAAGTCTCCAATGCCCCAACAAAAAAATCAAATGGTAGAAACAAGAACCATCCCAAAAGAAAAATGGGACATCCATATTTTTCAAAACATTGATTCCTTAAGAAGCCAAAGTAAACACCTACAAAATCATGGTATTATGTGTGCCATCTTTTTTTTTTTTTTGAGAAGATTTATGTGTGCCATCTTCTGATTCTTGTCTGTGTGTACTGTGGAGCATAAGGGTGACAAGGAGTACAGGCAAGTACAATATGCACCTTATTGTACATGTTTCCACTAGAAGTCACAACAAGAGAAGAGTTTATAGAACCTAAACAGAAATATGCAGCACTCCAAACAACACCATTCAAAATTCAAAGAAAAAAATCCAGCTCCATAAGACTCCTAGTTCATCCCATAAGGAATTTCTTTCTAAAAGCTTAGTACTAAAAAATCAGACTATGCACTACTTACAGATTAAATGCCAATACAAACTTGGCAAAAGCACTTCTAACTAATAAAATGAACTAGTTTAAACATCCATATATCTTGATCATGTTGCCTCAAAATCTAGGAACATTTATTTCACGAGCCTCTTGTTCGAAATAGATCTCCTCCTAAATAATACACCAAATTTTAAAAGCTACTGACACATGTTTGCTACTTTTCTATCACCTCTTTGCTACTAACAACCAATTCTATACATCTTGACCCTATAAGTCTCAAAGCAAAACTAAATCAGATGCATGCAAAATAGAAAAAGGAATAAAGAATAAAACGGCAAAAGGGAGAAATTTCGTACAACACATTCCATGACAACTATTCATAGAATAACAAATGCCGAATTGTTATAGCATTTCAATCATTTGTAAGAATACTATTGTTGTTCCTAAAGGTTATATGATGAGTGATTATAGCAAGATCTTTCAAAGCTTGTAAAATCTAAAGCTTACAAATAAAGCATTTTGAATGAAAGATAACTGTAACAGTCTTAGATAATAGACATATGGACAGTTCTATTGCACATTTATCATTTTGAATCCGGCGAATTAAAAAAAGAGAAAATATAAGGCTAAAATGATCTAATGGTTAGAACATTTAGCACTTAGCAGACACCTTAAAAAAATGTAGCATTGACATCTCTGAATTCATTTGACTAAGTCTCGGCTAAATGAAAAGATTAGCTAAGATAGATCTGTAATCAAAATTTCATCTCTCCAAAAATTCTGCACGGATTTAAAATATAAAAATTGAAACGTGCGACTTTCTGAACATTGATTCGAGTTCTTCATTATGCATGATCAGATACCAAATTTAACTTCCAGAAATGAACACAAGACAAAGAAACAAAAATGTCCATAAGGGAGAGCACAATACAATGTTCTCCAAACAAATAAAAAAAAACACCGAGATTGATCAAGATGTTAAGAAACATTGTTTGCTCAGCATTATTCTTAGAACGAAACCAGTAAAAATCCCATCTTTCCATTGAGAACAAACCTTACATTGCTTCTTTACGGGATATCCCACGGCTTGGGCTCAGGGACCGCGACAACCATATCCTGGAGATCGGAGGTGAGAACAACCTGGCACCCGAGCCTGGCGTGCTTGTTGAGGACGCGGTTCCGGGAGCTCCTGGTGAGGACGTAGCGCTCGTCGTAGGAGGGCGGCGGGAGCTTCTCAAGCCACTCCTGAGCGATGTGGACCTCGCACTCGGCGGAGCAGGCGTCGATGTCCTCCAGGCGATGGGAGGCCGGATCGATGAGCCCGGCGTTTGAGAGAGCGCGGAGGAGGGTCTGTCCGGAGAGTCCGATCACCTGGCGCTTGTTTCCTTCAAGGTCGATGGCGGAGAACTTGACCATGCGATCGGCGACCTTGGCAGAGCCTGCGGAGGGGCCCGCGGCGGTCGCGGAAAAGCGAGCCAGGGATCGAGACAAATGGAGGGGAATTCGCCGGAGGGCGGCGAATGCCATGGCTAGGGTTTGGAGAGCGAACGGATCGAAGAGAGAGGGAGATCAGGCCTCAGTTCAACTTCTCTTTGAAGGTGGAAGGAGGGATGTGAAATGATTACGTGCGAGGGTAAATTACACTTCAATTTCAATTTATAATTAGAACGTTTAATCATCTTTTATTTTCTTGTACGATTCGTCCTCTTGTCCGATGATAGTGGATTTTCCGATTGCCTTGCATACGTGGTCGACACGTGAGTCGTTTCTCTCTCATCCACATCATTTAAATCATTCACGTCATTTAACGCTCCAAACAAGATAAATTACACGGATCGCCTCCCAACTTTGAGTCGCTTCTAAACAGTCCCCCAATTTTAATATTATTACATGATTCATCCACTTGACTAGTAAGAAACAATCTTCGGATTATTTTGCGATGTGGCATAATAAAATATAATAAAATTTTTTTAACTAACTGACATCACACAATAAAAAATATTATAAAAATTTAATGACACGAACGAACTGACGAGAGGTGTCGGGCACCCTCTCCAAGCTCGCCCTTTAACGAGTTGGCATAGGGGGCGCCGACCCTCCTCTCCAAGCTCGTCCACTGGCGAGCTTCGCACAAAGGAGCGCCAACGCTCCCTCACGAGCTCATCGACGATCTTAAACGATCCAAACGTTTGGAGAGGAGGGCCGACACCTCTCGCCAGTTCGTTCGTATTTTTAAATTTTTATAATATTTTTTATTGTATGATGTCAGCTAGTTAAAAAATTTTATTATATTTTATTATGCCAGATCGTAAGATAATCGAAAGATTGTTTCTTACCGGTCAAGTGGATGAATCGTGCAATAATATTAAAGTCGAGGGACTTTTTAGAAATCGACTCAAAGTTGGGGGACGATCCGTGTAATTTACCTAATTTGGAGTGTTAAATGACGTGAATGACTTAAATAACGTAGATGAGAAAGAAACGGCTAACGTATCGGTCACGTATGCAAGACAATTGGGAAATCCACTATCACCAGTCAAGAGGACTAATCATGCAAAAAAATAAAAGATGAGAGACGTTCTGATTACAAATTAAAATTGGGGGACCAATTAGAAATCGACTCAAAATTGGAGGATCATTCGTGTAATTTATCCTATCGCAGAGACATTTGAAAGATATGCCGCGCAACAACAACGCTACTATAATAATAATAATAATAATAATAATAATAATAATAATAATAATAATAATAATAATAATAATAATAATAATAATAATACTCACCCCTTCATTAAACACACAACAATCGTGATAATAATAATGATAGAATAATGAGTTGTGCACTGTTTCTAGCGACTAGAAAAATCATTTTTTAAATTATGGAAAAACGTAATTAAACATTTCTATATTTATCAAATTAAAACTTAAAAATAATATGTCTAAAGGAAATATTCAAGAAAAAAAAAATGCACGGCTCAGTCCTGGGGATGTGAAAAAATACTTTTTCCGGTCCTAAATTAGGATGAATAAAAAATTTATATATCTGCAATTAGGAGAAATGCATCAATGAACTGAAATAAATAATAAAATAATAAGTCATTAAATAACAAATTATATAAGTATATGAGACTAAAACTTAATTGAAACTAATTTAATGAACATAATACAAATCTTATTTTGCATTTGGGCCGCAACTCGATTTGCCTATCGCACCACTTTGCTCGTCTGGAAACCAAAAACTACGGCTCCCGCTCCCCCGGGCCGATCGACCTCCGGCGACTTCCCGAGCAGTCCCCGGCGATCTGACCTCCGAGGTAACCTTCTCTCTCCCTTCTCTCCTCCCTTTTTTCTTCTCTCCCCGTATATACCGCCGCCGCACAATCAGCGGACGATCCCATCGAAACCCTTTTGTATAGCCGGCTATCGGTCAAGACTGAAGACTTCGCGGAGCACATGGAGCGACCGAAATTTTATCCTTCCTGTTCGCTCGTGTTTTCTGCTCGGATTTTGATCTGCGAAAAGGATCATATTGAAGCCCCTTTTTCGTGGTTCACAGCTTCTTTTGTTCGGTCGTCTCCAATTGAAGGACCTGCAATTAGTGTAATCTGAAAGGGTTACCAATTAGATGGAATCGGGCTACATTTTTTTTTAATTTGCTCGTGGTTTCAATGCTTTGGATCATGCTCTTGGGTAAACTACTTACGGCTGCTCAATCCGGGACCGTTCTATCAATCCTTAATGTGTATAAGTCGATGAGTTCACTCCCAGGGATGTACATTAATTGAGTTCTGCGGCTTGAGGATATAATTTGTGCAATCGGCTTGAAGTTCTGGTAGCTCTCCTTTTTTTTATTTTTTGTTATCAATTGATACTGATGAGTTATCTATGATTATGTGCATCTGTGCTTATTGTGATCCCGTGTCTCAACTTACATCAATTTATCTTGACATAGATTCGTATGCTATGCACGAGTCAAATTAAGTGGTTAATTGAAAAGCAAAATGTGAATCGAATTTCAGAAATGAAGAAAGAGAAAAGAAATGTTAAGGGGCAACATACTTGGAAGTTTCCTCTTAGTTTGTGTTACGAAAAGAGGGAGAGAGGGGTCGCACGAAACACAGAAGAACGCAAAGAGGAAAAAAAAACGGCGGCGGCTCTTTGTTATGAAATAACGACGATTACCCCCGTAGGGGAATTCTGCTGAAGCGCCTGACTACGTAGGGGACCAACTGGGTTCAGATTCAAGGCATTATTAACAGTTTGTTCTGAAGTTCTATGTCAAATTTTACATCATCTTCCGGTTTTCATTTTCCTTGTGCTTTTAGTTGGGCAATGGATGCAATCGTCAGAACCAGCATATCAATATTTCTGAGGATTATCTGACCATCCAACTCTGATGTTATTTTTATGGAGTTCAGTTCTATTTTCCAATGATAAAACTGCCCTTGGGACTTCTGAGGGAATAATTCTCTTACTTCCTTCTTAGGTTGCTTGTGATTAAACTACAAATGGATCCTACTTTCCTACTTCAGTATTTGTGATGTCATCAATGATGCACATATGTTTATTATTTGGCATCGTATGATAGAAGAAACTCATTGATATTGATGCAATTTCGATTTTTTTAGAAGAATTTCGATTTTCCTTGAGAAGTTATCTTCTTTAAAAGATAATAATCCTATGACTTAAATAGTGCACTAACCTAAAAGTAAATGCTTATGAAATTTGTTTTTCTTGATATGTTGTCATGGTTTACTCCATTCAATGAGTTCCCAATTTTTTTCTTTCCATTCCCCAATGGCTTAGTTGGTCGGTCACATTGGCTAGCAGGTTGGACCTTGGAATGAGGCTTTAGTATTAAATCCCATAGCTGCTAGTGATAGAGGTTTAAGTGATGTAAGACAAGAATAGAATTATGAGCCTTCTGCCCTAATAGTCTGTCTTTAGTTATGGACCTTTAGTATAGTCCATTAGTTTAGTTTGCTTTCATTAGATTTCCTTTTACTTGAGTTTGCCTTTTATTTGGTTTACTAGTTATTTAGCATAGGGTGTTTAAAACCTCTATAAATACTCTAGTTAGAACACAGGTTTTGATGAATAAAATACTCTATCCTGTGTGGATTAGTTAATTTTTGTGTGGAATGTTAGGGTTTAGGAGTAGAGGGGTTTCCTGTGTGGATTCCCATCATGAATCCTCTATGATCCCCATTTCAAACTGGATTGATTGAGGCTAAAAGCCCATTGGATACCAGGGTTGACACTGAATAAATGTATCAAGGCCTACTTTTTTTTTCTTCTTTTGAAGCTTGCATTTCTTAACCACGAGATATTACTTTCTAAACTTTGATAAACCTTTCCAATACTCTATGCTATGTAGTTTGTCTCCTAAAACATCACTTTCCATTTCATTGAAGGGGATAGAATCACTACTCTCTTTGTGACATATATCTAGAGGGTGATGGGGCACTCAGAGAATCTGCGGTCATATCTTAATATGACAAGGAAGGAACTTCAACAATTATGCAAAAAACACAATATTCCTGCAAACAGGAGTCATGCTTTTTTAGCCAAGTCCCTGGCTTCACTTTACAAGGTAAGCAACCTTATCGTGTTCTCTTCAGGTTATATTTAATCACAATGTCTAATCAATCTGGTTATTATGCAGAAGAAAAATATCAAATCTGCATTTTCAGAGGAGGAAAAGCTTAGTCCATCATTAAGTTCTAAAAGAAAAGTTACAGAAAAGACACCTTCAATGGAAAAGACTCAAGGTATATTGCTTACTTTCAATTCTTCAGCACTACAGGATGTGTTATCAATTTTCTTGACTGTATCCTCTCACAAAAAAAAGTTCTTGACTGTATGATAAACTTGTAGGAAGTTATGCAAGATTACTTCCATCAGAGGGCAATATTCACAATCAGTTAAAATTCTTTTGTACTACAAGTTCAGAGAAGGTATAAATTACTCTATTCCTACTTCTTGTGTCCTATCTTTTTTATCTATGACTATATCTTCCATTCAGCATCTGAACATAAGTGTGAATATTTGATCATTGTGCTTTTGTTGTTTGTTCAGCCACAAATCAATATGAATGTTGTTCATCCAAGCACTGGAAATAATAGAAGTTCAAATTCTTCTACTTCTAACCTAGGGAACCTGGGAGAAAATTATCCAGATGCTGCTGTTCAAAAAACAAATGCAAACCAACTCATAGGTTTTGTAGGTAATGAATTTGGCAGGAGAAATGAATGTAAAAGATCTTCGCAGCCAGAAAATTCTAACCAGTTCTTACAGAATGCTTTCACAGTTGGTAGGACTTGTAATAATGCAGTAGCGCAATGTGGGCATAATGAAGTTATCAAATGCTCCACTGAAAGTGGAATCAGATCTGCTAGTGAAACTTATACAAAAACACCATCATTTCAATTTTTTGTTATGTCAGAAGCTGGGATAAATTTATATGTTGATTTGGAATCTAATCCAATAGAATGGATTAATAGCTTGAAGGATGAAGTCTGCATTCATCAAAAGGGAGGAAATCACGAGTCAAGTGCTCATACGTGTGGTTTGCCACATGCTGATGATAATGTGGAAAACTTGCCATCTGGAGACACCAGAATGGAACTTCAAAGCAATGAAGTTGAGCAGAATCCTGGATGCACCAATTCAACTTTGAGTTCAGTTGTCAGTGAGAATGGAAATTCTGAGGCCTATCCACCGGATGTAACTATAGCAACTTCGGGTTCTTCTGTTTTAATTCCAGGCAATCCTCCAGTTGATTTTGGTTGTTTGGAAGAAAACCAGGCAGTCTCATCTTCACATTATGCCCACTTAGCTCATGAAAATCTGACAACTGATATTGCAAGAGGTCATGGAGGAGTAGTTTGTGTACACAAGTGCAATGATGCTTCAACGGGGGTGGCTAAAAGTGATGCATCACTATGTGATACTCCTCTGAAAGCTATTAGCAATGTTGATGATGCCACAATTGATTGTCCTACTAAGACCACATGCAGTGATTATGGTGATGTTGAAGCTAGTGCTTTGTCTAACTCTTCACACTACATGTCTGCCAAAAGTAACCTTTCTGATGAACTGAAGAATTCTTTAGAAAATTATCATGCTGGCAGTATTAAAAATCAAAATGGAGTGGTAGAAGAGTTGATTTCGAAGTCACCTATGTCTGAGAAAAGAGATAAGGAATGTACACATGGAGCATCGTCAAATTTGTGTCAATTTGCCAGTCATAATGTGTTGGATGGTGCAACTACCAATGCACAATCAGAGGTGGGGACAGAAAATGATCATTTCTGATTTTGGTACATTTATAAACGGCATGCAAGTCTTCTTCTCATGTGCGTTTGAATAATTTAATTTAAACTTTGATCTTTTATGAGCTGTCATATACTCATATGGGATATATTTCATGTTTTCTCACAAAATTAATGATGTCTTGTGATCCAGGGTTGCAGTACTCCAACAAGGGGAAAAGACTCTGAGTATATCTCTTGAACAAAGCTTTAGTTGCATTTGTGCTAGAGCATCATTCTGACATACAACACCTAAAAAAATAATCTGACTTAGATATTCTTTTCCTTAAAATGCAGAGGTGCAAGAGCTGAAAGTTCCTTAAACAATAATTGTAAGAGATCTATTACTTCAGAAATACTCAAGGAGCTTCCCTCTAAAAGACATAAGATGTCCTGTGAAAATTTGAATGGAACACTGGTACATCTAAAAGTGACAAAGAACCTAGCAAAGGAAACTATATCTGATGCTGTTGTCAATCCTAGACGCTCTACAAGGCTCGTTCCTAAGGTTTTGTATGCTTTCACTAAAAGTTCTCCTTGCCTTAATGAAAAGTTGCATGTGGTAGTATCTTATGGACATGAACTATTATTCCTTTGTGTATAGTTTGTCAGTTTCTACATGGATTAGGCAATTGCATTTCATGCTGTCACAGGTGGGTTGCTACCTCAATCCACATCTTCTGAAACTGGAAAAGATTTCTTTCTGCCAATTTTTTTAAAGGTCTTCTGCTGATTTCAGTTTCAGATTTTTTTCTGTTATGTAGAATTCGTAGTCATCTCATATATTTAAAGAACATCTTGGAGCCATCTCAAAGGAAATTTTTTTATCTTCATCTTGTTTTCACTGCCACTATTGCTCTTCATTCCATTCCATTATTTCCTTGTCTTCAACACATCTTGTCATAAACATTAGTTTGTCATCCAACATGGTTTTATTGCTAACGAAGGTTTTTTTGATACAGTAATACATACACAAGCCGACCCCACCTAGTGGGATAAGGCTTTGTTGTTGTAATACATACACAAATGGGAGGTTGTAATCACAGAGTAGGAGCATCAAAAGGGGTGCATTTGCCGAACCCATCTTTAGTTCTTTCCTTGTTATACCTTGTCAGAAATCCATACTAGTGTATGAATCTTCTAAAGGTATTTTTTTAGGGAACTTCTAAAGGTATTTTACTTATCTATAATCCAGTAAAGATGCTAAAATTTACTTTGATGACATGTTCTGATGATGCATTGAAGTTGTTCATTAGCTTGACTAGGAAGTTACAGATACAAGTTTGGATTGAACAAATTATACTGCAATTTTCAAGTGATCGTGTATTTAGTTTTCATTTAATAATTTGTTGGTCCCTTCTTGTTCAGTTGACAAATACTTTGTACATTTATTTATTCGTTTCTCTAAATTAAACTGAAGTGATATTGGTTGTTTTATGTGGTAGTGTCAGCAGCATAACATATACAGATATAGACTAATAAAAAGTAAACTTATATGTTTGGACAAAGCAATTTTATCCCAAACTATTAAATGTGCATTATGCTACAAATTTGTAAGTGGCACATGTTAGCGCATCAATGACATTATACATCATGTGAAAGAGCTCCAGGGTGGTGCTAACTAAAAAGAAGCATGTAATAGTCGACATTCACAATATTGGCTCAGTCCTGTTTGTTCTTTGTTTGAACATGCAGCTTTCTGGATGACTTTACATTGGACGATGATCATAATTTGTATACCACGAACTGCGCACAGTTACTTGAAAGGATTGGCAGAACTATCTTGTGCTTGTTGTCAGATCCCACAACACAGGGCTTCCATGTAAAATTTGAAACAGAGGAAGATGCCAAGAGCAATAGTTTTCTTATACGCATGAAGGAGAACATCGACATTCCTTTCAAAGTTCACACTATCATTTCTTGTTTTTGTACTGCATAAAAGCCTTGATTCTTTGTGAACTTCATTTTTGGTACAGGGACTGTAATCCATCTTGTATGTTTATTTCTTTTTTTTTCCCATTGATCATCTTCTATGTTCATAGGATTGCTGTAATATACACTTCACCACTCTCCTTTTGCATGAACTGTGGCACAAAGTTACATAAAACTACTCAACAGCTGCGCAAATATACGAGTTGATTTGTCATGAAAAAATAAGCTTGAATCATTGAATGGGACGACGATAAGAATAGTGCCCTAGATATAAGTGAGAATGACAGAGAAACTCGCATGTTTTGTTTATAATCAAACAAATCTCACAGCTCAAATCCACCTAAGCACAGGCCCCAGAGAGGAGAAACCAAATAATTTTATACTTGTAACTGAATAATTTTATACTGCATGCGCAAAAAAAAATGAATTTACAGTTTAAACGAGGACTGACGGAGAAACGCTAATTATTAGCCACTGCGGCTAGTAGTTGTGTCTTCGCTTTTTGTCCTTGCGAAGCCTTTGTTTAATTTTGTTCATCATTTGGCCTTTTGTGTTAGAATGCGTCGCTGTTATTGATATATATAATATTAACAATAATTAAATAAATAATTACAAAAAATAATTAATAGTGGGGGGAAGCGGATACCCCGCAATTATTGGGTTCGATATGGACAGGCGACGTGGGGTGTCGCACCATCGGCTGTCCCCGCTTTTACGTCTTCTGACTCGCACGTGATCCACATCATCATCCATATGCCACATGCCATGCTTACTCCTCATACCATAAATGCAACGCATTGGGGTGTTTTTTTTTCAAAGGAAAGAAATTATCTATCACCAAAAGTTCTAGTATGAGTACAAAATAAAATATCACAATAAACAATTTTCATAGTTTTCTTCTTAAAATTCTTAAAGATTATACCTACAATAAATTTTATATAAAAACTATTGATTCTTGCATTAACTTTTTTATGCATTGTAAAATAAATAAAAGTAATTTAAAATTAATGAAACGTGCATATAATTTTTTTAAAAAAATAATCTAACGATGAAAAGATAAAATTGAGAAAATAAAATAAAATGACTAAGAATAATATTGAAAAAAGTTACAAATGACTAACTTTTAACTGTAAGATCTAAATATAAGTAGTTTTTCAATAATTTCATATGAAAAGTTAAAGTTTTTTTTTGTTGATGTGGTTTATCAAATACTAAAATCAGTGTTTAAATACCTAATCATTTTTCTCATTGTTGCTGATAGCATTGCCAAATAAAGCCTAAATAATATCCAACTCGAACACATGAAAACTGTTATTATGAAAAATGCACCCTTGGAACATTGGTTAAATTTACTATCATTCGATTAATTTATATCATCCGAGTCATTGATGAATGAGAATTTCAACAAAAATATTTTAAATACATGAATTTCGAACTCGACGTTTTATCATTTCATTTCAACTCTTTTTTTTTAAGTCAGTCCCCAACGATTCAATTCAAGTGACGTTAAGTAATGTACTATCTATAGGTCGAAGATTAATCTATCAGCCAACTAATAATGAAATGTGAGACTCTAACAAAAAAATTTTATATTCATACAACTTTTAACTCTAAATCTGCTTAAATAAAAAGACTCTTACTGCTCCACCCCGATTCTTAATATCTGACTCTGGTAGACTGATACCTTTCTAACTGTGATCGAACATTTATTATTTACCAAACGCTGACAAGAATCAAAATATATGCAAGACATGCATGCAAATGTCCTGTTTACATCTCAAGCACTGACAACCAGACAGATCTGCCCACCCTGTCTGTCTGTGTGTCTGTCTGACTGACAAATAAGAGTCCATTAGATATGAAATTGGATTTCTTATATTGCAGCAGGGTCCAATTCCAATAATTAAGACGAGCTCTTCTTCCAGATTGGTGGTCTTTTTATGTGATCCATGGCCATGCCTCCAACTCCAAGAAAGAAAGGCCTTGTTGGCATCCCCTCGGACACACACCCCCTCTCTGTCCCTCCCAGTTGTCCCTCCACCCTGTCATCCGAACATCAACTCTCTCAATCAAATGATGTATGGCCTACTTCTTCATCATATTCAGAAGCTCATTAACATTTATAATCTTGAAGACTTTTCTTCTTCTAAATATGAAAACAGTAAAAGTTCACATCAAAATTTGTTAGACATATTTTTGTGGAGAGACAAGTATCACTTGAGATTAATGGCATGACATGATTGCTTACCATTTGAGCTAGATAGAAGTGCTGCCAGCAGGGCTGATTTTTTAGATTGATACATGTAGTTGCTGAGTTGGATGTGGATTGGGATTAACTAATCAGCTGACTGTTAAAGGGCTCCACTAAAAGGGCATCAAGGTGATGAACTGATGATGATGATGATGATGAACATGATATTATAAGAAACCAAAGTTGGAGTAACAAAAAGCCCCCACCGGCATTTAAATCATTTATTACGAGGGTAGCTGGAGAGACTATGACCCCCCAATACAAAAAAGGAACAGTTTCTTATTTATTTATTGAATGTGTTCAGTTGATAAATTACAGGACTAAAATTAATTACTAAAACTTGGTTTAAATCTTAAAGGTATATTTGAAAAAAAAAGAAAAGAAATTAGGCTGCTGATAATGACCACCTTAGAGAAAAAGTGTACAAAAAGTTCGATCTTTTTAATTATTGCATAGGTTGAAGATGTGGTTGCCACACCAAATTTTATGCCAAAAGAATAAATCATGAAGTCCTGCAGGACTTCACGAGCCATTTCTTTTTCTTCTTCCCCTTTGTTGTTGTCTTTTGTATCTTCTCTTTTCGTGAAGAGATGTAGATGCACAAAGTGTGAAACATATGAACAGTCGTTCTTTTTTTCTCTTTTCTTTTCTTTTTTTTTTTTGTGATCCTACGGTTGAATGGAGAAGTGTATGTGAAATGTTAAATGCATCCAGTTCATGAATCAACCAACTTTAGCTTGAATCAAGTTATACATAAGTTATTTTCATTAAGCAGAAACAAAGCACATACAACACATCATTGATTAAAATTTTATTTGTCAAAGTCACCGCATAATCTAGGAGTCATCACTTGGACATAGGCTTTGTTTAACATTATTAGTGGTTTGATAAACGGATAGTAATTTAAATAATGAATATCAGATTAATTAGGACGATTAGCGGTTAGAGGTTGTAACAAATAAGTGTTTGGTAAACTTAGCGATAAATCAACTGATGAATATAAAATGATATAATTAAACATATGACAAATTATTTAACTTAAGCACTATATAAATTATATTATAATATAATAAATTTAATATTTATATATTAATTAAATAAAATAAAATTTCACAACTAATATTTTTGTGAAAATATATAGAAATTTATATTGACAATAAATTTTATATAATGCACCCATAATATAAAAGTATTAATTGTGAAATTATTTTTTATTCATTGTTAACATATAAAAATATAAATAATTTGTAATTAATTAAGCATGAATATAAAAAGAAATATAGCTAAATGATTATAAAATAAAAATGAAAAAATAATTAGATAAGTTAGAAAGAAATAATATATTTGAATAAGGGTAAATTGGAAAAAATTATGAAACGCTAACATCTAAATGTTAAGCGCTAGTAGAAGTAACTTTTTAATATTTTCATATGAAATGATACTTATTTTTGTCATTTATCAAATAAAATAATTAATGTTTGAATCGCGAAATACTATTTCAAACGCTAATGTTGGTGTTGCCAAATAGAGTTATAATAATATCGTTCTGCTCTTTACTTTTTGATTTGAAATTAGTGAGGCACTATCAGTCAAGAGCCCGACTGGATGTAAAAAAAATTTATCGCATAATCTTATAGTGGATTCAATTTTTTATTTGACAATTGTGAATATTGTCATCACAATCGAAAAAAAAAATTAAGGAATAAAAAAAACCAAAGAATAAAGGTTACTGTTCTTGAATCTTCAGTGGATGTTGGGATGATCTCTAGATACACTCAATGCATATATGTTATGAACAAGGAAGAGATGAGTCCCACAATGGTCGTGTCTTAATCGAGCTTTTCAATTTCGGGGGTCTTGCTTTAATTTTCCATGTGCAAAATTTTGTGAATTGTTAAAACTTGGCATGGGAATATAATTAACCCAACAATTTGTTATCAAATGATGTTTATAATTTGTATCCCACAATATCGTTTATAATTTCATGAGAAAAATAACTATATAGAATTTAATGAGAAAAAAAACAGGTAGTTTTGAAATTTCGATATTTGTTCAAAATAACTAATAACTTAATCCGGAATAATGATCAAGAATGTTAGTGATTCGATCCAGCAAAGAAAAAAGTAAAAAGGGAATAAGTATATATGGTGTGGATGCATCCAAATATTGACATTTTTATATAAAGTTTTATTATCAACGATATGCATTCGACTTGATTAATAATGAAATAAACATGTTCATACTATTCTTCTGAGTACTTGAATGGTAGGTAACCAAAAAGATAAATATTTTCATATCCAATGGTGGAATCTCTTTTTTCTTGAATCAATCAAGTGATCTAACTCCTCATGCAATATTAAACATACTCAATGAAATAGAATAAAAAAATTAGATTTCATAATTAAATAAAGAGTACTGAGGTTGATATTATAGAAAAAAATGGATCATACACCCGTCCATAACAATGGTACCTTAACAATGGATTTCATCACATAACAAAAAAGAAAAAAACAATAATATTTAGTTCGGCTTAATGTTAAAATCGAAAGCGTCCTTTGAACGTAGTGAACTGACTGAAAATTAGAATTTTAAATAATTAAATTCTAATAAATTTATATTTTTTAATCTAATTATTTTGAATATTATGATGACAATACAAAAAATATGTATGAAAATCACGTTGATCAAATGAAAATCGCATGACATAAAAAAAAAATTATCCCCACATTGATGATCCCTCAAATGTGAACTAAAATTTTGATCTACATATTATTTGTTATTTTCTCTGGCTTATGAAAAGCAAGCATTCATTCTTGTCTGCCTTGATGCATGAATATGTGATTGCTGCCTCCAATTTCTAAATATCTTGGCAACTATTCATGAAAAAGGGATCACAATTGCTAACTTTAATAATTTGCAACCCATCCATTCAATCATGGCTAAGTCTAACTAATTGATTGCCTCTCACTAATTGTCACCATCACCTAAGAGAGGCAAGTAGCAATTTGGTTAATAGTTATGTTAACTACATGGGTTTAAGTATCATCAACAACTCCTTCCATAATAACCCTAACATAAGTTATAAATCAGTGTATCTCGAATAATGTGAAGTGGTTATTATTAAGATTATAACATTAAAAATATTAACTTTTCAACTACTCAAGCTTTTAAAAATTAATCAGCACATCTAGTTACACATTATATTATTAGAGTTCAAACTCCGATAGAGATTCGAGTTTTCCAAATTAAAGTTGTCAATAGATAAAGATGCTATTTTTTTCTAATGATTTAAACATTTAGAAAAAAATATTCATAACATTTTTTTTCATAATTAATGTTCATGTTGTTGATCACACATCATTAACTATTTCATATTTGTTTAGAATACAAGTACATAATATACAAATTCGGTAAAGTTTGCTTTTACAAAAGTTAATTATTTCCAATATAGTCAGGCATAAACAAAACACAATCTCCTCTATAATTGACAATAATAACAATTGCTGCATTAATTAAATCTCTATTGTGGACCACTATAGACAACTTTAACATCGTCACCCTCCACGTAACATACTCCCTGAATGTTGGGCCTAGTCTCCCCTCTCTAGACCATATCTGGCACGAATCTCTCATGGTCCCAGTCTTGCACTTTGAGGTCACTAGCATTCTTTGGAGCATGCCTCCGGGTAAGGCTCTAGGGCCTGACGGCTTCACAATTGAGTTCTAGAAAACTTATTGGGACATTGTTGGTGACCAAATCGTCAAAGAAATCCAAAATTTCTTCAACTCAAACACTTTACCCACGGAGTGGACCAAGACTTCTCTCATTTTTATCCCTAAGACTACTAATCCTAAGTGCGTCAAGGACTTTTGGCCTATTTCGCTCTGCAATGTCCTCTACAGATTGTTATCCAAAATTATTGCAAAGTATCTCCTCCCCACTCTTGACTCTCTTGTTGACCATAATCAATATGCTTTTGTTCCTGGATGATCTATACAAGATAACATTATGATTGCCTAGGAATTGGCTCATTCCCTCAACTCGGGTCGCCAGAAATTCATGCTCCTTAAAGCTGACCTTGAGAAGGCTTTCGATCGAGTTTCCTGGACTGCTCTTTGTTCCATCCTCAAGTTGATGAATTTTCTCGATAAATTCATTGAGTGGATCCGTCTTTGTGTGATCTCCCCGGTCTTCTCCTATGTTATCAATGGCGAGGCATCCCCGCGTTCTATGGATTCCGTGATATTAGGTAGGGAGATCCCTCTCGCCGTATTTGTTCATTCTTACTTCCCAGGTCTTCTCCTCTATCATGAACCAACATGTGGGCGTGGGCCTTATCCAATCTTTTCGTATCCATTCATTCAGTCTAATTTGTTGGAGTTGGTGAATACTTCAGGGCTCCTTGTTTCTCACACCGGGTTCGTCCACGTGAGCTTAGGGGAATCTGAGTATTACCCAATTAACAATATTGCTGGTGTACAAATGAAAGGGAGGGTTCGGGGGGCCCCGCCCCTCGACGGCGGTCCCGCTCGCCGGTGAGCGGGCGGGGGTTCGGGGGCAGCGCCCCCGAAATCTAGACGGGTTTTGGGTTTTTGTTTAGCCGACCCGTGTGGTTCGGATTATGTTTTTTCTCTGTTTGTTTGGGTTTTAAACCCGGTTTGGAGAGGCTATTAATAGCCTAATATCTAGTGTAATCTGTGTGGCGGCTGTAAATCTAAACGATATAGTGGAACCTCTTTACAGGACGTAGCTCTCATCTCAAGGGTGAACCTGGGTAAATTCGTGTGTCTCCTTTATTTTTTCTGCAATCTCTCTGCGATCTTCTCTCCTTGTTATCGGATTTTTCCATCATAATTCACCTCCTTTTTGCGGATGATTTACTTATCTACCTCAGGGCAACAAAACGTAACTGCTCTAATCTAAAAAAAAATCCTTGAGATCTTTCAGTACCTTACTGAACAGCAAGTAAATACTCAAAAATTCGAACTCCTACTTCCCCCTCTAAATACCCGGTGCCGTTAGCAACTCAATGCAATCTTAAACTTCAAAATTGGCTCATTTCCATTTCACTACCTAGGGTTACCCATCTCTCCTCGGTGCATCCCCAGTCATGAGCAAATCGCAATCATTGATAGGATCTCCTCTCGCCTCGCTGGGTGGCGGCGTGGGACCCTCAATCAGGCTGGTCGCACTACCCTTATCAGAACCACCTTAGCCTCACTTCCTATCCACTCGCTGAGCGTGAC
Source organism: Pontederia crassipes (assembly GCA_030549335.1). Lineage (NCBI taxonomy): Eukaryota > Viridiplantae > Streptophyta > Magnoliopsida > Commelinales > Pontederiaceae > Pontederia > Pontederia crassipes. Next base: position 1,285,459 of record CM060193.1, read on the forward strand.
GAACCTCTCGAAAGGCACAGTTCTTACTTCCATCGAGAGGATATCGCGATCTTTTCTATGGGATCCTGGCGTCGATCGTCACGATGCCCATCTCAACAACTGGGCCATCGTCCAACTACCTCACAACCTTGGAGGCCTGGGCATCAGGAATCTTATGGACATTAGGCATTCCTTGGTTGCAAAGTGCATAAGGCATTCGTTGGTTGCAAAGTGCATACAGGACTTGCTAAATAAACACACTACAATTTGGACCAATCTTACGTATGCTAAATACAGTCCCCTAAACATCTGGGAAGACATGTCCCGCACCCATATTGCTAATTCTTGGAAGATGATCTTAAACTCTATCGACACTCTTAGAACTAGTTTCGGCCTTAACTTCTGTTCTCAAGGATCCCTAGATATCCACCATCCCTCTCGTACGTCTTCCCACCTACATAAACATGGATTTAAACCTTGACAACATTATGGTTAATCACTTTACCTCTAACGGCTATTGGAACGGTTCTCTCCTTTCGACCGCCTTTGGCGCTGACTTATGCTCTCAAATTCAACGAATTTACATTTCTACTTCAACCAATGATGACGCGTGGGTCTAGGTGAAGGATACCTACAGATGCACAAATGCAAAGTCAGTCTATTATCATATTAGTCGCCACTCTATGCCGCCGATTTCCATTGGAGGGCTGTCGTGGCATAACATTTGAAAGATTCCGACTCTACCAAAAATTCACATTTTTCTTTGGAAACTCCTGCACAATAAACTGCCAACGTTAAACTCTATCCTCTTGTTCAACAACACTATTGATCCAGCTTGCTCCCTCTATGGCCTTCAGCTGGAAACCAACACTCACCTATTTTTTCAGTGTCCTTTTTCACATAATCTCTGGAACATTTTTCAATGCAAGTTGCATGTTACATTCCAGCATTCCTCTTCTTGGCACCTCGACTCCTGGATCCACGAGGGAGCCAACTTGGATCAGCAGTAAAAAAAGTCCCTTCTATCCCTTTTCGTTTAGTGCCTGTGGGAGCTTTGGAATCTTCGAAATGATGCGCACTTCAAGGCCCGATGTGCAATCGTAGAATTAGTTTGGGAAAGGGCTTTGGCTGGCTATCATGATTACGCTAGCGCCCACGCACCTCAGGCACTTTGCCCCCACGATCCGCCTACGCGAATTCCGTGGGAGCGCCCTCCCCAACACTGGGCTATTTTGAGGATATAAGATACCTTACCCTCTCTCACGACGGCTCTTTTCTTTTTGTAGGCACTAACACAATAATGGCTAACTCAATTTTGGAGATCGAAGCGCGCGCTTTGCTCGCCGGCATCCTGAAGTGCAAGGAGCTCAGATTATCGCATATCCAAATTTATTCTGACTCGGTGACACTGGTGGAGATCGTCAATAGGAAGCTTCGCTGCCCATGACAATTACGCGAGATCATCACTGATATCTTGGAAACTATCTTAACTATTAGTCCCACCATTGTATCCCACCGAAACTTTAGTGCTAATAGTGCCGCGGATTATCTTACGTATTTTGGTCGCACAGAGTAGCATAGTGACAATTTTTGGATGGACAGATCTCCTCCTGATCTTGTTCAATTTTTGTACTCAGCCTCTAATCGAGCTATTACTTAATATCAATGAATTTTCTTAAAAAAAAAAGACTATGCAGCAAGCCAACTCCTAAACAAGTCTAACTAGGACTATTCAATCGTGCAATTCATCTTCAGCATCTTAATTGTTAATTGCGCAATGCGCGAGGGTCTTTACTAGTTCCTAACAAATATGGGATGAGATACTTAAAAATAAATATTAAGGGTAAAAGTATGCCATTGTCTCCATTTGCATCAATCCCTTTATAATAATTTCATGGCCATCGACCAGTAACACACAATGCAAATATTGTTTGCTAGTCATTTCATTTGTGTCCATACCAATTAAAAACGAAAGGAACAAAACAAAGAGGTGGGAGAAGGGTAGCAATCAATCATGGCATGTTCTTCTTAGGCTGCCCAATTTAGTTAATATGTGGGTGTGAGAACAATATGCATGAAATCATGCCAACCCAAATTAATTAAGATAGACATTCCATTCCATTCCATTGCATTGCATGCCTTCATTCACGCCCTTTCTACTTCTTTGTTGAGTTTAGATGCATGCTGTATTTTGTGTTAATTGGGCAGCCTCCCCAAATTATGCAAAAGTCAGGACCCGGAAGCAAATCTCCATGCATGAATGAAGGGAATTGCACCTCAATTTTTTAAAAAATTAAAATGGATTTTCAATATAAGTGTCTTTAATTATATTTAAATAACAACAATTAGACATAAATTTTTTTAATATATATATAGATATGTATATATATATAAATCAATATTAGGTAGAATGTGACTATTAGATATAAATAACAACAACAACAACAAAACCTTATCCCACTAGGTGGAGTCGGTTATATGGATAATACGACGCCATTCCGCTCTATTAGACATAAATAAAATTAGAAAAAAAAAGCAATCTAAATAATATAATGGAAGTGTTGACGTGGAAGAAGGTCAAGCAAAGCGGATCGGATCGGCTGCGAGTGATTAAAAAATAATAACACAATTAATTAAGAAGGAGTGTGTATTATCTTGAAATCATAAATTTTATTTTTGTATTATTGTTTTGATTTTAAATTAACAAAATGTTATTAGTAACATCCAGTGGGGGTATTAATTAATTAAAGAATAACGCCTCCTACTGCATGATGGGCCACTAATTTTGCCATACCAAATACCATGACCATGCCATGCAACTAACATAGCATGGCATGGCATGGCATGATAACACCGACATTGGAGAGAGCACGAAGCCAATGATTATTATATATATAATAATTCGAACCAGAGCAGGCCACCGAGAGAGAGAGAGAGAGCTGAGAAGAGATGGAAAGCCACCCCATGGAAGCAGAGTGCCCTGTTTCACTCCAAAGTCCAACTCGAGCTGATCCCTCCTCCGCCATGGAATTCCGAAGGAAGGAGGAGGACGACTACGAAGAGGAGGAGGAGGAAGAAGAAGAAGAAGACCTGTTCGACGACGAGGATGATGTGGATTTGGGGTTCCTGCTGTGGAGGGACCGCGGGAGGAGAAAGGAAGAGGCGGAGGAGGAGGAAGGGGAGGACCGGCGGTGGCCGCGGAGGACCGGCGGAGTGATGCTGGAGGGGTACGTGGAGACCGCCGACGGGGACGACGGTGGATCCGACGGCGTCGCCAGGACCAAGAGCCTGACGGACGAGGACTTGGAGGAGCTCAAGGGGTGCCTCGACCTCGGCTTCGGGTTCAGCTACGAGGAGATTCCCGAGCTCTGCAACACGCTCCCGGCGCTCGAGCTTTGCTACTCCATGAGCCAGCGGTTCTTGGACGAGCAGCACCCTCCGCAGCGGTCCCCGGATCGGTCGTCCTCTTCCTGTTCCTCTTCGTCCGGCGAGTCTTCGGATCATTGCTCGTCGCCGGCGACTGCTCCCATCGCAAACTGGAAGATCTCTAGCCCTGGTAAGGATACTCTGCTAAACGAAATATTCGATTCTCGGGAAAGATTTGTCTTTTGAGGTTTTAGGAGACCATCCAATTTTTAAATGTTCACTTCTCCCTTTCCATTCGTGTATATAGTTCTTCGTAAAATTGCATTGTCGATCCATCCAAGTTTTGCTTTTGCTCATTGGGGAACGATGATCTGATCTAAAGATCAAAATTTTTAGAGGGATTTGGCTTTTTCTTGTTCCATAAACGATCCAAAGGTTCAATTTTTATTTCTCCAACCATAAACTTCTATTAGAATACAAAGCTTCAACTTTCATTCTACATTTTTCTTTTCATATTCTGATTTGCTCAACTACGTCGAACAGAACTTCCTTGTTGCTTTTGATCTTCGATCTCTAAAAGTTATTATTATTTTTCTATCAGGAGACGATCCAGATGAAGTAAAAGCTAGGCTACGGTACTGGGCTCAAGCAGTGGCGTGCACTGTCAGACTATGCAGCTGAGAGATGTTGAATTTTGCACAGCACGCCTGCTGAATGGGAAGAAAAAACGAACAATCTACTGAATCAGCTGCCGATCACATCTTTGGCAGATGAATTTGCATCTCGGGGCCTTCAAGATGCTGCCATTTCCCTTGGTCGGAAGCTCTGGATGCAGAGGATGGATGCGGAATGTCATATGCGCACGGCAGGAAAAGAAGTATAAACTATCAAGAAGTAAAAAGAGGGGAGAAGAGATTAATTTTGACACTTTGGACGAGCTACTGTTTCGATTGCACTGCAAACTTGCACAAAAATTCCTGTAACTTGAAAACATTGGCACAATGGCACTGTACCTGACGTTGCAAGCAGATCGGGTAGTTGCGATTATATTAGTATAAGAAAAGAACTGTTTGAAAATAGGACCCGACATATGCAGGCATGATTCTGTTATTACTGTCTCAAGTATTTTATTCTGAATGATGATGTGTATCTATTAATCTGAAGACGGTGTTTTTTTTTTCCTTGGATGCCATAATTTCCAAGACAGTTTCTTGCAAGATTGCAAAGGTCATGTGGTTTACATTGCCAATATGTTCCAAGATTTCTTGTCCTGCTGCAAAAGCACCTGCGATTTCTTCTCCATAATTTGATACTTAGGCAAGTCCACTTCCGTCTGCATGAACTTTGAATCAAACTGGAATTGGCAGAATGCGGTGCCAACTGCCAACTACTACCAACATTGATCACAACATTGCAGTATAGCACACCAACTAGCTAGCATTGCACAGCTAAGCAATTCCAGATGGTTCCGGTCTTCTCAAGAATGATCGGATAAGGATGAACAATAATTATTTTTTCAGAAGAAGAAAATTCTTCTTATGGCAACTGAAATCAAGAAAGAAACATCTGCTTTTTGACAGAAGCAAAAATTTATAAGTTTTCTTCCTCTGTTCTTATGGGTGTACTAATCCTACACGAAATGCTCAACATAATGTAATGAACATTCTTCGTTCCGCGACAAAAGAATCCAAATGGCATATTCGTATCAGGTCAGAAAGGCTAACCTAGTAACTGGAACTTCGCACTGCTTAAAAGGATATGGAATGCACAAAACAAGGTGCCTTCATCTTCGTGTGTTTAACTGTTCGAGGCCCACTGCTTCATGAATCTGTAGGCGACTACCTTTTTCTACAGATGTTAACTAGAAAAAAGGCAACTTTGTGCTGTTATATTGTCGAAATAGAATGCCTTTTCTTGTCTAAATCAGGGTAATCAGCATTGTTTGTCCCAATTGAAATCTTCATAACGGCACCATTTAAATAATTCTCGCCTAAAAGAGAACAAAAAGAAAGCCGCTAAAAGTATGTTTCTAAATCAGATCAAGGTTCAGGTGTTACAGGAAGCTGAAATGTGTACGATAGTCCAAACCCTGAGATTGCTTCTGACAGACAATATTTAGGTTCAGAAATATGGCAATTTTGTGGCTATCTGTTTCAGATGGATAGAGAGTGATAGCTCAGCCGGGCAGACCGCCACACACAGAACATGATCCATCAAACAGATGAAAGAATGGAATAATTAAAGCACAGTAGATAATGTGAATAAAAAAAAAAGAAGTGGTAGAAAGTTGGTTCAAAATCCTGCCTCAGAAAGCGATGTCAGATAATGTTCAGATATCAATAACTAAAGCTATTGCAATTGACCCAATGGATTCTATTTCGACACTAACCGGAAGAACAAATTTCCATCATGTAAATAATGATTTGATACTATCAGTAAGTGAAATCTATGATATCGCACGAACTACAGATCCATGAATCAGGTGCATAAAATCAGCAGGTCCAATCTCTTCTCTCCTACGTATATATTTAGTATTTACATGAAGATTAAGCACGCCAATATATGACATAAATGTAAATGCAGCCCATATCATGGACATGGACAGTTAAGTTCAGCTTTTCAGAATCCAAATGCTAGTTCAGCTGTACAAATGAAGATTAATATACAAGAGCTAATTTTGAGCTCCATCCTTCCTTTTTTTTCTAAGGAGAAATTCAAGTAGTAAAAAATGTGAATGATTATTCAAGTAGAAAATCGTTTGAGATGGTTTGGTCATATTCAGAGAAAACCATTAGATGCGCTAGTAAGAAGAATAGATCAAATAATCTGGAGTCCGATAAAAAGAGGGAGAGAGAGGTCAAGGCGGACACTTGACGAACTAATAGAACAAGATCTATTAGTGAATAATATACCGAAAGGTTAGGTTACTAATAAAACGGAATGGCGTCGTATGATCCATGTAGCCGACCCCACCTAGTGAGATAAGGCTTTGTTGTTGTTGTTTGATTATTCAAGTAGCAAAAATTTAAAACTTGTCTCCAAATGCTGGATGATACATCATGTATCCCGAGGCTGACTCAAGATTGAGGATTAGGCATCCCCTTCAGTAGTAAAAAACAAGGATGTGGTTGTTCAGTGAATTTTACAAGAAAAAGAATGAAAGGCATTTAATTCAAGACAAAGTATGTAGATCCACTACAATACATGAACTTAATGGATCGTCAGACAGCAAGAACAACAAAAAAGAAATATGAGAATAGCAGAGAAATGCAATTAGTAATGATGTATCTATTACATAATTGTCAACCAGGACAGTATCCACTTAGACAGATTGGCACTATTTATTTGGACACAAGAGAAGGTGCAACTTGTTAAGCTTCCAAAAGTTTCTGGATGTCCCTCTGCAACAAAGTGGAGACATTACATAAAATGAGATGAATTTCATCTGTGAAAGCAGTCCTCTTTAGTGAAATAAAATGGAGGGAAAGAAAAGATGAGAAGAAAGAAACTGTGGAAGAATGAGACCTCTATTTTCAAAGGCGGTGTGGTTGGCGCGTATCTGTCAACAACCTTGCCATCCTTGCCCACAAGAAACTTGGTAAAGTTCCACTTGATACCATCACCAAACAAACCCCCCTTTTGTGATTTAAGGAACTTATAGAGAGGTGCAGCATTCTTGCCATTCACTTCAACCTAGAGAAGGAGTCATATAAGATTGAAAAAGAAATGGTACACCACCAAGAAAGCTGTAAGTCAGAAGGACTGTTGCTTTAACATGTCATTACTTCAAATGTTTGCATAAGACGATGAGGTTTTCATATACCTGACCAAAGCAGCAATTCAAGTAATACAACATTACTAAAATGTTTTGAATAACCAAGTCAACAATTGATTGAAGCCTTCAGGACAGTTGTTAAGATCGAAATCTTACCTGGGTTGCAAGATGATTGAAGGATCAATGTTCGTGAAATTTTACAAAAGAACATGAAAATCCTCTGAGCAAGATCTATCATAAGATCGAGATCTTGATAATGCTATTAATAGTTCTACAAAACAAAACACATCATATTGCAGCAAACTGTGCTAGTGTATGAACCTATTTCATAGATCCATGTCACGGCATATACATAACCTGGACTTAACCGTATATGTTGGTTCTTCCATCTTTCCGTGTTGCAACTCTTTGACATTTGATAGAATAATGAGAATTCATATTTGGATATTTGAGGTTTCAGCATGCACTTAAACAGAAGGTATGTTCTTCCACAAGATGCTCAACTATCATTTGTGGCCTCTATCATTATAAACCACTAGCTAAAATTAAGTGCTTTCCACTTTGAGATATGAATTCAGATGGCTGTTTTCCCTATGTTCCTGTGGGAGTTTTAGAAGGTTAAGACTTTTTTCTCCCAAGGGTCAAACTTGGACATGGGAGTTCATCAAATTTAACAAATGTGAAGAGCTTTATAATAGAAAAAAATAAAGATAACCATAAATGCCTCAGCCTAACCTATAACATGAGCTATTGAGTTACCTAACCTATAATTGAGCTATTGAGTTACCAAATAGACGCCTATAAAAAGTGAGTGAAATTTCCGGCCACACATTGATGACATAATTCAAGAGAATGTACCAAGTTTCTTAAATGGAGAGTTCCTGCACCTTATCAAAAATAGGGAACTCGGCTTTGAAGATGGTACATGCAACCTCCTGAATTTCTTCGTTACTTCCAGGTTCCTGACCCAAAAACTGGTTGCAAGGAAATGCCAATATTTCAAAGCCTACACAAAAAGTTGCATCAAAGCTTTTTAGTAAAGCAGCTCAACGACAAAAACATTTAAAGAGAACCAAATTGTGTTTCTCTTCTACAGAAATAGAAAAAGGAAACAGAACAGTGGCTTATTAAGCAGAACAATTGGCAAAGGGGTGAGCGGGAGACCTTTATCCTTGTACTTCTCATACAAAACATTCATCTCCTTATAGTTGGCATGAGTTAATCCACTGCATTTCCGGAGACATTATATTAGTACTTTGCAAGACAATTAGTCATCACAAATCAGGTAGATCGATAATTTCCAGAGTAAGAATGAGTTCAGGATATACAATTTTTATTTTCAGCCACCCATTAGTCGAATACATCAAATTGGCAACAAGAAATCACATGATTTTTTTTAAGGGAAACAATATATATTTTTTTCAGGTAAAAAATAATCATTCAAATATAACCCTGAGAAGGACTTTATTTCCTAGCATCTATCAGTAAAAGTTGACTCCCTAATATAATCACCACATGTTAGCAATAGTAATGCCCAGTGAACCTCTATTAAGTAAGGAACAAATAAACATAAAAAGATCTTCATTGAATTATTTGGCAAAGTAAGTCATGGATGCTGAATTACTCCACATTTCCAACAACTAATTAGGTGGTGAAAGGACATGATACATGCTTAGTTAAGCATCAATCATTGTCATTCATCACTTCTCCAAGAAGGCAAATAAAAAATTCCACGAAGTTGATCAACTATTCAAACCAATACAATATACTGCAATCATCTCTACGTCTCTCCATATGAATTGAATTGGTTCTGCAACTTATGATCTCACCTTTTCTTTATTTTCCTCAAAAAACTTTAACACAACAGAATCTATGATTTCTTATTAACTTTCTGCAAAAGGAAACTGCTATGGGTTTATACATTACCAAAGAAAGAGAAAAAAAACTCTGGCAGTCTGGCGGATCACATGCTTGCTTTTGCTGAAATTACTGAAACAGAAACAAAGGCAAGGCTCCATGATAACGAGGAGGAATCAATTACCATTTAGAGGCAACATTGACAATAAGAAGAACCTTTCCACTGTAAGAACTCAGACTGACATCATTTCCCTTCATATCCTGAGATAAGTTCGCAAGGATCAAACAAGAACGACAACACAAGGATTCCAAAACCACGCTGGAAATCATAGAAGAAAAAAAAAAACAGCAGAACAGGAAGGAGGGGGAGCAGTAGAAAAACCTTGACAGTGATGTCGTGGACAGAACCGTACGTCTCTTCGGCCATGGCGATTTCTGATGGAGGGTGGATGGAAGCGAAGGAGAGAGGGGAGGAGAGGGAGAGAGGGGGAGAGAAGTATATATAAAGCTGGTTGTATGTGTATGATTGCGTCTTTGACTTTGCTGTCACGTGGGAAATCTTAGTTAAGATTAGGGACACGGCAAAGGGAGGCTTAAATTTAGAAAGATTTAGGAAATGCCGCCATGGATTCAAGACTACGACCATTATTAATGTCTAATAATTGCAGAAAAGATTTAGGAGATCCATCATTTGCACATTTTTAGTGTGTTTTTTCGCTTCTTAAAGTTGGTAATTTTAAGCGGAGGGGAGGTTATGTAAGATTATTGTTGGAGGTGACGCAGTTTGGCCAAGTGGTAGAAGCAATCATGTGATGATGAGACGTAATAATGTTATGTCTTGTACATTCCGTCGTGGTGTTTGGATGGTATAATATTTATGTTGTATCGTTATATATATATCAAAAGAATTTAATCCGAAATACCAAACGGAAGAAGATCGGTTTTGTTTCATTCTAGAAGAAGTGCATATTTTACCCGAATCTTCGTTCATAATGGTTCGGAACAATAGTATCATTGGAATAGATACACGACTCACTTTGAATATAAGAAGTCGAGTAGGCGGATTAGTCCGAGTGGAGAGAAAAAAAAAATATATTGAATTCAAAATTTTTTCCGGAGATATTTATTTTCCTAGGGAAACATATAAGATATCCAGGCATAGCGAAATTTTGATACCACCGGAAACGGAAAAAAATTTCTAAGGAATAAAAAATATTGAAAAATTGGATCTATGTCCAACGGATTACGCCTACCAAGAAAAAGTATTTTGTTTCAGTTCGGCCCATAGTGACATATGAAATAGCTGATGGGATAAATTTAGCAACACTTTTCCCTCGGGATCTCTTGCGGGAAAGGGATAATGTTGAACTTAAAGTTGTCAATTATATTCTTTATGGAAATGGCAAGTCAATTCGAGGAATTTCTCACACAAGTATTCAATTAGTTCGGACTTGCTTAGTATTGAATTGGAACCAAGAACAAAATGGTTCTAAAGAAGAGGTTCATGCTTCTTTTGTTGAGGTAAGAGCAAATGATTTGATTCGCGATTTCATAAGAATTGAATTAGTTAAGTATGCAATTTCGTATATTGGAAAAAGATATAATGGGGCAAGGACAAGATTAATTCCCCATAATGGATTAGATCGCACCAATATCAATCCTTTTTATTCCACGGCTAAGATTCAATCACTTACCCAACGTAAAAGTACTATTGGTATTGGTACACTGTTGAATCGAAATAAGGAATGTCAATCTTTGATAATTTTGTCATCATCCAATTGTTCTCGAATTGGACCATTCAATGGTTTGAAATATAAAAAATAATTGGATCCAATTATGGATTTGTTGGTTCCTTTAGGGACAATAGTCTCTAAAATAGCGAATTTTTATGCATCTTACCATTTAATAATTTATAATCAGATTTTGTTAAAGAAATATTTGTTACTTGACAATTTTAAACAAACTTTTCAAGTACTTAAATACTATTTAATAGATGAAAATAGAAGGATTTGTAATCCCGATCCGTGCAGTAACAACATTTTGAATCCATTCTATTTAAATTGGCACTTTCTCCATCATGATTATTGGGAAGAAACATTGACAATAATTAACCTTGGACAATTTATTTGTGAAAATTTATGTCTATTCAAAGATGAACCGCATGTAAAAAACTCTGGTCAAATTATAATTGTTCATCTTGACTCCTTAGTTATAAGATCTGCTAAGCCTTATTTGGCCACTCCAGGAGCAACTGTTCATGGTCATTATGGAGAAATCCTTTATGAAGGAGATACATTAGTTACATTTATATATAAAAAATCTAGATCGGATGACATAACACAAGGTCTCCCAAAAGTGGAACAAATCTTAGAAGTGCGTTCGATTGATTCAATATCGATGAATCTCGAAAAGAGAGTTGAAGGTTGGAACGAACTTATACCAAGAATTCTTGGAATTCCCTGGGGATTCTTGATTCGAGCTGAATTAAACATAGCTCAAAGTCGTATCTCTTTGGTTAATAAAATCCAAAAGGTTTACCGATCCCAGGGGTACAGATCCGTAATAGACATATAGAGATTATTGTACGTCAAATAACATCAAAAGTGTTGGTTTCAGAAGATGGAATGTCTAATGTTTTTTTTACCTGGAGAATTAATCAGATTGTTGCGAGTGGAACGGGCGGGGCGTGCTTTGGACGAAGTTATTTCTTATCGAGTAATCATGTTGGGAATAACGAGGGCATCTCTGAATACTCAAAGTTTCATATTCGAAGCAAGTTTTCAAGAAACTGCTCGAGTTTTAGCAAAAGCTGCTCTACGTGGTCGTATTGATTGGTTGAAAGGGCTGAAAGAGAACGTTGTTCTGGGAGGGATTATACCTGTTGGTACCGGATTCAAAAAATTAGTGTACCATTCAAGACAAGACAAGAATACTTATTTGGAAATCAAAAGAAAGAACCTATTCAACTTGGAAATGAGAATTTTTTTGTTACACCATAAAGAATTATTTTGTTCTTCCCCCCAAAACAATTTTCGTGAGACAAATTTGCATGAGATACTAGAACAAAAATTTTCGGAATTTCATGATTCCTAAGAGCGGATTCTTTTACTTTTAAATTATCTGGTCTGACTATTTTTTGGTAATAAAAAAAGCAATTAAAAGTAATTAAAGGAAATTAAGGAATTGGACCATATATCAATGGGCAATTTCCGATAGAAGGTTCCATCGGAACAATTATTTATTTCAAGGTACCTCGTCTCTTTGTTTGTTAAAAAACAAAAGAAAAAACAAAAAGGAAGTGTGGGGAAAAATGACAAGAAGATATTGGAACATCAATTTGGAAGAGATGATGGAAGCATCATTTTGGTCATGGTACTAAGAAATGGAATCCAAAAAAGGCCCCTTACATCTCTGCAAAGCGTAAAGGTATTCATATTACAAATCTCACTAGAAATGCTCATTTTTTATCAGAAGCATGCGATTTAGTTTTTGATGCAGCAAGTAGAGGAAAAAACTTTTTAATTGTTGGTACCAAAAATAAAGCAGCGAATTTAGTAGCATCGGCTGCAATAAGAGCTCGGTGTCACTATGTTAATAAAAAATGGCTTGGCGGTATATTAACGAATTGGTCCACTACAGAAATGAGACTTCAAAAATTCAGAGACTTAAGAGCAGAACAAAAGATGGGGAAACTCAATCGTCTCCCAAAAAGAAATGCAGCAATGTTGAAGAGAAAATTATCTACCTTACAAACATATCTTGGCAGGATCAAATATATGATGGGGTTGCCTGATATTGTGATCATCGTTGATCAGCAAGAAGAATATACGGCTCTTCAAGAATGTATAATTTTGGGGATTCCAACGATTTGTTTAATCGATACAAATTGTGACCCAGATCTTGCAGATATTTCGATTCCATCCAATGATGATGTTATAGCTTCAATCTGATTGGTTCTTAACAAATTAGTATCCGCCATTTGTGAGGGTCGTTCTAGCTATATAAGAAATCGTTGATTATGATTAAGAATAATAAGATCAGCCAATTTTTCTTGGACTCCATAGATTTATTAGATCGGTTACTATCTTTGAATAAAAAAAGAGATAAAAATAAAAGAAGTGCAAGGTATTGATATTTTGTTATGATATTATGCGATTTCTTGGTATCCTAAATATATGATTAATAATTCAAGTTGGTGAGTTGAGAAAGAGATGGTTGAATCAAAATAATTCATTTTTGGAAGTTCAATTTCTGTCAGAGGACAATATGAATGTTATACCATGTTCCATTAAAACACTGAAAGGGTTATACGATATATCGAGTGTAGAAGTCGGCCAACATCTCTATTGGCAAATCAGAGATTTACAAATTCACGCCCAAGTACTTATCACTTCGTGGGTTGTAATTGTTATCTTATTAGGTTCAGTCATCATAGTTGTTCGGAATCCACAAACCGTTCCGACCGACGGTCAGAATTTCTTCAAATATGTCCTTGAATTTATTCGAGACTTGAGCAAAACTCAGATTGGAGAAGAATATGGTCCTTGGTTCCCTTTATTGGAACTATGTTCTTATTTATATATGAATTTAATGTAGGTGTTAGAGCGTTATATATATACATATATATATTTATATAATTAGTTGTATTTATTTATCTTGTTCTCATATTTAAATTATATTAAAGAAATTTGGGAAAATTTATTTTCACAAGAAAATATATCGTTGTTATCATAGTAAGTGAGAGAATCTAGTCATTTTTTAAAAAAAAATTATCGAGTACATGACCTAGTTAAGCCCCTATTTGGATTGAGGGGAGGGGGTGTTACAGAGGGGAAGGGAAGAAAAAATATTCGTTTTTCTTGTTTGGATTGTCATTTGCAAAGTAAATGAGAGAAAATGAAGGAAAAATTTCCTCCTATTTTTTCAACCACAAACGAAGGGGAGAGGAGGTAAATGAGTTTATCATGTGAAATTACTTATTTGTCCTTTTCAAATGACTTTAGAAAAATTATGAAAAAGTATAACTGTCCATTCACTTACCCACTAAGTTTTTTCCCCTCCTCTACTTTTCTTTTCCCTTACCAAACGAAGTAAATTTTTTTCCCTTTTTACCCTCCCTCCCTTTTTCCTTCCTCATGTTTCTCCTTCCTTTTCCTTACACTGTGTTTGGATTGAGGTGAAAGGAGGGTAAAGAGGGGAGGGGAAGAGAAAAAAAAATTTTCCTTATTTGGATAGAATTTTAAAGGAGGGGTACGAAGAGAAATCTCCATTTTTTTTCCTCCCTTCTCCTCCATTTGTGCTATTTTATTTCAATCCCAAATTGAGGTGTAAAATTTTCCTTCATTTTCCTCTTTTTTTCCTTTCCTCTCGTTACCTTCCCTTCCCCTTAATGAGGCTTCAGCCAAACACAGTGTTAAAGTGAATTTCATGTGAGTATTTGGACTAGAATTTTTTTGCATTTAATCTTACCAAACATATACTTCAATTTCAGGGCTCTATTAGAATGAAAATTTTGATCTCACTCGTTTGATTCCCATTAGTTCTCATCAATTAGTCCTCACTCCATGCAAGAACTACAAAATTCTGAACCAACTTTTTTTTTCATTTCAACTTTATTATGAGTAACACATTGTTAAGGAGGAAGAAAATAAGAAAATAATATAGGACACACATAAGGTTTTAAATAATAAAAATCAGTTAAATTAATTTTAAATAAATTACTTTTGTTATGAAAAGGTAGTATTAAGTAACTAGAAGAATTATTTTAATTATTAAGCTACCTATGATTAAACAAAATAAATAAAGATATTACTTTTTATATTATAAAAGTAAAATAAATATTTTTAAATAAGTATTGTACCGTAATATTAAGTAAATTATAATAAAAATATATATAATCTACTTTATAGTAAATTAAGATACTATTGATGTAAATTATATATAGTCTAGTTTATATTATATTAAGATATTATTTATATTAAATATTATTAATTACTGTTGTTAATATTATTTGTTAAAATATTTTTTACATTATCTTAATTAATAAAAAATATAATATTATTTAAATAGAAATTTATTATATTATAAAAATAATTTTATATTTTTAATTCTTAATTTTTATTCAAACACCCAAAAAATTTATCCGTCTAATCTCTCGCATCCAAGCCCATAACTTCCCTATGTCCTCCGTGATAATATTTCTCAACATCAACTTATAAAGCATTATAAATATTTGATGTACTTGTGACTTGTGAGCATACTATAACCATATGAAGTGGGTTGCATATTGAACTTCCAACAAAATTCCGTTAATATATTAACCCTGTTAATTTACATTTTACAATTTTGCGATTAGTCTCTACAAGTCAGATCAGCATGTTTATGATCCTCGTCAGACTTCGATCAATCAATTCCTTTACATTACAATGTCGATAAGTTGATTTTTTTTATATAATCTTGATTGTGAATATGCTATGAAAAAAAGGTGGGGAATATTCATGGATGTAGGGGTGTAAGAAAAACCCTACCAAAAAATCTATTCGACTCGAAAAAATCGAATCGAAAAAATTGAAAATTAGGGGTCGAATATAATTTAAGATGATTTTTAATAAATTAAAATTCACCCGTTAAAATTAAGGCCCTATCCGAAAAAATTATAGGGTGGAGTCCATTTTCTATTTATAATTTTTTACTTATATAATTAATACATATGTTATCAATTCTTTTATTATAGATAGAATATTTTTTGTATAAAATTTCATACTTTTCTATCACATTATTAAATTCTAATTTAATAACTTTAAAATTTTAGTAGTATATTTTATATTTAATATAAAATTAAATATTTTTAATATTAATTTTAATTGATTCTATATATTTTTAAAATATAATTATATAAAAGTATGGCCTCGAAAAAATCACCCGAAAAATCGATCCGCTAGATGATGATTTTATTTTTTCAAAATAATTTTAGAATGATTTTTTAATTTTAAAAATCAACTCAAAAAGTGACGATTGATTTCCCGTCCCGAACTACTTTCACCCCTACTACTTTTTTTTCTTTTAATCATTATCGGTATCCGGTTACTGCCTTCTTTGATTAATTCAGGTGACGGATAGAGTGCTAAACGATTAGTGTTCTCCTAACAATTTATCTATTTTTTTCAGTCAAATGTAATTTATTTATCTAATTTACATGTTTGCATTGACATTTTATTTATGTAAAAGGTTGTTCCCCAAAATTATTATTTAATCCTCGAGAACGCACAGTTCTCATCTTGAGGGGAAAAGGCAATAGAAGATAGGCGACATAATGAGATATTGAATGCGTGAACTTTGTATATGATCACGCGAATCACATGATTTGTCCCCATGGAGTTTTCTGAGAAACACCATGTTCAAACTTCTGAATTATAAACGGCTTTCAGGTCCGATAAATTACATGTCATTTTAATAAAAATATTATGCATAGTAAAAGTATCGATTTCTCTTCACAGATTCTTTGCATATAAAGAAACAAAACTCAAAGTAAGAGCAAAGGAAGAAGCAGGCTCAGCAATAACCGAGTCTGTGCTCCGAGCTACAAACTCAGAACAATTTGACAATGGGTTAATCAGGAGAGACCAAAGTACAAATTTTGTTCAGGAGGCGACGATCTTTTTCTCCCATAAGTTCTACTTAAGTAACACTATAAGACCAACTAGGTGTCGTAATCCCTACTGTTTGACCTCCTATGGCGATGAGATCGTTCAGTCCGGTGTCTTTTATGGTGCTCCTTAGGAGAATCCTGCCTGTCGGCGGGAGTCCTGTGCCGCCTGTGTGAAGATTCCGCCCTATCCTTATGGTGCTCCTTAGGAGAATCCTGCCTGACGGCGGGAGTCCTGTGCCGCCTGTGTGAAGATTCCTCCCTATCCTTATGGTGCTCCTTAGGAGAATCCTGCCTCTCGGCGGGAGTCCTGTGCCGCATGTGTGAAGATTCCTCCCTATCCTTATGGTGCTCCTTGGGAGAATCCTGCCTGTCGACGGGACTCCTGCGCTGCCTGTGTGAAGATTCTTCCCTATCCTTGGACTTTCTCAGCCTTCCAGGTGATTCTTCCCTCTCTGTGTGGCCGCTTCTACGCCTTGGTGGTGATGGGATCTATAAAGCAAGTGTGCTAAATTGGTCATTATATGAAATGTTGGCCAAGAAAAGGAGTTAATGGCTAAAAATGTATTGCTATGTTTCAAACTCAACTGTGGCTTTAGCGATTAAACTATCACCATCATCAACATATGTGCATGCCAAAAAGGCATGTGAACAGACTAAACTAATGACCCATTTGAAGAGATTAAAAAGTGAAGCTTAAGAAGAGTCTTTTGCAGAATATGAATGATATCTTAATGCAGCCAGTAAAATGTTGCTGACATGCTGCCACAATATTATATTTTTTATTTTCTTTTGAAAGAATCAAAAGATCCGTATTTTTTGAGAAAAGCACAAAAAGACTAAGGAAAATTACCTGATGGCGAGACAAGTATCGGCCCTCTGGTGGTGGTGGAATACCTAGCCTTTTTAAATCTTCATGTGGGATTGGACGCCTGCTCATGCCAACAAACAAAGGTTGTAATTGGTTATACATCTGCCAGACTGCTGTGAGAAGTAATTACAACAACAATAAAGCCTTATCCCACTAGGTGGGGTCAGCTACATGGATCATACGACGCCATTCCGCTCTATTAGTAACCAAACCTTTCGGTATATTATTCACCAATAGATCTTGCTCTATTAGTTCGCCAAGTGTCCGCCTTGGCCTCCCACTCCCTCTTTTAATTGGACTCCAGATTATTTGATCTACTCTTCTTACTGCCGCATCTAATGGTCTTCTCTGAACATGACCAAATCATCTCAAACGATTCTCTACCATTTTCTCACTAATAGGAGTCACTCCGACTCGTTCACGTATATGGTCATTCCTAATCTTATCTAATCTTGTATGACCACACATCCATCTCAACATCCTCATTTCGGCTACCCCCACTTTACGTTCATGTTGTCCCTTCATAGCCCAACATTCACTACCATATAACGCTGTGAGAAGTAATTATCAAAAATAAATTGGATGGATGATGCAACAAAAAGATGACAAGGAGACTGTGCAGCTTAATCCTCACAAAGGAGCTCGAAATGGCCTCTCTCGACCTCCAAACCGAAGCTGGCCAGATTCCTTCTTTCCTCCAAGTCCCCCTCCTGCTAAGAAACTGGAGATGAATGACGGATGCGGATAACTAGATGACATAAAATATTATAGCCCTTGAACATACCTAACCTCCGAGGAATCCATCCAGGCATCAAGTGTTGCCTGTAATAGTCTACAATCACTTCACAGTCGTCAATGAAAGAATGATGTGCACCCTGGATGCATTAGAATAGGGTCAATCTGTGTGAACCCTCTAACTTAATAAACTAAATTATAGTTAAATCAAAGACTAATAGAGCCAAATAAAAGCACTAGACAAAACTATTTCTTCTAGAGATAAAAGTGAAGGGGATGCCAATTTCAATGAAGAAAAACAAATTATGCAATTAGACAAGAAAATATAAACTTTTGGTGGATATTTTCTGGAGTCACAATGGGAAGAAGTTTAACATGGATCATGTCAAATACTGCAAGCAGGACTTCCTTTGATACGCATCGTGCTAGATTAAGGATTAATATACGTTTGAAACAGCTGATGAAACATCTACAGCATGATAATAGACAATTAGACATAACTTGAGCAATAGAAGTGCAAATGAAAGCAGAAGATGATTGTTTCTGTTTGGACATGTTGAAAATAATCATCTAAAAAAACATGTTGAAAATAAGAAAATTTACAAAAACAAGACACTACAGGACCTCATAGGCATGTCGCATCTCTCTCTCAGTCTCGTATTCAACAAAAGCATAACCGCAAGATGCACCAGTAACTGCCAAAACCAAACTAAAACATCAAGAATCATTCAATGATTGTCGATGTGTATTTGAAGAGCATGCTAACCATGATTATCAAGATCAAATAATGTTATAGGTTAGAATAACTTCACAGCCAGAGGCAAAACTTAATCATGTATATGGACTGGTTACAACCAAAGTCACATCATATAACAAGATCATCATTTATTAAGTGTTCAAATACACAACTCGATTGTGCTGCATATGATATGCTTCATTCAATTCATTATACAGGCACCTTATGCTTTTAGCTTTATTTGACAAAATAACTCATAAATTTAAGAAAAACAAATTCGACGCCGCAGACCACATGGGTCTTACTGGGTTGACACTAAAATAACAACATATTCGAGAGACATGGAAGCTAACTAACATTTTCTAATCCCTAGGACTATCAACGCTGTGGCTTCTGGACCTAATAGTGTTTCTTTGCAGGAAAACATAAGCTGGTCATTATAAACATCAGAGTCCACATGATCCATCTCGCTTAATTCATTCTAAAGTCAATCTGATGCTCGGAGATAGACATCACTCTAGTTGGCATTCGACTAGTTTGCTAGGTCAAATTAACAAGCTATTTCAGACTGACTGCTTTGCAAGAGGATTAAGGAATGGCAGATCAAAAAGAAACTCCCATTTTTAACATGTCAGGATCAGTGACACAATTTGAGAGAGCCAAACGCCAGCTCGAGCTCCAAACAGAATGTCATCAATGGATTCCGTACTCTTTTCCTTTTTCCCAAGATAAAAGATAAGAACTCACCGATATCCCGCACCAATCGCAAGTCCTTCACTCTTCCATACTTGCTCATCGCCTGCAACCACAAAAAAATTGGTTGAGAAATTACGCGTTGGCGATGAGCGCGACAAATAAAAAAAGGGGACATTTTTACTGCACTTCGCGCAAAGCTAAATCGTACCTTCCGAAGAGTCCCCTCGTCCGTGAGGCGGGAGAGGCGACCGACAAAGACCGTGCAGTAAGGATCGCCGGTAGCCTTGGGATCGCCGAAGGGGTCATCTGAAAGAGGCGAGGGGAAGTTAGTTGGACAAGTTGCAGGATGAGGTGTGGAAAGACAGCGAGAGGGATGAAAGGAAGCGGTACAGAGGCCGGCGGCGGAGCAGAGTAGGGCGCGGTAGACGGCGTTGTCATGGGGGAGGACGTCGGTGCCGTCGATGCTGCCGGCTTGGATCGGGTGGTACGCCTCGGCGTAGAACACCCCGTTCAAGTTGCCGCTCATCGCGGCTGCCCGCTTCTGGGTGATGATTCATTCAATTACTTGTTCATATCTTTAATATATTGTATGTAATTACTCATGAAATAATTGAGGGTTCACTTAACATAAAATATTAAATTCACAATATTATCAACTAAATAAACAGATATTTGAATTTTGATAAGTTGAGAAATATTCATGTATTTAGATTAAAAATTTAACCCAGTTTCTGTTGAATGTCTGGTTGTATTCCTAAAATTGCAATCGAAAATTATTTTTTTTTTATCTTGACTCCTAATGAAAATATTTTCTTCTTTTTTTTTTCTTTGCAACTTCAGTGTACAAAATACGTGAACTTTTTTTTATTAAATTCATTATTTCTTTAATTAATTTATCTTTATATTCTTCTTTAGTTTTATATCTATTTGCGAGAAAGTAATGCTCTCTCTTTTCCGAGCCATTTAGGCTATGTTTGGTATGGCTTTTTGCCACGGAGCATTTTAAGCTCACTTGCTTTCAATTGTTTGATGTTTGGTAAAAATTATTGTAGTTATTTTTTTAAGCCAATAATTTACTTTTCTTCACGGATGACCTCCTCCTCCTTTTATTCAAAGTAAGCTTTTTCCCAATCTTACTTTGCCAAAGAGCTATCCTAAATGAAACATTTTGTTTGGATGGTTTTATTCAAAAGCATCTTTTGTAAAAAAAAAACTTACTTTAGGTGCGAGCCAACTTTGAGAAAAGGCAAAAAGAATTGCTTTGACATATAGGAAGCGTTTGGAATAATTTTTTTCCTTGTTTTTTTTATTGATCAACTTACATTATGTCACTCTGTTGTTTGACGATGATTTTAACATTTACTTTTTTTTCTTATAATTGTCGCTAGGTCACAATATAGGAAGTAGGGGCGGAGGTTCATTTTTTACAAAGATTGATTTGTGATGAAATTTGCCCAAATGAAGTCATAATTTTTTTTGAAAAAAACAACTATATTAAATTTTACCAACAACAACAACAACAACAAAGCCTTATCCCATTAGGTGGGGTCGGCTACATGGATCATACGACGTCATTCCGCTCTATTAGTAATCAAACCTTTCGGTATATTATTCACCAATAGATCTTGCTCTATTAGTTCGCCAAGTGTCCGCCTTGGCCTCCCTCTCCCTCTTTTAATCGGACTCCAGATTATTTGATCTACTCTTCTTACTGACGCATCTAATGGTCTTCTCTGAACATGACCAAACCATCTCAAACGATTCTCTAGCATTTTCTCACTAATAGGAGTCACTCCGACTCGTTCACGTATATGAGCTTTTTACCAAACACAAAAAAAAAGCAAATGAGTTTTTTACATAGATTTTTAGCAAAAATCCACGCAAACGTAATCTAATTTTTTAACTTTAAACAAACGTAGACGTATAACTAAAACTAAATTTTATCGACGGTGTGAGATATCTGATATTAAGTGAAAAATGCAAGATTGAGAAAAGCTAACTGGGCTTATTTGGATAATTTTAAAAGAGTTTAATGGAATATGAAGAAATGAAATTATTTATTCTTTATTTAGATCATTTTTTAACATTAGTTACAAGGGGTTCAAATATTATATTTTTTACATTACTTTTTTTCTCTCTTTGAATTGAAATTTGAATTATTTCCCCTCCCTAAACTATCACGATTTTCTACATCTAATCCTAAACTACAAATTTTATTTTTTGGATCCATAAACTATCGCGATTTTTTCAATTTAGTCATTCCGTCCAATTCCATCAACTTTTCAGTTAATTTTGATTTTTCAGATTTATGAAAAGTAAAAAATGCCAAAAAAAATATCTCCCTGCGCACGCACGCCCCCCTCTCGCTGTCACCAGACAAAGAGGCATTTTCGACTTTTTACAAATTTCAAAAATTAAATTTAACCGAAAAGTTGACGAAATTAGACGGAAGAATCAAATTGAAAAAATCACGATGTCTATGACTCAAAAAATGAAATTCGTAATTTAAAATTAAATATGAAAAATCGTAATAGTATTCCCGACTTAATGACGTGAGTTTTAGTACTCCCGACCATCCAACCTCACTCACTCAGGTTGAGACAAGTCTAACCCTAAATAAAATACGCTAGAAAGATGCTACGCGTATCCAACATTCCAACCGCCAAACATAAAGTCTGGAATATGTGATCCTAAGATATCTTTTTTGGTCTCCCCTCCCTTAGCTTTCAGCATTTAACGAATCATCTCTTGATTAAATTTCTGATACAAAGCAGTCAATTTAACCCCTCAAAGTGAACAGATGGCGGCAATCCAACGGAGGGGACATCCTTAAAAAGGCATAATAAAAGCCATTAGTCTCCAAGATCCAGGACATGTAAATATTACAACTCTTATAACGCTTGCCATCCCATACTACATACATATCACAGGACACGAGGGAATAACAACAATGAAATACCCAAAGATATACATATGAATTCCTTGCTCAGAAGAATTTTTTTAAAATGCACAACTTGGCCAAAACCAAAATGCAAACTCTCTTGGGGAAACAAATCAGACTAGAACCTGCATGTTGGTAATACTTTGATTCGAACTGGTAAAAGACAGATCAAACAGCAAAATTCATCCAACATGGCGTGCATATCCGACTAATCACGCATCTTGATCCGGGAGAGGTGCAGGTGGAGGAGCTGGCTTATTTGCAAGAAGAGGAGATAGTGCCTTGACCACAATGCTCATGTTGGGCCTAAACTCAGCTTCGTACTGTACGCACAGTGCTGCCACAGCAGCAAGCTGTAGGAAAAATCAGGTTTAAGGAATTAATTTTTTCAACCAAATCTTTGAACAAGAGTAAAATTCTTTAACATATCTGCCAATCTACAAATAGGTCCCGATAAAACACCCAGATCCATGTGATAGCATGTTTGGGAGTACCTTTGCAACTGCTTTTGGTGGATATTCTCCCTTCAATCTGGGATCTACACATTGTTTCACTTTGTCCTCGCTCAATCTTGGAGTTGCCTGCATCATGGGAAGAGTACATATTATTAGGATGACAGAAGTCAAGGGGATAAAGTCAAAATTTCTTCTACTGTGATCACTTGTACAATCTACAATTCATTATCCGCAAACAACCATCAAATGAGCAAAGAATCATTCTTTCCCCAAATAAGTGTAGACATGAAAACTCGCTTAAAGTCGGTAGACATGTAAATTTCTGCAGATATTCAAAGACGGAGAAACTAAGACCTGACTTTTTCAAAAGACAACATGAAATGTTAAAAACCAGAAATTAAAGATGATCAAATAATGAGAAGAACCAAAAGCTTAGACAGGAAATTAATAACACATCTGGAGGAAAATAAGGTGATTCAGCAATAGCAAAAACAACTAGAAACTGGCTCATGATTTCTTTCCATTCTTATTCTTACATCACATTTTGACTTACAATTCTATTTCATTTCAACCTTTTGTTTTATAGAGTTCATTCAACTTCATACTATGAAAGTGACGTGGATCTGTTACCTAACCACTTGTACCAAGAAACAAGAATAACTTGCAGATTATTGTTTAAAAAAAAGATTACCCATGTAACCAGACTTTGCTGCCCTCTGGGCATTGTATGGTCCACAGGCTTCCTGCCTGTTAGTAGTTCCAGAAGAACAA
This sequence comes from Pontederia crassipes, assembly GCA_030549335.1. NCBI lineage: Eukaryota > Viridiplantae > Streptophyta > Magnoliopsida > Commelinales > Pontederiaceae > Pontederia > Pontederia crassipes. Next base: position 1,309,286 of record CM060193.1, read on the forward strand.
CACCGAAGCTGTACACATCACTTTTCTGTGTCAGCTGACCCGTCATGGCATACCTGCACAAAAAATCATGTACATTTAGCTAATTGAGAAATGAAATCATTTGTATTGGAATACGTGGGATTGACTATAAGTGTGCTCCAGAGGAAGGAGCAACAGGTAAGGGAAGTGAAACACCCCTAACTCAATGAGAAGAAGGGAAATATGATGTACAATATTTTCGACGTGACACCTCACAAAAAATGATCCATGCAACCTACCCCACCTAGTGGGATAAAGCTTTGTTGTTGTTGTTGTTGTTGACACCTCACAAAAAATGAGCAACTGGAAAAGGCTAATTCTTCAGCTATTAGATTTAAAAAAAAACGTAGCACACTAGCATCTGCTCTATAACAAAATTATTAACTACTTCCTCAAAAAAAAAATAACAAAACTATTAAACCTTTCGCATCTCAGCTGTCTTTCATTCAAAACGACATCTCAAATAACTCTTTTGTTGTTAGGAACAACCCAAATAACTCTTAAGTGCACAAGACAATTTGTCATTAACTAAACGATAAATAAATGCATTCATTTCACTCTTTGGGAGAGTAAGATTAAATTTATATCACATGTACCTATTCTCTGATCCTGTTTTCTTCAATCTATCAATCTCAAATTTTAGCTTCTCAGTACTAATGCAAAACACTAGAAAAAAAATTATTGAAACAAATACCTTCATTATCCAATAAAATCCTACAACTATCCTATCCTATGATCCACATAGGTTGGGAAAAATTAATGGCATCTAACAGGCAAACCAACACCCACCAACTAACTTATGGAAGCCAAGTCAGACAGCAATGGACTATCGATGATTGGAATTTATTCTTTTTCGAGAAGGATTGGAATTTATTCTATCAAGGATGTAGTCGATCATAAACTATTAGTTCAAAGAGGCAATGAAATCATTATGACCAAATGTAATGGAAGAAAGAATCCAAGTAGTGTAATTACTCTGGTGCGTGATAACCAAAAGTTCCCAATACGCGAGTAGAATGAAGACGTGCAGCCATATCAGGAGCCTGATTGGAAAGATTGAAATCTGCAATTTTTGCTTTGAAGTCCTCAAACAAAAGAACATTGCTTGATCTGATATCTCTATGAATAATCGCAGGCTGGACTTTCTCATGAAGATACTCCAACCCCTTTGCTGCATCAACAGCAATCCTCACCCTTTCTATCCAGCTGAGAACAGGACCTGGTTGTGCACCTTGGACTCCTTTTCTTCCTGTAGTTTTGAAGTGACGTCAGGAAGTTCAACATTTTTCTCATGATTCAATTGTTGACATGAGAAGGTGTGAAAGTACACTAGTGAATTATTTTGAATCACATTATACCATGCAAAACATCGTGCAACGAACCCATTGTCGCAAACTCATATGCCAAGAGGCGCAAATTCCCCTCCACACAATAACCCAACAACTCTACAACATTGTCATGCTTTAATCTTGAAACTGTAGAAACCTGGATTTTAAAATGAGCAAGCATTAAAAATTGTTGTTCTTAGGTCAGTCAAAACAAGCAAAAAAAATAAAATAAACAGAAAATTATTTGTTAACAATTTGTAATCTCAAATGGAATAAGGTAAGTGATAAAGTCTTATGATAAAATCAAACAAACCTGAGCCAAAAATTCACCATTGGAGTCTGGTTCTGAAGAGACATCAAGTTTTTTTACTGCAACTTGCTTCCCGTTGTTTAGAGCGGCAAAATATACTCTTCCATATGACCCCTCACCAACCAAAGCCTTTGAACCAAAATTGTCAGTCTTCTCCTTCAACTCATCTAATGATAACGCAGGAATTTCTATAGGAGGTGGTGCTTTTGGAGGTTCATTTCTAGGAACAGCGGAGTACTTGGATCCCTTTTGCATTCCTAAAGAAAAGAAAAAAGAAAGTAAGTTCATGCAATGACATATAACAAGAAATGAAAAATATCTGCACAGCACAGTGTCACAAATGAGTAAATTAAATGAACTACATATATCCTGCACTAGCTCATGTGATGCCAACCAAGCCATTTTGAGCAGACAACAAAAAAGGTTATCACAAACAAAACAATATTTTTTCTGGATCTCATGGCTGAAATGATAAAAAAAAGCCTCAAATGCTTGCATTATTTTGATGCTATCTAAGATCAATGCAAGAACACGTGATAAGCTGGGATTCAAATTCAAAGAAATTAAGAATGTATCTTATGTTTTGGTTATCCAAACAATAGAAAAGTGCATGCAGAAATCTCCACGATCTTTTCTTCTTCGTTTTTTTTTTTGAGAAAGAAAGGGATAGCTGCTGACTTGTGTAGTCATCCAGATTTATTGTGCATGATCTTTATCAAAGAAAAAATATCATGCATGATAATTAAAAGACCTACCATCTGTATTATCTGCGGGGTTCTTCAAATATTCATTCTCATGGCCATGATAAGATTCATCAACATTGCAAGAGCAGCAGAGCCAACGACGCATTGTATCCTTCTTCTTTTTAAAAAATAAGTGCACCTTCACAAAAGAAGTTAGTCAATCAATTATTAAACTACAAGATGTACTGAGGAAGACAATGGATTTTCAAGGAAGATATGGGCTTAAGACTATGATAATCAAATGTATTGCACAAACGACTGCATAATTAATGAAATAGCCAACAATTTTCCCATGTATGCAGGATATATATTCCGATTTTCTCATTTCTTATAAGTAATTTTCTCCCATTTCTGAGATAGAGATCAAACATCACAATTTGGAGAAGAAATTAGGTAGACGCATTGATTATTAAATCATTTTTTCGGCTACATTAAATCATAATGTTAACTGATACACTGTTACTAGTACATGCAATATTTATTTCTAGGGATGGGACCAAACAACATCGATGGCATTTATTAAATACAACACATGAACAATAGAATTTGAAAGTAAAAAACCACATTTTCACCAAATTCATCCAATTAGCAACACTTCCCAACAAATGTCCACGCCGATGCACACATCTAAGTATTCCGAATTCGCATGTGTTTGGTATTTTATTAGCATTGAAGCCGGAGATCAACCAAAGATCCGAACACAAACGCACAGAAGCAACGCGAAAAGTATAAATAAATAAATAAAAACACCACCGAAAGACCAAAAAGGCGTCGACTTTTCCCCGTAACTGGGTCGACTTTCCAGACCAAAAACACAACATCAAACGCAAATTCAAAACGCGTGTCACAAGGAAAAAAAACAAAAAAGCATCACGTCCGGAAAAAAGGGACCCTAATCGGCAGAGAGCAGTTTCGATCACTAGAACCAATCACAAAACTTTCAACCTACAGCAACTCATTCACGTCTCCTCTGCAGAAAATCCGCATCCAAGCGCACAATCGTCCTCAGATCGACGAAATCGCCGACCAAAACGATAAGAATTCGGGAAAAAAAAACAGGAAGGATCGAGAGGGAGGCGAAGAGGAAAAGGAGGAGCTCTGTACCTGGGATTCTGGCACGGGCCAAAGGGGGAAGTGCTCCTTCTCCGCCCCCTAGGTTAGGTTTCCTTGGCGTCCGAGGGCGAGAAGCAGGAGAAGGAGGAGGGGGTGGCGAGGAAGGAGAGGATGAGAAGAAGCGGAGGAAGGGAGGAGGAGGAAAGAGAGAGAGAGAGAGAGAGAGAGAGAGAGAGAGGCGGTGGTGGGTTCGCCAGCGGAGCTACGCATAAAAACTTTTGCCGTCCGCCCCACCAATTATTTATCTTTTACGTAATGTCCCTTTTGCCCTTTCGTCCGCCTGCCTAAAGGTGAAGTGGAGGAATGTCCACAGGAGCAAAAGAGCAAACGCGTGAAGGGGCAGATTCGTCATGTGATTTCTTAATTCTGTTTTAGTCGTTCCAACGGAACGGAATTTTTGAGGGGGGCATATAAAAAAGAATTGTGAATAGGACCGTTACCAGCTGCTCCGCCGAGTCTGATGTTATTTTTGTTTGATGTGTTAATTCTCTGTTTAATATATATTAATTAAAACAAAATTCATTATTAAATTCAAATTTTGAACAATAAATTATTTTAAATTTTTTAAGACAAAAATTGGGATTTATCTATCTATTTTGATCCAGCAAATTATTTTAAAATTTTTAAGACAAAAATTGGGATTTATCTATCTATTGAAGTTGTAATAATAATAATGTTCTAGAGGCCTTAGTTATTCTCTCGTGATGAGTTTAGGAATATTCACCGAGTTGAGTCGATCCGGTGAATTCAAAAGTCAATTCGGCTTAATTTTAGTCATTGGTCGTCCGACCCGATCCAAACTCGACCTTGGTCGGGTCGGATCCGACCTGATCCAAACTCGACCTTGGTCGGGCATTAATTAGAAAAATTCAATCCGAGATGATTCAACTCGACTCAATTTTTTTTTCCTTTTATGTAAACTTAAGTTTAGTATTTGATTAACTTTTAAAATTTTAAAATAAATAAATTTTAATTACAGAAAAATATTTAAATATTAGAAAATCTATTTTATGATTTAAAATAAAAATATTAAATAATATTTTTTTATAAATTAGTAAGAAATTTTTTTTAAAAGATTAGATGGTCAAGTAACTAGACCACCCGATCAGAATTGGATCGGGCTGAATTGGATTTGACGTCCAATACGTCACCGACCAAATTTAGGTAGATCGGATCGAATTTGTTCATGCATGATGATGATGATGATGATGATAATAATAATAAATAAATAAATAAATAATGATGATGATGATGATTTGAATTATTGAAAACCCGACATCTCTTTCCCGATTCTCATATGGATCAAGTCGAAGGAAAAAAAAGGGTCGAGATTCCACGGGATCATTTTAAATCTGAATAATATCGAGACATCCTAGTTTTACATTTTTTTTCAATTATTGAAATATATATACATGCAATTTGAGGGAAATAAAATAGAAAAATGTTTTTATTAATTAAACATCAATACAAGGAGAAAATTGCAGCTTACATTAATTCATAACAACAGAATTTATATTCATGAATTAGGATTTGTGACGAGTAGGTCGGATTTGATTTTGTTCTGATTTTTGGTCAACAGGTGAAAAAAGTCAATTACATTCTTCTTTTTTTTAGTCAACAATAACAATAACGTGGGTGGATGGTAGGAGGCTATTAATGTTTTATAAACTCATTATGTGACAACATCCAACCTAATTAATGGTATTAATTATGTAATATTGTGACTGAAATTTTAGTTTTACTTAGTCATGTTTGAAAATGGCTGAAATATTAATAAAATAAAAGCTCAATATAATTCTTGTAATAAACTTAGTTTCATAAAGAGAAGTTGGAACAAAAATCTTTATCATTTGTTATAAATTTGTAAAATTTAAGAAACGAGAAAAAAAAGGTCAAGAGCAACTTACGACCCCTCGTATCCACATCATCATTTGTCAACAATCATAGTTGCTTTTGCTCATCATTTTTTCCATAATCTTTGTATCTTAATAAGTAGACAATAAATCAGTGGAATAATTATTAATAATAAATTAAGCATAAGATCATAATATATAATAATATTTCAACTCTTACATAATCAATAGTAAGATATTAATGTCACTTAGTTACATGGTAATGAATATGATACTAATCCATGTTATAATTTGATAAACATCAGTGTGATATAAGTTTAATTTGAGAAAATACCTTAAGAAAGATCAATAGATGAGATTAATATACCCTAGTTCTCACGGTGGTGGGGGAATCAATACTCTATTCTTCACTCTATATTTTAATACTTTTATCAAGGCAATGACAGAAAATTAGGAATGTTGTCTTCAACTTCTAGATTTTTAACATTTTTAAGCAATGTACTTGATTAATATTTTTGTTGTGACAAGATGGCATACACTTCATGAATAATCAATTATTTTTTTTCAGGTAAATGACCTCTCTAATGGAAGGATACACATTCTTGGATGAGATTTTTTTTTCCATTGCAATGATTATGAGTGATTATGCAAACGTATGTTCCTAACCATGCCATGACACGTTGGCTTTTCATTAATTAGGCTTTTTATATCCTCACATTTGAAATATTGATCATAACTATGCAATATAGATTTAAACCTCAAGTTTGGTGAAAACATAATAATAAAAATAATATGGAGAAGTGGACATTGGGAAGAATTTCTGGAAGTCGGCCATATTTCAAATTTTATTTATTTGGATGAAACTTTTGAGCGTCAAAACATCTGATATTTGGTTTAGCAATTTTCTGTGTAAAGTCCTTTAAACTCTCAATCAAGCTTCTAAATGTCGAAACTTATATTTGTAGTTTTATTATTAGGGACTTTTGGACGTCCTAATTTCATACATGAATTGGGAAATTATTTTAAATATCCAGAATGGTGAACTGATTATCTAGACATCCATTCATGGAGAGGATTGATTTTTTATCTTTTCAGTAAAAGCTCACGTCACATCAAAAATTACAAATCTAGTCGAGAATCCAACCGTTAACCCTTGATACTATTTTCCACATGAATATTACACATCATACATCAATGGTATATGAGAATGTACTACAAATTCTAATCATATTAATACATTATATCAATCATATATATTATATCGCATAAAAGAATCAACACATAATCATACTTCATTTGTAAACCAACCATGGCACAAAGCAATTAACCCTTTGTCACAATTCCGATTTGAATCTTTGTCTAATCGGTAAGTCATAATATGATAGATCAAATTCTTGTGACGAAAGCGTTAGAAATATGTAGAATAAAATTATCACACTATTGTTCACCACACACTTATATTTCATCTCAAAGCAAGTACATACGTTAATTCAAACTTATATATTCTAAAAGATTTTTTAAACATTTAATTTTTATACACCACATGACACATTAAGAAGAGTCACACATCCTAAAAAAAATAACTATAGACTAAATCTCTTATCTATCTTCTATATTCAAAAGTGCTTTTAGGAATTTTCGAGCATCGTCACATGATTGGTAGATATGAAAAAATGTTAAAATAATATTAAGAGAAAATCTCAATAAATTGAAAACTCATAATTTATATGTTACCACCTTTTTTTCATTTAGATAAACTAAATCAATATAAACTTATAGAAAATAAACTAACATCTTATTACTTATGAACTATCATATTACGAATGATACTATATTAACTAATATCAATGAAATAACACATTTAACATATCATATAACATGCCACATATTTATTTCATTTCACATATCATATTATGTATCATAAAATGTATTTCTGTAGGACATAATATCACCTCTAACCAAAGGTCCCATATCATCTCTGTTGGGAAACATATATTATTCTGTAGAATATCATTATCATTCCATAAAAATGTGATATCTTTTATGCATAAGACACTGACAAAGAAAATGTAAATGCATGACAGATAAGATGCATAATGGATGCATCAACCATATCATATCATTTAGAACACGTATCATATAATTGCATTAAAAATAATCTACTCACTTTTCAATCATATAGAACATATATTCATGTGAAATGACATTTCAAAGACACAATATGATGTATAACAATGGTGGATTACTTCTAGTGCACCTTAGTACACTAGGAGCTCATGTGGTGCTAAAAGTAGTATGCATAAATTAGTAAACATGTGATATTAGCACAATTCTAATTTCGCATCAGAATAGACTTTATGAAATTTAATCCTATGAAAATTTCTTATTTAAGATCTATTGTATAAGAACTCTATAAATTTCATTAATGCAATTATATTCTTCGCCTTCCTAATTTGCTGACAGATTGAATGGTGTTAGAGTGTAAAATTCATAATTTCTAAACTACTTATGATAATTAAGGAATTCCAATTTTTCATAAAACTATACTCCACAAGGTTTAACTCATATTAATCTCATAATTTTATTGCTTATATGTGGCTCTCAGAAAATTCAGATATTTGCCTCTGTTTTTCTTTCACTTTTCTATTTTGACAGACAGAATGATGTTTGCTATAAAACTCATAACTTTCGTTGTATATGATCTATAAAGGTGATTCCACTTCGATAAAATAGAGGACTTTAACATCTGCAAGGCATATAAATTTCACTTATTAAAGATAAATATTTAAATTATCATACTATTTACAATTTGAATTACTCATCATAGAAAATAGAAAGGGAGATTTGGAATAATTAATTCATAACTTTTCATGTATAAATATAGCCTATGGAAAGTATACTCAATTAAGGTTCAACCTACGAAATTGTATAATTTTTTAAGAACCGTAAAAACGTTGACAACTTTCGGATGTAGTTTAGTGTCCAGCAAAGATGATATTTCATTTAGGTGAATTAGGGATTGATCCATACCATAAGAACATGTACATAGAAGCACGAAGAAATAATAGACTCAAAAGAACAAATGGTCATCTAAATTTTTTTACAAATAATTCATAGGAAAGAAGTAATCAACGTACCTTATAGTTGCCTTTGAATTGACGTTGATTTCTCTAATTCTCTTTTTTGTTGCACATCCTTAATAGATAAGGCTCCTGAATATGTTTCATGAATATGAGTTGGAAATGAGGTGGTGAAAGCCTCAATAGATAAGGCTCTTATATGGTTTGAACCGACTTAAGTCATTTGTAGTGGGCTTCCTATTTTGCTCTTCAAGTAAATTACTTGACATTTCAATACACAAAGTTGTTCATTTCAAATAAAATATTTAGATCTTTACTTTTTCATACATAACTTTTCATACCAATATGCCAATGAGATAATATTTGATTCTATGAAAAGATAACATAATTCTTTACAACTTTGATATTCATCATCATCTAAAATATAATGATATCATAGTGAAATATTAATTCAAAGTTCAATGCACAAAGTTGTCAATTTCAAATAAAATATTTTAAAACTTTACTCTTTTATACAAAATGTTTCATATCAGTATCTAAATAAAATTATATTTGATTTTATGAAAAGCTAACAATATTATCTATAACTTTTATACTAATCTCTTGATATAAATCTTATGATTGAATATCAAATATTAAGTTCAAATTTAACACATGAAAATATAAACTTCAAATTAGCATTTTCAAGCTTCTTTAAACATTACATTTTACGTGGTTTCCCAAATGAAATGATTCTTGAGTCTCAATATAGATAAGATAGTTATTTATAACTTTTATATTTACCCATTAAGCAAATATTAATAAAAAAATTTAGTGCACGAAATAACTCATACTTATTTAGATATTTTCGATATTTTAAATATTATTCTAAATATTTTAAGGTTTGTATCATCAAGATATAATTAATTATATAGGATATAAAAACTTTGCTCCAATAAAATTCATGAAATATGTGTCACAATTAAATAACATAAGTAATATTATAAATAATATTTAATAATTTAAACTAAAACTATCATAATTTTTTATTTAAAATTAGTTTTTAATTGCTACTTATTTAGGATTTTAGTAGATGTACTTGCACCCATGGGTGCCCATTTGGCTCTGCCCTCGGATTTATGTGGTGTCCCTAATTGGATTGAACTAGATGCATGCTTAATTGGTCACAATGATGATACGAAATTGATTTAACCAAATTCATGTCTTAATTATAAAGGGATTAAGGATGTAATACCCACGATTTGATTCACATACGATTATATAAATTAATCATATATTCAATGATTGAAATATATTATAACAAGTGCGTTATCATATGTGTATCAACTCCATTGATTTCAAGACCTGAAATTGATGATATGAGTAAGGATAAGGAAAAATGACTTCTTAAAGATATTAAAATTTGAAAAATTAAAATCCTGATATGTTCCTATACATGAAAGTACGTTAAATATTATTTTTAATAATTTTTAAGAGGAACATTAGTTAGGTTAAATGATAGTGCAAAATTGAAAATTCTATAAAATCACAATTTTTGTTTTTCTGACAAAAATTTAGGTTTCGATTTTTTGGAAATTTATTTTCCTAAATACTTTCTTTGAATTCAAATGGAGACAGTTTCTTATTTACATATAATATCTTAAATAAATGAATAACTAAAATTAATGTTTGACTATGATATTTTTATATTTTAGATGAATGATAAATATTAAAGTTGTAGAGAATTTTGTTAGCTTTTCATAGAACTAAAAAGCGTCTTATTTGATTTTTTGTGCAAAAGTTATGCTAAAACATGTGCAGGACGGTCAATCTGACGGTCGAAATACTGGTTGATCGATCAAGCACACTGGTCGATCGGTCGGCACATAAATCGCTCGATTAAAATCAATAGAATGTCAAGATGATGCCGGTCGAAGCACCGGTCAATCGATCAGTCTAAAAAAATGTAGAAATCAAGTCGGCATAATGTCGAGATGATGCCGATCGAGGCATCGATCAACGGATTGGTCGACCGGCCAGTGTAAAATTTATCAATGGAGTTTTTGTTAGGTTAAGGTCAAAGCATCTTCATCTAATGAAGAAGAGAAGATTCCCAAGAAAAGTGCTAGTTTCAATATTAAAGGAAAGCAATGAAGTGAGGCATTTCAAAATGGAGAAATCTCTACAAGAACATGACTTTGTCCCCCGGGATCCACCACAGGTTGGGTTTGGGAGTCGTGTGATGGGTGACTATACAACATGGTTTAGGAATAAAAAGAAAATAGAGGAAATAACATCTTTGGAGTTCTCATTCAAGAATTTTTTTATCCAACCCGTAGGAATCAATTTTCAATGACTATGTGAACTAATCGACTGGTGGGGCGGAGCAATCAATCGATCAACGTGTTAAATGCACTATAACGATCATATTTTGATCCAAAAAGTGAGAAACAAGTCACAATGACTAAATGAAGTTAAGAAGGCTATAAAAGGAATCCCAAAGGTGTAGAAATCATCCAAACTTTTAATGAAAAGTGGAAAGAACATTTGTAAAGTCATTTGAGTTCTAAGTTACAAATCTTTCATTTCTTTCTCTTTTACTCTTTTGTGAGATTTCAAATTATAAAAGAGAGATTTGGAGTGTTCTTGTGATATTGTAATAATTGTTTAGCTCATAAAAGAAAAGATGTTATGTCTTACCTTTTGAACGAAGAAAAGACGGGTGAAAACTTATAAGTGAAAGATGTGTATCTTACCTCTTGAAATGGAGAAACGATAAGAGTTGCTTTCTTACCCCATTTGAAATGAAGGAATAGTGTTAGTAAAATCTCTGACGGTCTCAAGGTTGAGAAATTGGTGTGGAGATGTAGATTAAGGTGTGCCGAACATCATCAACAAACCATCATGCATCTTGTGTTTATCTTTATCTTTCCCTTTTCTTCTTATTCTATTATGCATGTTGTGTTGATTTAAATATTAACGAATCGATTTTAAACTTCCGCGATGATTTTTATAAAATTAGTATTTTCAATTTAAATACCAATTCAACACTTTCTTGATGCATTATCATCTTATAATTAGTATCAGAGCAGGGTTACTCTTATTTTAAAGATTTAATAATAGTTTAGAGCATAGCATTGTTTTTGGAAGAATACCCATCAAGTTTTAAAGACCATCATTTTTCTTCTTATAAAATTAGAATGAAAGTTTATATATGTTCTATTGATTTTGATATGTGAAAAGTTTTAGAAAATGATTTTGAAAAACAAATAAAATTATAAATGATGTTGATCTTTCATTTTTTAATATGACGATTTTCACATATCGATCGAAAAACTTGACTATAATGTCACTTTAGATTCTTATGGCATGAATTTTATTTTTAAATATTCCACTTCTCATGAAATTTGATAAGTTTTGTTAAAATAATTATGACGGGAGTGACTTTAGGCACGTCGAATGTGGACAAGGAAGAAAATAATAGTTCTACATCAATGAAATTTTATGCTTAATTACTAAAAGTGAGGATGATGAGATCACATCAACTTCATCTTATTCCTCTACTAATGATAGTGATGATAATCTTGATATTATTTTTTATGTTCATAAAGAATTTTCATTCAAAAACATCTTTCTCTTAAAAAGAAAAATATATCAATTCAATAATAATATTTTTTAAATCACATAAAATATATTCATAAATATATATTAAAATTCCATTAATAATTAGTGAATAAAAATCACAATTATTTTCATAATATGATTTAGGTTGTTTTTTCATCATATTTATTAATATTTATATATAAATAATATCACTTACAATGAATTAATAAGTTTAGATATAAATAGATAAATGTATAAAAACATTAGTATAGTGTTTTATAAGATTTCTTGTCTAAAATAATATTTATTTGTGCTCATTATTACCATAGCATCACTGTATTTTCATCATATGATTTAAATTTTATTTAAGTAGTATGATCCAAAGAATAAAATAATAAACGAAATTTATAGACAGTCACTTACGATAAATTATTATTATTTATCTTTTTTGTTATCTTAATTTTAATTTCTTATAATATTTCTAAAAAAATAGTATGATTAAAGGATGGGCACCATTATTGCTTCGGCGAACTCACCACTTAAACGTCCTTATACGTTTCCACCGAATTAAAATGTAATTAAATCCAATTTTATCTCTAATTTCAATATTAATCCGGTTTAACTCGTTTTTAAACTTTAAGAAACATAAAATCATAAGTTTTTAATTCATTCCATTGATTATGAATAATTGATTAAAATTTCAGTTAAAAACTGAATTAATCGATAACAAAAAGTTTTATAGCATTATATCATTTTTTAAAACTTACTATGTGCATACGAATCTATAACTCTTTTATAATTATATTTGATATCCTAATTATTTAATAATTTTTATCTTATAGCATGTTAGAATTTAATATTTATCTTTTATTTTGAATAGATATTTAATCTTTAGATTAAGATATTTTCAGATTTTGTGAGTTTAACAATATTTTATATAATATATATTTTTTCAGTGAATTCATTGAAGCCAAACGAAGTTTTCAGTTAACTAATTTCTTCGGTTCGAATAATAGTTTTTTTTGACGAATTAGTCAGTTAATTAACTGGCAGCAGAATCCATCTCTCTGCAACCCCCTCCTATCCAGCTATCCTTTTTCAATTTGTTATTATTACTTATATATATATATATATATATATATATATTTATTTATTTATTTTAAATAATAGGTTTATCTGGTTGTCACTGATAATGTAGATTATAAGTTGACCTAAATAATTATAAGATAAAAATTGGATCAGGCGAAAAATAAAGGAATTAATAATGAGAAATACACACTGGGACTTGGAATAAAAAATTAGTCAGGTAATTAGGATTTGGTGATGAACAATTATTATGATATTCTTTTATCACATAATTATTATATTCAAGCCCATAATTCCATTTCTCCAAACCAACACAGGAGGGACTTCATTACATAAAAAAAAATGCATGTCCAATTTAAAACAAAAAAAACATAGAGAATAAATTAAGCAGTTGAATTAAAATGCTAATTTTTTATTACCTCGGGATCCATTTTTTTATTCCAAGGCCATTAATGACCGACAAAATTAAGACAACTTGGACTTTATTGCATACTATATTTTGCCGGAGATCTTGCAATTCAATATTGAAAGAAGAAAAAAAAAACATTAGCTGCATGATTGGATATTCAAATATGAGTTCATAATTGTTAATGTATATGGGAAGCAACATTTTTTGTTGCTAGTTGTTAATGAAACCAACTATTTAATAATCGAAGAACAACAATGCACATCTTTTATTTTATGATGATACATTTATTTATTATGTACCACAAGGGGGGTGTGCGCCAATTATGCACCCTTAGTTTGATGCCAATTATGTACCTTTAAGGTTCGTTTGGCTTAGCTGATATAAAATAGCTGATAAGTTGAAGTGATGATAAGTAGTTTAATGGCTGAAGCTGATTTTAAAAAATAAACAGTTACGTGTTTGGTAATAAAAAAACTTATAAGTTATCATTTTTATCAAATGACCAAAAAGTCCTTAATATTATAATAGAAAAAATATCTGAATAAAAGTTATGTATATTCTAAGGGCAACATAGTACATTTGTTGTTCAAAGTGATTAACTTTTTTTTTCTCATACAAAATAAGCTGGGATCCCCCTTATAAGCAGATAAAATAAGTACTTATCAGCACTTTTTTTAATTATCAAACAAGGAGAAAACTTCAAAACTGCTTATAAGTCATTTTGACCCTTAGTTTGATATGTGTCTTGTGGAGTCCCCGGAATATATCTCCTTTTTATGGTCTTTCTCCATAGAGAAATAAGGTTTACATCTTATTAAATTGGATACTACCATACTGCCATATTAAAAAAATAAATAGTGGGGTATCAGGGGTGAGGAAAGTTATATATTTGGATTATAAGAGAAGTGATAAAGTCACCATGCTTGGTGTTGGAGGTAGCTCTTACAAGATATTGATAGTATCAAACTTGGACTTAGAAAATATGATAATATTCTTACTAGGGGTGTTCACGGGTCAGGTTTGACTCAACCCGTAAACAAATCTGACCTAACCCGGCCGAGTTTGGTCGGGTCGGGTTTCAATTTTTAATGACAGAACCCGTCGGGCCGGGTCGGGTCGGATTACCCGACCACCTTTTTTTTTAAAAAAATTTAATAAAAAAGTTACTAATTTATTTTAAATACAAAATAAAATATTTTTAGGCATAAAAAATATTGTTTTAAATATCTACATATTATTAACTATTTAAAATACATTAATATATATATATTTAATTTTAGATGATATAAAATACTTAAATTAAATAAAAATCATTTAAAATTCAAAAAAAATAAAAAATCGGGTTGGCGGGTTGGGTCGGGTTCGGGTTGGATTTTATCCAACTCGACCCAAAAGGGGTCGAGCCATGTCGGGTACTCGAGTTCACCGAGTCGATCCGACCCGTTGAACACCCCTAGGTCTTACTACTCATTCATGATTCATGGTTATTTAACATTCCTTTAAACTATTTGCCTACTTATGTCGATGTTTATTCTCCTTTAACTACTTACATACTGTTGATCTTATACTATTGAGATTCTTATGAATAGCTTTGCTCCGTGCTTGATGAATAAGATTTTTGCTTTTAAATTACCTACTTTCCCAATGATGACACATAAGTCTGGTTTCATAACAGCATGAAATCCCAATTGCTAAGTCTGTGTATAATTTCATATGTAGGCCATTTGTGCCATCCAGGTATGTTGAATGACCCGACTAGAAGAGAATTTGGAGCAGCAATGTCTTCTCAAAGTACAAGTCTTTCTTTGGAAGTTGTCACACCATAGGTTGTCCACCAAACACATGCTTATTATGTTTAATTTCTCTGTCAATCTTGTATGTACTTTTTGTTGTGCTAACCCTGTTTGTACTCTTCGTGGTGCTGATATTGAAATAGCCGTTCATTTATTTTTTAAATGTGTTGTGGTATTTTGTGTGTGGAAACTATTCCAAAGTAAATCAGATTATATCTTTAATCATATTTTCAGTTGGGGTGAGGGTGATTGGGTGTTGAAAGGCAATGATCTCCTTGATTCCTTTTCTAGATTTAGTTTTCAAAGCTTATTTGCTTGAACTGTATGGGGCATATGGAAAATGAGGAATGATGCTCACTTCAATTTCAGCCACGCAACCGTTGCCGAGGTTTGGTCATGGGTTTTGGCATGAGTTACAAATACTCATTCATTATGAGGGAGCTTCCTTAGCTTGATTCGCTGGGAGCGTTCACCCAAATTTTGATTCAAATTAAACATGAATGGCTCCTTTGTGAGAAATATTTGGGATGGGGAGGGGGAGTAGGCTACTTAGTTAGGACATTTTTTGTTTGTGCAGGGACTGATCTTGGTCACTTCCACTCGGCGTTGGAAGCAGAGACTTGGACCATCAATTGTGGTTTAAAGCATTGCGTGAGACTTATAATCGAGAGGCTCATTTTGAAAAACTAATTATTCCTTAGTTGTCTCGATCATTAATTGAGACGCTACATGTCCTTGGCGCATTAAAAATATCATTAGAGACATAAGGATTCATACTTTTAAATTTCTTTATTTTAAATGTAATCATGTGCGACGATTGTGTAACGCCGGGACTAATACATAAGCAAATTTTGGTAGACGATCGAATATGATCCACCTCCGGGTATCCTCAGCTTTTTTATCCAAACTCTAATTATTAGTTGAATGCATCATTCCTTTTTTTTTAAAAAAATTATGCACTTACATTAATCTTTGTTTTCCACTTGTGCCTAACACAATGAATTAAATAACGACATCTTCTGCAAAAAGTTGTAACATTGATTAATCAATGAAATGTTACCATGTTATTTATGGGTTAATTGGAGTTTTATCGTGGTCAAATAACTTTTTTCTTACTTATTTTTGCAGGCAAACTCCAAATACAGATACTATTTATGAAAGCTATATATTTATTGATTTTTTTTCATGTCGAGATATACTTATAATTATTTTTTTACTATTTATGAAAGCTATACAGATACTTATTTTTTTAATATTTATTTGTTGTCATGTTGACATATTTAATCATTCTAAATTGGAGTAATTCATCATAGTTTTTAAAAAATAGTAGCTCAAAAAGTAATAAATAATAAGAGTTGGATCAACTGACGCAACTTTTTGTGTTTTTCGGTGAAATTATTTGTGCTATTATGGGATTTTATATAGTTATTATTATTTGGTTGAGTGGATAATTTGGTTGTTGTTTTTTTTTAAATTTTTTTTGTGAAACATAAATAATCCAGAAGGGCGTGCGGGTGTCACGTGTGGTATATTTCCCGGAATCAAAATCGACTCATTTCGATCCCTTTCTTCCATCTCCAGGTACAACTCCCGATGGCCGACACGTAAACACACGCTACCGGAGACGAATCATCAGATCCAACGGTACCCAACGCCTTATCCACTAATCCGACGGTCCTTATCGTCTTGGTGTTCCCCAACTACTAAAGAACTCCCGCTTCGCAAGAAAACGTAACTGTCCTTCTTCCCACGACTAGTTGGAGATCTCTCTCTCCCACTGCTCTCTCTCTCTCTCTCTCCCGTCTCTGTTCGGTTCATTTAAGAACCACCACCTCCTACTCCTGCTCCTCCATGAGAACTCCGCCGCTTAGTGGATCCAAATGCTCGGCGACTGTGGGTGGCGCCTCCCGTTCATCTGCGGCCGCCGGCGGAGGCGGCGCCGGGGACGGCTTCGGGGAGACGAGTCGGAGCTGGAGCCGGTGCTGCTGGTCTCCGGCATGGGGGGATCGGTGCTGAACGCTAGGGACAAGAAGAGCGGGAGGTCCATCCGCGTGTGGGTGCGGATCCTACTCGCCAACCTCGAGTTCAAGAAGTACCTCTGGTCGACCTACAACTCCGACACCGGTTCGTCCGTGGTCCTTGATCCTATTTCCTTCCCCCTCTTTCTCTTGTCTCGTGCTTCTGGGGAAATTTTTTAACATAAAGTTGTTTTTATTTCTTGTTGTCGGTGTTGCAGGGTACACGGAATCGTTGGATTCTGATGTGGAAATCGTTGTCCCCGATGGTGACTACGGTCTGGAAGCGATCGATATCTTGGATCCTTCATGGGTGAGTTATAAAGTAGCAGTTAATGGAGTTCTTCTCTTTTGTCTATGCCTAAATAAGTAAACAAGACAAGTAAAAAAAGAGGGAAAAAACAGTACAACATTCAAACGTCAATCATGAAGTCCTTTCCATGCGTACAAATACTTATTTTCCCCGGAGCAATGTTGGGAGACTGTTCTAACCTTAAATCCTGCAAAATCGCACGCGTTTTCTATTTAATATCCAACAAATTAATGCGAATGCCAATTTTAGAATGGACGTCTATATTTCACATGCGTGAGCTCATTTACTGATTTTTTTTTCTGAGCCTAACAGATTCACGACACATTTAAGTCAGTACTAAATTCTATCTGTACCTCCTTACACTTGTAATGCAAGCTCATTGTGTGAAGCATTGCTGCATTCGGATCAAGGATGCTCTACTTGTCATTCTGAGTTTCATTTCCTGTTGCTAGACCTTTTATCCTCTCTATTGAAGTCTGCTAACTATTTGATAAATTGGCTTCACTAAAGACAAAAGCAGACGTCAGTGAAGCAATTCATATGCATTTTTTTCTCTTTTAAGTTTGTTTCCTCTCCATGAACTTCCAGATGACGAAAGTTTTGCACCTCACTGAGGTATATCATTTCCACGACATGATTGATATGCTAATTGGATGTGGATATGAGAAAGGAACCACACTTTTTGGATATGGTTATGACTTCCGTCAGAGCTTTAGGTAAGAATGGCCATCTCAAATTCAAGATGTGATTATTTATGTGATCAAGTTGAAGTTATCTTACTATATGATAAAGCTAACTTGATAATGCTGAAAGCTGAAAAACATATATGGTTGCAGAATTGGCAAATTAATGGATGGCTTGATATCAAAACTTGAAACAGCTTATAAGGCTTCTGGGGGTAAAAGAGTAAACATAATTTCACATTCCATGGGTGGTTTGCTCGTGCGGTGTTTCATGTCACTACACAATGATGTGCGTAGTCTTCTAAGTCAAATTTGTTGACTCTTATGCCTATTGTTTGAGTCAGGATATTTTATGTCCTGCAATGATGTGGAATGAATTACAATGTTACTAATCAGGTATTTGCAAAGTACGTGAACAAATGGATTTGCATTGCCTGCCCCTTCCAAGGTAGCTAACCTCTCAAGAGTATTTTTTATTTCTTCTGCATAATTATTTGTACTTGACAAGACGGTGTCTGTTGCTGATCACCAGTTTATGTTAAACAGGTGCACCAGGATGCATCAGTGATTCCCTTTTAACTGGCTTGCAATTTGTTTATGGCTTTGAAAGCTTCTTCTTTGTTTCTAGATGGACAATGCATCAACTGGTAATTCTTTAGCCTGTGAGTTAATTTGATGATACAGACACGTGAGTTTTAACATTTGCATGTTGTAACAATTGACATAAAAATGTTTTTACTTTAATACATTTACAATTTTCAATCATTTTCTTCCCTAAGCCTGTCCTAACTTCTCTTAAAAAAATTGAATGTTCATCCTTCCTATTTTAAGGATTTGTTAGTTTTGACAAGTTCTTTAGATTTTCTTATATCATGAAATGCAATTGTTCTGGCAATGTGCCGTCATCTACTCTTCTTGGCAAAAACCCCAACATTTGCCAGACTGAACGGTCAGCATGTTGGACAGATTTTAGGGGTAATTTTGGATTTATTATTTTTTTCAGTGTTGTTTTTGTATTGGTTATTATATGTGAGCCTTTTCCATTCCCGTTATCCTGCCTGATGGAAATTAGGCCCACCCACCTGGACAACTATCTGGGCCTGGTAACTGGTTTATATCCCTGATGAGTTTTCAAATCTTCCTCTTGTTGTTGTTATTCAATTCACAGACCAACTGTCAGCCAGCAGTGCCCATAACATTCTGACTTAGTAGAAGATGGAGATTTCATTATATGTT
This sequence comes from Pontederia crassipes, assembly GCA_030549335.1. NCBI lineage: Eukaryota > Viridiplantae > Streptophyta > Magnoliopsida > Commelinales > Pontederiaceae > Pontederia > Pontederia crassipes. Next base: position 1,328,848 of record CM060193.1, read on the forward strand.
GCAAACATACAATGGAGTTCATTTTTCAAGATAATAAACAAATTAAAATCTGATTTCCCAAGAGATCCAATCACTGAGTTGCTTTAGTCATATTGAGCCATCTACTTTGCTTCAAAAGATTATGAGAAGCATATTCCCAGTGTCGCTCTTGTGCTTGTATTTACGTTTATGAGAGAAACATCCTAACGAACTATTCATTTTGGCATGATGTCTGATTCGTTTGACTAGTAGCTTCTGTTTAGTTTTTACTAGAATTTCAAATGATATATCGTGCTGTTTGAAAGATAATAATATTAGCTTTTTTTACCATTCAAGATATTGAAATCTGACCAAAATTTTGTTTTTGGATGAAACTTCAATAGTGTATTTCTATTGACTTCTGATTTTGTGTTCTGTGAACTTTTTAGTTGGTTGAGTGTCCATCTATTTATGAAATGCTGCCAAACCCAAATTTCAATTGGACACAGCAACCGTTGGTGTGCGTGTGGAGGAAAGGAAATGGAAAGGATGAAGTTGCTAAGTTGGAGTTGTATGACCCAAAAAACTGCACGCCATTATTTGAAGAAGCTCTAAGGGATAATGAGGTAATGTGAAGCCTGACTTATGATTTTCATCTTAAGTTTGTTATGTTATAGTTGATATAGATAGAATACTCCATTTGACATTCTCTTTTTACTAACCTCTACAGCTGATATATAATGGAAAATCTGTTCCTTTACCGTTCAACTTCTCCATCCTCAAATGGGCTGTTGGCACTCGTCGAATACTTGATGAGGCCCAGTTACCAAAGAGTGTCAAATTTTATAATATATTCGGAACATCATTCGACAGTCCATATGATGTTTGGTATGTGATTATATACCTTATACATATATAATAAATTCATATCTTCACAGCATATTTTTTTACTTCTTGCTAATGAACTATTAAACTTATTCTTCAATTTTAATTTTCTTAGCTATATAACCTTTGTGGTGAATTGTAGTATTGCTCAAATCTGTCTGATTTATAAAACAAATATAATCATCATGTAACTTTCTAGCAAGTAGCAAACATGCAAAAAATCCTTATACCTCGGTGTTGTTTGTAATACTGTGGCAAAGGAATGCTTGCTGCAGTGTTTACAGGAATTCTTGCTGATTCCTAGGTGATGAGTTTGCAATTTTACAAACAAGCTAGGCTTGAGAATGAATTTTGAGCTGGTCAAGATGTACTTGTATATATTATTCATGTGTAATATGTATTGGTGCTGCTGTCATCAATTTTAACACAAGGAATATGGATGTTTTGGTTTTGCCAAGCAGGCATCTCGATTGGTGTATCTTAGATTAGATAAACAGACAAACTTCATTTTCTCTAACATTAGTACTCATCTCCATAATCAAGCAGTTAAGTAACCTGGCAGAGTGAGACTTCGGAAACTGAAGCATCATTATCTTGTTTATTATATTGATATGTGATATTAATTCTACATTACCTGATGCTTTACTGATGCTATTTATTTGTCAAATAAGGACTAACTAGTATCACGGTTAACCTGGTGAGATGTTTCTTAATGGTCGTTTATTTACATTATTAAATGTACTTAATCCATCGTATATTGTTTTTCGAATGTGTTGTTGCAGCTATGGATCTGAAACTTCTCCTATTGATGATCTGTCGGAAGTGTTTCATACAATGGTACAGCTATACACCATCTTTCTTTGCGCATGTCCTGAATGAAAAATACTAGTTTCCCTAAACTTCTAGTTGTTCTTTTTCAGCCTGAATATTCTTATGTGGATGGAGATGGAACTGTCCCTTCTGAATCTGCCACGGTGAAATAGATCTCCTGTCCCCATTAATCATCCAAGTTTAGGAAACAAATAAATTTATCCTTGAGAATCGTCTGCATTGACAGTTCTGACCATATGTCGAGCAAAACTATGCATGCAACTTAGTTGTTCCTTTTGGTTTTGACCATATATACCTGCTTTTGGGATAATTCTTGATTGAGCTTTCATGTTCTGCATGGTTAGGCTGACGGTTTTTCTGCAACTGCAAGGGTGGGAATTAAGGGTACCCACCGGGGGCTGCTGAAGGATGAAAGAGTATTTCAGCTTTTGAAACAGTGGTTGGGTGTGGAAGAAGAAGAGGCAAAGCATGTAGTGTCAAGGTCCAAAGTGATGGCCATACCTCCTTCCACGACAGTCCTCGGAGAAGAGAGACCACTGTGAACGATCTTAATGAAATATCCTGGAGGAATAGAGGTTGTACACGTATCACATCTAGCAAGCGAACACTCATTAACCCTTTCAAGAACCAATTTCACATGGATTTAAGGTTGCTTTTTCCCCGAAGAAGAGAAGGCGAACAAATCAATGCAGCAGCAGCTGTATTGTACGGTGGGGAAGCCTCTTCCAAGTAATTATGAGAGGTAGGGGGCAATGATGTATAAAAGCATCAGGTCTTCATCCTGTCCGACTGTGCAATCATTATTTAATAATCTCATGGTCGATTGATGAAGAACCCATCCATTTATTTGTTTTCTTACTAAGGCTCTGTTCGGCAAAATTAGCGATTTGATTAGAAAATAGTGATATGATTAGAGTATAGCGGTTAGTTATTAGAAAATAGCAGATAACGATTTGTTTATAAATTCAATAAAATTTGTTTGGTAAACAAAACGGTTAAATTAACGTATAGTATAAAATGATCAAAATAGACATAACATATAATTTGTGATTATTTTTATATATATCATATTCATATAATTTAATTTAAAATAATTAAATTGAATATTAATATTTTTAAAAATCTTATTTAATATAAAATAATGATTAATTCAAAATAAAAAAACTTATTTGGGTTGTAAGTAAAATTAAAGATGTGATATATAAAATAAAAATAATATATGATGTTAATAAGTAAATATTTTTTATTTTAAAAATGAGGGTATAATAGGAAGAAAATATAAAAAACGTTACCTTTATATTCTATAAGCTAGTAGGAGTAATTTATAATGTTTTGTGTTTAAATTTTTAAACGCTATTGAGAAAAAATATTTATCAAATGTTTGTAGTAGCGTTTTTATTTTAACAAAACGTTATAAAAACGTTATCCGTTATTAAATACTCTATTTTTTTACGTGTCAAACGGTGCCTTAAACAATAGAGTATGGATGAAGGTTGAAGCCTACAAGCCCAAGTTCAGGTGGCTTTAATGAAAAAAATATTGAATTTACGATTACCTTATGATATACTACAACTTATTTTGCAAGCGTTTTCTCACATCAACTCAAAGTTGATTGCTAATTAATAGCATCGAAATTGTTACATCCCTCTTGTCTTGTGTTCTGCTTCACAGAATGAAGCAAGTTTGTGTCAAGACGAGTGCATGTAACCTCCACAATTTGTGTAGACAAGACGCATGGACACAATCCAAACTGCTGCTCAACTCCTAAGAAGGTTGAGCCTCTAGCGTTCGACGTCCGGGATAGCTTTGATTTCAGTTCCAAATTAGATGCACATCGGAAGCCTCTCTGGCGGGGCCTCTACCCCTGGCTTTTCGGAGAAGAGCCGCCGGCCCGGCGAGAAGGGGAGCTTCCGGCCTCTTAGAAGTCGGGAATTCCAGAGGCCTTAGAACGATCAAGATTTGAAGGAAGAAGGGTTTCAGGGACGTAACATGGAAAGAACAAGAGGACGATCATAAGATTAACGTCACATGCAATGTTTTTACTCCAATTTCGCGAAGATCGAAATCCATCCAAGTATTCTTCGAAACAGATCGGGGCGATGATGATGATGATGATGATGATGATGATGATGATGATGATGATGATGATGATGATGATGATGATGATGATGATGATGATGATGATGATGATGATGATGATGATGATATCATCGAGAACCTTTCGACCATTTCACTCGGTCACGTCTTTTTTTAGAATTAGATTAATTCAAATTATTCAATGGGTGTCATATGAATAAATTTTAATAAAAATAGTGACTTTGAAAATCGAATATGAGACACTAACGCTTTCAGAATACATATCCGCTGTTTAATTGAGTAATTGTGTCTATAAATAAAACTGAATAAACCAATATTATGAATCTATCCGACCTTTTGAAAATAAAAGAAATAGAAAAATGAATATAATTTAAGATAAATTTTTAATACAAAGAAATTCATTTTTGAGCGTCTCTTCCAAAAAAAAAAACCTGAGCCTATTATATAATTAATTTGTGAAGTCATTGATATTTATTATCGATATAATAATTTTCTTTATAATTCTTCTGTCGTCTCATGGAATTCTTATTCTGATAATCTTAGATTTTTTATATTAACTTTAATTTATTATTTACTTTTTAAAATATTACTATTTTAAAATAGTGCCTCGAAAAAAAACGTATGTATACCCACACACACCATATTTTATTTTTTTAAGAACTTTTTATTTATATATATATATATTTAAAATTCAACGATAAGAAGATGGAATATGGTCTCCATCTTTTACAAGAAGAACACTCCCGTTAAATTCTTAATTAATTAAGTAACGTAGTACGTACTTTCCTTTCAACCACGATTAATAAATATTTTTGTTTATGTCGTGACGTGATTAATATATGGATAATTCAACATGAATTGGATAAAAAAATGAAGTCACATCAGGGATCATATTATATATGACAATTAGTGGTGGGGTTAGGGGCACATAAGATTGTTGGCTAACTAATAAGACCATATATACGACATGAATGGCTGGCAAACGCCGACCACAGTTTTACTAATCTCCAACGTCACATCATTTCGAATAGTTCTCACTTAATTATTAACCTCACTCATTTGTCAGCATATATATATATATATATATATATATATATATATATAGAGAGAGAGAGAGAGAGAGAGAGAGTCTCATAATCCAACATTATCTCTATAAATCCCAACAAATGATTTCAAACTTGGGTTGTTAAACGTTAACGTTCTTAGAATGAATTATCTTGTTTAATCTCGAACTCAACTAATTAATAGCTTTTCATGATATATGAGGATTACTATATGTATGTGTGTGCGCGTGTTTAATATCATTGCATATATTGACAAAATAATATATATATATTTAAAAATATGTGTGTGAGTGAGGGAGAGAATATAATATTCACTGTGCAGACTGCAAAGATTAATTGACACTAAGGAAGGATGGGACATAAATTTTCTTTTCAGAGAGTATAATATTCATTTTTTAAAATATTTTGGTGCATATAATTGTTGACAGATCGATGGATCGGTCCACAATTATTTCTGAATCGATCGAAATAAAGTATTGAAAAAGAATTAGAAAATGAACTTGCACACCACTCAAAGGCAAATAAAGTAATTATATTCTCCCCCCACACTAATAAAAAGCTCCTTTGATATGTCCCAAATGTATTCCACGAATTTAGGGCAAAATGACACACTCCAAACATCTTAAGATTATATGTCCCTTTGGACTATGATTCTTGGCCAACTCCACATGGGTTGTCTAATGTCCCCCCATTGCCCTAAAATAAAAATAGACTAAAATAACATTGATTATTGCTCATAATTAATTGTCACTATTCATTTAAACAACTTTTTGGGGACAAAAATGTGCAGACATTGATGTGTGTGTTGACCAAGCATTGCACTCACAAGCACCATCCTTCATCATACACTGTTGAATTGAAAGCATGATTGGCATTGATATAATATGCTGGAGATAACATCTGACTTAATTAGATTAAACTTATATATGGGCATAATGATTGCATATATAATACAAAGAATATGATATGACCATTATGTAAATGGAAGAGGGATATGCCTTAATAAATTTGCCTACTACTTAATTACTCAGCTAACTATTATACATCTATGTTTTTTTTTAAAAACAAGTTTTAAATATTAACTCAGTTATCATAAATGAAGTTGAGATCAGGGAGCCTACAAAGTCTAATGCATTTATTGAGGGGCTCCATGATGGAAACAAAATTAATTAATTTCATGAAGTCATATTTTCTAAAGGGTCGTTGTGTTCATACTTCATATATGTCATTATCATCAATATATTGTAAACTATTCTTTTTTTTTTATATATTTAGGAGTAGGATATCGTATCTAAACTATTTTACTTATTTTCACAGGCGTCATATCTTTATTGGACTTTGATAAGTTGATAGATACTTAAATTAATATATATTGGGATATAGAAGTGGTGTATTTATCTAATACAAAATTATTCTGTTTATATATATGCTTCAAGAGGTATCGTCATCGTATGTTTATGTGTATGTTTCACAAATCTTTTTCTCACGTCTAATATTCTCAAAACTACAAAAGTTGATTTTATAGTAATTAAAATATCGAGTTGATTCTTAATTCCCATGTAATTAAGGCTTTTAAATATAACTGTTAGACATGACTGCTGCATAATGCATTTTTCACATAAAAAACCGTCGAATTAGAAAAATAACAAGAGAATATAATTAGATTAACCTTAAAAATTAATGTACATTTTCTTTTTATATATACAAAGAATATTAAAATAATATGTTGATGCATAAAATTTATAACAATAAATTGTTAGCAAGTGCACTAGTCATATCAAGTAATATAATGAAACAAGTAACGAGTGTCGAACCCACGATGAACTAACTAAATCAATTCTGCCCTAAAAATCGACTAAGAGAAGAACAAGTGATTTTTCATTGGAGACAGAAACATAGATGTTGCAATCAAAATAAATGGTGAAAAGCCCGTAAGAATCTGGACGATCAAAGAATAAGGTTAACTTCTGAAACAACAACGATTGAATAAATTCAGACGTTATTTATCACGACGGATTAGGTTTATGTGAAGCAACGACCTATGCACTGATTAGATCAAACTATCTTCGTTCCTAAATTTTAGATATCTCTAACGATGAGTAGAACTCTAATAAATAGAAAACGAAAATGCATTAGTTTGTAAATCCTATACTAACAATTATTATCGCTGGACAATATATTAGACCGCATAAATCGATGTATTACATTGATCACATGATTTATGTTATGATTGAAAAGAATATGATGATCTAAATCAAATCACTCCAAAATTGGTTTGTGACATTAATCCACATCAATATATTCTCAGAAGAAAAGGAAAGGAGTAACATCAATCATAATCTGAAATAACTAAGAATTGAATTAATCCAATCACTAACTGGTTCATGTAGTTTTCCAGAAATAAATATAAATATCTATCTCAACTAACAATAAGTAAACAAAAAAAAAAGAAATAGAGCATCCATGATAAGACGAATTCAGAGATCCTTGCTTTGGAAGATGTTTGGAACGAATCATGGGCCTTGACGCTGAGTTGCTCCTCCTTCTTCTCCAGCAATCACTATTAGAAAAACGCTGATTATCGACGGTCCGGACCGTCGGTAATCAGCCCGAAAACCGTCGGTCCGGACCGTCGGTAATCAGCCCGAAAACCGTCGGTAACGTAATTACCGATGGTTTTTCCGTCGGAATCGATCTGTCGAAAAAACACTCGTCGCAAACGGATTTGCGACGGTTGAAAAAAATTTGTCGAAAATATCGACGGTTCTGACCGTCGGAACAATCCCCGGCGATTCGAACTGTCGAAATTTTCCGACGGTTGCAACTGCCGAAAAAGTCTCCGGTGGTTCGAACCGTCGAAATTTTCGACGGTTGCAACCGCCGGAAAAGGCCGGCGGTCCGAACCGTCGAAATTTCCAATGGTTGCAACCGCCGGAAAAGGCCGGCGGTTCGAGCCGTCGCAACTTTTCGACGGTCGCAACTGTTGAAACTTTGGACGGGCGTCGCAACCGTCGATCTTTTGACGGTTGCAACTGTCGCAAAATAATTTTTTAAATATAAAAAAAATTAGCGGCCGGATCGGGCCGCGGTCGATCCGTCCGCTGGGGCCGGATCCGAACGCCCGACGGCCGATCCGGTCGCTGGAGGCCGGATCCATCGCCAGGCGGCCGGATCCGAACGCCCGGCGGCCGATCCGGCCGCTGGAGGTCGGATCCGACAGCCTGGAGGCCGGATCCGGCCGCCAGTTGGTCGATCGGCCGCTGGGGGCCGGATCCGAACGGCCACTGCCGGATCCGGCCGATAGCGGCCTTTGGCCGGAGAGAGAGAGACGCCGACGCGGAGCGGGAGAGAGAAAGAGAGAAAGACGCCGGCGCGGGAGAGGGTCGCCGCCGCGGGAGGGTCGCCGGCGTCCGGCGCGGGAGAGGGTGCTCGCGGCCGGGAGAGAGAGAGGAGAGGAGGGAGAGAGAGAGGAGTGGAGGGAGGAGGGAGAGAGAGAAGAGGGAGGAGGATGAATATATATAAGGGGAAAAAGTGGAAAGAAAGCGGGAAAAGGAAAAAAAAAGCGGATAACGAAATTTTAATTACCGACGATTTCGGCCGTCAAAAATATAAATATTAAATATTTTTATAATTACCGACGGTTATGACCGTCGAAAATATATTTAGACGGTTAAATATTAAATATATTTATACGTAAATATAATGTTTATTTTTTATTTTACAGACTGTTTGAACCGTCGGTAATCGTTACCGACGGTCAAAACCGTCGATAATTATGATGGTTTGGGCCGTCGCTAGTTATATTCATAAAATACTTTTTATATGATAATATTATACATTTACCGACGGTTACGACCTTCGGAAATTGCGACGGATGGAAATCCATCGAAAATATCGACATTCCTAATCGTCGAAAAATTAAATAATAATATAATAAATTATATAATAAATTTTTTTTTTATTTTCGACGGTCGTGACCGTCGGAAAATCCATCAAAAAAAAATTAATAATAATATAAAAAATACATAATTTAATTTTTTTATTTCCGACGGTCATAACCGTCGGAAAAGTTGTCGGAAATTGCGACAGATGGATATCCGTCGGAAATATCGACGTTCCTAATCGTCGAAAAATTAAATAATAATATAAATTATTTTCGACGGTCATAACCATCAAAAAATGCGTCAGAAACGGAACCGTCAAAAAATCCGTCGCAAATTGTGACAGATTTATAACCGTCGGAAATTATCCGTCGGAAAATCGTGATTTTCTTGTAGTGAATCTTTCTCAACTTGAATCGAATTCTTCTGCAATAAGCACTACTCCTAGGGTCTCAAGCACACATTCTCACGTCCTCAGAGGTCTTCTATTTATAATATCAGGTGTTCAGATGAATTCTGAGAAGTCGAGAGTCCAAATTCTATCCAAATCAGGATCTACAGTTTAAACTCTTTTGGATCCACAAATCTCATGATTTTATCTTCAATTCCGAGCTTTTATCATTAGACAAATCTTCTAGAAAGTTGGGCATCATTCTGGCTCCGTGATTTGATCAAAATCTATCTGAAAAGTCGATGATCAGGAGAAATCAGCACGATTAACGGCCCATAATGATCTATTCACGGCCTATTTCGACTTCGATTCAAAGTTTCTCAACTGCATAACGTCCCGTAACACAAATATTACAGCCCGTAACTCGGGCGATAGTTCGGCTTCTGTATGAGCCGTGCCTATCATGTGACGGTTCGTAAGTTAGATATGTGATCGACATGTTACGACCGATGATGAATTTGACTTGTCCTCTTTTTTGGCCGCAGTTTGCGATAGCTGATATAACTGGTCGTTATACGCTCGTTATGACCCGTAATATTTATGGCAAGATTTTACACCCTTATGTATGTGTCGTAACTGATTCCTTATGTCTCGTAACATATGCGTGCTTGATTTCCATCCAATTCTGCAAGAGTCGTTAAACATGTGTTACGGCCGGTGCTCCCTGAGTCAAGTTCTGCTGCGACCCGTTATGAATCTCCTTTGATTCAATTCTTTAATCTGCGCAACCCGTGAAGAATTCCTTACGGTTCGTTATGGGATATGTGAAGATTTCATGACGACCCGTAATTTTTCCATGAAGGCTAAATATCTCTCTGTAAGCTCCGTGAAATGCCTCTTACGATCAGTGTCTTCAATCCGGGTAGCGTTATACGCTGCTTACGGCCGGTAGCGAAGATATGCGGCCGCAAGCAATTCCTTCTGTGCAGGTCGTGAGACACAATTGGCGGGTCGTGGAAAATCATTGAAGGGCCGTTATAGGAGTTTTACGGCCCGTAAGTCTAGTTATTTTCTGCCCCTTAAATGAGATTTATTCCTCTCTTGATGTTCGGATAATATTCTTTAACAATTTCTACCAAAATTAGAGATATTTCTGTAAAATCATGCACACTGAAATAGCTAGAGAGTTCAAAGAAAAATTATAATAAAAGAAATAAAATTAATGCATGCTATGAAAAAATTACGAAAATAAATCTAAATAGAATATAAATTAAGTGTCGTAAAATGCATGCATCATATGTGTCACTTCATAGTACACCTCTATAGATACGTTGCATCTTGGGAAGAACTATTCAAAGGTGCAACGTCTCTTGGCAAATGCCCTTTTTTGACATGCACATAAAAAAAGGACCTATCTTAATGTGGAATCTTACATAGGCAAAGCATGTCTCGACATTTTCGTACAACATGCTCACATTAATTTGATTTGTTTTTTTATAACAAGAATATCATATATATATATATAATATGTTTGATGGATCTTTGTGTTTTAGTACGATTATTGGCAACTTTACGATATTTAGCATTTTCAACATTTTTTTTCCAATGCATAGCATAATTTATTGGAATTTTATTCCTCAGATTTTGTTTCGATAAATTTATTGGTTTAGCGATTTCATCTTCCTTAAATTGTTCTATGTAAATGGTTCAAACCGAATAATTTTTTGATAAAAAACTCAATAGTTTTTTAATCAAAATTTCTAATTTAACAATGCTTGGCTAAAAAAATCATTTCTAACGAGTGATTTCTTTTGAACGATATTTCAGAATATGACTTAATGTAATAATATTTTTTTTCAAAAAAAAGAAGATAGTATGTTGAAATTAAGATAAATATATTTAATTTTGTAGTTAACTATGAAACATATCACTAAAAATTTAAAAATATCAAATAAGATATAAGAAAAAAAAATTGCATATATATATATATGTATATCAATAAAAATGTTTACTTATGAATTAATAATATAAATAAATATGTGCTCCATGACCTCTATGGTTTTTTTCTCCGGATGGATCCTTAGTTTGAATGGACCAATTTTATTGCATTTGAAAAGTACACTAAATTATATTCGAGTTCTTAAAATTTCTTTTAGTAGAGTAGATTTATCCGGTTCAAAGGCAGACCCTGAAATATATTCAAGCTTCTATTGTTAAGTTTATCATGATAATTTTAGTATAATTTTTTTGGTCCTTTGGTCATAGCTATTAGTAGGGGTGAAAGTAATCCGAGTCAGATTAGATTTTTATTAAAAAAAACTTATCCGCTACTTTTGGATCAGTTTTTAAAATTTAAAAATAATCCTAAAATTATTTTAAAAAATAAAGTTACCTAATTAGAATTAACATAAAAATATTTAATTTTATATTAAATATAAATTATACTCCTAAAATCTAAAGTTACCTAATTAGATCTCGATAATGTGATAAACAAATATGAAATTATATATATAAAATTATAACATTTGTAATAAAAAATTATAACTTATGAATTAATTATATAAATTAAAAAATTATAAATTGAAAATGACCTTCACGAATCTCTACTTCAGCTGATGAATTTTAGTTTATTCAAAATCATATTCCAGACTCAATTCTTTTTTTCTATTTGATTTTTTTTTGTTCTATTTTTTCTTGAATCCCTAGATATTATCTTTCAAGTAATATTTAGTTTTGGAATGCGTATATCCTCCATGAAATTGACGATTTCAAGAATTTAATTGAAAAAAAAATATATATGTAGTTAATAATTTTATTTGTTATTTTCAAAATTGTGAGTGTGATTGTGTGGGCAACCATTAAAAATAAATGAATGACAGGGAAAATAGAGAGGAGGTTTTGATGATGACAATCGCCATTAATGGGCCCCGGGGGGATCTGAAGAACATGTACAGGTGCATGCATCATGTATGCATGCATGCATGCGTAGGGTGCATGATCCCAATTACTACAAAGTGCATGCATTCCATCCACTCGTATTTTTTGCACATCAACTTGGTGTTTCGAGTGCCCTCTTGCATCATTTTTAATTATTATTATTATTATCTTATTATTATACTTTTATCCTCCTACTTTCCAAGTGACTTCCACAAAAGCACACATCTTTTTCTTTTTCCTTCCTTTTTATTGGCAAGGACATCTTTAATTATCTTTCACCAATCGAACAAAAAAATACATTTATTATTATTATTATTATTATTATTATTATTATTATTAGACATTTGATACGAGACACGTAGATAAATTATCGAGTATTTAAAGTTCTCAGTGACACATTACCTCGTTAATTTTAATTAATCTAGTAATCTTAATGATCATCCCACTAGTAATTCAAATAATAAATATAAGAGATGATTTTCGAAATTACTAGTTGTTTGAAATGTGTTTTGACGAGAATATCACTTTGTATATTAATAAATAAAATATTATTAAATTTCATCTCTTCTATTATTTGAAATATTCTACACATAACTCTTAATATTGCTTGATCTTCTTTTATCTATATTCACTTCTTTATTTTCTTTTGCTTTGTTTATTTTATAACAATATGTGATCAAAATTCAAAATAAATTTTAGAGATATTTTGGTAATTTGCTCTCTAAAAATTTTAAGTATCATTTATACCATCAGTACTTGTAAAATATTATAATATGATATTATTGATAATTTAAATAGTGATAATTAATTAAATTGATAATACATCTAACGACCCCTTTAATGGTCGTCATGAAAATAACCACATTTTATGTATTCTAACGTATATTGAATTTATAATTTATAAATATTTCGATACTAGTTATATGCTATTTTTTCAGAAAGAAAATATTCGACTAGCCTACTTTAAATTCCAACCCAGGAATGAAAAAAAAAAATAATCCAACTATGTAATCTTTCTACTACTAACAATGATAATTGTGGAGCTAATTAATATATATATACACATATCCAAAGCAGAAATCATCTTGGCCAAATTAATAACCCCATTAATTGTACTTATTAATTATACAATGAATCACGAGATTAAGACGATGATAATTAATTACTCTTTAAATTTAATTATTTGAAGAAATCACACCTATAGAAAAAGCCACATCACCTTTTTTTCCCCTCCGAAAGATAACAGAGACAAAAAAAAATATTAACGTAAGGAGTGTCCAACTAATCCGCAATTAATTAAGTTAATTAATGCACGTCATTTACGGGTGCCCGCTATCTCCCACGTGCGGAGCGCACGTGTTGCCCCAAAAGCTATACAGAGCAAGAAACAAGGACATGAGACGTAGCCCCGTGTTAATTTAATCAGATCGATGCCCCCGCTCCAATTACGAAGCCCCCTGATTAAAGTTGGCTAATTAAATAATTAGTGGATCCAATCTCCATTAGCAAGAAAAGCTAATCAAAGTTAAACCTCCCCACTAATTGTGTCATGGCATGGTGGCCCGCCGTATACGTAGACGTACATTTTACAAATATAATTAGTAGTTGCCTAGTTGGTATTCACCTGTTATCATACTGACCTTTGAGATCGACATCTATTATTATTACCTTTTTACAATAATATTTTATGTTAAAATGAACGGTAGACTTTGCTTTATGCACTGCACTAGTTTTTTTTATAAAAGATAAAGGAAGCACCTCATCATAATTTGTGGCTAAGCTTGCTTATAAATGATGATTCTAATAATAATAATAATAATAATAATAATAATAATAATAATAATAATAATAATTAATGTATCTTCATAACATCTTTGACTTCAGAGGAATGTTGAGCGCATTTAACTTCATAACATTTCTGACTGTTCATTAATTATTCAGTTAAATAATATTTTTAAATAACGATATAATTATTTTTTATTACGTCTATTGATTAGAGGATCTAACTATTGAGATATGTTTAACATTCCTCCAAAAACAAAAAATGGTCCGAATGTATAATAATAATAATAATAATAATAATAATAATAATAATAATAATAATAATAATAATAATAATAATAATAATATTATTATTATTATTATTATGGCAGAGAGTCAAGCAACTGACAATAGTTACATATACCTTTTTCAAACATTTATTCTATTATATTATCAATTTTCGTTATGGAAATAATTATTTTGTATAATATATGACGTTGCTAGAGGGGAGCTCCCTCAAAAAATTTAAATAGTTTAATAATATAATATATTAAAAAATCAAGTTAATAGGATATGCTATTGTAAATATGATATAAATAATCGTGTTTAATTTTTCTTACACGTTTTTTTAAAAAAATTGATCATTCCTAAAGTATAAGATGTAAAGGAAACACATACGTAAGCATTTTACACAAAAAATATGATACGTTCACTAAACTATCATAATAATGATAATAATGCACAAGTCGAATTACATACAAATCAAACATGCTTAATGTGTACATTAATCTTGCATATACTTGATTCGGATTTATAATAATAATAATAATAATAATAATAATAATAATAATAATAATAATAATAATAATAATAATAATAATAATAATAATAATAATAATAATAATGATAATAATAATAAAGGGAGGGGGACCTGTCACGTGGAAAGCAAGACTGCAACAAATTACAAAGTACATAAAAAAAATCATCTCCCAATTATTCTTCCACGAACTTTGCACCTCACAATAAACCCCACCATCCACCACTCCCTCCCTTCTTTTGATGTGCGTGGGACCCTTTCCACCCCCCGATCCAACCCTTTTAAATTAGTGCCAGATTTGGCAACTATTCTACTTCTACCTATCGACTGCCCTCTTCTCGTCTCGTCTCGTCTCATCTCCTCCTCGCCGACTCCACTGCGCAAATTCCGATGAACCACCCCTCCTCATCGCCGGTAGGCCGGCCAGGCTTGATGGGCCCGCCGCAGCCTCCGGGGCTGTCGCGCTACGTCTCGGCTCCCGAGTCCTTCCTCGCCGCGGTCGCCGACTCCGTCATCCATGGCAGGGAGGACTACTCCGCCGCCGCCGCCGCCGCAGCATCCATGGGGGCGTATTTTTCCGGTGAATCGTCGTGCCTGACGACGTCGGAGCCCAGCCGGCGGCCACCTCCGCAGACCTCGGAGCGGCCGCCGGCGCAGCAGCAGAGGACGTACGGGCTGGAGGAGCTCCACGCTGCGGCGGATCTCGCGGCCAGAGTCGGCGGCGAGGGTTGCGGGGGGGTTCCCTTGGTCCGGCACAGCAGCTTGCCCGCCGGATTCTTCTCCCACCTGTTCGCGGATCAAGGTCAGCCGCCTCTCTACACTTCTTCCTAACTCCTCCTCTCTCCACGTGTCTGTCTTAAGTGGGACCCACTCATCGCTTCGTCGTTCCTTTGGTCGGTCGCCGCGGTTTCCTGCTCGGTGCGAAGTAGCCGCCGACGGCGGCGGGCGATGCGGTGGCGTCGTCCGTAAGATCCCGTCGCAGCGGAGGAGAGGAAGGAAAAGAAAAATAATAAAAGTTCGTTGCCGCCAGGGTGGTAAAATTATGCGTTTCTACCTTCCCGGGGAATCGCGATGGTGGAATCGCGTTTCGGGTGCGTTGTATGTGGGATGGAAGTTGAAGAGGGTTCCTCCTGATGGGAATGGGCGAATAGAGCCCACCCAAGAGATGATGTCGGTTCCATTGGGGCCCAGAAATATTTTATAAACTCGTCCATTATTATTTTTATTATTGTTATTATTATAAAAAAATCGACTTTGATGCAACCAGGAAACTGATAAATAAACAGAAGATGGAATTATTGTTATTATTGAGTTGAATGGACAATTTTGGAGATCCAATTTCATTTTCTGGATGGTTCGGAAACGAAAGGTTGTAGAGAGATTTTTCGTGTTGTTAATACTAAGTTTGGTAAGCAGTCCTTGTAATTAGTGGAGAAAGTAAGATTTTCATATTCATTCAACTTGTAGCGCTTGAAGTCCTGGCGCTAATTCTCAAATTTAGTAACACCGGGAAAACAGTGTTTTCACTTATCAATCTTGATTAGACGTCTACGTTTCGTTTCAGTTGCTCGCTACACAGAAATAGATCTCTGCTTTTGAGTCAGTAAGTTCATTCTTGAGAAATGTTTTTTTAATTAAATTTAAATTTTACACGTTTGAGTTTAAAGGTGATTGCGCTTGATATATATATATATATTCTTTTTGAAAGTGAAAGGATGATTGCCATGTTTGGATTGCACTTGATATTTTATCCGCGCGACATAAACAAAACGTTTTTGTTGGTCAATGCTTTAGCTTAATTAGCAAGAAAATAAGGTAAGAAGCACATCCAGAAGAGTCTGATCAGGTTCCGAAACATTTTAAACGTACTGCATGAATAAATGTCGAGTAGCATATGTCACTTAGCTTAAATTTGCTGAAATTGCAAAGTTTTCTCGGACGCCATAACGGTATTTGTTTTTGAACTAGTCAGACATTTTTGTTGCAGGAATTGAGTTGATATATTTGTTCCTGGATGCAGGTCCATCTACCTCAATGGGAATTGGAAACTACTCCCAGGCAGACACAAACATGGTCAACTCACTTGCAGCCAAAAGGTTGAGGCCCCAATGGAGCTTCTCAAGGCAGGACTCACTGTCGCAAATATCTGAGTTAAGCATCCCAGAAATGGAAGAGAATGGTGCTGGTAATAGCTCTGATGAGGCAGTTGGTCATGTTGGCCAATCTTACATTTCCAGTGACTTTCATTTAGGACCATGGGATGATAATAATTCCATCGTGTTTTCGGCTCCGAGCAAACGGACCAAAGGCAATGGCAGCATAATTTCTGATCTTGGCGATCAGGTAAATTCACTGCTATTCATTGCAAGAAGCTTAGGGGGGACAGATAAAATGAATCTTTATTTGACCATTATTCCAAACGAAAATGCTGTACCAATGGGCCACTACTTCGCTTTCTCCAATTTCTGAAGTTAGCATCTGACTTAGCTCAAGGCATCTTATTATTCTAGAAACTTTTGGTGGCTTGATCAGTTGTGTCAACTTGGACATACTTTTCTTTTTGTTATTCTGTGAATTGACCATCTGGTCTTGAGCAAAAAAAAAAAAAACTTAAGATTTTCTCCTCCTTTTCAGTTTAATCTCTCAAAGGGTGCACTAGATATGTCTACTGTAGATGACTACCTGATGAATCAAGACTCAGTCCCGTGCAGAGTCCGAGCTAAACGTGGCTGTGCAACACATCCCCGAAGTATTGCTGAACGGGTTAGCTCGAACATCTTTGTTTGGTTTTAATATTGCTATCATATAATCGTACTACCAGTGCATAGATGTGCATGAATGTTATTCTGCTTTTACATCATGGCAGGGCACAAAAAGTCGATTTCCAATCATTTTTCCTCATCCTACTGAACTTCAATTATGTTATAACATAGTATAGATGTAATTTTCCTTCATAGGAGAGGAGAACACGAATTAGCAAAAGGTTGAGGAAGCTGCAAGATCTTGTACCTAACATGGACAAGGTAAATAAAATCTTTGATAGCTCCATCTAGTTTGAAGATAATTCACTTAAATTTCACCTCACTTTAAGGCTTATCCTAGAACCTTAGAGAAGGATGGATTTCTCTGATGTTGAACAGAGCCTTCATCTCATTTCGCCATCTGACTAGCTATTTCTAGAAATCATTTGGTTTCTCTAGAAGTAATGATTGTTTAACTGTTGCAGCAAACAAGCACTTCAGACATGTTGGAGCTGGCAATCCAGCACATCATCGAGCTGCAGAACAAGGTTGAGGTATGTATCTGATGGCCTCAATTTTTCAAGACACAGAACTTAGATATTTCAACAACTAATACACTATAAAACCTTGGCATGAACACCTTGGTTCCAAATAAACAGAATTATCCGCGTTGAAGCTTTAAAACCACTTGAAGCTTTCATTGATCTGTAGAAAAAAAAAACAGTTCCCTCATTATTCATTGCTATAGTTTTCCATATTCATAGGAGTAATGCAGATAAAATTTTGCCTGATTCCCAAATGTGTCATACACTGTAAACAAGTGCAGCTTACATCTTATTATCATCACTAATCAGGAATCAGAATACTAAGCAGTATATGTAGTCTGAAATGTAGCATGTTTTTTCTATCGAAAGAAAAGTAATAATCAAACTAATCTTGTTAAGGATACCATTTTCCATAAATAAAAGATTTTTCATGATCTGACATTGATTCCTTTTACAGAAACTCAAACAAGAGGAAGCAAATTGCACTTGTGGGAACAGGAAGACCTGAAAGCTTACACACTTGTATGTAGATTAGATGTTTTACTCTCAGTTGTCGTTGTTCATTAAGTTGGAACTAAGGTTATTGCCACTTTTGTACAAAGGAGAGCACATGTTTCAATGAGTGCTTTTCCTTTCATTTTAATTTGAATTTTGAGGTATTTTGCTGATGGTGCATATTATAGATATCTTTGAAATTGCTGATATTCTAGGTTCAACTGTAGTTTTTATTGTTCATTGAAATTTCATGTGTTAGATTGCTTGACCTACTGAAACATTAGTTTCTTTATCCATTTAAGTAAAAGGAATTATGTCAACATTAAGTTGATTTTTATTAATTCTGAAATGACAGATGCATACATTTCTTGTATGGAAAAGATGAGCAACCATTTCCTTTATTTTTGAGAGTACAGAACAACTGTTTCTTTTCAGAAACAAACGCTTGAGTATCCTTAACTTCGTAAGTGGACGTTCTTTATTCTCTTGTGCTAAGAAATACAAGGGAAAGAAAGCAGAAAGAAGGAAAGCAAATGGAGGATTACTCTACATGCAACCAAGTAAACAAATATTTTTTATATCTAATGTCATTATTTTATCATCTTAATTATAGTAAGCCATGTCAGCATGTTACATGGAACAATTAACATCTTGTTACAGTCATGTAAGTTCGATAGCTAATCTTTTATCTAAGAGGACAAAATAAAAAAAAAAGAACTTCAAAAAACTATTATGATAATGTATTCTCCAGAAATTGGTATTAAGAACTATGTTCTATTCTAATTTATAGAACTGGTAGATACTTTTATTCAGTCAGTAGATATTAATGTCCTGCCCCTGATCAGATTTCAGAATCAATTATCTCATTAAACAAGAAGCTGTGATAGGGTGTGGCTTAAGCAGAAAAAAAGGCTTAATCAAAACCTACATGTATCTTCTTGCAGCAAGTTACTATGTGAAGACACATTGCTTAGACATGCAATAGTATAACTATATAAGTATATAATGCTAAATTATCATCTGTGGTCAATTGAGCTAAGATAACTTATCCTACATGATGAAGAATTGCAGAGTTCAAACACGCTGTTCGATAACATTTCAATTCAGAGTCAGAGATAATGTTTAGAAATCAGATTGGATGACAAGGTCATTCTTTGCTATTGTCCACAAGGACCATGACCATGAATGTTCCCAGTAACTATAAGGGTTTAATCAAGATGATGAATCATATGCTGTATAAATGGTGTTTGGAGACGTCAACTTTGGTGTATGATTGGTGATGATAGGAGAGACACTGTACTGTGAACCGGAGAACAGCATGAATGAATGGTGTCAGCTTGGAGGAAACAAAGCCGATGCAGCATTTATCGTTTCGATTTAGTTCTTGCAAGAGGCATATGGAGTGCATCATAGTGCCCATAGCCATGATACAGCACCCGGACGGGGTTCTCCTTCCCGTATTCTTGGCCGTATTCTGCGATGATCTTTAAGTCGGCCGTGCCGGTGCCGTTGGAAGACATGTACACCGTGATGGGCATTCTGCAGGCAGAGATCTATCAGATGGACAGCTCTAAGAAATGTGTGAGAAGGCCATGACAAAGGGACTTGCATTGAATCGTATACTACAATCTGTAATGGAAGATGCAGCTCTGCTCACCGGAGGACATGTGAGCACATGAGCAGCTCGGGTTCGCCTCCCCAAATGTGGGGTTTTCTCATCTGCTTCACGTATGTATCGAAATCACCTTCCAGAAACCTGCAAGTAAATCTGAGTTCAAACTTCAAAGTGAATGAAAGCACATCAAGAAACAGAGATGGATCACTCTATGTTACGTTTCTGTCTTTCTGGAGCAAGTTGATTGAATGAGAAGTAGGATCAATGTTGCATAATAAAGCATTCTGAATTTTATAGTTACTGCAGTTTTTAACTTTAGAGAGATTGAAATGTTGTGCATTTTATAAATGGAGAAACATAACAGAGGAGACATTATCAAAAGAATTACTGACCATTCAGTGTCCTTTCTTCTTCTGATGAATTCATCTGCAACCTGAAGACACAAAAGAATTGAAGGATTTCAGACTCCATTTCTTCAGGTGTAAAACATATCAGTAAAAGAGCTTCAACTTGCCCAAGAGCAACATGAAATTCGGAAAGTTCGTTACTTTTGTTCTGAGTTCATCTGCAAGCTCCTTCTCGAGGCTCTCTCCCGGAGTTGGTTTTCCTTGTCTGAGGCAGGCACCATGAACAACAGATCTGAACAGACACCTTCCATCTCCGGATGTTCCTGAGACGTAGACCAAATGTTATCTCCAACCGAGAACATGGTAATTGAACTCTCTGTTCTTGAATTGAATTGTGAATGGTCCTCATCAATTTCGCAACCCTAAAGAATCTCTTTTCTCGCGCTCAAAATTTGATTAATCCACACAACAACATCGAGCAAAGATAGAGTAAATTGATTTTGACCGAAAAATAGCTCACTAGATCATGAATGAGATAGTGCTGTGAAATAAACCGTGCATAAAAAAGATCTGAACTTTGTACACTGTTCTAAATACGTTTACTAAAATCACATCCTATATTTCTCTAACCAAAACGAGAAACCAGAAACAGAAACAGGAGAGAGAGAGAGAGAGAGAGAGAGAGAGAGAGAGAGAGAGAGAGAGAGAGAGAGAGAGAGCAACGCTCCGAGACGAACCGAATCCACTTTCCATCCCGAAAACTATCAACAGAAACAGATGCCGAGCTGAGCTAAGCACAGAAAAAGCTTAAAATTCATTTGTGTGATTGAGCATCGATGCCAAACTTTGAAGAAAAGGTAACGACACAGGCGCATAATTAAGATTGTTTTGCACGCAGACGAAGGCGAAAGAAAGGAACAGCAAGAACAGTTCAGAAGTAGCACTCCTGCACAAGAAAAAAACGTACGAATCTTGCGGACGTGCGAAGCCATGATAGCATGCTCAGACATACGGCGATGGATCAATCATGGATCGATCGATCGAGTTGCAGCAGAAGCAGCACTGTAATGAATATAATGGAAGAAATCGCTTCCTTTGCGTTGCTTTCGTAAATGCGTTCTTATGATCAGCTTTGCGTAGTGTACTGTTAATACTAGTAATCAGATAAATATATATTTCTCATAAATTGAAAAAAAAAACAAGAATAATAATCTACTAGTTACATGTTTGAGAGTCCTAAAAAGTGCGTGGATTAATGGACGGCGAGAAGAATTCATGGCAATAATAACAATAATATATATTACATAAAAATTCTTGTGCAAAATTGGTGGTGGTGAGGGGGGGGGGGGGGGGGGGGGGGGTGGGTGGCCGTGCATGGTGGTGGTGGTGGACGGAGATAAAAAGTTGTGCACGGCGAGGGTGACAACGACGACGTCTGTCTTTGGAATCCAATTCTTATGCTCCGTCCATTCGTTTCCAACTTTATATTCCTATTTCAGTATTTTTTTCTTGACTTCTTTTCTTCTTTTTTTTTCTCTTGAAGGAAGGGACTCAATTAACTAAGTGCAAGTTCTTTTTAGTGTTTGACTGATTTAAGATTTGAAGGAAAAATAAAATAATATGAGGGACCAAACGTTTAAGGAAGTAATTATGTGTTGATCAACACTTAAATTCTAGAGGGAAAAAACTGAATTTTATAGAAACATATGTGAATAATTCACCGATTTTCGTACTTATTATGAATGAAAGCCATTCGAGATTATATATCTAATTTCAATTCAAAAGTAATTTTGTCGGTTGAGTTGAGCAAAAATTAAATTTAGTATTTAAATTACATTCTCATCTAGAAATGCGAGGATAGAAGTTCCTTATATACAAAAGTTTTTCTAAGTTTGTATCGGATTTAATTTATTTCGATAAGCTAAAAAAATATTTTTTCCAACATAAATATAATCGGCTATGGAATAAGGTCTTTTTTTTTCCGTTGTCTTCCTGGTGTTTTAAAAGCGGAGTCGATTGAATTTGACTATGTTGATGTTAATCCGAACAACATACTTGAATATGACAAATAAGACTTTAGAAAAAAATTATATTAAAAAAAATTCGAATTCGATACTTTTATTTTATTTTATATTGATGAGTTGCTATCTCCTTCATCCAATTTTCGTCGGTGGATTCGGAATAATGTTTCATTAGAAAGCAAAGAGACAAACTTTACCCTTGCCAAATTATGCGAATGATTGATGC
Source organism: Pontederia crassipes (assembly GCA_030549335.1). Classification (NCBI taxonomy): domain Eukaryota; kingdom Viridiplantae; phylum Streptophyta; class Magnoliopsida; order Commelinales; family Pontederiaceae; genus Pontederia; species Pontederia crassipes. The sequence goes on from CM060193.1 coordinate 1,351,460, forward strand.
AAGGGGTCAATACCCTTTCTCAATATTGGAACATTCTAATCTTTAGGAGGCATGAGGAGCGTAAAGTGTGACATGGAATTTGCGGTACAAGTTAATTCAAATTTAAATGAAAAAGAATAAATGAATCTAATCTGTGGAATATGATAAACTATTCTATTCATCAAGGAAGTAGCTTGTTCTCTTTAGAAAATTTGAACGGATTTATTTAATATATTTGCCATGATATAGAAAATGACAAGTTTATATAAGTGGAATTATCAAGATTGTTCTTGTCTATAATTAAGATGATAAAAAATATTGTGCTATAATTAAGATCTGTCAATTTATTGTGATAAAATAGTTCATTTTTATTTTGCATTTGGATGAAAAATAATTAGTTTAGTTCATAGTTGATGAGCTTAATTATAATTACTAAATTATCATCTATTAATTAAGTTGATTAGACAGGAATGAGTACTTTTTATATTCATGAGATGCAGTTATTTAACATAGAATAAGAGTTTTGACAAGATAACTAATTTTATCTGTCTATGGCTTTGGTTGGTATTATTAATGGTTTGACAAGCGGATAGCAGTTTAACTAGTGAAATAACGGATTAACTAGCGGATAACGGGTAGCAGATGATGTTTAGCGGTTGAGGTTGTAACATATAAGTGTTTGATAAATTTAACGATAGAATTAGTTGATGAATATAAAATGCTATAATCAGACATAATGTTAAGCACTATACAAATTATTATAATACAAATAAATTAAATATTTATATCTTAATTAAATAAAATAAAATTTCACAACTAATTTTTTTAAAAAATATATAGAAATTTATATTGACAATAATTTTTATATAGTGCACCCATGATATAAAAGTATTAATTGTGAAATTATTTTTTATTCATTGTTAACATATAATTAATTTGCAATTAATTAAGCATTAATATAAAAGAAATATTGTTAAATGATTATAAAGTAAAAAAATAAGAAAATAATAAGATAAGTTAGAAAGAAATAATGTATTTGAATAAGGGTAAAATTGAAAAAAATTATAAAACGCTAAACGGTAATGAAATAGTTTTTCAATATTTTCATATGAAACGTTAAACGCTATTTATTTTTATCATTTATCAATAAAAATAATTAGCGTTTGAACCGTTAAACGTTACTTTTGTGTCGTAAAAAAAACTATCATGGTATTATTTTCTCACCAAAAAAAACTATCATGGTATTATTCTATAAATTTGATAGGACATAAACAAAATAAATAAGCGTCCTTAAGTTAAAAAAGGAAAAAAGGTATAAATGCAAAGATTTATGGATGTGCTAAAGATTTATGGATGGTAGGGGTGTTTAGCGGGTCGGGTCGACTCGCGAACCCAATGATCCGACCCGATCCGAACTCGACCTGACCTTGGGTCGGGTCGGGTACGGGTTGGATTTTTCCAACCCAAGTTGACCCGACCTAACCCGACGACCCAATTATTTTATTATTTTTTCTTTTTTATTTAAATTTAAGCCTATATTTACTTTAAAAATTTTTAAAAATAAAATACTTTAAATATAGAAATAATATTTAAATAGTTAGAAAATTTATTTATGCCTTAAAATAAAAATTAATTAAATATTTTTTATATTAAATAAATAAATAATAGTAAGAAATTTTTTTTAAAAAAATTAGGTGGTTAAGTAACCCGACCCGAACCGAGTCGGATTGAATCGGGTTTGGCCCTCAAAAGGATCTTATTTTTATTTTAGACCCGAATCTGATCGGGTCGAGTCGGGTTTGTTCACGAGTCGGGTTGACCCTTAATGGACAGGTTCTGATTGGACAAATAAAAAATATAAATGCAAAGCTCTCAATAAGGTAAAAACATATAAAATAATTTCAACAAAATATAACATGAGAAAAAAAAATACAAAATGCAAAGTCTTTAATAATCACAATTCTAAGAATTTAGTCTTCAGATTATCCGTAGTCAATTTCATGCGAAGTTCTTTTCTGAGTTTTCATTAACAACTAGTTAGAAGTTGGTGAAATAAATTTTAAAAAAAAAGTGAGATGAAAATCCCATTTCAGGTAGTCCAAAGAATCTTAATCTAAGTTTTTTGTTGTGAACTGGACAAATAAAAAGTAATGGTAACACTTTGAATATTTCTATTTCACTTATTATGTAATTTGTCCCGTCTTAAAAGTTGTTTTATTTGGGGATCTAATAAAACAAAGACAAAACAGCAGATTTGGTTCGTGCATGCATGCATTGCATGGACGACACCGTTTTATGTGGACGTGTGCCCGACAAGATCTGACCAAACGCCACGTGCTCTGCTGCTGTCGACAAATATGAAATATCAAAACTAACTAATTAAAGACGACCTTCTCCTAATTCGTTCTACCACTCGAACGATTTTTTTTCTGATTTCTTTCCATCGACTTCTTTGTCAGGCAGATTTAACTACCAAAATATAATTTACCTTCTTCCTTCTTCTTCTTCTTCTTCATTTTATCCAAACAGTGTATGCCTTCAACAGGAGACATTTCAAAGATTTTTTTTTCTTAGCCATATAAATTGGTACACAAACTGCAACTGTAATTGCCTTGGGTTTTAATTTATTTTCTCCTTGTTTTTTCCCTTGTCGATTTTGCTCTCTCCTTTTCTTGACATGTTCATTGGTTCCACTTTTACTTGTCATGCATGCATATATAATTGATGTTCAATGATCGACTGCAGATGCATTTTTTATTTGGGGTAAAAGCAGATGCTGTTGTTTGTGTGCTGTTTTCATGACCTTTTTCTTTGTCCCTTTAATTCGGATTTCGGATGAAATGATCAATCCAGTAATTTTATGCATGACAGATCGATTTGGGTGCATGCATGGTTGCATTTGTCTGAAATGAAGTTTTTTCCCCAGGAGTCTGAAACAATGGTGAGTACTTAATTTGTTTCATCTTTATTATTGACATGTTTTCTTTTTTCCTCCTTTCCTGTTTCTTAATTTCGAGAAGAATTTCCAGTTATGAGAATCTGTAAATAGACTTATAATGATCAGGTTGCTCTTTTTTTTTTCAAAAAAAATTAAGATCAGATGATTTTTTGTGGCCATGTTATATTTCCTTTATGTTTTTAGATTAATGTGTGTTATATACGAACTGTTATTTCTTGATCCTGATATGATGCATGCATTCATGGCTTTTGTAGAGGTCTGCAGAAGGAACCAGTGGGACAAGAGCCAGGCCGCGTCTATTGTACACCTTCGCCAGTAACCTTATAGCCGTAGCCCACAAGGCTTACCAGCGAGTCGAGCAACTCGACGGCGCCGTGGGATCTCTGGCTCGCGGCGCCGACGTCGTGGCGGGTCCCTTCGTGCGCCGGATGGAGCAGCAATGGCTGTCATCGCTCTCCTTCATGGACTGGATCATACTAATCGCCGAGAAGGTGCTGACGACCGTGTTCCCGCCGCTGCGGCCCGTCGTTTTCAAGGTCGACGAGCTGGCGCTCCTCGCGGGCTCCCTTCCCGACAAGTTTGACAGGGTCGTCGACGACGACATCCCGAAGCTTATGGACTGGCTGCGGGTGGCGCAGCCGGGCGCGATGCTGAAGAACATGGTCAACTCGGTGATGAACTCCAGTTTGGGAAGGGGGATCAACATGGCGGATATGGATCCCGGCGTGGAGGACGCCGTCGTCAAGGGGGACCAGCAGCATGACCGGCCGAACAGTTCGAGGGAGGCGGAAGAGACGAGAGTGGAGGAACAACAGGAGTACGAGAGACTGTGTAAACTGAGGGAGGATGACATAAAGCAAGTGGAGAAGAGCTGTCAGGAGATAATGGAAGCTCTGGAGGAGATGGGAATGGGAGGGAAGAAAGGCACTGATCATGGCGGCCATGGCGAGAATGGTACACGCACTACCGGTGAAGTTGACAAAGGAGATGATGCGAGAGGAGGTGGTGGTGGTGGTGAGATAAAGGAGATTGAGATCAAGGGATCAGGAGGTGATCATGGCGTAGGAGGAGGAGCAAGAAAGAGAGGTGGTGGTGGTGGTGGGTCTAATAATGTGATGATGAGGGATCCAATTATAGAGCTATTTGATGAAGGATGGCAACTTAAGCCTTTGAAAGGATAGGGGAAAAAAAAAGCCTACATGAACTGCACAATTAAGAGCTGTGGAGTCTTATTGTTTATATAGAAGGGTACCAGAGACCACATTGCAGTCTTATACTACTACTACAACTATGGAGTTGGCTTAGGATCATGCACCTTGTGGTGTTAGATGGGCCTGTGATCATGTATTTGATCGTAATTGTAGTTCATATACTTTATATATGTACTGTACCGCTAAAATTTTTCAGGTGTTGGATCTTTGATGTTCCAAATGGTTTCTACTGTATACTTCTTTTTTTTTTTTGTTCCGGAAGAAGTAGAGCGTGGTCTTAGTGCGTGTCCTGATTATTTAGACGTTGACATCCAGGAACGCAACAAAGAAATATATAGAAAACAAATACAGAAGTGCATTCCGAATTTGTTTATCAATGCAAAAATCCTATGATTGGAACAACAAACAGGAGAAATAGAAGAACAGAAATAATTGTTTAAAGTAATGACTGTATAATTGGAACTTCTTATTGGTCAACATCAAGTCATCAATGTATTTCTCCTGTCAACTTTTCCCTTTGTTGCACATGAAAGCTCAAGTAGTCATGTTCAGAACGCTAGAGATGCAAGACCAGATTGGCAATACATGAGGGAAATCTGTACATTTTGAGAAAAAAATTGCTAAGTGCCGTGATTCCTCGCTAGCATGGTGCAAACCATAAATTGTGCCTACCACAGCCCGTAAGAGGCAGCTGAAGAAAAATTACTCTAGAAAAGATATGTACATTTCCTCTCTCGAGAAAGGTAAAAGAAATTGCTACATCGCCCTCAAGATTAAAGGAAATTTGGGAACTCAGGGGCAGTAAGAAAGAGAGGAACAAATGTAAACAGGAAGCTATCAACAACATTAAGAATGGTGCACTGCGAAACTCTTGTACTTCCATATTGACGTCAATGCACGCCCAATCCTCTTAGATCGAGATTTACATACGCTACTAGGGTCTGCGTTCGCCCGGTGATTGACGATGTTCACGCTCTTGTGATGTTGCTGAGGTTGATGCTGTTGCTGTTGTTGTGATTGCTGCCTGGAAGGAGAAGACTCACATTGGCGCTGCTCCCTGAAGAGTTTCAACAACTTGTGCGCCTTGTCACGACCTCTTGCTGATCCATTAACAGAGATGGAGACCAGTGAGGGAATTACCCCTTCTTGCAATACCATTTGACTGCATCTGTCATCGGCACTGCATAAAACCAACAGGCAAGACACAGCCTGCTCCTGCTCTGCAGCATCACCCAAGTCCAAGATCCCTGCAATTGCGGTAACAAGCCCTCGAGTTGAGGTGATTTCTTCTCTTCCTTCACGGATTGATGCCATGTTTATCAACACTGCAACTACCTTCTCAGCCCAGGAGTCGCCATCAGGCCCCGAAGAGAGTGCAAGGAGGATATGCAAATTATTGATGATACCAGCTGATAGAAGCAAAGGAATGTTGGGAGGATGTGAGGAAAGATTATACAGGGTGTACAATGCATCGTGCTTGCATGTGTTGCTTGCACTGTTGCTGGTCTGGAGGAGCCCGACAAGGAAATCCACAGCACTACTTGAACCAATGATGGGTTTGGCTTCCTCAAGACAGGAAAGATTCAAGTAAAGGGCTGTAGCTAACTCATACGTTCCACTGTTTGAGATCATCTCATCCAGCATAGGGAGGAGTCCACCATCAATGAGCATCTGCTTGTTCCTAGAATAATAAGATCTGGTAAGTCCAAATCCAATGACAATTCTCAGATAGACCCCTAGGTAACTTTTTTTTTTGTAAACTTGTAGAGAAGACACCCCACCTAGTGGGATAAGGCTTTGTTGTTGTTGTTGTAGAGAAGACATTGGTAATAGCATTTAAGAAATGTATAATAAGAATTAAAAAAAGAATTTTCTATAAGATGGATTATTTGAAAAACTGGACACAGGAAGAAATGGAACTACATGTTACAATTTGGATAAAGAGCATGGAAACAAGTTTATAACTCTAGTTGCCAGAAGAAAATCTAGCATTCACAAATGAGCTTTAAATTTTAAGTGTGCAATACCTGTTATTATTCACAGCAAGGTTGAAAAGGGCCATTGCACCAACCTCTTGAGCCTTCTCATCCTCATCATTGAGAGCTGACCTTAAAAACTGAATGAGTGTTTCAACCACCTCTTTAGTCCCCATAGCAACCCGTGCGTCATTACTGTCCTTCAGCAGATATCTAATTTGTTGTACAACTTTGAAACGCTTATGCACATTATTACCTTCCTGAAGCAATACCAACAAACTTTGATATCTTTCAGGATTATCTACTCCATTATCTTGAGAAGAACAATCATTGAAAAATTCATCCTTATTCTCTTTGAGATCCTCTGTAACAACAGTTTCTTTCACAGAAATGACACATTTTTCCTCCAGAACAGTTGCATCACTTTCTTCCACAGGAACTACTTTCCTGCCCATCTGCTTGCAAGAATTCATGCAACCAAAAGATACAGAATCCATTGCTTCTCGCTGTGAACGAGCCAGCCTCCAGTAGTTGACATCAAGGGAATCTGGTCGACCATCTGGGATCTGAACACCATTCTGTTCACACCAACTAGTAATCAAGCCTTTGACACAATAATTAGGAGTCAAGCTGAGATGGGATAGCTGTTGTTGTGTTTTTGGACATGTACTGTGGCCATCATTAAACCACTTCTCAATGCATGCACGCTCATATGTCTGACCAGATGCAATAATCACAGGGTCACACATCAGCTGCAAGGAAATTGGGCATCTAAATTCTTCAGGAGGAATTGGCATACTTCCAGACTTTCTTCGATTTTGATTCAAATTAAACGATTGTGACTTAGAGAGTTGTCTCTCAAAGGCATTACAGTTTGTATCAGTAGAAGATACCTCGAAACTTAGTGTAGTAGGAGAGCAAGGTGCAGAACATTGAGAATCGGCATCATCTCCTAGTTCACTTCTGAATAGCTTTGAGTATTTCCTCATGAGATAATAAAGATAAGACACGATAGATTCCCTCCGTTTATCTTCCTCAGCACGAGCTCTTTCCAAAAGTTTCTTGAGTGCTCGTCTCTCAGTGAGTGCTGCTCTTGAAGATGTGATGCCCAGCTTTAAAGCAGCACCATGGAAAACTTCAAGCTCTTCACTGTCATTTGTCGTGGACTTTATATCTTTCTGAAGCAAAGAGACTAATTCATCACCAGCTTGCTTTTCCGATTCATCCAATACAAACACAGCTTCATCCAGCTTAGCAACAATCTCCATAATCTAGCATGGGATCAGAAATGAAATCCTTAAGAAATGGAGCCTGAAGATTTTCTAAGGCCTAAGTGACAACATTAAAGGGCACAGTGCAATACATGCATATGCTTTTAATGAATGGATATTCATATCGACTACAAAAACTTATCCTCAACAATGCAGCTCACCAGAAAAGTTTCTGTTATGTGTAAACTTTTAGTACGTTAACATAAGGATCCGAAATAAGCCATACGTGTCAAAAACCAATTCTATATAACTTAGATTTATCAATAAGACAATCAGTGAAAGTAGTAAAATATTTCCTGTGGATGTTGTTTTAGATAAGCAGGGTGGATATGTCAAATATTTAAGTATAGAAGTACCACGCCAACTGGACAAGTAGAAGTAACAGCTTTTTGTCAATATTTGAATTTGTAGTGGATTAGTGGAAATCCTCGCAACTGATTAGGAAAGCCAACTGAAATTCATAATATAAGGACATATTCTCAGTAACAAAGAACATGTTTTTTTAGGCTGAGTAACAAAGAAGATGTCGACTTGTCAATGAAAGCAAATGTAGCATGACAGGAAATCTCACATAAATGTTCATATTTGCAACTAACAATAATCAGAGTCCACATTTTGCAGTTACTTTCCAAAGGAAATTTCACACATAATAAATGAATGTACACGGTGAAAACCTAATAAGATGTAACATAGTTTAATCTCAGAGCATTGACAATACCTGACGACCAATAGATTCTGGAACTATGTCATCAACGCGTCTAAGGCTTTCTTGAAGAACAGATTTGGCCTTTTCAAATTTTGCCAAAATAGAGTCCCCAGTAATAGCCTGAAAATTAATAAAATGTCTCCATGACACAAATGATCTAATATGTTTGGAATTGACAATTTAAATTATTTCAAACAGAAATGTATAGGGAAATAAAAGTTACCAAGTAAAATTTGCTACAATTTGAACAGTGTTGAAGAAGGCCTTTGGCTTTATCAAGAGCTATGTGCAATGAACAAAGTGATTGTATACCAGACTTGCTTCTGGGCCTAGCTGCTTCTATATATGGAAAAATCTCCAGCACTTTAGAAACACTGGCTGCAAGTACCTTAAACATTTCTCCGTGCAGCTGCATATTAAGAAACGTGTTACCTTATGTGTCAATTATAGTAACCAGAGGTAAAAGATTGTGATGATTAACGGCCAAACTGAAAGCAAATACATGAAACCTACGGATATGTTCGAAGTGAACCATTCCATTTCACACAATAAAACTAAACCAAACCAAAGTTTGAGCCTCCTCTATATTTGACCTTGTCAGTGGTTGGCAATCATCTCTGTGCTGTCAAATTCCTTTAGGCATATATTGAACTTTTTTCTAGAACAAAAATAAAGCAAACAACTACTCATTATTAATAAACTAATACAATCTCCGCCAATATGACTGTAAGCATGCATAAACAGAAACCAGGCAGATGCATTTTAATATATGTAAATTTGTGCACATTAATGCTTGACTTCAGTTTTTTTTCTGTTGTCTATCTTATATATGCAGATGGTCTAAAACCTATTGCCTTTTTTTTGGAGAACCTATTGCCTACTTTTGAAAGCAAAAAACAAAACTCAAAGTGTACAAATCTAATTCAAACCACAAGAAATCACGGGGATAAGTGTACAGAAATTAAGTTCAACAGCTTGCACAGTGCAGACAATATTCTTAAATCATTGCCGAATGCAAGGGATTCAAAATCAATCTACGTGAATATGCAAAATGTTTAATATCCAAATTCAGGCTGTTAGGAAAATTTACGCAGACATGAGAAGTTGACAACTAATGATCGCACAAGGACATGTAAAGGACAACTGCAGCAGGGATCTCAAATCCCGTGATCATCATAAATGTGGGAATTCAGACCACAATGTAACCATCATTAAGATATCAGGAAACGCCAAAAATATAAACGGCAATCGGCAAACTGAGTCAAGAAGCTTTACCTAAAAGGGGAAAGAAAAAGAACAGAGACTTAGATGTATACCTTTGCGTCGCCGGGGGCAAACAGATTCTCTTCAATATCAAGGGCATCCATGTTCTATCTCAGCGCAGTACAATCATCTGCAAAATAGCATTTGTAAAATCAATTAAATAAAATAAATAATCGAAATCACGGTCAACAGAAATGGACATAAATGCAAGGGTTCTTTATCCCAACGAACAGCAGAGACGAGATTGCCTCCACCATCCCAAATCAATCTTATACCATTCACGCCTCCATTGCAAATCAATCTTATAGTTACACCATCCAAAAACGTGAATGTGGTCATTTTCTTAAAAGAATATGCCGTTTTCAAATTGCATCTCAAAATCGGAAGAAAGAACCACAATGGCGGACGCCATTCCTGCCGTTTCTCGACAAAATAAGAGAAAAAAAACTACGGGAGAGAAAGTATTCGGATTCCTACAGGCGATCTATGCCGGAGGAGGATGAGGAAGAAGAAGGAGCAGGACCGCCGGAGGAGTTGTACGCATGCAAATGGCAATGGCCATCCGAATCACCTTCTCCTCCACCTCACCGTCGTCGTTACGGCTCCATTGTCCCCGAGATCCTTCCTTTGCCTCCTCTCCTCCTCCTCGTCGTCGTCCTCCTCCTTCCTCGTCTTTCTCGCTCTTCGATCGGCGAGCGGCGTTGGAGGTGGAGACGAGTGCGAAGAAAGAAAGCGTACGAAACGCGAGCGACAGATTCCACACCTCCTCCTCCTCCCTCCCTCCCTCTTATTATTATTACTATTTTTTTTAAAAAAACAGCCATTTTTAAATAATAAATAAATAAATAAAATAGTAGGATAATTAAAGCTCTAATTAGACGTCCTTTGAATTGAATTGACGGTTAGATCCCAGAGGTGGACGGTATTATTATTATTATGGTCATTAATGAACGGATTAAGAAGGGGGTTGAGACAACTCATGTTTGTCTTAATTAAGTTTTTTTCTTTATAGAAAAATGGTTGAGAATTAAAGCAAATTTACCCTCCGGCTCATTTTATTGTACTTTTTCTCAGTTTTTTTAATGGTATATTCAAAAGAGTAAAAGACTTTTTTACTGTTTTTTCTTTAACCCAAACGCTGATTCATCCCTCCATCACAAAATACCCAAATGAGTTGGTCCATTTGCCTGATCCGTACGAATCCAACGATCAGTACGCAGTACCTCCGACGGCTCGATTCGATCCGACGGCGGAGATCTCGACGAACCCCGCGAGCACATCCAGGTATTTACTCTCCCCGCCATGTCGATCGTTAAATGCCCAAATTACCCTTGACTATCCCTCCCCTGTACGTGGGGGAGGCGTGAGAATATATTATATAATCCATGGTATTTATGTAAATGTAAAGCATATATATTATATTTTATTCGGCAAATTAGTTAATGATGCGCGTTGTTGTTCCTTGGTTAAATAAGGATATTTCCAATTAATGCGACTATAAAAATACTACTACTACTACTAATAATAATAATAATAATTACTCCACTAATGACTAATGTGATATCATTTTCCTGACGCTGCACTTCAGTGGCTGGTGATTAATTTATACAAGAATGTGGCATCACATTTATTTTTTTCTTTGGCCTTTTGCTAAAGGCCACTGCATGCACGCATGCATGCATAATATATAAGTAGAGTATTTAATGTGGAGTGCAAGATTCTTGCCTAGTTTTCAAAGTAAAGTGAACTGTGGGGGGGGGAGAGAGAGAGAGAGAGGGGGGGGGGTCCGATATCACAAGGAGGCCATGTCTTTCTAATTCCGCCGACAAGATCACAAGAGTGTAGGGCTTGTGGAACACTTGCAATAATAATTGAACTAGGGAGGAGTCATATATTTTGTCTTACAATTTGGACAAAGAGAGATCTCTGTGTTGCTGTATAAATAAATAAATAAATAAATAAATAATTATATTCTCTAATTTGGAGGATCTTTGAATGCTGATAAATTATAATTAATGGCTAGACTAATTGTTGGGCGTTGTCACGATTAATTATCATGTGTTGTTTGTGGTGGATGAGACAGATGGATGAAGATTTGTTTGTTTGGATATGTAGGAATGCTAGTTAGGCAGCACACTAGCAAAGAATAATAATGTAGAGCCTAGCAGTGACAAGGCTACATGAGGGTGATGATTAATTTGTGAGGTTAAAATCTCCCTTGGTTGGATGTATGGAAATACATGCTCCTACACACAAATGGGTTGTGGTATGTGATCCATGTTCTTCATACTTCTGAAACAAGCAAGAGCGGCTTTTTTTTTTTCTTTTTCGTTTGATGTTGTTGAATAAGTTGCTTTTTACGATGTTAATGAATGTTAGATAGTCAGTCATCCACTTTTCAAAAGTTATGATTTAAAAGTTTGAATGCAAAGTACTAAGTACTATTACTAATGTCTTCAGTGGTGACCAAATATAAGTATTGCAGGATGGATCCCGCATGAACGAGAGTCGTTATCACAAAAGAATTCGTCGAGATTTACACATCCAAGAAAAAAGATAAAAAAAAATATCGATTGCGTGATAGAAAGATAAGTGTTGGATGAGCTCGGCAAGAGGAATGTTATCACAAACGAATTCATTACAATTTATACGTCCATAAAAGTCCAAAAATGGATCGCACGATTAGCTTTTGTGATATATAGCGCCTACAATTAACAGTATAACAAGGAATGGAATTTAAAGTGTTTGATATCATTCCTCTAATTTTCCATGGGCATCCAAGCGACAGATAGTAGTCGTTGTCACCACCTAACTAACACAAATCCCTTAAATCAACAAAAATAGATGACTAGCCATTCAAGCTTTATTGACCATCATTATTCCAATTGATGTAACAACATTGAACATCCAATATTCCAACTGATGTCCATAACTTAATGTAATGAGACTTACAACTTACAACATATATGAGAGTTAAATCACATCATTCCACAACTATAATAATAGTTATAACATATATAAGGGTGCCCCCCCCCCCCCCCCCCCCCCCCCCCCCCCCCCACCCCCCAAAAAAAATCATCATATAAATATATGTATGAAATTTATAAACTAGTAAAAACTATAGGCTAATATTAGATATTGCACCCCACCCCCAAACCTTTGTCCTAGCTTCTTTATTGACCTTCGTTGAGGTCAATATTTCTTAGGCCTTCATCCAACGACACTTCGGGGTAATCTTGACTAGCATGTACATTGGTAGTCGTGTCTATTATGTCATTTAGAACTAGCCGATCCCTCTTGTAATGGGTTTCGTAAGTGGCGAGCTCTTCTTCCTATTGCAATTTGTCTTGGCAAACAAGTAATTGAAGATCTCGTAGTAAAGAAATTGTTTGTCTTTGATCTTCGCGAAGTTAGCATTAGTATATGAAGATGATGACATGTTGTTAGCAGAAGGTTTATCGTGCTAAGGCTTCATATGAAGCAATTGTGTTGAAGATAGAACTCACCACAATAACCTCATCCCACATTCACTCTTATTCACTAATGTTAGGATGAGAGTGTAGTTTATTTTCAAATTTTCCAAATGATTGTTTATGTGTTGAATTTATATTTTCTTCCCGATCCACGATTCTTGGAGAAACATTCCATTAAGCATGTAACCATCCACGTGTTTGACAAAAGTGTTCTTGCATCATCAATACGACAAAAGTGTTTGACATTGCAATAGTCCACACGTCCGACCAAGATAATCTTCAACATGCCATGTAAAATTTAATAAATAAGGTAATATATTGGTAATTTAATAAGGAATAATCTTTATGTCAATGTATTATTAAGTAATATGAAAAGATAATATAGTAAACGTCCCCTTAAAATCTAGTGAGACATCTTTCTTAACATGTCATATAAAATTTAGAAAGCGGTTAAATTATTTAAAAATGAGTTTCATGTTTAAAAGTATTTTTTGTGCTTGTTTAAAAATTATTATTGTTAATCAGGTTAGTTGGTTTAAATGAATATTAATCATAGATCGACAGAAACAAAAAAAGTTTTGATGCGATTTAAGAAAATTCTAATTGATCATGATTTATCTATTTTGCTCACTCTCATATAAACATTAAATTGTTCCTATTTTAATAGTTTTAAATTTAATAGCACAAAATAAAGAAAATTATGTACCTTTCTCCATCACTCCTGTGGCCCCCTCTCTTTTAAACCCTCCGCAACGCTACACGAAGGAAGCGATCAGCCAGGAGGAGGGAAGGGGCTCAGCGCTCCGCCGCCATGGCCGGAATCCACCGCGCCACCTGCACCGCCAGATCTCTCTCCCGGACCATCGAGGCCGCTTCTCGGCATTGGCGTCGGGCGTTCGCCGCGGCCGCTCTGGAGGACGCGGCATACTGGACGGAGTGGGAGGATGAGGAGGCGGCAGAGAGGGATCGGCGGCGCCGGGAATATAATGGGATCCCCTTGACTGGAGCGTGGAGGGATCGGGGTGCGAGGGGGGTGCAGTGGGTGTTTATGGGGATCCCGGGGGAACAGAAGCGCGCGTACGCCGCGCGCGTGGCGGAGCTGCTCGGCGTCCCGTACATCTCCATGGGCGCTATCGTCCGGCAGGAAATCCACTCAAACTCCGCTCACTACAGGAAGGTTTGGCTAGCTCTAATCTTTCCCCATCGAAACATGCTTAGCGCTTGGCCACTTCTCCCTTTAATTTTCGACGCATTGCGGGAAATTGTTATCTTTAGCTAATAATTGTCATTTCTGAATGCCGTCCGACAAATTTCTGCCATTTCTCGTCAATTTGATCAGAAAACCTCTTTAATTTGGTAATTATTTTGGTTATATTTTTTTACTTTTAATCGTAGGAGGTAGGATTGGAACTAAAAATGTCATATTGCGGGATTTCTCCTGCCGATGAACCCTGGTTGATTTCTGTGAACATCGCTTTTAACGTCTATGGTTCTGTGACTTGTGCATTGTGCCTTGGTTTTTTGGGGCGGCACGTGAGCAACTTCCTGTATTTTGTATATATTAAGGATATGCCTGCACTGCAGTATTCGTGTTATCCTCAGGGGTTTTATACCTTGGGCTTGTACTCTTCTGATAGAAACTTTACGTCTTACAGTGGATGTCTTGATTTTCCTTTTACAAGTTGGAAGGTTGTCAAGTTAAGAGTTTCTATGCATTCGTTGGGCGTGGAGGGATAGAATCATACTGTAAACTCAGTCATATGTAGAGTTTAAGTACGATGCAAATCAAACTCATAACTTCAAGAACCGTATTAAATGTGCAAATATATCTCTAACAAGACCAAAATAGCATCAAAATTAATATAAAATATAATTCATAAATAAAAGAACTACCAAACTGAGCATTATTCATGACATTTAACAATTAGCATTGTCCATAATAGAGTAAATATTCAAACACGCATAACTCATTTCACCATTACCAAATTAGAAAATATATACAAAAATCAATTGAAGTCCCGAAAATTTTATAAACCCTATATATCAGATATATATAATTTGTTATTTTGTTTATATATCACCATTTTTTTATAAATATCATTAATGTTGTGATGACCAAATCATTTATCATATTAACTATTGCATTGTTCTAATCTAGTTGTTGTCATATTATTTATTTTTCCTTTTTCAGTGTTGTGGTCCAAAGAAATTAAATGACAAAAAAGGAAATCTATTGAAAATTAATATTAATATGACCACTCACAATTAAGTTATATCATTATGATATTTAAATTTGGATTAATAAAATATGTCATATTGTCATGTTTATATTTTCCTTGAGAATTATGATTAGTGAACAAACTAATTGAAAAAGAAATAACAAAGGAGAAGAAAAACAGAAATATGCTCACAATCAGCTTTCAACCCACGACCAGTAGAAGAGCAATCATCACTTTAGCTTCCATGCAATAATACTACATGTAATAATGTTGCCGAGTTTAATATTTAATCATATGACTTTAACGATATCACCACTTTAAATCAAAATTTCCAATGAGTTTAATCAACCTTTTAATTTTATAACGAGTTGATTCGGTTTCTAGAGCTAAACTTGTAAACTCGTCCAAGTTTAAATGCTAAGACGCAAATTTGACAACCTTGCAAGTTGTACACTGTTATATTGACTATAAATTTTGTGTAGATTGCAAATGCCATAAATGAAGGCAGATTGGTTCCAGAAGAAATCATATTTGGATTGTTGTCGAAAAGGCTTGATGAAGAATGGCGAAAAGGTGAAACTGGTTTCATTCTTGACGGGGTCCCCAGAAGTAGGATTCAAGCTGTAAGTACTTCTTGCAAAGCTCATTGGTTTCGGTTGGCAAGCACATAATCTTCCTTAGTGATTGCTAGTTTCAACTATTAAGCTAATTTTATTTTTTCAAAAGTTTCTCTTATTGCCTTGTATTATTGAATAACCTTGTCCTGTATCTTGTATTATATTCTAGAACTTTGGTTCTGTCTTTGTCAAAAGTTTAAATAATTTTCACTTTTCTGAGATTAACTTGCTGTGTAATTCCCTGGAACAAATAAATGGAGTTCAATGTTCACAAAGTCTATCCATCAGTGTATTATGATTTTGGTATGTGTTACAATATGATTTGAGTTTTTAGTTGTATAAATAATTACATGATTTCTTTTGAGAGAGATAAGTACTTGCATAATGGGAAATCACATAGATCAAATATCATATTCAACAACAACAACAACAAAGCCTTATCCCACTAGGTGGGGTCGGCTACATGGATCATACGACGCCATTTCGCTCTATTATTCGTTGATCCATGTTCATAAGATTCGACAGGATTTTATGCTGGCTGTCGGGGCCTAACACAACCCTCCTCCTTTATCCGGGCTTGGGACCGGCTATAAAATATAGGCGGAGTTAAATATCATATTCAATGATCTTAATTTTTTCTATTTCAGGAAATCCTTGATCAAATAACAGAGATCGATCTGGTTGTAAATTTCAAATCTGTGGAAGGCTGTTTGGTAAAGAAGCACTTTGGGCTTCCTATCTGTTCATACTGTGGGAAGACCTTTGATGCTAACAATTCAGAATCTGAAAGCACTAACCCATGTTTGGGTACGCGTTCTCGACATGCTCAGTTGAAATCCTCCATTGCTATTGATCTCAAGGGCGTCTATGCAGAAAAATTGCACTCCTACTCCGAACAGGTAGTTCCACATCCTCTATTAGAGATACATCTTTATGTCACTTCATATCTTGACAATATGTATTATTACTTTTGCATTACTCTAATGTATTTGGTGCCATATTTTCATCAATAGATTAATAAATATAAGCATAGAATTAGTGGGAAGAATCTCATGAACATGGATTAACGAATATGTTACTAATAGAGCGGAATGGCGTCGCATGATCCATGTAGTCGACCTCACCTAGTGGGATAAGGCTTTGTTGTTGTTGTTGTTGTTGTTATATAGAATTAGTGGGAAGAATTTTTTAGTATGTTGCATTCAGTGCCATCTGATCAAATAATCTGGAGTCCGATTAAAAGAGGGAGAGGGAGGCCAAGGCGGACACTTGGCGAACTAATAGAGCAAGATCTATTGGTGAATAATATACCGAAAGGTTTGGTTACTAATAGAGCGGAATGGCGTCGTATGATCCATGTAGCCGACCCCACCTAGTGGGATAAGGCTTTGTTGTTGTTGTTGTTGTTGCATTCAGTGCCATCTCCATGTTGAAAAATTGACGGTGTTGTTTTGGCGGTCAGTGCCATCTCCATGTTGAAGAATTTTTTAGAAGGAAATGGAAGAAATTTGGAAAGGTTAACTCTGCCTATGTTTTATAGTCGGTCCCAAGCCCGGATAAAGGAGGAGGGTTGTGTTAGGCCCCGACAGCCAGCGTAAAATCCTGTCGAATCTCATGAACATGGATCAACGAATGACGTCGTATGATCCATGTAGCCGACCCCACCTAGTGGGATAAGGCTTTGTTGTTGTTGTTTTGGCGGCCAAATTCTAGTTAGCTGATTGAATTACAACAACAACAACAAAGCCTTATCCCACTAGGTGGGGTCGGCTGCATGGATGATACGACGCCATTCAGAGTTAGCTGATTGAATTGTGTAGAATTTATTTATAGACCCTTGTCATCGTGAATTTGTATCTCCCATGTGATATGACATTTTCCCCATTTTATGGTATATGCTATTTTGTTCTATCATCACCATCATAACAGCTTCTTGACTCTTCTTCATTTGCTATAACTCTCATTGAGCACATATCCTCATCCAAAGTTCATTAGGTTACTTTATGATTTCAAGACAATAGGTGACTGAGGCAATCATGCGATTAATTTATTTGATTCAGCCAAGTTTAACCATAAAAGTTGCACGGATTTTAAGTAGCAGTTTACCTATAGGGCTGGTGGGAGAAATTTGCTCTTAGATAATATTGCATTACCTTGTTTATGCGCACTGTTCTTATCTTTTGCTTCAGCTGCTGCTGTTTTAATTTTTGTCTTAGACTCAATTTATATCTCGATATGAATACCAGATAGATCATAAGGATTCAAACTATTGCGTATGATTCTTGACTCAGTGTAAACTGCTGGAGGATTATTACAAGAAGCAGAAAAAGCTCATAGACTTCCAAGTTTCTGGCGGCTCGGTGGAGTCTTGGCGGGGACTCTTGGCTGCTCTACATCTCCAGGACATGGATGCTATGAGTTCATCCCAAAAGCTGACGGCCTGAGTCTCTGATCCCCATGGAATTCGGCTGATAAACTACCGAGTCTGCATTTTTTTTTTGTTGTTCCCTGCGGCATGTAGTCGACCCCACCTAGTGGGATAAGGCTTTGTTGTTGTTGTTGTTGTTCCCTGCGGCATGTGCTCATTGATGTCGAAGAGCGTTAGTTGAGAGTTTCGTTCACTGTTGTAGGTAAAGCGATTTTGTGAAGGGCCTTTTTGTACTTAAGCCCTGATGAGGAAGGTTATAGCAGTAAAGCTATGATTCCTAAATCTGAATTAGGCACCTCTTTTATATTTAAGGTCTGGACCATGTAAGCTCGGTATAAAATTGAAGGATAGAAGAACCTTATGATTTTTTTTTTCGGTCTAGATCCACTCGTGCCAAAGGTTATTAATTTGATATTTAGACGGAAATAAATTTTGATCAAAAGTGATGATTTTGAAATAAAAAAAATGAAGCTGACTACCACTCAGCGACCTCAACATGATCACAGGCAGCTGAATATTTTCATTATTTTATTTCACAAACTATAATAAACGAATGCTCACCATGTTGTTCGTTTTGATTTTCATATAGTATAATATATATAATATGCATGAACTTTGTTAAAAAAAAAAAGAAGAAAAAGAAAATGCGTTGGTCGTAACGCAGCATCCGAATGGCGGGCGCCATGGGGCAGTGGGCGTTCCGCGCACGTTCGAGAACATGCAGAAGGTGATGAATACCAAGACGTAAATATTGAATGAATTCCATTCCACCAACCAAAATCATCATCGATGTGCCAACACAGCACTAGTAGTACTTTTTTTTTTCCGGTAGCCGATCCTCAGTATTTAAAAAGCGGTGCCGATTATTCAATTCGTGTGACGTTAACGGTTATACGCACTGATCACATGTTGGAAGGACGATCCATCGTTGGGCCCAATTAATTCGGTATAAGTCGTCTCGGATCGCGTACCTGACAGTGGCAAAATTTTTTTACATTCATAAAAACTCGAAGTTGAGACCTTCTTAAACGAAAATGAGTCGGTTACCACTCTACCCCAACTCTTGTTGATAATACTCTTGTTCATAGAAATTATGATGTGTATACACAAATTGTGTATGTATGGGGAAGTCAATACCTTAAAAAATATTAATATAAATAAATAATATAATCTAGACGGTAATTGCTTGTGTAGTTTAAAGCAGTGTTATCAAAATCGGATCAGACCGGTTGGTTCAATCGCGAACCGGTCGGAATCCGATTCAGTTTGATACTAAAACTATTTTTGATATTGAACCGGGAAAAATCGGTTGGACTGGGCGGTTGAACCGGGCTGGTTGAATCGGTTCAACCAGGTTCAAGTTGAATTTTGAAAAATAATATTAAAAAATGGTGAAAATAAGAAAGTTAAAAAAGGAAAAAAGAAAAGGAATATAAAAAGGTAAAAAATGAGGGAATATGACATGTATAAAATAAATTAGGAATTGAAATAAAAAAGGTAAGTATTTAAAATTGAATAACATTAAAATGAAAATCATTAAAAGGCATAAATAAATGAGATAAAAAGGAAAGTGTTAAAGAAATAAGAATAATTTAAGATAAATTTTATTAATATAGCATCTATCATCAATAAGTAGTAGATATTAAATCAATAATAATCTATTTATATTTATATGTTAATCATTATTAAAACTTTTAATAAATAAAAAATATGTTATATTAATTTTTAATATTATTAATAAGTTATTAATACAATATTCATATAATGTATCATGTAATTTATGTTATATCTTTATAATTATTATAAATAATATTATTTTAATAAAATTTGATTCAATCCGGTCAAACTCGATCGGATCGGTCCAACCGTGACCTGATAAGGAATCCGGTCTGATCACCGGTTCGATTATGAAAACATTAGTTGAAAGAGGGTTCAAACTTTACTTTTATCCAAAAAACATATATCTTACTATACCTATCAGTAAAAAGAGTTGGCGTCTCCTCAATGTTGTCAAAAGTTGGCGTTTCAAAATTTATGTACCAAAATAAATTTAATTATAAAATAATCATAGTATAATCACTGTAAGAAAAATGTTGATTACAAACGGTCAAAACCATCTGTAATCAGCCAAAAAATCGTCGGTAACTGTATTACCGATGGTTTTTCGAACGGAATTGATCCGTCGGAAAAATGCTCGTCTCAAGTCGATTTGCGACAGCCGTAAAACATTCATCGGTAATACCGACGGTCCAGCTGGCGGGCTCGGCTGTCGAAGGTTGAGTATCGAAGCTGATTTTCGACGTCTCAAACTGTCAAAAAGATTTTACGGACGATCAGAACCGTCGATAAATATCGAAAAATTTGGTCGATAATTAATTTTTCAGCTATTTCCGATGGTTCTGACTGTCAGAAACAAAATAAATATTAAAAAAATACTGAAATTTAATGTCTGAACATATAATACAACATATGCATATTCCAAACATATCATCATTCCAAACACATATCACCATTCCAAACATAAGCAACATAAGCAAATATCCATATCATCACATAAGCAAACATAATTGTCCAACCATCACATATAACACATAAAATTGTCCAAACCAAATATCCAAACATTCCAAACACCATTACAAAGCAAAGATGAGTCTCGCCTTTCCCGTCGGATCTGAAGAGCTTTTCACAAGGCAATTCGAACATCACTGAACCTGCAAAAAGAATTGATAAAGCATGATTAAGGATTCAAAATTTGGAACAAAGATAAAAACATGATTAAGGATTCAAAATCTGGAACAATGATAAAAAGACAAAGAAACATGATTAAGGATTCTTTAATACATCATTTGCAGTTAACGTAATTAATTTTTTTGACTACATGCTAAAATGATTCTCGAATATCATAAATATAAAAGATAATGACATTCCTACAAGTTTAAGCTGAAAGAGACTAGTTCCTTAGTTGATTTTGGCATTGTATTAGAGAATTCCCAGAGGCCAATAGTTTTGAAACTAGGAAGACAAAGAAATAAAATCGACTTGCCATAGATTCTTCTTGTGGCAATGTAGAAGCTCAAGCATATTTTTTAATAAAAGGAAACTACCCCATCAATTGACATTTGAGAATAGCAAAAAGGGACAACACATATCTGCATATATGAGCATGGAAGCGAATATGAAAATGCAAACTATTAATGCATCTTCTACATCACATATATTAGAGTACAGATTAAAGAAAATTCCACAAAAATTAAACCAAATGAATCTACCTCGGCGTCCTCGTCGTTGAATTCGCCACGCATGATGGCATGCACCATTTTTTTCATTTCAGACTTGGTACGACGTTCACGTTTTTCGAACTCCTTTCTGAGATCTTGCGTAACCTCTTGTCTGACCTCTTCCCTAATCGAATGCCTCATGTCATCCATCATTTGTTGCATACCTTGACCAGAGGAAGCTGAACCTGAAGTAGATTTATGACCATATCCAATATCTGTTGTACTCACAAAAGATCCGAGGCCGTAAATACGACCCTTCTTCACGCCGACGTGATCCGTCCAAAGTTGTCTTGGGATCAGCGGTGTGCTCCCCTCCTGCGTGGCTTACGTAATGTGATCGACTTCTTTTGTTTTGAAAGACTCCTAAAAATAGGAAAAAAATAAATCAACGAGCCAAAAAAATAATTAACTATAAACGATGATTTTACTATCTTATAGATTTACTTAAAATTTAGGAAAAAAGTGGCACATAATTTTACATACATATGTCTCCCGAGCGTAATCCGAAACCCATTCTTTGTTCTTCTTCTGATGAGTTCAAAAAATACTTCGTCTTGAGTAGGTGGTCTACCCGTCTCTTTCTCCTGGAATAGGATAATAATTTTTCGAATAAAGTATAATATTTTCTCGACACAATATTGAAAGATCTTACCATTTTCTTAGCAATCGTGCTCGTGGATACACATTTGCCCGAATGCAAGCATGCTCCCTGGTCGGACTCTCGACTTGTTCGGCCCCACAAAATTTGCATTCATTTGGATTGATGTCGACGTCATAATATAACATACAATCATCACGACAACAATCTATTTTAGTTGAGCCAAGACCAAGTTTACTCACCAATCTTTTTGTCCTATAAAATTTTTTAGGAATGCGAGCCCCAGTTGGTGTGACCTCTTTTAAAATATTTAGAAATGCATCAAAACATGCTTGTGAAATATTGTGGTCGGCTTTCAGATTCAACAATCTAATAGCAAGTGATAGTTTCGAATGACTTTCACACCCGGACCATAAGGGTTGGCTTGATGCGTTTAGCAAGTCATAAAAATCTCTTGCTTTTGGATTTGGTGCCTCTTCATCCTGCTGAAATCTAATATTGTCATACTCAGTTGCAGCTGCGTCATAAACTAACTGTTCATATTGCGAAGTAAATCCTGCTTCAGGATCGATAAAATGGAGACCTGAATTTGGGACGCTTGTCGAAGGCGCTCCTTCACCTAAATCATCCCATTGCCAATAATTGGATTTGAAACCCTTTCTATATAAGTGAACCTTAACGGTATCTAGCGTCTGTAACTTTGTGCTAGCACATTTCAAACAAGGACACCTAATTGTTCCCTCCCGCTGATATTGAAAAGACTGACAAACCACACTAACATAATAGTCAACGCCATCTATGAATTCTTGTGTCAAATCTCTACGACCAGGATTATTTCTATTGTACATCCATCGACGATCATTCAAATATGACATAATGTCTGCATTATTTGCAAATTATAGTAATTATAAAACCCAGTATAAAACCCAAAGATGTACAGACATTCAATGTTTACTCATCAGAGAATAAAGAAGATTGGCACCACACACACGGGGTAGCCAAACATTGTAGAGAAAAGCTACGGACTTCACTGTTTCTGAAGTATGAGTAATTTCGTAACAGGTGATTAACAAACAACAGTTATAGCTGAAGTACACTTTTATATGTTTGGTTGAAACTACAATAATCCATGAAATTCGACGAGGAAAAGAATAATAATTAAACTAAAATTTGGGACAGGGTTAATAAAAAAATATAACGTGACAAATTTCATTTAAAGTATTAAAAAAAGATGAAGTACAAATACTACCTTTTTCAAAACTCAATCTCAACTTTTGTTTCTGGAACTGATCAATATAGTAACATTCTGACAGAATGGGAGCATGTGCAAAGTGACCAAAGAAAAAGAGGATGCGGTCTGTCTGATGGAAGACTATGATTTATATGTTATAAGAAACAAAACTGATAGTTTTTCAGGAAAGAAAGTTTCCACTTCTATCCCCTCATACATGAATTATGAATTATTTCATAACCAAAGAAATATTTAGTCCAAAACATTTCATAAAAAACTTATGACATTTCAAGATAAATACATACTGCTGCAAGCACATATATCGTAAGCAACAACACAAGCAAAGCATAACAAATTGAAGAATGCAACTGATAATTACATGCAAAATTTCCAAGATAATGTAAAAGCAAACCAAGTTGGATACAATAAAAAGAAGCTAAACACCTGAGAATGGAACAAAGAAGTAACATGTCACGTTTTCTTTTTTTGTTAATTGAACCATCATTGCTTACATATCTTTGGTCTTGTTTGATATGAGAGCAGCCATAATGATAAAATTGCATTCCTAATGTAAAAGGCTGATATCTGGAGATGATTGCTACCGTGGCGGCGGCGGCTGCAGCGGCGGCGGCGATCTCTTCTTGCACCCTGCGAAAAACCAACGAACAACAGGATCATGTCCAACAATACTAATAATTACGATGCCTCTCAATTCAACTTCATAAGCCTCCCTTTGCTTAACCAACAATTAGTTTTGATAGTCACATAATAAGAAATAGATTATAAAGATTTATATGGATGGTATGTTTAGTCCCAAGGACATTTGAGATCACTTGTGTAGGAGGTCTGCAATTTAGATTATAAGGAATGTCAATTTGGAAAAAACATCGAAAAAATGATGATAACGTTTCCTCTAAATGCTTTTTTTTTTTGCTTGTTGCTTTGCACAAATGTGAACCTTTTGATTGAGCCGATCGAAATGTGATGTATGCGAGTTGGATTTTTTTTTTAAAAAAAGACAACCACTCATTAAACAAAAATGAAACTGAAAAAAAGAAAAAGTCGCAATGAATTTTACAAAAAAAAATTCGATGAATCTGCGTGCGGAGGGTGGCTGGATCTGGCCGTCGCGAGCGGAGGGCGGCCGGATCTGGCCGCCGCACGCGGAGGGCGGCCGGATCTGGCCATCGCGCGCGGAGGGCGGCCGGATCTGGCCGCCGCACGCGGAGGGCGGCCGGATCTGGCCATCGCGCGCGGAGGGCGGCCGGATCCGGCAACCGCGAGCGGAGGGGGCCGGATCTGGCCGCTGCGCGCGGAGGGCGGCCGGATCTGGCCGTCGCGAGCGGAGGGCGGCCGAATCTGGCCACCACGGGCGGAGGGTGGCCGGATCTGGCCACCGCTAGCGGAGTGCGGCCGGAGAGAGCAAGGAGGGTGGGGATCGGAGCTTACCGACGCCGGAGATTGCAGTCGGCGGTGACCTGGCGGCGGAAGCTTCGGGCGGCGACGAGGGAAGGCAATGCAGGTGCGCGAGGTGGCCGCCGAACGAAATGCGGAGGGCGGCCGGCCGGATCGAAACAGACAAAGTGACAGTGGGGTCGGGTATTTATATAGTCAGTTTTCGACGGTCGTAACTGTCGCAACATAGGTAAACATAATATAATATTAATTCGAATTAAGACGGTCAAACCCGCTGGACGAACCGTCGAAACTTTCGACGGTTCTCCAAACCATCGAAACTTTCGACGATTTTAGCCGTTGATATATATAATAATATATATCTCACCTGAACAGAATTGTATAAATTATAAATTTCTATTTTCGACGGTAAAGACCATAAAAAACAATTAAAGTAGAATATTTTAATTAATTAAAATATCATAACATTCTGACGGATCTAACCACCGAAATATCGACGGTTCCGTCAAACGTCGAAAATTAAAATAATAATACCAGACGAATGTTGAAATATTTCGACGGCTAAGACCGCTGGAAGTTTTGACGGATAGGTGAACCGTCAAAACTTTCGACGGTCTGAACCGACGAAAGACTAAAATTTTCGACGGAAATTTTCGACGAATTCTGAACTGTCGAAAGTTTAGACGGCTAGAACCGTCGAAAAATACCCGATAAAAATTTTGCCGGTTTATACGATCCGCCGAAAAACCGTCGATATTTCAAACTGATGTCGGACCGTCGAAAATAAATCGTCGAAAATCCGGCTTTTTCTTGTAGTGAATATTTTCGCTTAACTCTTATAAATCATACATTATCTTTTAAGGAAGTCAAGCTTTTTAACACTTATGAATCATCTCCTCCTAAAATCTTTTCATTCAATTCATCAAATAATGTTAATCTTTGTGTTACATTATGTTTTCTATATTTATCAATTTAATTAATTTTACCTTCCACCATGTGAGAAAAAAAAGGTTGCGCTTCAATGCGACATTTTTCCATTTTTTTCCCCTACATTTCAGGGTAAATTTAAATAGATATAAGAACATATTATGTATGATTTTCGGGTCACTCTAAAATGTTTGAAAAACTTAGGGGAAGCAAGCAGCTACATTGCAATGCAGCAGTTATTCCTTTGTAACTAAACGGTCTGTGTATAGTCTATAGATGAAATGAGGTAAATGTAAAAAAAACTAATAAAATAAAAAGTTACTGTATCGAAGAAGAAGAAGAAGAAGAAGAAGAAGAAGAAGAAGAAGAAGAAGAAGAAGAAGAAGAAGAAGAAGAAGAAGAAGAAGAAGAAGAAGAAGAAGAAGAAGAAGAAGAAGAAGAAGAAGAAGAAGAAGAAGAAGAAGAAGAATCATCTGTCCATTGATTTCCAAGAAAACTCTACACTTTGCAAAAAGTTACAATTCGAATGGTTGCTTGCGCCATGGACCAATAAACACACACGTACATAACATCAAATTAAGCCTAGCTAATTTAGTTACATGTTCAAGTTTGATCATTCAATCGATCGAATTCACGATCAAAACGAACAGGCAACGAAATAAAAGAATCTTCGCATTCTCTCCACCTATACATACATATATATATATATATATATATATATATATATATATATATATATATTGGAGAGCTATATATATCTATATATATCCACAGTGCAGAACCTGCTGGCTGAGACGAGATTTGACTGTGCATACCATGAACTCGCCATACGAACAAACGCTTAATTTGCAACGGGTTGAGTAGTTAAAATCTACGCAGTGCTCCATGTTTAATTAAGTCTTCTTGTCTTCGGTCATCTTGAGCGGGCACTTCTGCGTCTGGTAGCCCTTGGGCTTGTGGGTGCAGGAGGACGCGGATGAGGAAGGCACCGGGCCCTTGGGAAGAGACTCTTGAAACTCCCACAACCTCGAAGGATCTCCGGCGGTGCCGACGACCACCGGAGCCAGAGGGACGAACCTCGAAGGCCGAGCTGCGGCAGACGGCACTAGGAGCTGCTGGGAGATCAGCAGCACCAGAGATACGAGGGCAAGACGACTCCTGATCCGAGACATGGCCTTGTCGTTGGCAGGAAGGCAGAGAGAGAGAGAGAGAGAGAGAGAGAGAGAGAGAGAGAGAGAGAGAGATGTGAAGAATGGATGCATGTGTCGGTAACGTATGGGCATATATAGGGGAGGAGATGGCGGGTAAAGTCAGTAGATAAAACTCGGCTAATGAAGATGGAGTTGGGCGGATGTTTGAATTTATGTGGACGTGGACGCGGTCTCTGTGTTACAAAGTGGACGGCAGGGCAGGCCTCACTGTCTGATAAAGGTGGTTGAAGTAGGAAAGGCAAAAACTTGACCATGTTAGGCATCCATGTTCAATATATAAAAATATGTATAATTACGTACGTAGCAAAGAAAATGCACATATCGAACGAACTAGCAAACATTAATATCATTGCATTTGACAAAGTGACATGTAATATACGTACACTCTACTCTATGCATAGAAATGTCACATGTTTTCATTCTTCCTAATGTTTTGACCTAAGCATATAATTAACCTTAAAATATTATATTGGGTCCATGACGTACATATACGCACACATACATCAGTCAAATTCGTGCTCTTTTTTTTCTTTTCTAACTATAACGGGCTAAAACCTTGGGTATATACCTAATTTAATTATTAATTAAATGACGGTAAAAATGTCGTTCGCTTTGAAATGGTCGAAGTCGAGGCCTCCGGTTTGACTCCTCGGTTGCCGGCCGGGAGTAGCAAGCAATGGATACATAGATAGATTTCATGGTTAGACCGGCACCATGACAACATCGTGCACTAAATGTTGTTTGACTCCATTAGTTTCATGCATCCTCTTCTATATGATCATTCACACAACACATGTACACATATGTACTAATTAGAAATAAGGTTGGTAATCGTATCCCAAAAATGATAATATCCAAACTGGTTGGTAAGACTAAAGTAGAAGCCGGAACTTATTCAAACTCATCTCATCCTTCTTCTTTGTAGACCAAAATCGACTTTTATTTCACAAAAAATAAATTTTATTTAGCATATACATTAACAAAGAGAATATTTTTTTCTCTAATCTCGAAATTATACGTTTCCTTCTTTTATATTATGGTATTATTATCTCCAAATCTAAAAAAAATTAAATGTACTTTTAACACTTTTAACAGTAACAAAGAATTAAAAGATGAATAGGAATAAGATTGTGTCAAATAATAAGGAATTTGTCCTCGTTTTAAAAAATAAAATATATATTTTGTATGCAGAATATTTTAATTAAAAAAATTATTTGTCAGACATGCGATCTAAGACAATAAGATTACTTAGATGCTAGTAGATTTAAATTTTTATTCGAAATACCGTAGTGACAATTGAAGGAAAAAAAACGAGATGGATGGAGTTTTGATTTGACTTCAAGCGCTGCCACGCGGGCGCGTTGACTCGTTCAAAGTCGCATTTCGACGGCGGGCCCCACCGTGATTGGGCGCTCCGACGTCATGTCGTACGAGAAAAAAAAACTAAAAAAAAAAGTTGCGGCATTTTGGAGGCGTCGACCGTCCACACGTCGACGTCCGTAGTAGTAAACGAAACTAATTATACAACTCGCAATTTAGTATAATAATAAAGAGTAAAGACCAAAAGATAGATTAAGATATTTTTATTATTACTTTTAACGATGTCAAACTTGCGATTACTAGTCCTTTTCTGTTATCAGTCCACATCTGTTTCTATTAGAAACGCAATATCGTTAGCATTTTTTCTTAATTGAGTCAATTAAATCGGTCTTCAAATGATTATGATAATTAGATTAAATGGTTTTAGCATGTACTAAGAGAATTTGTTAGTAAATGTCACCTTTCGAGATGTATTAGATATTAAAAAAAAGAATAAAAATTATATGGACTATCATTGAATCGTCAGTTCACAAATAAACATCATTTAGTATCATCAAGATTTTACAAAAATGCACTCATTTGTGAGCCATTAAATAATCATCCATTTGGTGCCACATTTATTTTCACTCTTTGGATGATTTGCTAATTTTTCTTTTACTTTTAGTTTAATATTTCATAACAATTTTTTTATAACAAGCAATACTACTCAAATATAAAGTTTTTTTAATTGCAAATAATTAAGTAACGTTATTTCGTCCGTCATGACTTTTTTTTTATTTTGACTAGTTAATAGACTTACATTAATGGAAAACTCAATTTTAATAAATTTTACAACATGCAAAAAATATTTATAAAAAAACAAATGACTTATGAGTTGAACATACAATTATATAATATGAGACTCCTATCAATATCAATTTTACAACACGCATGTCAACTATTAGATGATCCACCAATTATTTCATCATTGTTATCATTTTATCCTGAATGAATTCAATTACGATATGTAGAATAACCTACAATGAATCACATATCAATAACAATATCCAATGTAATCAAATATTAATACTATTATATCGAACTTCAATTATCAATTATGCAATATCTCATACCTAACAATTGGCTTTAACATCAACCATAAATACTATAATAAATTATCTTTTTTTATACTCCAACCATAAAGTCTACAATTTTAATTATTCTTTTATTTTAGCTTCAACCATAAACGTTACAACGCAATTATTCTTCATCTTTTAGTTTGTCTTACATATAGGTTGTTTCAATCATAATGAATTTTTTTACTTCTTCTAATTTATTATTTAACTTTTAATAATTAATTTTAACCATAAATATTGCTTCAATCAAAGGGACTACTTATTATTTGTTCTTATATTTGGAGTTATCCTTCAACTACACGGCAACTTCAATCACAAAATCTGTTTTGAAAGCTCTATCAATTTTAGCTATCTTATGTTTTCTATCTTATTTAATTTATGATGTATATCTTTATTTTTTTAACTTACTTTGCAATCATGGGTGTACAAACCATCAACCAACATATCATAGTTTTAAGCGTTCGCTGGGTGCTAGTAGCCTCAAGTTTGAGTCTTGGATCCATCATCTTGCCCGAAGAATTATGGCTCGAGATTAATCGAGTGCTAGTGATCTTGGACACCGGAGGTCTTTCGTAGACTCGGACTGACATCCAAAAAATATAATAATAATAATAATAATAATAATAATAATAATAATAATAATAAATAAATAAATAAATAAATAATAATAATAATAATAAGAATAACAAGAAGAAGAAGAAGAAGAAGAAGAAGAAGAAGAAGAAGAAGAAGATACATAAGTAATAAATAATTTTCATTTTTAAATATATTTTAATAATTTAAAAATTATTTCTATCTTCGGAACTTGGACAATGCTAAAGGGAACCTGAGCCTAGTCGTGTAATTCAGTCAATAAAAATCATGTCGTGATTCCACAATATCTTTTTTTATTTAATTCCTTAATTAGGAACCCGATCCGGTGGGGTAAAATCTAGGATGATTCGCTCCTCTTCAATTTTAAACTTTGGTTGTACTTGGGTTGAGTTTGGCAAAACTTGTGCCGAGTAGAATTAACATTCAATGTGATCTCATTTTCATCGCAGAACCCGAATTGTACTTATCTGAAACGTAGTTCGAATTTGCCCTACGTTCCCTTTTCAACTCTCTTCTTTTAAACTTGAGCCACGTCAAGTCAGGACCTAATTTGATTTCTATTCAACCTCTAAACATCCATTGGTGTCCACAAAATTCATACCAGACATAGCTAGAACTTGGTTCGAATTCTTAGCAATCCAATTGGGTCATGCTGAGATTAGGGAACTCAAAGGCAAAATCTACGAACTCAGTAATTTCGATTGGGGCCAAGATCAGATAGAATTCAGGCGGGGCGATATGGTTTTGTAAAGTTATGCAAAATTGTGTTCTCGACATGTCTTGCTAATATTGTTTCGATGCGATTAACTATTCAATTCGATTAATAAACCACACATACAATAATTTATACTTAGGCCAAGTCTATTGAGAGCCTAGATATACTAATAAGAATTATTAACATAGGGATCTCCTACGTATAACAAGTTTTCTTTTCAGTGTAAACTTCATTCGGAAATTACTTCACGATGGCACCTTGAAATGTGAGTCGACCAACTCCTAGATGTTCTCTTCTGTTGGAGTCGTTCGTTGGTGTGCCTTTGTTTGCATGCAAACAAGGAGAGAAGAGGATAATTGTGTGCATAAACTTGCTCTTGATGTGTGGGCAGGACTTAATAACATTTGGGCCATATTTTTAACTTTTTTTTTAATTTTTAATCTCTATCTTAATTTCACCCTCAATAATTTTTTTTTCTCTATCTATTGTCTCCAAGTCACAACTTCTCTCAATCAAAGTATTTTTTATTTTATCATTTTTTCTTTCTTTTTTTTAAAATTTCAGATTAATTAATATTATAATATTTTATCATTATTTTTTTAATATTATTTGAATGGTTGAAATATTTTTAAGACATAAAACTTTTAAGTATGTACTAATCTGGAGTCATGTATTCATTAGACTTGTCTTTAAATTTCAATTCCCGTCATAATTTTTTCTTTATATTATTATTCTCTTTAAATTATCCTTTAATATTCTTTAAATCCATAAAATAATTTGAATTAAATTATAAAAATATTTTATTGTCATTACCAAAATCTTAGGGCGTCACAGATTATATGTATGCTAAATCATACACGTTTGATTTGTTCATTGAGGCGCCCATTGGCATAGGAAAAACATTTCACTCCTCGATTGTTATTACCTTTATAAAATCAGATTCATTATTTTTTTTGCTGCAATTACGAAACGTAAAATCAAAAGAATTATTTCTTAAATGACAATCCAAATCGATAACATTTATTTTCTCACAGACAATCTATCTTGTCATTAATCTAGTAGGTTCAGATAATTTTATACAAAATATTCTACAAATATTATTTTTAAAAAATGTCTCATAAGAAAAAAATATGTAATTTGAATGGATTCCTTGGGCCAATTTATTATGCACATTGAGGAACAGTCTATACGTTAAGAAAGCTCAAATCCATGGGCCATTACCGCAATAAATATATATATATATATATATATATCACTTTTTTTGTTACACTAAAAAACTAAATAAAAAAGAAAAGAACATGAAAAATTGTGTCGAACAGAGTCGATAGCTAAAATTACATTTCGTTATTTAATTGTTTTAATAATTATAATGAAGTAGCAGCACATTCTTAATTATTGATAAACTCGATTCAAGGACATTTAGAATTAAATTTAATTAATCGCTAATATTTTTCTACTTTTGTGCTCCGTAGAAGAATAACCGTTCATCGTGCACGTACTCATGCGATGCCCAAACCCCCCACGTCCCGTCCGCATAATAATCGCACCCGCCAAAATTATCTTCGAGCATTTGTCGAACCAGCCGCTGACTAAATGGCCCGCGGCGGCGCCGCCGACGTCCACCCGAGGAGCGGCTTCTGCCGCTCGACTCGGGCCTTCCGCAGCCTCCGTCCCCCGGTGGCCCTCCCGCCGGAGTCCCTCCCTCTCTCCGTCGCCTCCTTCACTTTCTCCCTCCTCCCCTCACCGCTCACTTCGAACCCCGCCATCGTCGACGCCGCCACGGGCGCCTCCGTCTCCTTCCCTGACTTCATCTCCCGCACTCGCGCTCTCTCCGCCGCCCTGCGCTCCCGCGTGGGCCTCGCCTCAGGAGACGTTGCCTTCGTCCTCTCCCCCACCAGCCTCGACGTCCCAGTCCTCTACCTCGCTCTCCTAGCCGCCGGCGTCGTCGTCTCCCCGGCCAATCCCCTCAGTTCTCCCGACGAGATATCCCGCCAGGTCCGCCTCTCGAAGTCCTCCGTCGCCTTCTCCACCTCTGCCGCGGCCTCCAAGCTCCCCCCGGGCCTCCCCGTCGTCCTCCTCGACTCCCCCCATTTCCGATCCTTGGCGCGCTCAGAGGACTCCCCGGGGTCGGCGATGGAGGATGTTCCGGTCAAGCAGTCCGACACCGCCGCTCTCCTCTACTCGTCGGGGACGACAGGGCCGGTGAAGGGCGTGGAGATAACCCACAGGAACTTCGTCTCCCTGCTCGCGGCGATGATAGCCGGGAAGCCGGAACCGGTGGAGGAAGAGGCACCGCCGGTGTCGCTGTTCACGATCCCCCTGTTCCACATCATGGGGTTCTTCATGACACTTGTGGCGGTGGC
Organism: Pontederia crassipes; assembly: GCA_030549335.1. Classification (NCBI taxonomy): domain Eukaryota; kingdom Viridiplantae; phylum Streptophyta; class Magnoliopsida; order Commelinales; family Pontederiaceae; genus Pontederia; species Pontederia crassipes. Next base: position 1,384,330 of record CM060193.1, read on the forward strand.
GCTCGGGCAGACGATGGCGCTGATGGAGCGGTTCGATTTCGAGGTGATGCTCCGGGCGGTGGAGCGGCACCGGGTGAGCTACATGCCGGTGGCGCCGCCGCTGGTGGTGGCGATGGCAAAGTCCGATCTGGTCGGCCGGTATGACCTTTCGTCGCTTCGGGTCATCGGGAGCGGCGGGGCGCCACTCGGCCGCGAAGTCGCCGAGAAGTTCGCCGCCCGCTTCCCCGGCGTCCAGATCACTCAGGTAGGCGCCGCCGGTTACTAATTAATCCATTTTAGCTCTCTATTTTTTCCCCTTTTCAAATTTAACGGAGCTCGACGCCCCGTTAAAAAAAACGTGGGGAGCGCAGAGCTGAGTCACTCGAGTGAATTGGGATGGCAGGGGTACGGGCTAACGGAGTCCGGAGGAGCGGTGTCGGCGACGATGGGACCGGAGGAGAACGCGGTGTACGGATCGGCGGGGAGGCTGGCGGCGAACTCGGAGGCCAAGATCGTTGACCCGGTGGGCGGGGAGGCGCTGGGTCCTGGCCAACGAGGGGAGCTCTGGTTCCGTGGGCCAACCGTCATGAAAGGTAATGTTCCGTTAGTCAAGAAGCCCATCAGGCCGCGGTCCTATTCCATTAGATTACGTCAAATATCGCCTCGAAATTTAATTTCGGGACGGAAACAATATTGGTGGAATCGGGTCACGTGACCCGATTCCATATGGTTTTGAGATCGGAGGTTGTCTTTTTTTTTTTGAATTTTGAAGTTGACGTGACTTTTCTTTTTTTTTCAAAGTTTATTTTCTTTTTTTTCTTTTCTCTTTACACACTGTCTTCACTAAAATAAATTATTTAATAGATATAAAATAATTTTAATAAGTGTTTAATATAATATTATTTATTACCTATTTTTTCATTAAAAATTTTAATATTTCATTACATATAATTAATTTAAAAAAGATTTTTTATATTTAAATAATACAATTTTTAACAAACTTTTTCCCATAAAATTTTTTATTTTACAATTTTATTTTTAATTAATAATAAAATTATACTTCATAATTATAATAATTATTTTTAATTCAAAATTCACCCAAAATTCATTCATCACACCTATTTTTTCTCATCACATCAACCACCTTATTCCTTCTCATCAAATTCCACTCCAACCAAACACACTCCGAATTAATCTGTCAATTCAACGATGCACGAAGAACTTACGCGGAACAACGATTCTGTTTCCAAACGACTCCCAAATCTTAAACTTTCTTTTATTCGTGCCATATAAAATATTATTTTATAACTTGTTTGCATTTGGACGCCGTCCTCATTGGAACTTTATATAAAGATCATAATTTTTGTAGGGTTTGTCTTCTAATTAAGTCAGTCTGCTCAATCCATTATTGGAATTTTTTTTTTCCTTGAACAAACGTAACGAATGGCACAAGAAAGGCGCAGAAGTCTAATGCACAAGGATTTTTTGAGAAAAAAAAAAAAGAGAGTAAAGGGGCAGGCCCGGTAGTACTAATATGAGCACCGCATGAAATAGACGCCATTGTTTAGGGTTTAAAATGGTCTGTGCTAAACTGCTCTATGAATCTCCAACTTTCTATTAGCTTGAGATTTGGTGCATGACTCAAAAGTGTTGGAAGTTGGAACTTGGAAGGAAGAAAGTTTCAGTCCATGTGGACCATGTGGTGGCACGTGGATCCAACAAGCACCCGCCACGCTCTTGTCTCAAGTACCAGTTATCCGTTGAAAAATCATACATAATGGATCTAATATTCTATCGCAAATGAAATTCTTGCAATTAAGTTACGGCGTTCCATAAACTGTCTCCAATGAAATATATATATGTGTCAGAGACATTTCTAAGGTCTTTATGCTTATGGCCCTTAGTTGACATTAGAGAGGTGGTGGATTTATTGTTGAGGACATGGTATTAAAGTTGGTGATTAGTCACCGCTGAAGAATTGTGTAAATAGTAGATGTTTGCGGAAACAACATATTGAGGAGCCAAAAATGTTCATCATGCGCATCTTCTTCTTCTTTAAATAATGCAAGTCAAGCCTGTAGGATGGAGAAGTTATATTAATTTTACATAAATTAATATATTATTATTATTTAGGTCAAATTAAATTTTCAAAAAAGATTACATATGAAATCAAAAGTAACAAAACTTCAAAATTACATGACAAATGACGCCTGTAATATGCGATGATGATACTAGATGCGTAGTGTAAACTGTAGACTGTAGTTTATATATATACTAGATCAGATGACATTATGTAGATGCACTCAACATAGAGCTCGACAAACCACATCAAATTGTATTGGTCGATGAGTTTCCATGTTTTATAGTCCTCCCCAAAATTACAAGTAGTCATAATTGTTAAAATAAACAAGTCAACTTTTTACTAATTTTATTCTAAATGTTACTAGTGAAGGTTATGTAAGTGATCCGGAGGCAACTGCATCTACTTTGGATTCTGAAGGTTGGCTAAAGACTGGTGATCTTTGTTATTTTAATGATGATGGCCACATCTTTGTAGTGGATCGACTTAAGGAGTTAATAAAGTACAAGGGATATCAGGTTCCTCCAGCTGAACTAGAACGCATACTTCAATCCCATCCTGCAATTGCTGATGCAGCAGTGATTCCGTATGTACTTGTTCTCACTGATGTATTTTGCTGAGGTGTCATGTTTTTATTGTATTTATGCCAACTACAATTTGCGGGTAGTTAATACCTGGTTTGGTCTACAATGTTTTATTAGTGCACAACAAGAAAAAAAAAAGCATCTTTGTGGTCAATTATTATGTTTCTCTTACCATTATTAACACCATATTTCATGCATTAGTTTCTTTTAGTCACGGCATCCAGCTTGTGTTATTCGTTTTGGATGTGTCGGGTACCCGGATGAAGATGCCGGAGAGATACCGATGGCCCTTTTGGTTAGACGAACTGGGAGCACCATTAGCGAGAAAGAAATCATGGATTTCGTGGCTGAAAAGGTGACATTTTCTTTGCCTACAACATCTTATTTTATTGATCCATAGATAATCTCGAAGGTAACAAGATATTAAATTTGATATAAATTAGTTATTACAGTATGATAAAAAAGTTTAGATGCATGTAATTAAGAATTAATCAAGTTTATATTATATTCATATGGCAATGCTAATGGCTTATCAAACCAATAGAATTGTTAGACTCCAATGGTTATTCACGAACGGTCAAAACATTATCTAATGACCATCGGATATTCGAAACAACGTTATTAGTGACACAAAAAAAAACGAGGTCTTGATTGGATTCTAATCAAGTGATTGCTTTCGTTTTTGTTTTATTTATCACGTGTTAAATTTAATTTAATTTGTAGTGTGCATGCAAGTCATTAGAGATGAATAAGAACGTAGCTTAGCATGTGGCAGTCTACATCTAACGGTCAAATCAATTCCACTAACTTAATTAAAACGTATATTACTTCATTCATGCAACAAGGGAGAGATTTTAATTATTGATTTCTAACCTTATTATTCCTCCCAAAATAATTTTTAGAATCACATTTAATTAAACAAAATTATCTCTGCAATATTAATTAACTACCAACACAACGGTGTTTAAAGAGTGATTTCTAAGTTGAATATCGAATTTTCTAAAATAATTATTATTAACTTAAAAATTATTGTAATAATTTTATAAAAAAAAGTGTGAGAGAAAAGTATTTTTCATTGTTTCTTGGGCTTAGCAATTTCCATAGTTTTCTCTCTTTTTTCCTTTTTTTTTCTTTCTTATTTTTTTTCATCCATTGTTTTCTAGACTTCGCCATGCTCAACTGTCGAGTCCGGGAAGACGCCGTTACGAAACAGTAAACCAACAAGTCGCCGCCACGATGTCACTGGTGTCGCTGTCACAAACACACTCCTATATATAAATAAGTAATATAACGCCAACGGCCCCATCTCCCGCCACCTTCACTTGCTTTTATTCAATAAAACGCCGAAAGCGACAAATATAATTAGAATATATCGGTCCCTCCCTCCACTCTTCTCTCCATTCATGGCCTCCGACGTCGAATCCCTAGCTCCGGCGAAGGACCCTCTCCTCGATTCCGCCGTCTCCGGCGACGGAGAGACGCTCCTCGACGAGTCCCTCCGCCGTCTCGAGGCCTTCCTCTGCCTCCTGGGCTTCCACGGCTCCGGTGGCACCTCCTTGCCCCGTCTTGCAGCATCCTGCGGTGCCTTCGTCCTCCTCGGCGTCGCCGTTCCCGCGGCGTCTCTCTACCTATCGAGATGCTCGAGCTCCGGCTGCGAGCGTTACCAGATCGAGCGGTTCGATACGATCGTTCTCGCCTTCGAGGCCGCCCTGGCCGCCGTCTCGCTCGCCTGCGTCTCGTGGAATCTTCACAAGTACGGGATTAGACGGTTCCTGTTCGTTGACCAGTACCACGGTCAGATCCGGAGGTTCCAGAAGGCGTACGATCGGAAGATTCAGGTGCAGTAAAAGTCGCTCCTTTTTTTAACTTGTACCACAGTTTGAGTCGTGGTTGAAGTGTTCAAAGCTTTCCTTCTTCATCATTTCAATTTGGGAAGGAGAAGAAGCTGTTCCATGTTTGCCAAAGGAAGCGATAAATGCGATATCGGCTAATTTGGTTACCTATTTCGTTTTGCGTCTACTTTTGACGTCTTACACGACATTGCTGTTATGAGCTTAAAGCCTCTGATTTTGTAAGGAATAACAGATCATGATGTCATACATATTTGAGTAACATGAAGAATACCGAAAACTTAGACTAAGACTAAAGTCTAGAAAAGTTTGGTCCACGGATGCCCCTGATTTCAGCCAATTCTACTCCGACTGTATTTTCCAACACATGGCAATAATGTCACTCTTATGACATATTCTTGCATATAATTTGAAATTCGGTTAGCAGGGGGTTTGTAATCTTGTGTTATTTACAGGTCACGTACTTAGTTAAGATGTTTTATATGTTTTTTTTTCCTATCTTGTGTCCCTTGATGATTGAGAAAGTCATTGATTACGTGTGACAGGACTTCTTTTCTCTATTGCTTTGGTGGATATTGCCATGTTTGATCATAAAGACGGCTCGTGAGATCATCCGCATTTTACACGCCTTCAATGAATTAAAATGGAGATCAGTGGTGGTTCTTTCAGCTTCTATCATTTCATGGGTGTACCTGACGACGATCCTTTTATCTGCATGCTGTTTGTTCAGTTTACTCTGCAATATACAATGTATACATTTTGAGGATTATGGTAAACTATTGGAAGGAGATGCAGATGCCTTTGTGTGTCTGCAGGAACATGTTCGCTTACGTTTCTACCTGTCCAAAATCAGTCATCGATTCCGTATATTTCTTGTTTTGCTGTTTCTGTTCGTCACAGCAAGTCAATTTGTTACCCTGTTTGAAACTACTGGATACACTGTAATGCTCAATTTCACGAATACTGGGGATCTAATTGTGAGTATAAGTTATCTTTGTTTTTTGCTAATATAACCATGTTAGTAAGCTAAGGTGATATTGTGTGCTAATATTATTTGTTTATAATTCTGCAGGTGTCGTCCGTTGTTCAAGTTGTTGGTATCATCCTTTGCTTGCAGGCTGCAGCTAGAATTTCTCACAGGGCTCAGGGTATTGCATCATTGGCTAGCAGATGGCATGCCTCAGCATCATGTTGTCCTACTGATTCTTCTCAAATCCGCGACACAAATAGTTCAGCCAACTTGGATGTCATTTCAGAAGGCCCATTGATGAATAACTATTCAGAAAGTGATTTAGAATCATTAGACAATGTCACAATGCCCACAACTGCTCAGCTAGCTTCTTATGTTTCGTCATATCACAAAAGACAAGCCCTTGGTACTTGTGAACTTCAAAACTCCAGCATTTTCTTTAAGTGTACAAGTTTAATGTTTCAGTTGTTGCTGCCCCTTTTCATGAATGGTATAATTGAATTGTGCCGCATGGTTGCATCTTCTCCTATCTCTTTAATATGTATACTATTGATGTTGATCTCATCCCGGCTTTTGCCTTAATTGTTTGTCCAATGTTGGGCAGTATGGAACCTATTTGAAGATCATATCATGCCTAGAAATGATGCTCCTACTTTTGACTGTCACCAGACGTTTGAAAGTAATATCAAATTATTCTGTCAACTTATTGTTCTCTTCTAAATTAAGATGTCATATATAGTCCTATGCTATGTTTGATTGAATACCTGGCATAAGATAACTTTAGCTTTGTTGTGTTCTGATCCTATGGTCCTCTTCTTTGTGTTTTCAGTCTTGTATTTACAGCTAAATCCTGGAGGCATCACCATTTTTGGATGGACGGTTGACCGAGCATTACTGAATACTATTTTCTTCATCGAGATGTCACTTGTCCTTTTCGTGCTAAGTAAAACAATAGTCTTCTCAGTCGAGGGGACTTGATCTATTGGAAGCTTGATGGTACAAAAGCCACCATTTTTTAGAGCACAGTTGATGACTCAATGAACTTTGTTTTCTCAAGCTAGGGCTTGCAATGATCTTAGCAAGCTCGGTGCGAGCCATATTTTCATGCACCGCAGATTGTATGTATATAAGCAGTTTCAGCACACGTTGAGATTTCATTTTAATTGTGTATAGTTATATATATGTATATTACAGGGCTGTTTTACTTGGGATACAATCTACATGGTTTCCCCATGTTTGCTTTTCCATCCATTGGAGCTCTAAGCTGGCAAAATTTTTGTATGATATTCACATTAGTTCTCTTCTCATTTGGGCAGTTTTCTATTTGCTATATTGAGCAACTTGTATCAGCTATTTTTGTGTGCGTGCAAGAGTAAATTTTCAAAGCGGCCATCCGAATAAGTGGTAGCATCGGCTATATTTGTGAGTGTGCAAGAGTAACTGCCCTCTCGTTTGGTCAGTTTTTGGATTGAAATGTTGATGTTATTGTCATATTCATGTCAACATTTTTTTTTTATATGTTTGAATATATATATGTATAGAGTAGCAGCTCATCACCCCCCTTTCCTTTTGGTCGGAGTAGAGAGGGGAGGGTGCGGCGCAGCTATAGAAATCATCAAGTCGATAGCTCGGAAGTGCTTGAGGAGGATCGACAACAAGAGAAGGTGCAGCTACGACTCAAGAGCAGAATGATCTTGAGCCAGATATTTGAGTTCTGCCACGAGCTCAAGCTGCAAGTTCTGATCAAGAGCAAGAAGCCGACAGCAGTTGAAATATCTACAGCTCCAGTGACTAAAGCCAAGGCCGTGGAGGAGGAAATGGAGCAGGTGTGACTCCAAAGTAGTGATGGCGATCCAAGACTCGATTTTTTTATCACTAGGCTGATTGAATTGTCTTTTCGGTTGACAAAATGCTTTACAAGAAAGAATGGAAAACCGACTGCAAAAAATGATCTTTCACAAGAATACCAAAGCTAAACTTTGATATTCTGATTTTGCGAAAGATCTTGAAAACACATGCTACTTCTTCAACTTCCAAGAAACTAGAGACTCTCCGACCTTACACAGAATGCATAAATAAATTTACAGAGAAAATACAAGATGCCAAATTTGTATCGGCATAAGAAAAAACGTGTGTTTTTTGTTGCAGAAAACATACGCCCATGACCCTTTTAGATACTTCATTACGAGCATAGTCGCATCTAAATGAGATTATTTTGGCAAATGCATGAATTGACTGAGGTGCTGAATAGTTGGTGGAGAATGAGTTTAGTAGATTAGACGACCTGTAAGACTTTGATACTATATGGGTTTTTTTAAGCCGATTATCGATCTGAGAAGAATCATTATGGATTCTTAAATCATATTCATGAGTAGTGAGTTTATGATAAAACTCAAGCGGGGCTTCAATCGGTTTTCTTGTTGTAACACGAAAATTTGATAGCAAACTGATGCAGTATTTGTGCTGAGTTCGGAAAATATCTTTAGTGGACCTGAGAGTCTCCGGTTCAAAGAAATATCTTAGCAAGTTTCTTTTTAAGTTATTAAATATATTTTTAAAATATAATTATATAAAAATAAAACTCCGAAAAAATCAATCCGCCAAAGGATGATTTTTATTTTTTAAAATGATCTTAGTAAGGTCTTTCTAATTTTAAAAATCAACCCGAAAAATAACGATTAATTTTTTTAAATCAAAAATTCAAATCAACCCGAATTACTTTCACCCCTAGTAAAACATAAGTCCATAATTGGCAAATGAAATTATCATAAAAAATTAACAATATGCATTGACTCGAGTGAAAGTGTATGAAAAGTATAAATGAATATAATTTCTAGGTCCACAAAGATGATAAGAGAAATAATCTTTTTATTTTGTTAGTTACTTGATTGCATATTACTTTTTTTGTATTTATCTGATCTAAAATTTTATTTACACGAATCCACAATATATAACAAATAATCATAAATTCTAAACGTAAACTTCTCATGCAATGATTTGTTTAAAAGTCACTTTGGGGTGTAAAACAAAAATGAGACAGTACACCATATATGCATTACAATGTCTTGAATCTTAAATCCACGATTCGAATTGGTATGGGCAAATTTTTTTTTAAAAAAAAAAAGTTAAAATCCAAAAGCGTACTCTCTAAAAAAATGGAGTAGCGCAAGAGTAAAAAGATGACAACTTACACAGTGGAATAATAATAGAGCGGTAAATTTTGGATCTTTGAACTCCAAAATTATAAAATCCCCTAAAGATACATTAAAAAATCTTCTAAAACTGAAGCCCGTAAAGGATTCGCCAGGATCAAAACTGAAGCCCCAAGTAACAAACACAGATCAGATCATATATGTACATCCGAGATTAAATCTTTCTGAACATAGATTAGAAATATGTCGTGGTACTACGCTAAAAAAAATCTAGGTCACATGCTCGCCGAGGAGAAGAAAATGCCTCTCAATTGAGCTTAGCTTTGTGAATGCAGCTGAACAAATACTTTGTGCGTCATGCAAGAGATCACATGATTAATAGGTATACTGAGGATCGAATCTCCTTCTACCCTCGCGCTTGTAGTAGGGAGTTTCATGAACCGTCCTCCTCACATACTCCATGAAAGGCTGGGGCGTGCGTGGAGATGACTGAACATTACCAGCCGCTGGAACATCTGCAGGAGGCGCCGCAGGCCTTGAAGATGCAAGCCTGCTTGGTCTGTCGAGCAACCTCATGAAGATAAAAACTGTGAGTACGAGCAGAAGAGCACATATTATAACTGCAAGCCATGAGATACCACTCATTCCTGACTGTGGAAATCCTTCTCCAGGGTCATAGTAAACATCAATTTCCATTCTCTGACCTGTTTAACCATTAAAATGTTTAGCCATCTTTCCTTAGTAGTGATCAATAGCGTTTTGCAAGTGTCATCAGATGATTCTTCTTTTATTTTGAGCCTAAACAATATTGCGATAAAAACCACAAAGCAATATTTTATCTTGACGCCCATGGCATTAAGTTCATTATTTCATGTAAGTTCCATATTCGCAATTGTATTCAAGCACCAGTCTCAAAAAGAAAAGACAAAAAGGAATGATTAACTGTCAATCAAATCATTCTAAAGTTTTGTCGTTTTAGCAGTTCAACGAGTGGCCACAGGCATTAAGCAGAGCAAAAAAAAGGTTACATACCATTGGCAGGCAGTGCAATCGTAATTCTGTCTCTGAATTCTTGATTTTTAATGACTTTAACCTGAGGCACAAAAATCACCTAGATCTCATTTCACAACTGATATACCACAAAAAGTAACGGCTATGATTATTAACTAACCTCATAATCAGTATATCCAGCAAAACCATAACTGACTATGATGAAGGGACTGATTGACATAAGATGTTTAGCTTTCCAATTTATCTCAACGTCTGGAATATGTTAATAAATGTGAAATAAGCATACCTATTACAATACCTACCAACAAAAAATAGAAAAAGAAATACTAAAATAAAGCACCTGTATTTCCCATGACCCTTATCACACTTCGATTGGTAGTTGGGGTCATATTAAGCTGCATACCAAAGATTATATAACACGTAAGAACAATGAACAAAATACTTGCTTTAACACAAACTCTTAAAGAACTATACAGTATGTAATTCTTACAACCGTCCCAATCTTTGCCACAGTGAATCCTCCAACAAATAATGCATGTGCAGATGCACTAACATTTGGGCTTCTTTTCATTGTTGCAGTAACAGAAACGTACATGATCTTTTGGCTGTTAGAACCATCTGATCTCATATCTGATTTGGACATAAAACTAATCAACTGTTCTGGAGAGTGTGGAAAGAAGAGGCAAAAGGCATTTCTAGTAATAGGATCAATCCATGGCTTTGTATATCTGTGACCAATAACAGAAACAAACAGAAGATCAGACGGAGTTCCTTTAATTCTCATTCAAATCAAATACAACAACCGTAAGACATACCCAATAAAGGGGGGTTCAACATCACAATCAAATGGGTTATCCAGATGAGTGCCAGTAGCCTCTAACTTCTTTTCCAGAGGACTGATTACAAAAAGGAGAAAATACAACATGCAATGAGCATAAGTGATAGCTCACAACGATGGAGATGAGTAATGTACAAAATTTCTTTTCAAGGGCTAACAAGAGAACAAAGTTAGTTGATGTTCTAAATAAGTATTCATAAACAAATACGCATAAGATACAACAGGGGATGGAGGACAAACCTAAATTTTACAGAGAACTTATAACCTTGGGCTGGGGATAAAACATTTGTCAGTGTCTCTTTTGGTGCATCAACTATAATGTGGTTCACTTTCATCACAGTGACTAAGGTTTGCAACTTCATATTCAAGTCATGAAAAATAACTGGACAAAATACACGGCGTTCGGAAGGCATTAGATTTTATACCAAAGTGTGAAGCTAGTTTTCACTGTCAAAAATGACTTTACCTTGAGTTGTACCCTCACCAAGGGCATAACCTTCACCACTGATCCTATTTATTGATAGAACACTGTCATTACCACTTAGCCACTTGCCTGATTGAAGATTAGGGATGCCTAACATAATACAGGGAGTAAACAAATTGATAACAGATGTCAGTTTGACTAAAGTTTGCATCAGCTTTTGTTTAGACTATGAATAAGAAAAAGATGAGACAACAAAAACACATTTATAAGGATACAAGTTTGAAGATCTATTATAACTTAAAATCTGTCTTTGAGGGTATTAAAACTGGAAAAAATGGCTTCACAAGAAAGACGAGGAAAAATGGCTATATACTGCAGTCACAAATTTATTGCAAGAATTTTATATGCAAGCGTACCTTAATAAACAAGGATGTAATAAGCTTTGCAGATACGTGCTTCTTAATATGGAAAAATTATGCATTAAGCATACGATGGTGGACATGATGTTTTCCCATCACTAAAATAATACACTATAATTTTAAGTGGTTGATTCAGCTGAACCTAGAAAGAGGTTTTACTCTTAGGATGAAATCCTGAAAGTGTGCGAGAGAGTGATTAACTGTTAATGCTGTAGATCCTTAGGGTTGTGACTTGTTTGTGAGAAACAATCAGCTGCTCACAACACCCAATCTTTTTCTTTAAAATACTATAAGATATTCCTGCATAGCTGGTCCTTTACACGAGATGATCTTATTTAGCAGATGGAATAATCATTCAAGCATATTGATAAAGAAACATCAGAATTACACACACGTGTCTTTTTTGCTTCATACAATGATGACTGTTAATATGTCACCATGGATTAATGTTAAGATACCACTTTGTATTAGTTAGTGACTGCTTAATTAAGTAGTGGATAGTTAGAAGTTGTATAAGTTAGTGGCCGGTTAAGAAAGTAGTGGGTAGTTAGTTATATTTGTATTTGCATGTTATAAATGCATGCATGTGTTTTAGATTTAGGGAGAGCCTTGGAAAATGTGTTGATGAGTTATGTAATTGGAGATCGGTCCACTTCATACGGACTTATGGAGATTTGTCATCTCGAATTAACAAGTTATTATTAGTAATTGTGTTTAAGATTCTTGCACTTTTACCATTAATAATAGTTATCCTAGTTTTATTTTAGTTGTATTTTCAGTTTGTATCAATTAATGAGTCTGAAACATAGCATAATCACTAATATCACACAGCACAAAAGGAAGTAGTTGAACATTTTGTGGTGTATTACTTGTGAACTGAGATTTAAATAGTTCACTAATATCAATCATTTAGTGAACACAAGAGTAGTTCGCTACTTTCATTTAGACACGTGTACGATTTAGATATGGATCTAAGGTAGTTACAAGAATTGAAATGTGTATATGCAGAAGCAATAACAAAAGAATTAACAACTTTACATATAAATTATAATGAAAGAAACCAAAAGGCACATGCATGCATAAATACTCTACTGACCAACCAGGTACTCACCATCACCAGCAATACTGAAGTTAAGATATTGACCGACATAGGCGACTGGATTTCTGGGATACAGTTGGGCACCAACTGACACCTGACAAAGTTGCAGCCAAATAAATGTTTAAAAATAATTCAAATACTATCCTTTGATGATTGGGAGTTCCAAGATTTGAACTGTGGGTACAGACTCTCAGCATAAGCAGAGAGAGCTGTCATTATGCAACCACCTTACAAAAGGCAGCCAGGAATCATCTTGTCCACGGGATTTTTTCTTTTTCCAGTATTTTTAAAAATATTTTAATATGCTAGTAATATTTGGTGAATAATATACCGAAAGGTTTGATTACTAATAGAGCGGAATGGCGTCGTATGATCCATGTAGCCGACCCCACCTAGTGGGATAAGGCTTTGTTGTTGTTGTTGTATGCTAGTAATATTTGATAAAGATAATGAATAATCTAAAACTATTACAATCTTATTAAACAAAGGAAAAATGATTTTAATCTAAGAAACCAAGTGAGGATGACTTATTTGTATTCCTGAGGTTTGAAATAGGAAGAAGAATTCATACCATTATAAAGTCTGCCTGCCTTGGGTTATCATTGATGGATATCCTTACAAGCGCCGAGCCAGGATTTTTGGCCTTTATGTTAAAGAAAAGATTAGCAATGCACAAAGATAAATGCAAAGCATATATTTTTTGAGGGAGAAATGTACATAAACAAAACCATTAAGAGATTCATATATGAGATCCTTAACAAGTTTTAAGAAACAAAAAATAGACAACGGCAAAACCTGCAGAATGACAATCTCATTCCCATTATGTGTAGTGTTGACGCCCTTTGCCATGAATATTGACAGAATATCGGGACGATTAGTCTCAACCTCGAAAGGAAATGCACCATATGCTTCAGCGAAAGGATATCCTGATAAACAACATTCAGGCAGGCTAGCACAACAGCCAAATGGGAAAATATAGATAAATATGAAACTTTTATCTAATATAATTCATAAAAAGAATATATTATATATATTAAATAAATATATAAATAAAATATTGCAAAGTACCTAAATCATCACAGTAACTAACAAGCAACTCAAGGTTTGCGTTGATAGCTAAGTAAGCAACATGGAGTGAAGATTCTGTTGTAGCCACCCGTACTTGTGAAACCTAAATAGGAAGAGAACAATTATGCCTTTAAAAAAAAGGTTTTCCATTGAAATGTAGACAAATAACTCTACTGTGGTACTTCTAAGTTGCTGAAAGTAACTAAAAGCTAAAATGGTAGCTGAAAGAAAAATAGATTAAAAGCATATAACATATGAATTTATAGTAACTAAGCTGAAAGTGGTAGCTACTCCCAACAGGTCTCTGCCAGAAAAAGTTGCCAGAAGATAAACCATATAAAAAGTCAACAAAGATAAGCAAAAATGATGCATGTTGCATGAATATAATATCATGCCTGTCACTAATGTTGTCAAAATTGCATCCCAACTCGTAGAATCGGACAATTCTATGACCCTAAGCCGCCAATTCGTGCTCCATCCTATGCTGGGACACATCGTGGGATCGCTGGGCACGCTCGTTTCCAGTGATCCCACTTTATTTTTTGGCCAAATTTAGTGGTCACTTGGTGTGACCACGTGAGCCCAAACCCATAAGGCGTGTTTGGCAGTGGGAACTAGGGCCAGAACTTGGCCTAGTTCCCACCAGTTCAGGCAAACACCATGCAAAGTTCTTGCCTGGTTCTCGCTTCTCAGCTAGAACCAAGTGGTCACTTTTTTTTACTTTTTACTTTTTAGGTACATATGTATAACATTATTTAATATAATAATATATATACTTATTTATTAATATATTATTAGAAATAAAATTATTTGGTTCTAATAATTAAAAAATTTATTAATTAGTTATTGCTTAGTATTATTGTATAATAAAATTATAAAAGAATCGTAGTAATTAACTCAATTGATGTATATAATTGTATTTATTGTATTATAATATGAAATAAATACAATTAATGTAAAATATTATATTTATTATAATAGAATTTTATTAATTAAAATTTTCAGTTATTGTTAGAAAAAATATATTATATTTAGATATTAAGATTTACATAAACTATAATATTAATAATATATAAAATATTTAATCCAAATTAATATTAATATATCGCGACAACTTATTTTTTAATAAAATTTTAAATTAGTAATTACATATAACATTTTTATATTAGCCGACCCCACCTAGTTGGATAAGGCTTTGTTGTTGTTGTTGTTGTTGTATATAACATTTTTATATGCTACGAGGGTTATTTCCTTGGTTTTGCATCTAACCCTAATATATGAACTCACCGTAGGGCCTCCCCAAATTATTCCTTGATTTCCACTTTAGTCCATCCGTCTCGTTCCGTTAACTTTCCCGTCATTTCCAATTTTTTCAATTTATTAAATGACTAAACTACCCTTCTCCTTTTTTAATGTTTGAAAAGATATAATAATAAATAATTATATAGAATAAAAAAATGTAAAAAAGGTGTTCCTCCTCTCCCTCGCCAGAGGGAGGGCGACGGGGGAGGGGAATCGTTGTCGGGAGTCAGAGGGAGTGAAGAGCCGGTGAAAGCTTGGGTGTTGGCTCTGCTGCTGCCCCTGTCCGCAGCCATCGATCCCCTACCCCGAGCGCCTACCCCCGCCGATCCCCTCCAACACCGGCGAGTCCCTCTGACCCAGAGCCCCTGTCCACACGCCGATCCCGTTCGACACTCCCGCCTGCCCACCGATCCCCCCGCCCCATGGCTCTCCTGCTACCTCCCCATCGCCCGCGATAGAGCCCACCCACTGCCGTTAGAAACCCTGCCACCGAACCCCTCCGACTCGCCGCCGATGGCTCACCTGCCCCCACGATCTCGCCGGCGACGAGATCGCAGAGGGGGGGGACACCACATTTTTTCTTTTTTTTATATTTATTATATTGTATTATTTTAAACTTTTAAATATTATAAGAGATGAGAGAAGGGTAGTGTAGTAATTTAATAAATAAAAAATGATGAGAAAAATAATAGAACTAGACGGATGGACTAACGTGGAAATTGCAAAATAATTTAGGGAGGCGCTAGATGAGTTCATATATTAGGATTAGATGTAGAAAATCGCGATAATTTATGGG
This sequence comes from Pontederia crassipes, assembly GCA_030549335.1. NCBI lineage: Eukaryota > Viridiplantae > Streptophyta > Magnoliopsida > Commelinales > Pontederiaceae > Pontederia > Pontederia crassipes. The sequence goes on from CM060193.1 coordinate 1,399,902, forward strand.
AGGTCTAAGGAAAAAACCCTGGTAGTAATTTTATATCTCATAAAATAATGAATTATATTCTTACTTCTTACGTTTTATCCAAACACCCACCAAAACTTATCTATCAAATCAACTTCTTAAATTCTCATCATTACATTTTCATCCAAACACCAAACCTAAACTTTTCTATCTAATCGATTAGTTCTCGATAACTAACGAGAACTTAAAAATTCCCATCTAAACACAGCCATAAGGAAAAAACCCGAGACTCAATGCCCTAGTTACCTCCGCTGAGCGTTGCTGCCACCTGCCGCCGTGCATTGCTGCTGCCTGCTGCGTGCTGTCGTGCGCTGCCGCCGTGTGTTGAATCCCTCCTCTCTCTCTCTCTCTCTCTCTCTCTCTCTCTCTCTCTCTCTCTCTCTCTCTCTCTCCATTCTTTTCTTCGCACGCACCATTCTTTTCCTCCCCCCTCAATTCGCAAGCAGGGAGCCGAGAGTTGTGGTCTCCCTGTTCGCGTCTTCAGCATGCAGGAAGCAGCGCAGGGCTCCTGCTCGTGAGCAAGGAGGCCTACACCGAGGTTTCCCTGCTGGTGCCGTACCAGCAAGCAGGAGTTTTTTTAGGATTAAGATTATATGACTGTTTAACTCCGCCTATGTTTTATAGCCGGTCCCAAGCCCGGATAAAGGAGGAGGGTTGTGTTAGGCCCCGACAGCCAGCGTAAAACTCTGCCGAATCTCATGAACATGGATCAACGAATATGACGTCGTATGATCCATGTAGCCGACCCCACCTAATGGGATAAGGCTTTGTTGTTGTAAGATTATATGACTGTTTACGACTTGTTTTCCAGTAAGTAACCTGTTTAATTAGGTTTAAAATTATATAGCTTTTTTTAAGGATTAAGATTATATAGCCTGTTTAAGACTAAGTTAGGAATTACTGAATTAGGATTTGTTATTTTGAATTTTGATGACTTGGATGTCAAAACTTATTTTACTTTTGGTAATTTGGAATATGGATATTGGTCCTTTGACATGTTGCTTTTTGAATATTTGATAACTTGATGCAAATTTTGCTTTATTATAAAGAAATTACAATGTTGTCTTTAGGTTCATGCCAATTACAATGTTACGTGTTCACGATTTACATTGTTTCCCAGCCCTCTGTGTCTTGTCCGTTTTACGTGTTTGACAACATTGTTTGTCATCATATCATTGTCAACCATTCAAACAAATTCTTCTACTTCTTTAAAGATTGCTTAGCATATCCCAATCCTATTAATTATTAAGATAAAATGCTGCCATATTCAGAGTTTGAGCTACACTAGTGTTGCATTAATCATATATTAGATGCATGGAACTTTCTTACTTGTGGCTCAGAAACAACAATCCTACAATTTAGGGTCAACCAAACATAAGACTGACATAATAATTAATGATCTGAATTTCATGAAGGAAAATGAATGAAGGACAACATGCTAACCACAGACACATTATAGTTTGAACTTTTTTTTTGAGAGGGAAAATGATGACACATTATAGTTTGAACTAAAGTGAATGCAATAGTTCTGAAGGAACAGAATCTCACATATAAATGATTTTCAGACTAACCTCAGTGACTCTTATACAGCATGCAATTTCTGTTCTTCCAGTTGTTTGGTCTTTTGCTTGGATGCAAGTGAGATCCTTGCTTCCTTTTGTTCTAATTTTTCCTCCATCAATAGTTGTAACATCTTTTGATTGGTCATGCCTTCCACAGACTCTCATAACAGAGTAAGAGGTCCTTCTGTGGTTATTTGAATCTAGATGTCCATAGGAGTTGGACAATCTAGGCAAAAGTTCTGAAGTCGTATAAAAAGGGGGTAGAAGCCAAGTTATAGGTATTCCAAGAGACAAAGGAGGGTCAGGTACCACTTCTAAAGTTTTTGATGCATTATACAAGACTTTTTTAGGAGAACCAAATACTATGAAATCACATGATACCATTACAGAAACTTCTGTTTTGCCTGCAGACCTGTTCATAGAGGAAATCCATTAAGGAGCATCTCCAAAGGTTATTAAAGTAATAAAACTTTGCCTCCATGTTCCTATTTGCATGTAACAACAATGAAAAAAAAATTTGTGCTAGTTTACAAAGCAATTAAAGATGAGCTATTTGATATAATACATTATACTAATAAAAAATTACAGCTTCAGAATCAGGAGTCATTTTCTGTCCCATGCTTTTTATTTTTTATTTTATTTTTGAGGGGAAAAAGGATGGCCACCAAAGTTTGTGGTTGCCATCCATGTATATATATATATATAAATATGAAATGGACAAAATGTACAAGTGTGAGCTCTCAAGAATAGAGCGGCAAAGAGAAAGAGGTGTACCTCAGCTACTCAAAACTACTCACATGCTTTTTATTGCAACCTACTTGAGTTTGCATCATCAACAATAACAAATTTGGTTCACATTTTATTACTTCCAGGATTTGAAAATCCGAGATAAAGTTTAATAACAGCGGAGAACCTAATGTGCAATAGTGGCCATTAACAAATGGTGGTCAAAAGAATAGTTGGAAATTGCAATATCGACAATCAATGTGAAGATAAAAAAGCAGATGTTCCATGCTTCAGCCTCTAATCTTTTCTATCTAGACCAGCGATAAGTTTACATATTGATTCTGTAAGTACCCCTATTCATCTCATTCTTTACCATTCGCTGCCTACAATAATCCTACATCTTTTAAATTTCAAACTTCAAAAAACCGAGTGCATAATGGCTGTCAAATGCATCCCATGGTACCTACTTCGAACTTCTCATAAACATGTAGAAGCACTATACGAGACTCTGTCAAGTTGAAATAACCTAGTGGAAACACTTTCAGGGCAGATTGCACACTCAGATGGCGAGCTCTCGGGTGTCACTAAAAGTCAAGATTTGTTTGGCTCATGCGGCGTAACAGGATCCTCACCATAGTATACAAGACGAGATGGGCGCCTAACATAGACACATATTGCCCACTGTGTTGCAAGGCATAGGACATCGCTCATCTTTTCTTTGAGTGCACAGCTTCCAGAGAGTTTTGGTCACTGATGTGCACACCGGGAGCACTCCCCTCAGAAGTAGAGACATTCTGAGTTTCTGACAGTCATTCCGCACTCTTGCCAGGCAGAGACAGAGTTGGGGCACTGTTGATGACCTTTTTGGCCAGTACCCGAGCTATTTTGCTCCAGTGCAACCGGATCGTTTTTTGTGGGGAGCAAGAAAGTTGAGAATATTGAACATCACACTACTTTTCTTTTTTGGGGAGTGGGGTTTTGGTTAAGTTCATGTACATGTACATCCTTCCTCTTTTGCCGCTCTCTTCTTGAGAGCCTACGTTTGTACATGTTAATCCTTTCATAGTGATATATATATATATCTGGATGACAACTACAAGGCTTGGTAGTCATCTGTTTCCTTCTCAAAAAAAAAAGAAGGAAATAACCTAGTTGTTCAGGAGAATGTCCTCGTTTATGCTATTCTCTGTTTATCTATTATGGTAAAATCTGCAAGAATTATGGTGCCAAATTTTGACTTTAGAACTCTCCCAGATCGAGCCCTAAAGAATACTCATAAAATTTAATGGCCAACACTATTTTCCTTTATATACAGTAATAAGGACAAACTTCATGAAGAGTAGTTGAAAATGTATAGCATATTCAACACCAAAGAGAATCAACTTATTCTTTCTGTTGGACAGAAATAGCCAGCAATATATGCTTGTCAAACAGATTGTATCCATGTTAGGGTGCAAACCTCCCAGACAACGTATTAATATATGGATGAGCATTATCAAATGTGTAACACGGGTACTCCATTCCTTCACAAGTATTAGCATGCGAACTTTCAGTCGTTTGAAATGTGATCACCTAGTATTAAGAAAAGGTCTTAAATTTCCACTTGAAGGAAGAAAATAACCCGCAATAGTTTCAAGATGCACAGAGATCATAAAGGATTAAATTAGCTTCACCTTCTGATCTGCGATTGTCCACTTGAAATCTTGACAAACCTCGTAGAAGGAAAACAAATCTCCCTGCATCACACATCATTGAATGAGATAATTGCTGATAAAAGTTACAAGACACTGACTCAATTTTTCCAGCACAGCTGCGTACCTTGGGAATTACAGGAAAAACTGGCATTTTGCATCCCACACAAAGTTGAGCACTTTGTGGGTTCAAAATCATCTGTTCTGGAATATCAACTTGTATTTTTGCATATGCTTCACAAATCAGCATGCCCCCATTCCCATAAACAGATGCACGAATAGTCTAATCCACAGAAGCAACAACATTATGACTGCTTCAATTAAGTGACAAGATTATTAAATTAATCATAAAATAAGACTGGCTCTTTCAAGAAAAAAGAGTACAGCCAACCATCCTTAGATTGATTGTGAGTCGACAGAAATGTAAGCAAAAGTAGTTAAAGAAACAAACTTAAAGGAGGCTCAACTACTTACAGCATTTCCTTTGGCATTTGCTAAAACTTTTCCCCAAGATTTCTCGACTATGGCGGTCTCTTCATGCATGCTGGAATACTCAATGAAAGCTCCAACACTTGGGCCATCCTTCACGGTAAGCTGCATAGATGATAATACTCAGATGAAGCATCTAGATTTTCAAAAAATAACATAAAACATACGAACAGAGTATAATTAAACTTTACACTTGCAGAGCAGGCAATAAATATATTCAGATTGAGCATATAGCTTTTGGCAGTACGTGCATAACAAAATTGAGAAGAAATGAACTCTTCCATAGAACAACAAGCACTTGACATGTTGTACTCATGCACTAAATAGCAAGCTAAAAAATAGAAAAGATTACCACATAAGAAGCACCAGGTGCAAGATAAACATATTCAGGATGTACTCGCAGTGGCCTATATACTTCAACCTTAACAAGTTGACTGAAAACTTCATAGCCAGAGAGTTGTCTGACACTGAGCTGAAATTGAATACTTTATCAGCAATCACATGTTACAAAAAGCAAAAAGTCATTTAAATATTGTGATGATAGGCATGTACTATTTTTGCACTTACATAGACAGTAGTAACACCACGGCTTGTTGCTCTTATTGAAAAGACAGGTTCACAAACTATGGAATCCCCTGAGGAAAAGTTCCTGTTGACAAGCTCAAGTATGCCATCCTCGAAATGCACTCTTATTTTCATGTACATATACTTCAAGGAAAAAGATCACAAAGAAAAAACCACTTTCAATGACAAGTTAGTGAAATGTGAGAAGCTCACAAGAAGACAAGGTCCTAATGATAGTTCAAACAAGAAAACTCAAGCCGATCCATTTCCTATGACCCCAGGACAAAATGTGTAAGAAAGCTGATGTAACATATGCAACTTTCAAGAAGGGAGCAGATGCAAAGAACTCTCAAAGAGTTTACACTATACAAAAAGTAGTTTATATATCAATCAAATACACGGACGTTGAGGAGACTACACAAAATGAGTAAGTGACATATACCTGGGAAGAATCAAATATGCTTCCATCCTCGGTCCCTGCCGAAATGTCAAAACTTCTAGTAGATCCTTCCTACGAATTGGAAAGCAGATGCATCATGCATTGTTCTGCAAGGGAAAGAACTAACCAGCAGATAAACCATTACCATGAGGAATATCTCTTCTTCTGATATAATCTTAATCCAATCGACATTAGCAACCTTAACCTGTATTTATCAAGGATTTTCTGAGCATATATCACTTCTATTTGAGACTCAGTTTGATAATTGAAACAGAAAAAATTGTAAAAAAACAAGCATTTTCCAAGGACAACGAGAATTTGATATTCAGACGAAAGGTGTGACGAGTCATTTCAACATGAAGCAAATCCAATTAATAAAACCAACCAAAATGTTGAAGAAGGAAAAACAAAAGATGCAAGTTATGCATTTTATAGATGGTGCTACCTCATAGAGTTTTGAAGGCAAGATATGGAGCAACAATTAAGTTACTCTGTTCGTCACCAAAGGATCATGTGTACGAGGGTTGCATTAGTCTTTCTGTGAAAGCAAGGGCAAAATAGTGTATATAAGTGCCCGCTCTCGTCTACTGCTGCTAGCATTGAGCACTTGCCTCAAAGGATTTGACCTTTAGACAGTTAACATTAATTTCTCTGAATACTAAATAGCTTCAGTCCAAAAGTTGCTTCTGAAGAAAGCAGGTGCAAACTATTCAATACTATAAAAGCAAGCAAATAAAACCTCCAGAAGCCTTCTACTTAAATTTTAGTCAAGAAGTTTTGATTAACCATCAGAATGTAAAATTCCTAACAAAAAATTTAGTCTACAGTTTGTCATGGGAATTGAATGGTTGTGGCAGTTAAGAAAATCAGCATGTTATCGCTGAAAATTGCAATAGATACAACATCCTCGTTATAGGCTATTGTCATTATTCAACAATATTATTGATCAAGTTTCAACAGAAAAAGAAAACGACAGCAAACTATACAGCATTTTATACATTGTGACATTATTGAAAATGCAAACAGAATTACAGAAAGCAATTACAGGTAGCAGTCAGAAATTAGTTACATCTTTTGAGGTGCTTGTCATGAGAACAATATCCTTTTTGTAGAATTTTTTTAGGAGACCTTTTTGTAGAACTTGAGACAATGAAATAGCCACATTGTATAGTTCACACTTGAGACAATGAAATCAATAAGTCCGAAGAAGACAATAGCAAGGCTCATCATCTCAAAACATCAGAAAGAGGATTGTCAAATAAAATATATATTGAAAAAAAAGTGTACATATTTATACCAGGGCTGAAGTAACAGCAGGAGGAGAAAGACCAATGTCACGAACTGTCACAAGAGTTGTCCCTAAGCCCCTTGCATGAACAGTCAAATATAAGCATGTGGTACTCTCAGGAAGTTGGCTTATCTGTGCTGCTTGTGTATCATTTGTATAAGCATCTATGAAGCAGGTTCCCCCAGTAACAGAAAGATTCACCTAAAATAAACAAACAGAAAACATCATCGAGAATGAAAGGAAAAACAAAGAAACAAAGCAATTATATTGTGTATTATGGATTTCTGGAAACTGAAGATTACAAGGCATACAAAATGGAAGGCTGTGAAAACAAAAAGCAAACTAGATGAATTAAATGTCGTTCTTAAATTTTTTATGAACTTCACAATCTCATCATATGGAAGCACATACATATTTGAACAACAATTAAAGCAGCAGTCTTTTGATTACTGAGGAATGTCTAAGCTGAAAGAATCATACCTTTGCCTCAGGATGAAAAACTAACAAGGTGAACTCTGGTAGTACTCGCAAAGAAGAAACCAACTGCAAAAATATGAAGGAATAACAATTTTTGAAAGGAAAATAACTAAATTTATCTCCTCGAAATCACAACACAAAACCATATATTTGAGCAAACCTGCAAAGTTATTGCATCTGTGAGCCTGCTTTCAGATCCCTCAAGAAATCCATACACTTCTCCATATAGAGGATCTGCAATCGTTCTGGAAGGTCCACCTACAGTAGCACGAACAGTACACTGCCAATAAGCAAGAAACTTGAGTTTGGAGATTGCACTTAATACCTGCACTTGTCACTTGATGACCACCTCAAATGCCCATAAGCATTTTAATCAAATCAAAGCACACAAGCATCACAGGAGATAAAGACCTATCAGCAAGAGAATGGAAGTGGCACTAGAAAAGTGTTTGTTAAAAAGGGAATCCAGAAGACCCGTTGTGACAATGTAAGATAGAAAAAAAATGTTAGTTAAAAAACAGCCATGCACTTCCAGAATTTAGCTCCAAATTTGATGTGCATAATTTATAACCTACCTGTTTATTTTAGAAATCAGCCCAAAACAAATCTAACTGAACAACCCATATTAGGCAGCTACATAGTGAACCACTTTTTCAAAAGAAAAGAAAGATGCTGCAAAATACGGCAACATCAACCACATGAAAAGTATGTAGTGGAAACATACCAGTCCTGACTCATTTTGCAGAACCAGAAACCTCTCCCAGGTAGCCGAAGTAGCATCCTCATTGCTTTTGAAGTATGCCAGTTCTTCACAATCACTTAATTCCCACGTCACATAAAGAGAGGATGAGTTTGCAAAAAATCTTCCGGTTGCATGAACACTCACAGCGGATATGCGTATTGTGCATCCATTTGGCACTGTGATATGAGAAATGCGAAGTCTTCCAGGACCACGATCAGCAGTGAAAGAAGCCTCTATAGCTTCAAGTGTGTTTGCTGTTTCACAAGATAAAATACATAAGCACAAACCTAACCATTTATATATATTTGTGGAAAGGCCTGTTCTGATATCCTGGCAATGCCTGTACCTCGTGTTTTTTTTTTCTTTTTTCTTTTTTTGAGGAGAAAAAGGATGACCACCAGTGTTGTGGTTGTCATCCATCTATATATATAACCGTGCAATGAAGGTCATATACAAGTGTAGACTCTCAAAGAGAGCAGCAAAAAGATGGAAAGTATCTCGACTAATCAAATCCCCACTCCCGAATAAGAAGAATGTGGTGTACAATGCGCTTAGCATGACATCTCTCACCACAAAAAATGATTCGGTTGTATTGGAGCCAAATGGCCCCACGCACGCCAGCGCCGCTCTCCACCTCGGTCTCTAACGGGTCAAATCTTGAAGTGTGTGGTCCCCGAGTGAGGTGATAACATGCCAGTGATGCTCGTTTGCTGCCAAATCCCTCGAGATGTCGGGCATTTAAAAATAGATGGGTGATGTTCTCCCCTGCCTCGCCGGACAGTACATAGAATGTGTCATGTGAGGTGCCCATCTCGCCCTTTACTTCCTGGTAAGAAGCCTAACACGCCACATGAGCCATGCAAAGATCTTGACTTTCAACGATATCCGGGCGCGCCAAATGAGTCTACAGTCGTCCTGAACTCCTCCGACAAAGTGGTGGCGAGCAGGAAACAAATGTAGAGGCTGTGCGCCAAGGACTCTTGATAGCCATACCCAATCGTCTAATCTAGAGTGGTCTGGGCAGAGGGGGGCTGATGAAGTGCCAAGAGCGCCATGAAACGCTGATTTGAAAGGTGTGAGCCGAATAGGGGGGACCATGAGCCCGAGCATAGGCCACCAACCTCAGCCCACGTCTCCGCCGAAGTCGCCTCGGGGTGCGTAGCCAAGGTCCACAGGCGGGGGAATGCCATAGAGAGTGCCCCCCGTGATCAATCATGTCGCGAATTTGAGATAAATAATATTTGTGATTCATGTCTAAAAGGTAAATAAACCGAAAGTTCATTTAAATTAAAAATAGTAGAAAGGAAAAATAGAACTATACAAGAAATGGCTAGAACAATTTTAAATGAAAACAAATTATCAAAGTATTTTTGGGCGAAGGTCGTAAACACATTATGCCATGTTCTTAATAAGATTTAGGCCTTTTGAGAAGAAAACATGTTTTAAAGTGTTATATGGAAAGAAATTCAATATTTCATATTTCAAAGTTTTTTGTTGTAAATACTATATTTTGAATGTCAAAGATAAACTAGACAAATTTGATGCTAAATGTGATGATGGTATTTTTCTTGATTATTCTAGTACAAATAAAGCTTATAGCGTGTATAACAAAAAAACATTAGTTGTTGAAGAGTCTATTAATGTTAAATTCAATGAGACATGATTTTTGTATGAGCAAGCAAGTGCATGATGACGATGAAGAAATAGTTGAAGTGCAAAGACAAATTAATGATGTACAAAATGAGAAATTGGACGAGGCGAAAGTTGACTCACCAAAAGTGGAAGAAATAGAAAAACCTCAAAGAGGAAAACCAAATCATTCCAAAAAATTGGAGACATGCCTCATCACATCCACTTGATAAGTCAGGTAATATAAATGAAAGTATAAAAACTAGAAACTCTTTAAAAAATCTATGTGCTTATTCGACATTTCTTGCGAATTTTGATCCCAGTAATATAGATGAAGCACTTGAAGATCCAAATTGGATAAATGCAATGCATGAGGAATTAAACAATTTAAAAAAAAAATCAAGTGTGAAAACTTATGAAAAGACCCAAGGACCATCCCATCATTGGAATCAAATGGATCTTTCGATACAAGTTAGATAAAAATGGTGTCATTGTGAGGAACAAGACTAGATTAGTGACCAAGGGTTACTCACAAATTGAAGGGATTAATTTTGATGAAACTTTTGCTCTCGTCGCTAGACTTAGGCAATTCGAATGCTTTTGGCTTTTGCATGTTATAAAGGTTTTAAATTTTTTCAAATGGATGTAAAATCGACTTTTTTAAATGGTTTTATAAATGAGGAAGTTTATGTTGAACAACCTCAAAGTTTTGAAAATCCAGATTTCCCTAATCATGTTTTTAAACTTTAAAAAGTTTTTTATGGATTGAAACAAGCTGCTCGAGCTTGGTATGAAAGATTAAATTCATTTTTAATTGAAAATAGTTTTTAAAAGGGAAAGTTGACACCACATTATTTTTAAAACAACAACAACAACAAAGCCTTATCCCACTAGGTGGGGTCGGCTACATGGATCATACGACGCCATTCCGTTACATTATTTTTAAAACATATGAAAAATGACATTTTAATAGTACACATATTTATGTTAATGATATTGTTTATGATGCTACTAATGAATGCTTGTGCAAAGAATTTAAAGCTCTTATGCAAAAACAATTTGAGATGAGTCTTGTAGGAGAGCTCATTTTTTTTCTAGGCCAAGTGAAATAATCCAAGATGAATTTTTTCTCAATCAAGAAAAATACACAAGGAAGTTGCTTAAAAGATTTGGGATCAATGAATGCAAGCTGAGCACAACCCCTAAGAGTACCACTACAAAATTGGATAAAGATGAAAAAGGCAAATCCATTGATAAAAAAATACAGAGGTATGATTGATAATTTGCTCTATTTAATGACATTCAGACCAAATATAATGTTTAGTGTATGCTTGTGTGCTAGATTTCAATCCGCTCCCAAAGAATCACATTTAATTATTGTTAAAAGGATTATGCGCTACTTAAAGCACACATATGAATTAGGCATTTGGTATGATAGAAATTCCCTATTTGAATTACATGCCTACACGGATGCGGATTTTGCCGAGTGTAAAATTGATAGGAAAAGCACCAGTGGGACGTGTTGCTTTCTTGGCAGCTCTCGCATCTCATGGGCTAGCAAGAAACAAAACTCCATCGCACTTTCTACCGCCAAGGCCGAATATATAGCCGCCAATAATTGTTGTGCACAAATATTATGAGTAAAACAACAATTGCTTGATTATGGTGTGAATTGTTCCGATGTACCCATGAAGTACGATAACACGAGTGCTATAGAAATGACCAAAAATTCAATTCAATATTCTAGGACTAAACGCATTGACTTGCGATATCATTTCATTAGAGATCATATGACCCTTAAGGACATTGTCATTGAATATGTGTCCACTGAAGTTCAACTTGCAGACATTTACAAAACCCTTGAGGGAAGAACATTTTTGCATGCTTAGAAGAGAATTAGGAATGATTGAATCTTGATTGCATATCAATTCTAAGTAAAAGTGACTTGGTTATGCAATATCACTTTTGACATAAATCGAACATTGAAAGTGTTGCACAACACTTACATTTATGTGAAATATATCCCTGGAACAAGATCTTAATGGTTAAAATTTCGAAAATCAATGAAAAAGTGGCTATAAGACTAGGATCAATCGACCGCTAAGCTCTACCGATCGACCGGTATATGACTGAATCATGTTGCTATCCATCGACCGATGGAGTTCTTTTTGCAAAACAACTAATCGGTCGACCGGTCGACCGATATATGCAAAAATCGCGGACATATAAGATTTGACCGGTCGACCTCCCTTCATCTTTCACTCGACCGCTGCACTAGCCACCGCCCGTCACCTCTCCGCGATGCCGCTGTCGATCGTCCGTCCGGCCATCGTCGTCACCCTCCCTCTTCATCACCACCATCCGCGACCCCGTCGTCGACCTACCGGCCGCCGACATCGTCCTCTCCGTCGGCTCTTCCTTCGTTGACCTCCACCGTCATTCCCTCGCCGCCGTCCTTTCTCTTCTTTCTCTGCCACCGTCGACCTCCCACTAGCCACCGCCGCCGCTGACCTCCGCCGCAATCGCCATCACATCTGCTTCCTTCCGGCCGCCCTTTCATGACATCCTCTTCCTTCCGGTCGCCGCCGCCGCAGTCTCCCTCTCGCCACTCGACTACCCTCCCTCTCATTGTTGTCCTCTCCCTGTCCCCCCTAGCCGTCGTGGTTCCCTTTCGGCACCCCTTCCAACCACCGGTACAGTAATCGATCAGACCCCTTTTCTTCCTTCCACCCCATAGGCTAGTCTTTCAGCATCGTCATCATTATGGCTCAGGTGCACATCGCATTCGTGTCCTCGCAAATGAGCCCCGAACCTGACGCAAAATCGAAACCCGAACCCGCGCCCGTCCAACATGGACGAGACCGCAGACAAGGACGATCCTGGACGTGCTCGTCAACCACCTTCCATGGCCCTACTGATTTTGATAGTCACCTCTTTGTTACTTGGGCTGTCTACACTTGTTTTGATGCTTTGTACGCCTCTCGCAATGTCTGGTGTGCCTACAACGTTGATTGGAGCGCTTTGAACATTCCAGATGTTGAGGAGATGTTCGTAAACATCGGTTGGCTGCCACTTCTCTCTCATAGAACGTGTGTATCCCCGTCTTGTTTGTCATTTCTATGCGAATATGACGGTCACTCGAAAGGCTATCATCACCTATGTCCTTCGCATACCCATTCGTCTTGATCGTGACCATCCCTATCACATCTTTGGTGTTCCGTGCCCATTACCCGATTTCTTTTCATTTGTCACTCATGGTTGGCCTTCCGATTATCTCCCGATCACATATGGCATTTGTACGATTTTCAGTGAACATGATATCCACTATACCGTCGAATCGGCCTATAGGCATCTTCATCCAACAATGAAAATGGCTCGTCACATTCTAAGTCATATGAGTGCTCCTCGAGCCAGGCACTATACAGAGGTCACTCACTTTGATCTCTTCTTTCTCCATTGTCTCTGTATCCACGATGTCTCATTTCTCCATTTTGGCCATTTTGTTTTCTATCAATGCTCGTGGTCGGTTCCACTTATATTTTGGAGCCTAGATCGCTAAGATTTTACTCCATTTTGATGTCGACATTCCTGTGGGCGAGGAGAACATCCAACCCCACCCTGCTGAAGTCATCGATTCCGCGACTTTGCACCGAAAGCATCTTAGGTTGGGAGAGTCAGCACCGATAGATACTGACGATGGAGTTGATGTCACAAATGGAGAGCCAGTGTCGATGGATACTCAAGACGCACCGAAGGCTGGCCCTAGCTTCCCAACATGCAGCCTCGGCTTCCTGTGGCGTCTATGATTTCACGGCCCTTTCATAGTAGGTGGATGTCATAGATCGTCGCGTGACACAGATGGATGTCGTTCGACGGATGGAGCGTGACTCCCGATACCTTGTTGGTTCGCTACAGGTCTACTATGCGTCGTAGGGATTTATTCCGCCTGTAGCTCACGATGATAATAATCCTGATGAGATGTAGATGGGTTGCCTCCCTCTTTGATGATGTCAAAAGCGGAGAAGTTTTGGGACGATGCTATTTATTTCTTTTAGTTCGATGTTCCTTAGTTGCTATGTGTTTGTACTAGTGTCGTGCACCATTTTGTAGTGACTATAGTCACATTTGTTAGTGCGTGGACACATGATGTATGTATTGACTACGGATGTAATGTGATGACTTTGTTTCATGATGAATGTGTTAAACATTTGATTTCATATTTATTTTGTGCCTTGTTGACGTCGAATGTTCATATTGTTTCATATTATTATGACAATATAAAAGGACACTTATTTAAGGGAAGAAAATGTGAAATATGCATGAATGTAGGGGGAGCATGCTTACTACTTATTCTCTATATTTACAATTCATTTTTTTTCTTCTCTCTATTGTCCAATTAGTTTGTCATTATCAAAAAGGGGAAGATTGTTGAATCCTATGTTTTAATGATAACAAATTAAATTGGAAATAAAAGTTACTAATCTATGCTCTAAGATTGATATGACCTCATTTATAGAAGAAATCGCCAAGTTAAACGATAAAAATTAAGATTCTACACACTGGCGATCGGACGATCGATATAAGTGGGAGAAATGATGAGACTACGTCGGTCAATGGTACGATCGTTGCACAGGTCGACCGATCAACTCAAAGGCTTATTTAAAAAATCTCAATATTATACCGGTAGTTAGACAAGTCGACCGACCATCAGAAGAATGAATTCAAGAAAATAACGAGACCATGTTGGTCGATGAACCGGTTGAAGGACCGCATAAAATCACAGATATGGCGCAACGGTCATATTGCCCGGTCGACCGGCCCATTAACGCGACCGATCGGTCACAGAGACAAATGAACAGTAGCAGCTATTTTTCAAAGAAATTATGGACGATTTTTTAGATGAAATTTTCACATGTAGAAGCCTATAAAAGGAATGTCAAAGCCAAAAAAAGCTTCCAAAGTAAGATCATTCTAAATCTCCTTTCAAGTTCTTGAGCCCAAAATTGCAAGTTCTTTCCTTTCTCTTCTAAATTTTGAGTGTGAAAAGTTTATGTAAAAGAAGAGAGTAAAACATTGTTTCGCTCTTTGTAAGAGGTGGAGCGGAGAAGAAAGCGTGTGGTGTAAAAAGGGTTGTTCTCTCCCTATAAGAAAAGAAAAAGATAGTGGATCTCCGACGGTCTCGAGGTCGAGAAGTCGGAGCGGGGACGTAGTGCAAAGAGTTGAGGCTGAACCTCGTCAACATATCGTGTCTCTTAGTGTTTGCCCTTTATCTCTCACTTATGCTCTATCATTATTTGCTTGTGATCGGTTTTATTGATTTTTCGAAAGTGATTTTAAGAAAAGATTTTTATACACCAATTCACCCACCCCCCTCTCTTGGTGCTTTCATTCCTACAGCAACCATTCAGCAGATCGACGCCATGCTGAATCTCCAGTGACCACAGGACTATGAGGGAGGGAAGCGCATGGGTCAGGGGGCGCTCCAGTGAACCGCGGAACAGAGCATGTGTCGTTGGTGTGTGACGACAAGATGATCTCCGGTGGCCCTCTCCTCAACACCGGAGTCATAGAAGGGGACCCGAGCAGTGACATGCGAAATGGCCGACCTCTAGGCACCTGTAGCAATGTGATAGCGGCTGGCGGGGAGAGCGATTGTCACGAGCGCGGACAAACGTGGTCCGCCCGTCGAGGCGCAGCGCCCAACGCTGCATTTTGGAATCCAGGGAGAGGCTTTGCAACAGGGGACGTAGTTAGTGCCGCCGGCAAGGATTGCTGGCACCAGGTGCGCTTGGAGTTAACTACTTTGTAGGTCTCTTCATGAAGTTTTTTTAGGAGAATCTCTTCAAGAAGTTTGAAGGTTATTTGAAGGAAAAAAAAAACTTTTTGGATGACCAAAATTTCATCTGCATGTACCTGGTTCATTGGCAATTATAGTGATTGATGAAGGGAAATCACATATAACAGGCAATTCCACTTCAGCTACAGCAGGACTTGGGTGATCATCTCCAACTAGATTTCCACGTGAAAACAGCAATTTCTGTGAAGATAAATTAACTGGTGAAAAACAAATAAACATATAATGATAATAATGCATATGCTAAAGTAAATGATTAAGAAACAAAACTTGAAGAAAACAATGATCTAGCATGATTATGTTACTTGTAAACTTACAAATTTCCCAACTGTTTGACAGAAAACTCTGTACAATCTTCTCCCTCCGGAATATTCATGTTGTTCAATATAAGGAACTTTTGACAAATCTTGTTCATCTAGGATGCTGACATTTTCGACAAAGTCAACCTTTTGATCCCATCTTTCAGGTCCTCCAAGCAATAACAAATCCATTGTCGACCCAGGGACAAGATACAGTTCATCAAGGCCTGCACTAAGCAAATCTGGAAAACCAACATCTACCCTAGAGAGGTCAACCCAATAACCACCATGTTGGTTCCCATTTTCGGCCTGATATACAACAAGTGGATGATATGCAGATATTGAAATGGTTGCTTCTAGAAAAACTGGGGCATCAAAAGATGCTGATTCGAAGGACAAACTCGCATGCAACACAGCTCGGCCAGCACTAGAAGCATATAGTGATGTAAAAGCACAAGGATAACCATAAACTGCGCTGGAGTCCTCTCTCATTGGAAAGATATCAAAAGTCTTCATGGCATCAGTATTATTGAGAAACTTAAACGGTTCACCCTCTGGAAACAACTTCCACTGGACAAATGAAGTAAATGTATCACATATGCTGAAGTAGTCTCCTAAAGAAACATAAAAGAAGATCCATGAGGAAGTTACAAACACAAATAACGCAAACAATTAAGAATCTAGAGAGGAAGGAGTAAGGACCATTTGATGTTTTCAATGTGACAGCCGCTTCAAGGTGTTTTCCAATAATAACTTCAACAGGAAAAGTTGGCAATATCACAATAGAAGACGGTACTGCAACCTCAATAAGCACCTACAGGGTGAAGAATTCACACATCAAGTTAAGAATTATATCCTTTTATTTAGAATGATCAGAATTGTATCATTATCAGTTGCTCAACTAACATGGAAAAGCATAACAGAATCTGCAATTAGAAATAATGTAATAGAACAATATTTTCAATTAGAATATTGCAATTTCACAAATAAACAACTTAGAGACGATTTGGAAGTTAGGCTAGGGGAGGATATAATTCCTCAAGTGACAAAGTTTAAATATTTAGGATCAATTGTAAGACAAGATGGGGAGATTAATGACGATATTAATCATAGAATTCAAGCTAGTTGGTGTAAGTGGAGGAAAGCCACTGGAGTTCTTTGTGATAGAAAAGTACCTAATAAAGTTAAAGGAAAATTCTATCGTACTGCTATAAGACCGGCAGTGTTATATGGTAGTGAATGCTGGGCTATGAAGGGACAACATGAACTTAAAGTGGGGATAGCCGAAATGAGGATGTTGAGATGGATGTGTGGTCATACAAGATTAGATAAGATTAGGAATGACCATATACGTGAACGAGTCAGAGTGGCTCCTATTAGTGAGAAAATGGTAGAGAATCGTTTGAGATGGTTTGGTCATGTTCAGAGAAAACAATTAGATGCGCCAGTAAGAAGAGTAGATCAAATAATCTGGAGTCCGATTAAAAGAGGGAGAGGGAGGCCAAGGCGGACACTTGGCGAACTAATAGAGCAAGATCTATTGGTGAATAATATACCGAAAGGTTTGGTTACTAATAGAGCGGAATGACGTCGTATGATCCATGTAGCCGACCCCACCTAGTGGGATAAGGCTTTGTTGTTGTTGTTGTTGTTATTGTAATAGAACAATATTTTCCCCACTTATGCCTTAAAATACCCATAACAAGGCAGATGAAAGCAAACATATGTTTATGTGCGAAATGAGAGAAGTAGAGAACAAAATGAGAATACAAGGGATGAAGCTCTTCCTAACGGCTTAAGCTTCTAGGAAAATTGGTTAGCACATCAAATTTCAACATGATACCAGAGGTCAAGAGTTCAAACCTAGTTAAGCTCTTATTAAAAAATATTTTCCACCATTAATTGTTGTCCACGTGATGGGCTGAACTAAATCAAAATTGTCACTAGCCCACACGTGAGCAGGAGTGTTAAGAATATAAAATTATTATATTGCTCTTCCTAACGGCTTAAGCTTTTAGGAAAATTGGTTGTACATCAAATTTCAGCATATGTTATTTAAAGTATTTTGAAAGATGAAAAAGAAAACTAACCCACTATTGTAGATACACCAATAAGAAGCCATGACCTTCTACAAATGTCAAACAACAAAGAGGCATACTTTTGTAAGTATAAGGGCTTCAAACACAACAACCCTCTCTCTCAAAAAAAAAATGAAGAAAAAGCAACACCCTTGATGAACCAAACTTCCCATCAGAATGTTTTATTTCAAAAATGGAATTTCTCTTTCAATACAACGCACAAAATGCATGAAAGAATGATTTGATGTAGAATAATGTCCATGCAAAAGATTGTCTTTTTTTTTCCTTTTTGAGGAAATGGAAACAAACTATCATGGATGATGATTATATGGAAAATATGTTCACCTCATCATAGTTTAATGCATCCAAGGCAGAAACCACTTTAATAATGGCTTGACCAGGCTGTTTTGTTTGCAAAAAACCAGAACCAGATACAGATGCAACTGACTCATCAGAAGAAAACCATTTGTAATCCTTCCATTGTTTTCCACACCCTAAAGAATGTAGTAACAAGATTATTTGAAGTCATTAAATCAATTAGATGATAGTATTATGCGATGAGAAACCCATCAACCTCCTGTTGCCTTCAGTTCAGCTTCTTGGAGCATCCCAGGAGCCCAGGGAAGTCTAATAGCTTTAGAGAATTCCCCTTTGCCAAAGCTTAATCTTACTTTGCTGCAGACATGAACATGCTGCACAACTGTGATAACCTAGAATTTAAAAATTACAGCACAACTTTCAGTATTTAGAAAACCATGGAGAACCCAAATGTCGAGAACAAAAGAAGAAATCAAAATTACCTCAGGTATCTTTGAGTTCTCTCTTTGATAACTAAAAGATGCAGACAGAGTACCTTGTCCCTGAGATATTGGTTTAAGCAACATTGATTTTTGCCAAACATAAGCATTTGCAACATCTTTTGGTGCAGCACGTAAATCCCAGAACTCGGTAGTGCTGCTTTCTAGTGTAAGATCATTCTTCTGCCATAGAAGGAATAAATCAAACTAAAAGAATTATTCTGTTCATCATTTACATAAAAATATGCAGACAGTTGACTCTCAGAAGATACCATTATCTATATGTATTGATCTCTGAATAAAAGTTAGTTTACGTTGAAACTCGATTACTCTTACAAAGCACTTCTTAGTGAAGGGACATTTATGCTCAAAACTGCAACTTAGATGCAATGATGAAAAACTCAAACATGGATCATAGAGGATGCATTCTTCTATGACGCAGCGAAAACATCGTATCATTTTGATTATTCCACTACAATGATATGTGAGGTCTCGTCTTGGGTGGCAGGATTTTATATATTAGAAGCACAGAAAAACAAAAAGAAACCTGTTTTTTTTACCATTTAGTACCTCTGTGATAAATATTTCATTTGAATCAGGTCCTTCTGTGAAGGCTTTGACATAGATGATGTATTCTTGACCTGGAAAAATATACCAAATGCCAGTAGAAGCTATTGAGCTTAACCTGCCAAATGGAATAGAGGCATCATACAAGGGCACCAAGTAAAGATGCAATTTTCCTGGTATCACAACATGGATGGATGATGTCTGCACATGGCCAGAAACTCTAGTATCCTCAACAATGACATCAGTCCGTCCAATATCCAAGGCAAGAGCAACTCCCAATATGCTATCCACCTGGGCGACCGAAGAATTCATCACATGCCACCGATGATGAGGTGATGGCAGATCAATCACTACAAGATAAATATGAAATTCTATTAAGCAAAATATGTAGGACATGAAGCATTCATTTTTTGCTAACATCGAAATTCTCTCTTGTATAATCTAGTCTTAGAGTTCTCCCAAAAATCAAGAGCGGTTAAAAGACCATAATACACCATTCAAAATCACGTCATACACACTCCTTACCTTCCGCTAGACCTTGCCAACTGCTTGCGATGATACTAAACCAAATTCCTTGTTCAAAAAGAGAAATGAAAAGTACTAAAAAAAGAGATAAATCAAAAGTAGAAGATAGTATTTTTTTAAAATTGAAAAGTTTTCTTGGGAAACCATGTCCAATCAGAAAAATACCTTACAATAGAGAAAGATTTTTTATTTAAAAAACATGGTATAAAAACATGCTTTCTTGATTACAAAGTCCACAACCACAAACAGAGAGTAAAAAAGGGTCCATACATCAACTTCACCAACCATTTAAAGTCCATTTGAGGAATGTCACGAATTTATAATCAATAGGTTGTTGAATCTTAAGCTATGTGACTAAACGAAATAATCAAGTACTATTATACTACTTAATGCACATATTTAGTATTAAAGATAAAGGATAGTTACTTTGTGTAGTCTTCATACGGATAACTCTAAGATTGTAGCGAACTAAAGAACCAATCGTGATGAAAATTGGGGATGGAGGATCTAATGACATAGCTTCTGCAACAGTTAGCATTAACGTATCCACCACATGTTCAAGTTGTGGTTCAAGTAAACTTGCAATTACAAACTCATGCCCGATTGCGACTCCCTGTACGACATACAAGTCTGAACCTACACCCTGAAAGGCAAAGTAATGCAGAAAAGAGGAAACAAAAACATATAAGCCACAATGTCCACAATTAACTGAACTTTATAGAATCAAATATCTCATTTAAGCATTAGCTCGTATTTACTCTATCTTCCAGATCGATTTGGGTCTCCAGATGACCACAAAAGCACCCACAGTCACTTAACGGTGTTTCTTTCAATGGAACATGAACAAGATGGTTTGTACTTTCATCCTCAGAAGACTTAGGCAAAAGTTTCCACAGAAACTGCAAGCCTACCAATGAGGAAAACACATTTTCTGCATGAAGAAGAAACAAATCAACATAAGTGGCAAAGTTTGATAACATCAATTGATACATACTATAGGTTTACATAACTCCAAGAACCACTATTAGTTGTGTTAGTATTATTTTCATCAGTAGAGCCAAGGCAGCACAGAGCGCAGAGTACAATTTCCATGTAGTTCTGAATTGAGTCAGATACTTAAATAACTTCATATGTCGTACAAGAAACAGTCTTCTAAGTGCCAAGTGCTATTAGTCTTTTCTTCTCTTTTTTTTTTTTTTTTTGAATAGAGAAAGTGTCATTAGATTCAGATTATAGTTCTTCTTCATTCATCAATTCTACAGTGTTCCAGAAACTACTCAAACACAAACAACCTACTAATGTGCAGGGCAGAAAAGAAAACTCCATCCTTCTTCAACAGAAAGTAATAGAAATCCAGGGTTTATTGACACAAGCCTTTCGCAAGAATAAAAAGATGGCTCATTCTTAACTAGTAATTGTACAAGAGCTCTTAGTACTCACATAGTTGATGTGATTTCTCGTGAACTATAAATAGCTGAATAATGGCATACCTTCATTATCGAAAGCACGGATGCGTAGCGTTGCAAGTTCATCTAGGTCAATTTTTTTAGCATGATGAAATATTTGAATTCGTGATATCATATCAACAAAAACTTTGCACCGAATCGTTGCTCCACTGTGGAGATCAGAGGCATAAACTGCTGTCTCCCTTCGACCACTGTAAGGGGCAATGGATATCAAACGAGCACTTGTCGAGCACATGCTGCTGGTGTTGAACTCTGGCTCAACAGTCAAAATGTCATGATGATCCCATGACCTGACAACAGGAAGAGAAAGAAAGAAAGTAATTAAGTGCACCTATTTAGGCAGATGAAGATGGCAACTAACAGTTTGATAGCAGCTTAAATTCTTGAATGAGGAAGCATCAGGATCAAACCCTAGGGCCACAATGCGAGAGGTTGCTACACCTTTACACTCACGACCTCGAATAGATTAGTCAGAAGTAGCATCCTACTGGATACCAGGGTTTACACAAGAAAAATGAGGGTGGCCAGACTGCTTAACCCCCATTTTTACAATATGAACTTCGCCACATCATTTACGTCCATTTGCCAAGTTTGGCGTATAATAATTATTTTAGGGCAGGTTTATTGGAAATTATTGTTACTTTGAGGCAGTGTAAAGATAATGTGAAATTGCAATCTTTTTATGTTCCAAGCTGCATTGTATAATTGACTCGACAAGAAAAGACAAGGTGGCACTTCTAGGATGCTTTTGCTGGCGGCTTTACCAAGAAACGCTCTCGAACCAAAGACCACAAACAGTCAAGCATAATTATTGGGTTATACAAGAGAGCTTTCCAAATCAGATACAAGGTTGACATATATACATTCTAAAACGACTCAGTAATCTGTGTTTCCAATCAGTGACAAGCCGGCCGGGAGGAGATTACCAGGAAAAGCAACCACCGGTGGCTTGAAGGCGGTACTGGACTGGATTCGACATGCGAGGAGGCAGCAGTACGTTCAATTCCGTAATGTGGGGGCCGGGAGTCGACGGCGCCACCAGCGACGCCAGCGCGGCGACCACCGCCAACGCCGCCGCCAGCAGCGCCGGCACCGACGCCGGCTCCGGAGAACGGCGATGCATTGCGCTCCTCCACTCGAATCTACAGCTCGATCCCGCGTGAAGAAGGCGCAGAGGGGTTTGAGGAGGGACGAGAGAGCAAAGGAAAACCTAAAAGTGCTGCTAAGTGGAGAGAGCGCAAGTAGCAGAAAGCGAAGCGTCCGAAAAGTTACAGTTTACTTTTATCAGTTTAATAAAGAATAAAAAGCTAAACTTTCTAATTATTTTGTCAATTAATTAATTGATTAGTTAAAGCTGAAATTGGTAACTTTTCGGAAATTGAAATAACTCGTAAGTTAATTAATTAAATTTCAGCGTATTCTGTTGTTGGATTCGTTTTCGTGTTGTCGATGAGTTATTTTTGCTGAGTCGCTCAGAAATTTGACACGTCCATGGCAATAAAAATGGCAACATGTGTAGATAGAAACATAATTTGGCAGCTTAATCAATTAAATCAGTGAAAAGTAAATTTAGAATGATATGGGAAAGAAATTAAATTTAGAAAGTTTATATAGAGTTCTTTGTGTTTATTAAGAGTGCGTTTGGTACGGAAATTTTGAGAAAAAATTAATTCTCGATAAGTAATCGATTAGATAAAAAAATTTGGATTGTTGTTTGGATGAAAAAATGTAACAACGATAATTAAAAAATTAATTTGATATATAATTTTTAGTTGGTGTTTGAATAAAAAGTAAAAAATAAGAATATAATTTAATATTTTATGAGGTATAAAATTATAGTAAATAAAAATATGTTATTAATATTATAATTTACATAAATTGTTATATTATTAATATTATTTTCCTTTATTTGATTAAATCTTTTAAATGTTATTAATATTATAATTTACGTAAATCTTAATATCCAAATATAATATATTTTTTTATAAAAATAATTGATCATTTTAATTATAAAATATTTCTTTATTATTAGAACAAAATATTTTACACTTTTTAATTAATAACATCTAATAATTTATTTTATAAGATGATTAATAATGTATTAATAAATAACTAAATTATATATACTTACATTACAAAATAATTAAAAAAAAAGACGAAGCTAGGGAGTTTAAAAAAAAGAAAAAAAAAAGTGAAAAAATGCAGTTGAAAAGACATAAAACAGAAAAAAATATTTTGTATATATTCCGATCAGAAATTATGTAACATAAAACACATATGTTATTTGGCATCCTTTGTTCTACTCAGCGTAAATTATTTGCCATCCCTTTGTTCTACTCAGCGTAAAGGTTAAAAAGTTACAATCATTAGTCGAACTCACTTTGGCTATTTTTCTTTTTGAACTTTAGAATTTGTGATAAGAAAATGTTGTTATAATTTGTCTTGAGATCTATTTGTTTCCTTATGGCATAATAGACCAATATGATTTGTCATGGACCAACGTATTATACTCTGCCTATGAATTATGACTAATTTCTCCACTTATTATATTTTTCATTCTTGGTAGAATGAAAATGAATAAATATTTTTAAATCAAATTAATATTTACCAAATTAACTAATTTCTCTTTTATTATCAAATTAAACCGTCTCTCTCTTTCTCTATTTCCGCTCCCTCTTAAATTATCTCTGTATGAATATTAATAAAAAAAACAATCTCTCGTTTTTTACTTTTTAAAATATATGATTAAAATAATTATGTGAATAAAAGTTAAAGAATATAATAAACATAAAAAATAGGCGAACAAAAAAGTATAAGATAAAAAAAAAGTGGCAAAAAAATATTTATTATTCACTAAATATTATAAATAGGATATATATAATAAGGGATAAAATTTGTAATAAATAAAACTTTCGTTGTTTAACTTGTCAATTTTTACATTACACGTCACATTTTACCATCCCATTTCTTGAATCATTCCATCTCACTCATTAGTTAATTACCAAAATCTTAAAAGGTTATTTGGAATGAGATAATTGAAATAAATTATTAATTATTTAATTAAAAAAATAAGGTCCACCACATTACCTCACTAAAATTTAAAATAATACATATGAGATATAACTTTTCATATTACCAATCGATTGAAATGCATTTTGACATTCAATCAAAATTTTAATCTAAATATTGTATTAATAAATAATACGATTAAATTTCATCTTTTTTTATATTATTTGGAATATTTTGTAAACAACTTTTAATTTTGTCTCATCTTTTTTACCTATATTCATTTTTCTAATTTTTGTTTTTATTTTTTTATAATAATACGTGATTCAAATTTGAAATAATTTTGAGAATATTTTGATAAGTTATTCTTAAGCTCTTTTACTATTATTATAGTATCATTACTTGCCAACGCTATAATGTCATAAAATAATTTAATGAATAATAAAATTTTTAAATAGTGATATGAATTATTGATTAATTAAATCGACATTAAACGGCCCTAAGGGATTGATGTCAATTTGCTAGCTCGTTCAATCACTTGAATCCTTAATTAACATTTCCTAAACCTTTAATTAATATTTACTACTGCTTTTTTTCCAAATAATAAAAAGCTAATTTTGTTTTGTCGATTATATACTAGTTTCTTTATTTTTCACGTGAATTTTTTTAATGTTTGGATATCAATTTCAGCGGGTTAAAAACGTCTTGCTTTTCTGTACATTACGTCATAAAAAAAATTTAGTTGTGACAACTTAATGGAGAAACGTTGCCCAAAAAAATTTTTTTTTTAGTGTAATGTTAGGTAAAATAGAAAAATTCCACCC
The DNA here is from genome assembly GCA_030549335.1 of Pontederia crassipes. Lineage (NCBI taxonomy): Eukaryota > Viridiplantae > Streptophyta > Magnoliopsida > Commelinales > Pontederiaceae > Pontederia > Pontederia crassipes. The sequence continues at coordinate 1,424,943 of CM060193.1, forward strand.
TATTTTTCTAACTCAAATAAAAATTTTAACCAAACACAATTTATGCTCTCTAGGAAATGAAGTATTACCATGAAGACATATTATTTTTTTTAAATTGATAATTTTATGCTTTAACTTTTCAATCCGACAATTGTTTGACAAAAATAGAAAATAATTATTATGCCATTTTATGTATGAATCATTGTTAAGTTAGATGTGTTTTAAATCTTTGAGGATCGGAATATTTTTTTAGGAAAATAAAGCAGCAGAATATCATATTATTGAAAAAGCAGAAATATTCTCATTTTTGTTTGTGTTTGGATCGGAGAATAAAATTTTAAAATATGAGATTTTTAAGTAAAATATTTTATCATAAATAGTTTATGTTTAATATAATAATAATAATAATAAATTAATATATAAATAAAAAATAAAAAAACAATTCAAAAAATTTAAAAAGGAAGAATATATTTGAGAAGAATTTATGAGTTTTTGTGATTTTCGATGTGATATATTCCTATTCTAAAAAGTGTTTGACTATATTTTAAAATAACTAGATATTTCATCGTTTATTAATCAACTAAACTAGGAATCGTTTGATTGTGGATAAAAGTTTAAAATATTTCAATACTTCACGCAGAATAGAATTAAGTGAATCAAATTTTATTTTATTTTATAAAATTGTCTAAAAATGCACGATGCCACTATATATAATCCCGAAGAATATCTCTATTCTTCTATAGGGATATTCTACTTCTTTTAATTTTTTTCACCAATTTTTTATTTCCATTATTTTAACTACATAGTATTATATTATAATTACTATGATTATAATAATAATAACAACAATAACAAAACCTTATCCCACTAGGTGGGGTCGACTACATGGATCATAGACGTCATTCCGCTCTATTAATAACTTCCTTTTAACTTAAGTAGGTAGGGCTGGGGAAGTGGCTTTTTATCTCCATACTTTTTTCTGTCTTTGCAACAGCAACAACAACAGCCGCGGCTGCAATTGGAAGAGAAAAAGAGTGGAGTATTCACTCCGCTGCCCTACACCCGATCACAGTGACTCCCAGGAATGCGACATTGAATGAACGAAACGAACTACCTGAATGACTCGCTGTCGAACCCGAAGAAGCTACTCTTTATGAACCGAGGCAAATCGCCCGCTTGCGCGCCTTAAAACCTAAATTATAATAATAAATATAAACTATTTAGTTATAAAATATAAAATTTATTCCTTTTTAACTAAAAAATAAACAGAATAAAAATATAGTTAGAAGTAATAAAACATGTTAACCAAACAGCGAGAATGCAAGCTTGCTGCGCGCTACACCTAAACACTAACTGGATCCCTTGTGCTGGAAACTTCTTTTACCCTTAAACCCCTGTTTAGTTGCACTCACTTTATTCTTGGATTTCACACACAACAAACCAATTTTTATTACCCTTAAACCACTGCGACTGTGAGGAAGCAAAAAAGTCTTAGATACTTGAATAGCTAGACATTAGGATTGACATTGCTGTACAAACCTACTGCTACTTTAGACATCAGACGAACATTGACACAAACTAAAGAAGACTTCAGAATTTGGTTTCATCTGTCCTGCTAAACAGGTACAGCTTCAGGGGTACTCCGAGATGCAAAGAACATAAAACATGAGACAAAATAAACTCCAACCTGCTTAAGGTTACCACGCCCTTGGACATGCAGCTTTACAGAAAGTGTGTGAGTAGAAAAAAATTCTTTTTTTTGAAAAAAAATCTTTTGGTCCACAGGAATTGTTGTTTCGTACTTCTCTTTTCTTTTGTTACAATAACCAATGTCTATTACCAAATCCAATATCATGCACAAAAATAGTTAGAAACCTGGTGCTGATGGCGGAAAGACACCACGCCATTCTTGTCATCTGACTGATCATAAACTAGTGACTCTAAGTCTCTTCACATATGGGAGGATGAGTCATGTTCATTAACAAGCAGGCAGACAAAAACTTGAACACACTCATCTGTTCATTAGATATCATCAACTACAGGACACGAACACAATCACTGTTGGCTTGGAAAGTTGCTTTCAAAAATGTTGCCATTCCTCAATAACCATGTGGTTGCCAAGGTCTCTTTCCTCCCAGTGGAATTGAGTTAGATCCAGAAATTTGCGACCGGTTACCATATCCTCGTCCCCTTGACCGGAAGTTGCCAACAGAACCTACAAATACAAATTGCAGTGAATTGGCATCACATTTATAGGTTCTTTCCTCATAAAAGAAAATGATACCTCCACTGATGCCATTAGTCCTGCCCATTGCTGCCAATGCTGGACTAACATTCTGACCAGCTTCTTGCAGGATTTTCATCAGGCCCCTGGCAAATTTCACATTTTCTTCAGTGAAAAAGGTAAATGCAGTGCCTCTTGCACCTGCACGACCAGTTCTTCCAATCCTATGGACATAATCCTCAAGGCTTGTAGGGAAGTCAAAGTTGATCACACATTTTATATCTTTAACGTCTGCGGACACGATCAATGCATTAGTGTTATGTCAGAAAAAAAAACAAAATCATATCAGACTATGAATAGTGTGCAACATATAAAATAATAAATTTGTGGCTACTATAGTTCAAAGAAGTAGCCACCAAAACTTCTGTTTCAAGGATTGAGCTGGCTGTAGGGCAAATGAACCAGTTTCATAACTGCAGATTGGTGGTGATAACTGTCAGCCAGGTTAGTACATTGCAACATATGACACTTGGGCAATAATGCAATGCAGTCATATTTTCCAAGCTTTTCCAAGTCAAGATTCCTTATTATACCACCAAAAGATGAACCAGAACAAATACAAGTCTAATCAGCTATAGCATATGTCCATCAAACACAGGCCACAACAAGCAGGTCCAATTCACGGATGTATTATAACGGAACACCATCTGGATGACTGGATGTTCAAAATATGCTTTTGAAGAATTGGTCAAACCAAATGCATTTGAAGGAAGTGGACGATGAACCAGCAGTGCTACCAGCAACATTGGCAATGGGATCAGACAGACTTACAAACCAACCATAAACAAGGTAAGGTCAAGCCAAAAAGTTTCACTACATCAACATATGTCAAACCTAATAACACCTGAGTTTGTTGTTATTAGAATATAAATAAGATAATAGAAATAGTCCTTACGAAAGACAATTAAATAAATAGTGGACAGCCCTTAAAAAGACCATCAACTAGATAATCTTAAACAAATGCTCAACTTTGTATCAAAAGGGAACAAACATAGACTCAACTAAACACTACATAAATCTGCTCCATCACCTTTGTCAAGTGACATCATAATTTCATTTATGAGAATGAAAGAGCGCATATAAAGAAAACTACCTAATCAGCATATGTCAAACCTAAGAATATGCTTTCCTTCTCAAAGTCCTGACAGAAAGTGTCAGTCAGTGAAATTACTGAAGAAGTATGAATCAAGATCTTTCCATGGTGGTAATTTAGGGATTTGGCACCATATAACTGGTAGCATCTAAAATAGTGATTTTACATGTCGAACTGACTGAACTATGTTGTCAAAGAAAGGGATAAAGATGTTGCTCAAAGTGACCTTACAAAGGTGTTGGAAAGAAATGTAGCATTGGAGTTCCGGAGTGACTAGTTAAAATATCTAACTTACAAAAGAAGATACCAATCTTCTATTGCCGAAGCCAATGCTGCTTGTTATGAAACAAAATACGCACACAGAGTGCTGTAGTAACTGGTAACACTGCCGATGCTTACACTCACTTGAGGTAAACAAACAGAAAAGACTCGCTACCTTTGACTTGGAGGCACCATGTCACACACCAATCCATAAGATACAGTTCAACCATGCAGAAACTGGTCAAAAGCCCGCCAACTCGCCATCCGTGAGAACTTTCAATTAAAGGGGACAGGTTTTAGGAGGCCTTAAACAAGGTGGTCCTACCAAGACCACGTGCAGCTACATCAGTTGCAGTCATTACAGGACTCCTTCCGCTTTTGAACTCTGCCAAAACCCAGTCTCTTTCAGCCTGAGCTTTATCGCCATGTATGGATAACGCTGGCCATCCATCCATCCTAAGCTGTCTGGTGACCTTGTCACACCCTTTCTTTGTCTCGAGAAATATGAGGATGCGGCTTCCATCCATTATCTCACTCAGAAGTCTTATTAGCCTACATCAGAAATAAAAATACTTATCATCGTCTTAGATTCCTACAAATGCTCACCAGCCATCTTATCCGTACCTGGGGTACTTTTCATTCTGTGTGATAACTTCAACAATTTGGTTTATTGACTGATTTGCCTTCAGATCAGGTGATCCAATGATTACCTAGCACCATAAGGATATCAAGGAATTTTCTTCTTAATTTGCATTCATAGAAAAGTGCAATTCAAAATACTGCTTTTATTACAATATATACCTTGTAAGGATTTTGTAGGAACTGTCTGGCCAAAGATTCCACTTCTTTGGGCCATGTGGCACTCCAATAGAGTGTTTGCCGGTCAGGCCGAATCTGCCAATAGGTAATTTTTTCTCTTAGACTTGTTGGTTGATCACAATGTTTATAAGGTTAATTATAAGGAGATATATTATAATTAACAACAGAAATCACTTGCATGATATTAACAACAGAAATCATTTTTTCTATGGATAATATCATACATTAACCAATTGGCAATTTATTATAAGGATTGTCATCTTTATCATTGGTTGTTGTTGTTGTTGTTGCTTAAAAATCTTGAAAACATGAGTGAATATTGGTCATTCTCATGAGAAAACATCAAGTAGTAAAGCACATAAAGGAAAAGGTGCTTCAAGCACAGGTCGAGAAACAATTCGATAATTTTTTCTTGATCCTTTAGCAGTTAAGGCACATGAATTTGTTGTACTTGTACATTTAAATTAAGAGTATTCACACAAATACAAATTATTCAAACTAAATCATACTTGGGAGATTATCTTCCTTATTTGAGGCTCAAATCCCATATCCAGCATGCGGTCCGCTTCATCCAATACAAGATATGTTACTCTCTGAAGATTTGTATGAGAAGCTTCCAACATATCAATCAATCGGCCAGGTGTTGCGATAACAATTTCAACTCCTACGATAAGCATATCATTATCACATCTTGAAATGTAGCATAAAACCATCAGGTGCATGAGATAATGACACAGTTAGAGAATGACAAATTGTAGTTCAGTTTACCACGTTTAAGATCACGAATTTGTGGCCCCTTAGGTGCTCCTCCATAAATGCATGTAGTTCTGGCATTTGAATGTATTCCAAATTTAACAGATTCTTCTTGTATCTGAACAGCCAGCTCTCTTGTAGGTGCTAGAACCAGAACAATAGGGCCTTCGCCAGGAGCTGCAACATTCATAATCATTAATACCATCACAAAGTCATGGATGAACACACAAGTTCATTAAATTTTGCACTTTGTCAGACTAACCTAACCGAGGTTGTGCATTAACATGCACTATCGCAGGTAGTAAATACGCTAATGTCTTTCCAGAACCAGTCTCAGCAATTCCAATTAGATCTCTTCCCTTCAGTGCCATTGGCCAGCCTTGAGATTGAATAGCTGTTGGTTCAATAAACCCACATTTTGCTATGGCATCTAGAATATTTTCTGTTGAAATAAAAATATATTAACAAAAGAAATGAGAACAGAAGAAATGAGAACAGACAAATGCTAACTTGAAAGGAAAAAAATCCAATCTTGGATACATATACCCATGCAACAAATTATTTTCTTCTTTGCATATATGACTTGACAAAAAATGCATCTTGATATACAAATCCAATCCTAATAAAAAAATACTCAAATTAAATAAATTAATGGGACCTGACTGCTAAAACTCAAGTATGGAAAATTCAGGAAAGTTCTATTATGTTTCAAACAATTATGAAAAGACCATATACTTCAGGTCACATCACATATAACCTGACATAGCATCTCAACATCTACATTGAAGTTTTCTTCTAAATATGGCACATTGCACTTACCCTCATGTCAACATAAACAGCTATGCATTCAGCACAATAGTTCAGTGCAAGTATCAATATTCAACAACAACAAAGCCTTATCCCACTAGGTGGGGTCGGCGTATATTCGTTGATCCATGTTCATAAGATTCGACAGGATTTTACGCTGGCTGTCGGGGCCTAACACAACCCTCCTCCTTTATCCGGGCTTGGGACCGGCTATAAACATAGGCGGAGTTTTCTCCTTTATCCGGGCAAGTATCAATATTCACAATAGAGATACTTCAGGTCACATCACATAAAACTTGACATAGCATCTCAACATCTACATTGAAGTTTTCTACTAAATATCGCACATTGCACTTACCCTCATGTCAACATAAACAGCTATGCATTCAGCACAATAGTTCAGTGCAAATATCAATATTCATAATAGATATAAGATGATTGCAAAACATAAAAGTAAAGAGTAAAGACATCAGCAAGAGTTCAGTGATTTAGTTAATTATCATAATTATGGCATTCGATCATCTAACCATTAGGGAAACACTATGGAAGTCAATGTAAACTACTAATGAAGATAGGTTTTTTTATAGAAATTAGGTAATATAAGTTTATAGAAATTAGGTGACAAAACAATCTTATAATAGGATAAGTTTATACAAAACAATCTTATACAGCAACTGTGATCACCGATAGAAAAAAGGTGACAGTAGGTTGTCATTTGACATGCTGATAGAACATCACTCCATCCAAGCTTTTTCCCATAAATAACATATGCTGGTGACTAATGCACCAGCTTAAAATTGGCCTAAAATTTTCTTCTGGGCGTCACAGAACAAATATGTTATAATCAAAACACAGATAGTGTTCTTTCCTTAAAAGAGGAAAAGAAGATCGTGCTCAAAATGTAAAGGAGGTGATTTACCAGTGGCCTTTGGAGTGAAAATTGCACTTTATTTAATTCAACTTATATGAGTAAAATGTATATAACTACTACATTGAATAGCTACCAAGATACGGGTCAATAAAACTAAAGCCTTGAATGCCTCGAAAGATTTAAAGGAATCATCGTGATGACAACAGTATGGCTGAGAGATGTATACGAAAAGGTAAATCAAAGGTACCAAAACAAAAAGTTAATTCCTTTCGAAAGAAAATGTTCGTTCTTGTGAGGATTTGTACCAGGGAAGTTTGCCTCATGAAAGAACCTGACGGGCTTGGGGACATCACGACCTTCCACTGTAATTTCCCTCTGCAGCCGATAGTGCATAACTTCTTGCTCGGACATGGCTTGAACGACAGGATTCTCCACATAGAAGTCCTTCTGGAAGGGGATCAAGTTGCGGAAATTCTGCTTGGGCAAAGAGACATTGTTCAAATCATCCCTTTGCTTACCAAATTCAATGCTTCCATAACCAGTACGCCCACCCCCTCGACCCCCATCAAAGGCCCTTCTTCCACCGCCAACACCACGCCCGCCACCAAACCCCATTCCCCTCCCACGAGCACCAAAATCCTGCCCTCTTCCAGAAGCCCCAGCCCTCCCATCACCTCTTGTGCCACTCAATCCTGAGTCGAAACCTCTGCCACCGGAGAACCTACCCCCATCCCGTCCACGGCCAACGCCAAAGCCGCCCCTGCCGCGACCACCAGCGTCGCCTCCAGTCGAAAAACTGGGGAACGACGGAGGAGAGCCTCCATAGCCCCCGCCTCCATCGCCCGGGTAAGGATCAAAGCCGCTAGCCATCCCTCCTCTGCCGACGGAGAACCCGAGACCCGGAGGGGGCAAGAAAGGGGCAGGGGCCATGCCGGGACCGCTGGGACCGCCGGCGCCACCCACGGGTCCCGGAAATCTCAACAAATCGCTGCGAACGGGGCAAGGAGAACGATCAGAACAAAGAAGAAACACAATAGAAGAACAAAGAGATTGAAATGTCGGAGCGCATTGAGGTCACCTTCGCCTCTCGCGGTAAGAGTTGGGATCGCCATAGCGCGAGTCGAAAGGATTCATGGTCGTCGATTCCTCTCGCAGATTTCTAGGGTTTCCTTCCTCTTTGTTCTGGTGGTTTTTTAGGTTTGTAATAATAAGAACGAGGAGTGGATGTGGAGCTCGTGCTTTAAAGAGCGCCGCAGCTGCGACGTTACTTGAAGTCACCCCCGGCTGTATTCGTTAGGGGACAACTATTTCTTAGGAAAAAAAAAAGATTTTTATGTAAAAATAGAGGAAAATATATATGTAAAAAAGTAAAAAAAACATTCATTTTTTTCTTATTATATTAATAAAATTATGTACTAATTACTTTATTAATTAAATAGTATATTTGATAATTGTTATTAAAGTATTTTAATATATATAATTAATTCGATTATTGCTAATTTATTGTAGGATTTGTTTTTGTTATCAAATTAGTCCAATAAATATATATATAATTACTTTACTTATGAAGTATATATGATGGATAATAATTTTTAAGTTAAATAATAACAAATAACTACTCGCATCAAGATTTAGAACGAAATGCTCTACATAATTATTAATCTAAAAAATATCTTCTCATAAGATTTTTTTAATTTCATGTCCCTCGCATAATATATCTTTATAAGTTAAAATTTATTCATATTTTATACTTATTTTTGCTTACATGCACAGTAAAATAGTGAAATAAGTCTTTGAAAAGATAAAACTAATTTATTTTTAACTTTGTCACCTTCCTCTTGCATTCGGTTGCAACACTAAAATTAGCATTTCAAATAGTGTTTAACGATTTAAACGTTATTTTTTTTTGTAATTAACAAAAATAACTAATGTTTAGTGTTTCATACAAAAATATTGAAAAAACTACCTCTATTAGCGTTTAGCAATTAAATGTTAGCGTTTTATAAATTCTTCTAGTTTTATTCTTATTCAAATATATTATTTTTTCTAAATTATCTTATTATTTTCTCATTTTTATTTTATAATCATTTAACTATTTTTTTTTATTCATGCTTAATTAATTATAAATTATTTATATGTTAACAATGAATAAAAAATAATTTCACAATTAATATTTTTATATTATGGGCGCACTATATAAAATTTATTGTCAATATAACTTTCTATATACTTTAACAAAAAATAGTTATGAAATTTTATTTTATTTAATTAAGATATAAATATTTAATTTATTGTATTATAATAGAATTTGTATAGTGCTCAAATTAAATAAATTATCATATGTCTAATTATGTCATTTTATATTTATCAACTAATTCTACCGCTACTAAACACTTATTTGTTACAGCCTCTAACCACTAATCATCATCTGCTATCCGCTAATTAAATTGCTATCCGCTTATCAATTCGCTAATGATGCCAAACAGAGCTTTCCTCTCCTCCAATGCCATAGTTTCATTAGTAGAATACATTCTACATGAAATCACTTATAAATTATTTTTTGTATATTTTTTTCTGAGAAGAAGTTAATTAAGTATTATAAAGCATAGTATTGGAGTACAAAACACCAAGGATCCCAAGGGGTGGAGTGTCCTCCCCAAACAAATCGCCTTGCGATCTACGATCAAATTTTGCTGAGAAATCAGCCTCCGCATTTGTAGAACGGATGATGTAAGTAGTAAAGTATCAATTGCAGCTTCAATGTCACAAAACATGTTCTTCAAGCGCCAGGGGCATAACACTTTGTTGTTGATGATAGAGTCTGCTACCGAGGAATCGATTTCTACAATGAACTTTAAAATACCACGTCGGATGCAATGAAAGAGACCACATCGTATTGCCCATAATTCTACTACCAACACCGATGAGAAGAGCGACGATGACGTGCCTGCACAAACAAAATAGGAAGATGAGTCTCTGACCACATAACCTACTCCCCCACCTCAGAGCTCAAGAATAAGTCATCCGCATTCAGTTTGAAGTGGGGGCTCCCAGGGAACCAATGGTTCGATAGGGAATTTCCCTCATAATCAGGGTGAGAATTGAGTTCATGATAGTGGGTCAAAATCCGCGACCAAGCCACACTTGCAGTTATATGACGAGAAGAGAAATATGCATCATTTCGTAGTATCCAGATCTTCCATAAGATTAAGGCATACAAGGTTTGAATTTGGGAATAGGACTTTTAGTTCGGAAGGTCTTGACCTTCCAGAGCCCACTGTCCATCCCCCCACTAGGAGCAGCACCCAACCCTGTTCGGGACGGGAGGCACTCCCCCCGCCCCGACCCCGTCGACTGGCCCCCGCCCCCGACTCCGACCCGAATCTCTGGTCCGGAGGGAAATTTTATCCTCCGTCCCGATCCCCGTAGGGGTTCGGGACCCCGCGGGGACTCCGATTCTTTGAACCCTGCAGCCTAATTATAGTTTGGACCGGATTAAACCGAATCGAACCGATAAAAAATCGATCAAAATCAGTTAAAATCGGTAAAAAAATGGGTTGAACCGCATTTTTTTGTTCAGTCAAAATTTTTTATTAAGTTTTTTTACTAAGAGATAATTTGATAAAAAATATTATTATAAATTTGGAAAAGATCAAAAGGTGGAGTTTCTCCATAAACATTCAATATTAACACATTAGTCTCCTCCTTCATTTATACTTGTCTATTTACTCTCACTTTGCTACTACTATCAATATGGGACTATTTTTGTACACTCACTTATTTTTAGGAGTGTGGAAATTCGGGGTCCCGTGGCGCAGGGACAACTTCCCCCGCGTCGATTCTCGAAAGAGGATTCAGGAATAATTTTCCTCCATCCCCGACTCTGCGGGGAAAAATTCCCCGAGTTCGGGACCTCGATCGAGGATTCCCCGCGGGGCCCGCGGGGGACGGGGGATATTGCCATCCCTATCCTACACTGATGACAGAATTTGAAAGTATAATTAGTGTGAAATTGAAAGCAGTTCCAAAATTGAAAGGCAATATGGCATTCAAAAAAGAGATGGACATTTGTCTCTATAGCAGAACCACATAAAGGATAGCAGGGGTTAATAGATGAGTGAAGATTCATAAGCATGTGCAACGTAGGTAGTCTATTGTGGGCAAGTTTCCACAAAAAACTTGGATCTTACGGGGGATCTTGAGCTTATTATTTTCTAGCTAGACCATCCAGCAAGGGGCGGCGGCATAAGTGGCCGACTAATCATCTTATATACTAACTTTGCAATAGGAATCTCAGAGGGTTCTGAGGTCCACACTCAGTTATCATCACAAAAAATGACAGGCAATATAATAGTTGAAATTCTCTTTATCAAGCATGGAGCAAAATAGTCAGCAAGAAGGCATAAATTCCAATTCGAAATGGAAATCAAATCAACAATCTTTAAACCAGCCAGAGGAGACTCAACATTTACAAAAGTAGACATATGATTGAAAGGTAAATTAAAAAGCCATAGATCATAATATGCATGAGTAGTTGAACCATCACCTATATGTTTTCTTGAACCAAGCTTAATTTTGTCAAACGTTTGCATAATAATTTTTCAGCTCCAAGCATGTTTATGATGGCTATTATTCGAGTCTATGGATGCATTCCAAGGATGGGGGACACCATACTTTTGGATCATAAAGGAGGTACATAGGTCATTTGACTGATTTAGAAGGGATAGGACACCTTTGCAAGTAGGTAAGTTCTCATATAAGATAATGTTTTAATACCTAAGCCACCAGAGGTGAATGCCATGCCTAATCACCAGAGGGTGACCATATCGTTCTAATGATTTCAATAAGCTAGCTGAGGTATATATAGACCCAAGTGAAGTGAGTAGTTTAGGATTGAGGAAATAATAGCTTTGATGAGGGTGATTTTTCTTGCCTGAGAGAGTATTTTCACTTTCCATCATGATAGCTTTGAGTGAGTTTTGAAGATGATATGGTTATAGGAATTGTTATTTAGCCTTTTATAGAATATAGGGGCCCCTAGATATGTGAAAGGGAAGGTGTCGATAGGTATGTTAAGAATACTTCTGATCCTATTTCTCCTTCTTATGTTCAGCTTTGGGGGGAGGTAGATGGCAGACTTGTCCAGGTTAATGGTTTGATTTGTTAATAGCTTATATTGAGTTTCATTAGTTTGGTGCAGTTTGTAGTCGTGGCTACCATATAGACAATTAGATCATCTGCATAAAGGAAATGGCTAACGGATAGGGTACCAATACTAAAGGGACAAATACTTCCCCTAATCATCTGATGGTTTAATAGGGAAGAGAAGACTTGAGATACGAATAAGTAGGCTGACGGGGGGTCATCCTGTCTAAGTTCTCTGAGACTCTTAAATTGAGGAGAGAATGTCTCATTTATATTACAAGTAAATGTGGAAGATTATATGCAGACTATGATCCATGTAATAAATTTGGGAGGGAATGACATTAAGTGTAAAACCATATAAACTGCATTCCAGTAAACTCTATAAAAAACTTTTTCCATATCTGCCTTAAGGATTAGATGCTTTTTTCTACCCATAGTCATAGAGTGAGAGATTTTTTGTACCAAGAATAAATTGTCTTGAATAGATATACCAGTGAACTTAGAGTGAGCTTCAATATGTTGGCCAGGAGTTTTGCAAATACCCTATAGATAATAGTACATAAGGAAATGGGTATGTAATCAGTAACCTAGATGGATTTGACTTTTTTTGGAATAAAGGTGATTATAGTGAGATCAGATCCAGTTGGAAGTCTATTATGAGAGAAGAAAGATTGAATTTCATTACAGGTATCCTGTCCAATTATGTCTCAGTAATTATAAAAAAATTCACAAGTGAAATAATCGATCCCGGAGCTTTACCCGGAGCAAGGTGCCATAAGCAATTTTTAATATCTCTATTAGATACTAGATTTGTAAGCATAAAGAACCAAGAAGGGTCAAGTGTAGGCAAACTTGGCCATTCACTAATGTTAGGAGGAGGGAGGTAATCTAGGGCTCAGAGTTAAGAATAATGATTTACAAAGCATGATTTAATGTCAGGTTCATTTGATATTGAGTTGCAAGATTCATCTTTTATGAGTGATAAGATTCATCTTTTATATGAGTGATAAGATTCATCTGTGTCGAATAATAATAGTTAGATGAAAGCATTTAGTGTTTTTGTCCCCATCCTGATCCAATTAACTCTCGTGTAACATTCTAAGATTTGCCTCTCAACTATTTAACATAATAAAAAAATTTTAATTAAAGATCTTAGTTAAGGATTATAATTGTAAGGTCCGTGATTTCTATTTTTAATTAATTAAATGACTAATTTAGTTAGTTGCACTCTTGGATATAGGATTAATTTTCTAATATGGGAACTAGCTAATTTAAGTAGTTGATTCTTGTAAGTACCATCGAATTCTAATACTATTATTATTAATTTTAATCATGAGTGACTACCTGATTTTCTTTATTATTATTAATTAACTTGAAATGGACATCTTAATTATGCGACATTATTATCTGGTGCCTGATATGTGTCGCCAAGCTAGGGGGGCTGTACTCACGAAAATCTTAATATGTTGACATTTTTTTCCTATTTATTTGTGAACCGACGAGGTGTAAGCTTATAATATCTTTATGATATTAATTTTGTTATGATCATCCGCTTATTTTATGTCCACCTAAATGATAATTAGTTATTATTTTATTAGAATTTTACACTAGCACCTTTACATCTGATGGCCACGTACTATATTCAGTCCACTACTCATATATTATATAATACTTATGTGTGATATATATTATTTTTTTTAGTTAAAGTATGCACTGCCTCAAGCTATCACCTTTTGTTATTTACTATATAACTATCCATATTTCCCACCACCTCAGGTCTCTCCGATAATGATACAAATATATATAACGTATAGAGTAATATATAGAAATATCTGATCTCTTAGCTGAGGGCGTGTGATTAAATAGAGAAAAAAGAGAAAGAAAAGGGAAACAACTATCTGAGGTGCTGGCCGAACCAGGGGAAAACAAAAGAGCAATGAATTGGAAGGGCACAAGTCTTTATCTAATATTTCTCAAGGTATGCAAGAGAATGATTTATTTAATTTTTTTCAATCTATCTTATCAAGCGTAGGTAGAAGTAATTTTATCATATTGATTGCATTGATAAAAGAACAAGAGCGGTTGATTAGGATTATGCAACTAGTAGAAGGAACAGGTCTTAGTTTTTATCTTTAGAATCAGAATGTCGAGTTGAGTAAATAATAATAATAATTTATTATGATTAAAAAAAATCTGAAAAAGTCTATTCCATGACCCCTTATAACTGTAGTCGTTAGAGAAGAAAGAATTATCACCAAATCTTACATAACTGAAAAGTTATGAGTAAGTTGATAAGCATGTGTCTTCCTCTCCGACCAGAAATTGGTGGAATGAATCAGAAATTAGGCAATAAAGCATATACTCATAACTGAAATATGAAATTTATAGATATTGCACTTATCTTAACTGAGTTCTAATTCAATTTGAATCGGTTCAAAAGAAGTTGAATAGAAAAGGATATAATGACATAGTAACTACGTTTATTAGAGTTTGAAACATACCTTAGTAACTACGTTTATTAGATTTTGAAACATACCTATCACCACGGGATTTTTAGGGAATTATATAGGATAATATAAATGATGAAACTAAACATGATAACTTCTTCATAAGTCTAGTTTCTTTGAGCTTTTGAATCACATTAATCCGATGTCCTTAGAGGAAGTTATGTTATCTTTCTTAATGTGTTGTCGTTATGTCCGCCAAAATTGTTATTCAAATTTGTAAATTATGTTTTAAATTTAATATGTCGTGAAATTGTTTGATAATTTAGGATGAGAAGGATATGTATGTTAGAATTTATTTAGATTAGTATCACTCAAAAAATATATGTCTAAGAGAAGTTATAAATGTTTACCTCCCCGCTCTATCAGAAGGAAATTTAGGGCAGATCATGTTAGTGCTTGTGAAATTTATTGTACTCAGTTCAACAAGTTATAAATTCTAAAAAATTTTACGAGTTACGTCCAAAGAAGTCTAATGTCAAGAAAAATTAGAATCATCTAATTTTGTTATCTATATTAAGAGTTATGATTTTTTTTACTAAGTGTGCAAGCTATCATAGCACACTTTTGATGGGTAAAGCAAGAATATTGAATACGTGAATGATATATATGTGTCATGCTCTAAGTATCATAGGTTGGTGTTCGTTTTATAATATAATAATGTGAACATATATTATTGCTATAGGAAGGAAGATTAATGTAAGAAAAAGAATGGGGAAAAGCCTTTTGTTATCGTTCATATGAGGTAAGTTGATTTCTCCTACTCTATGTTTTCACCTCTTTTGAATTTGGTGTGACATCGATTGTTATATGTATTAAATATATTTTAAATAAGTTATGAATTGTTTTCAAGAAATGCAACTATGAAAAGTATATATGAATGATTGCACATTTGAAAAGCATATGTGATATGATATGAATGGATTACGAGAAGTGCAATCTTGTTCCGTTTGAAATGATTGATCGAGTGATGGTACAATTGAAAAGCATATGTGGTATGTTAAGGATTGATTTAATAAAATGCAATCCTATTCCGTTTGAATCGGTGTTCGACATGATTCATCTTTTGATATTTGAGTTACAAGATATGGTTAAACCTTTGATCTTTGATATGAAATTGTTATATGATGAATCATGCATATGCATCTGCTTGCATCTGCATATGTGATGGTTGGAGCTAAGTGCTACATTGCTGATCACGATGGGAGCCACCTCTAGAGTTCAATCCATCATTCTGTTCCCCAATAATGAGATGAGATAGTCTGTAGCTAAGTGCAATGCGGAGCTAAGTGCAACATCATGAGTAGTCGCGATGGGGGTCACCTCTAGAATCCGTAGGGGCCACCTCTAGAGCTCACCTATCGTTATATGATTTGTTCCCCGAAAGAGATAAGGTAGAATGGAACTAAGTGCTACATCGCTGATTACGATGGGAGCCACATCTAGAGTTCATCTATCGACCACTGGTCAGTTGGTGATTCGTGCATTCATATGAGCATTTGCATACATATGTTTGATATGATTTGAGTGATATTGATGCAATTGGAGTGTGATAATTTTATTAGGATATTGTATTTATTATTTTCAAATATATGAAAACACCCATTGAGATATTATTATTTTTTTATATCTTTGCATGTCCCTCCGAATTGATTAGTTGATAACACATATGCTAGGAGTTATCAACTTACTGAGCTATTTTAACTCACTCTGTTGTTTCTAACATTTTTCAAATAATTCTTGAAAATCATGTGAGGTGATAGTATTTGAAGGGTTCGTGGTAAGATGAAAAGATTTGAGTCCCTTGTATCCTTTTATTAGGATGTCGAGAGGTTTGGTTATGTGTAATAGATATGAAATATTTTATATGTTGTAAGAAGGCAAAGTCATTTTGCGAAATGTAAAACTTAAGGAAGTTGATTTGCTCTGAAATCATCACATATTGTGTAATTTGTTTAATGTTATACTTTTATTCTTATGTAAAAAAAATTAAATTCCATCATGTTTCCGCATTCTTTCATAATATTATTTGATCGTCCGTAATGAGTCGCGAATTCTGATTTAACTCGCGGGTTAGATCGGGGTCATGACATAATTTAGACCACTACTTAATACTTAATTGTCCGAGAAAAGTTGCATGTTGGTTGTATTTGGACCTTAGTATTTTAGAGACCCTTCCTCTCATCCTTGTGTGCTAATAGTGTAATTTCCTGCTGAACTTGTGCAGCCTTGTTTTCTAGCTTTCCTAAGCTTTCTAGCTTTCCTAAGCTAGATTTGTTCCATTTAGTAGTCAAATTCCTAATGTCCTTTTAGAGATTTTTGAATAGTTGTGGAGTTATTTCTTTTAGTTCAAACTTTCTTAACAATATCTCTAGGTTTATTATACTCAAACCAAAAGTGACTTGAAAGCCCTAGACCTATGGATCTTATTACTCGTGTCCAATAAAATGGAGTGGTATGAGGTTTACGATACTAAATGGATCTGTTCCATTTAGTAGTCAAATTCCTAATGTTCTTTTAGAGATTTTTGGATAGTTGTGGAGTTATTTCTTTTAGTCCAAACTTCCTAAACAATATCTCTAGGTTTATGATACTCAAACAAAAAATATTCATACTTGAAAGCCCTAGACCTATGGGTCTTATTACTCGTGTCCAATAAAATGAGGGAGTGGTCTGAGGTGCCCCTAGTTAAAACCTTCATGGTAATATTTGGGAAAGCAGCAAACCAATGATAATTAATGAGAGCACGATCTAATTTACACATTATTCTAGCATGTTGTGCGCCGTTGTTACACCAGGTATATTGAGGATCAATGAGTGGATATTAGTTAAACCCTGACATTGCAAGAAGTTACATAAAACATATAAAGATTTTTTTTAAGTGAGAAAGGGACCCCTCCCCGTTTTCCCCTGCTGAATAGATTGTATTCATGTCACCCATTAAAAGCCAAGGCATGTCATCAAAATCAAAAGAGCTAAGAGAATGCCAAAGATCATTTCTAGTAGAGGGCAATTATTAGCAAAAATAGCAAACAATAAGAAAGAGAAATCATCAATAGTGACAACTACATTTATATATTGTTGTGAAGAATTCACCACTAAAACAGTAACAAGGCCTAGCCTCCATGCAATTATTATATCTCCAGATGCCCTGGTACCTTCAAAATAGCAACCGGTCAATATGCTACCTAAGCGTTTAATTACTAGTTCAGAAGACTTATCATAGGTATGTGTCTTAAGTAAAATGATTATGTCCGAACTATTTTCCTGGATAAGATTTCGGAGACGATCGTGGACGACTTCGTATCGCTCCACGATAGTTGCAAGCAAGGACTCACATGTTTAACTTGATAAGGGCGAGGGAGCCTCCTCCGAGCTTTGCTCCAAGGAGGGTAGAGAGTTAGACGAGTTGATTTGGGAATTGTGATTTACCTTGTTTTTTCTTGCACCCGAATGCTTTGAGTGGTGGTGGTGGTGGTGGGTGGGGGGGGGGGGGGGGGGGGGGGGGAGGGGAGAGAGAGATCGCCTTCCGATTCCGACGCGATTCAAGGATGAGCTCCACTTGGATCTCCTCGACGATGTCTTTCGAGTCGTCTTCCGAGAGCCACTATCCTTTCTTCCAATATGTCATCTTACTGATATTTTACTTTGTGAATAGAGATTAACTATTATGAATATGAGGTTTATTTTAAGTCACTTCTTACAACTGTATTGTGGTTACATATCTTCTCCCCTTCATGCTCAATACAGTATGTTCGAAAGTCAACATTCGAATTGTTGATCAAAGGTTTAATTGGCAACATAATACTACGTAAACTTCACCTCATTGTGTGTCTGAACAGAAAACACCAACTCTGGTGCCATCTGTGTATTTCCAGTCCATCAATGGAATGTTTCTCTTCAGGAGATAATGCAAGAACCATTGATAACTTTAAGCTGACGACTGAGAGTACCGCCAAATTCAATCAGCTTATTGACAAAAGCAATGTAAAGTAGATTCTATTACATATGATATAAAGGTAAATGTATAGGCCATCTAAAAGAGACCGTTCCCATAAATGATAATTACATCAGGACTCACTCATTGTTGTCAAGGGACCATCAGACAAGTTGCATCAAGTACCTAAATGGTATTTTTTTATATATATGTTGGCACTAAAAGGATGTATCAAATTCAATCCAGTAGCACCTTTGATCGGGGGCACGACCGACGGACAACGCTAATATAAATTTGGTGTGCACCGTCCAACCACTTGGGGTCCTCATCTTTGAAGGAGAAAGGCTGTTCCAATTAAGCCAAGCCACAAGGCGATGATCAACCAGAAGGCACGGTTCCTCGCCCATCCGCTTGGTCGGCGCCAGGGAATGAAGTCACCCCAGTAGTCTCCTGGTGATGAAACTTGCTTGGTTGTGGTTTTTCTTCTTAGATCTTGGTCCTTGTACTTGTCACTCCATGTGCCCGCATAACTAGCATTAGACAATGCAAACAGAAATCAGCTATCTGTTTTTTTTCTCTTTAAGGGAAAAAAAATCACTTCTACTTTTGAGCCTGACATCATCGATTGATTTGTTTGTCCTAATTATGAAGTTCAGGAAGACAGAAATTGAATTTTGTTTGTCATCTTAATATGTTAGATACAGAGCAAAACTTTTGACACATTGTATCATCAATGCTGATAGGGATCAACTGAAACTAGTAAATTTGAAAACCTTTTTCTTCAATGTTACCAGCAGTGTCATCCATTTGTTTTGCCTGATTCATAAATTCCTTTATCAGGTGGTGCAAGTTAAACTAATTCACTTTCTCTCTTACAAGAAATGCAAGAAATTCCAACAGGCCATGGAAAAGGATAAGCATACACTGAAGGTACTAATTAAAAAAGAACTCGTGAACTTCTTCAAAAAATAAGAAAGAAAAGATCTTGTTCACTGAGCTTAACTGAATTCATAAAACGAGAAGGATTCACAATCTTGTTTCAGCTGCCCTTTAATGATCAAGTCACTGTTCTCTAAGACTCTCACAACATAATTTACACTTTAGTCAGGAAGCTTTTCATCAGATTCAACATCCATCATAGGACCATTGTGACTAAACTCGCTAAATGCAAGTATCAATATGTTGCAGCTTTCTTCAAAATTAATTTTATTGTTTTTGAGAGGAAGTTAATTTTATTATTGTTGCTAAAAAGAGTTTATTTTTCATCTGGAGATTAAGCCAGAGGTTAAAATCTCAAAGTGGAATCATATAACCTTCCTTTTGAAGGTCATGATACAGTTTTATGGTCTATGCAAACTTTTTTTTAATGATGTTTTATTCAAAGATTTCTGCAGCTGGGATATATTTACTTAACTTATTCAGAATAATAAATAATAATTCATTTAGAACCATTGAGAATACAGCCCTAAAAAGTGCATTTGAAAAATAAATGTAAAAAAGAGAAGGATTCACAATCTTGTTTCAGCTGCCCTTTAATGATCAAGTCACTGTTCTCTAAGACTCTCACAACATAATTTACATTTTAGAACCATTGAGAATACAGCCCTAAAAAGTGCATTTGAAAAATAAATGTAAAAAAGAGGGCTCAACCGGTGACCTCTTGATCTGCAGTCAAATGCTCTACCACTGAGCTATGGACCCAATGTTGATTTTTAAGCAAAAAGGATTACATTCAAAGAATGTGGAATACATTAAGTCATAACTAATTGCAAGTCCATTACTATTTACTAAGACACAAGAAAGTGTCTAACCTGTCATAACTAGATCCGATCAATGGAATCGTAACCATCTCCTCCTTGGATATCTTAAGCTTGGGTGCTTGTAAGATATACCTGAGCTCCGCAGCCTGCCGTCTGATGCTGACGCTAGGATGCTGCTTCTCCAGCTGTTGATACAAGGCGATGCAGTCTTTGTGACGATTATTGGCCTCGTAAGCCATGGCCAGCCATATTTGAATCTGCAGAAGTAAATTACTTTGGAACACTCCGTGAAATCATCCACAATTCTCGGGTGCTTAATTGCAGGGTAAGGATGAAAAATAAGGATTTTGGCATGATGGTCTGTTTTGCATATGTTTATTCAATCAGTGCTCAAGCAATGAAACAAATGTTTCACATTCTAGTAGAGACTGAATGCACTCCAAACAAATTAATGTGTGTGATTTGCAGGTTACAAATTGTCACTGTTTAATACCTCGCCGCCGAGGAGTGTGGGTCTAGGGATGATGGTAAGAGCAGCTTCGAGGAACTCAATCGCCCGGGCATACATTCCCTTCCCATATGCTTTTTGCCCCAGTTCAAACATCAGTTTGGCCGTCTGCCTCCGTTCAGCTTGCTCTTTTGCCACCTACCCTTATCCGAAGATTAAAAAATGCAAAAGAGACAATAAGAATCAATAAAATTGCATAAAAATTGGATCTTCTGGTAATGGACGAAACTAAGAACGACAATTTGGAACACTTTGGCCTTGTGAAACTTGAGCACTCCAAGTCTCCAACTCAACCAAATTTCCTATTTCTTATGCATAGATTACAACACCTAGTTGGAACATTTTAGCAGAAGACGAATGTGATATGATACCTGTCACAGAAGCAAGCAACTAAACGAGAGAGAGAGAGAGAGAGAGAGAGAGAGAGAGAGAGAGAGAGAGAGAGAGAGAGAGAGAGAGGAAGTAAAGGAGGGACCTTTTCGAGCTCTCGTCGGACCCTCTCCCTCTTCTGCTCCTCACTCTCCGGCTCGCCCCCGTCGAGCTCCGCCTCCACCAGCTCAGCCGCCTTCTTCTCCAGCTCCTTCATCTCCTCCATCTCCTTCAGCCGGCCCCGGAGCTGCTCCTCCCAGTCGTAGTCTTCATCGTCCCCTGCATCCTCGCCTCCGCCGTCGGATCCGGCGGCGTCCACCTTGGTACAGACCCGCCTCCATCTGCCAAGACCCGCACGAGGGGCCGCCGCGGCGGTCCCTTCTCCCAGGGCATCTGCGGAGTCGTGGAAGCTCCTGGCGTGGACGGCCAGTGGGGAGGAGGAAGGCTCCCTGAGTCTGGTGGCTCGCGCCATGGCGAGCTCCAGGTGCCATGACTTGGCGCCGCGTTCGGCAGCCGTGGCGCCACGGGGGGAGCTCGAGTCGACGAGGAGCGCCAGGTTGCCGAGTAGAAGGCTGCCGGCGGCCATGCTCGGCGAGGGAGCAGGAGGAGGAGGAGGGGGGGGATAACGAGAGATTTTTTGGGCGCAGTAGGAGCAAGTGGGGGGATGGCCAGAAAGTTGAGGCGAGCGCGCCGTCGTTGGAAAAAGGACACGGTGTGAGATCGAGAGGTGTAATCTCGTCTGTACGGCTACCGTGGCGGCGGCTAGATTTGGATTTGGATTTGGTTCGACCTTGGACTTGGGTCCGTGTCCCATAACATAAATTTATTGGTTCGAGTCCGACACGATCCACCTGATCAAGTCTACTGTGTTCGCGCGCCGTGGCCGTTGGATTTAGTTGCTTCACGTGCATTTTTCTTTCAAGAAAAAGTATAGTGAAATTTATTTTCGGGTTTTTTTATTATTCAATGTTCTGAAGCCATTTAGTTTTGTGATGTGTTCTGCGAATTGTTGTAAAAAATGAGCTGCATATTTCTAACTCTTTGTTTCTTATACATGAGTAACAGTTTTAAATAATGAATGATAATTTAACTAACTAATAGGTATTATTTTACATATCGTACAATTTTAAAAGTTTTTATAGTAAGAATAATATAATAAATATATTTTTTTGATTTTTTTATAATTTGCATTACTAATAATGATTTGGGACATCAAATTTTTAATACATGGACCAAATCAACTTGTACAAAAATGTCTTCATTTATTCGTGTGTTTAATTTGATTTGGGTCACTAACTTAAGATGCAATGACTTGCAAACTTAATCTTTTGAAGAAAACATGTTAACTGAGTAGTTTTTTTTTTCCCGTAGTCAACAAAACTTTTTGGATGACGAAGTCTTCCAATTTCTTGTGTTGACCTTACAGCATACTTAATGTAATGACCCATAATAAGTCTACTAATATGCTTGATTTCTTGGAAAGACGTGGCGTACGCGTTGCAATAGACAAATCATTGAGTTCTTTTCCGCTTTTATATTGAAGACCTTTTCAATTATTGTCACAACAATTATATTAATATTAGTATACCATGATCAATAATATTGTTAGGTAATCAAGGCTGGAATAATTGAATAACAGAATTATGCCCAACGTCGAATGCTAGTAATTTTAGGTTTGAAATTTAGAATTATTACGTTGACTATGTATTGTGCGCATTTAAACACCGAATTAATGAAGTGCAAGTAATTTTGAAAATAATGAATTTGAAAAAAAAAAGAAATACAATTAGGTACGATGATAGGCCGAATGATAATATTGAAAAAATAATAATTTCAATTCGATAATAAAATTTTATCATACTATTTTTTTATTTTCTATATTTAAGTTCAAAATAATACTAACTCTTCAAGAAAAAGATACTCTTTCTTAACAAAAAAATGACACCTTTTCTTTTACATTTCTTAACAAAAAAGATGAGCCTTTTCGGGAAATATTATTATGAGTCCTTTGTCGAAGATAAATTTGCATATTTTTTTTTATGTCCAATCACAAGACAAATTACGATCGTCAAAGTTTTTTTTTCTAACTCAACTTAGTAATATATGACGACGATTGCTATCTTTTGTTCAATCTCTCTTCGAAATCGTCATAGGTATTAATCTGTATCATATCATGATACATTATTATTTCAGAAATAACGAAAATTAAAACATGACACTATAAAGAAGTAAAATTTATGCAACCAGTTTTGCATATGAAATTCTAACTGTACTCACCCGAATTTGTTTCTCATTTATGTTTTAAAAATCCATCTATGAATTAATCAAGTATGGTTGGCGGAATTGTGTTATGAAGTCATTGAATGCTAATAGATCCATATTCAATTTTTAGAATCATCACTTTGATCAAAATTTATTCATATCGCTCCCATTCGAATATCGGATTAATCAAGTGCTAGTCATCTATGAATTAAACATTTATATGAATATACAACTTTCTTGTACATTCAAGTCATCCTATAAAATAAGTTATTATTTAAATATTACTGGGAGTTTGAACTACTTAAGGATAAATCAAGTTTATAAATAAAATTTTGACTGAATTTTTAGATTAAGCAAAAATGGGCATAATATTAGAAAGGAAGAATTAACATTCACAAAATACTATTTTTTTAAAAAATATTTAGAAATTAAAAAAATGGTCACTAACTAATAACAGTACAGAAATAATTTTTAAAAAAAATATCTTAGAAATAAGAGAAAGAGAAATGATGATAAAAGAGGGGCGTCCTGCCTTAACGGCTATACGCGTCCAATAATTACCAACTCATTTCCAGTTTTTTAGCATCGTTCGAAGCGGAACCAACAGACGGAGGCCAAAATAGGAGCACACGCGCCACCGCCCGCGCTCAATCCACCGATCGATCCGTCGGATCTGCGCCGGATTCCCAAATCGCGACAGGCGCCCGTTTGTCGAGCATCCTCTGCTCTCTCTTCTCTGCCGCCGATCCACCCGTACGCTGAAGTTTGAGGAAAAAAAAAGGTTGTTTTTTTCTTTTGCCCCAACTTATCATGCTCGAGGGATGGTATCAGCCCAAGAAATCTGACGACATATGTGACGAATTCCGCAGTCAGGTGATGCCTTTCTTCTGATCTATTCCTGAGGCAAACGTTTTGTTTTTCTGATTGGGATGATCAATTTATTGTCTTTAGGGCGTATTTTGTTCTTGGTGCATGAATAATTGTCCAATAAACCGAGTTATGCGGAAGAAAAGGACTATTTAATTTTTGTTTGGATTTTTGAAAAGTTGGTAACTTTTAAATTCTTTGTAAATTTGCTCGTTTACATCCACCTTTTGTTTTTTTCTCTTTATTCTACGTTTTTACATTACATATTTTTTTGTTGTTTTTGAAAAGTTCTCAACTTTCAGGGATTTTCATAACGTTAGGCTTTTTTATCAAGAAATTTGGCTATTTATTGTGATTTTCAGACCATGGTTGTTTAAGTATGTAAAATGCTTGTTTAACTCTTGGAGTTTGGGTTTGTATTCTGATAAGAGCTTATTGATATGCAACATTAATTGTGCAAATTGCCTTAAAAAATTGCCTTGCTGATGTCAATCTTTGGCGTTTCATATTATTGCAGGCGACAAGAGCAGTGAAAACTATGTCAAAACTTCGCTGTGTTTTTCGTGGCTTTGATTTCAAGGCCCTACTTCTCCTTTGTGTGGTTGTTCCCAGCTTCGTCATCGGCATCTATTTGCATGGCCAAAAGATCACTTACTTCCTTCGGCCCCTCTGGGAATCCCCTCCAAAACCTTTCAGAGAACTTCCTCATTACTACCATGCTAATGTGTCCATGGAGAAACTGTGCCAACTGCATGGTTGGGGAGTTCGTCAGTCCCCTCGCAGAGTATTTGATGCTGTGCTCTTTAGCAATGAAGTGGATATGCTTGCAATCCGCTGGCATGAATTATCTCCTTATGTGTCAGAATTTGTTCTTCTGGAGTCTAATTCCACATTCACTGGACATCAGAAGCCTCATTTCTTTTCCATGCATCGGGATCAGTTTCAGTTTGTGGAATCACGGCTCACGTATGGAACCATTGGTGGGAGGTTTGTTAGGGGAGAGAACCCTTTTGTTGAGGAGTCATATCAGAGAGTAGCATTGGATCAGCTTATCAGGGTTGCGGGCATTGGGGATGATGACTTGTTGATCATGTCCGATGTGGATGAAATCCCCAGTGGCCACACAATTAATCTACTAAGATGGTGTGATGATATTCCCGAGAAACTTCATCTTCGTTTACGCAACTATTTGTACTCTTTTGAGTTTTTGGTGGATAATAAAAGCTGGAGAGCTTCAGTTCATAGGTATCGTGTTGGAAAAACAAGATATGCCCATTACCGTCAAACCGATGATATTTTGTCGGATTCAGGATGGCATTGTAGCTTCTGCTTCCGTCACATTAGTGAGTTTGTGTTTAAGATGAAGGCATACAGCCATGTGGACCGTGTGAGGTTTTCATACTACCTAAAGCCTTCAAGGATTCAGAAAGTGATATGTCGTGGGGCAGACCTTTTTGATATGCTTCCAGAGGAATATACATTCAAAGAGATTATTGGCAAGTTAGGTCCGATACCACATTCTTTTTCTGCTGTTCATCTTCCAGCGTATCTACTTCAGAATGCTGATCAGTACAAATATCTCCTACCTGGGAATTGCAAGAGAGAAGATGAGTGATAGAATTTGGGTAACTGAAATCTCTGTGGAAAGTTGGGGCTTCTTTGTAATTTACGACATCATGTTGAACTGTGGTTGACATGTTGACCTGATTTAGGAGACCCGTCTGAGTAGTTTCAGGCAGGAATTCTGTCGGCCTTCTTTGTACTTGACCTCACATGCTGGTGAGTCATGAGTATATCTTTCTGCGGGAGGTTATAGCTTCTTTGAAAGTATGGTCTCCATATTGTTGCTATGTAACAGCTCTCTTGGTTGTGTAAAGTATATTTTGAGCTTCTTTCTAACCATTCTGTCATCTCATTATGGTTATTTGATATGTATATTAACTTAATAGATTACATTCAGGCTTTTGTTGATTCATTTCCTTTACTCTGAAGTCTCATCATGGCTGAAGTAATACATTGATTTTTGCTGCTGATGTGCTTCTTGATATCTGGATGGTTTACCATTTAACTCTCCGACAGAGCCTGCACTATGATTCTTTTCACTTTGTTCAGTCTATTTGTGATTAATGTAAAGGTTGTTTCTGCCAAGATGCTGCACACATGTTCAAGAACGCAGTCTACAATGGACTGCTTTCGGTGTTTCTTAATGCTTTAGCGCTATCATAAATGATGATATAAACTTTATCTCTTTATACTTTTATTTAATGAACTCTTTATTTGACTTTAGAGGATGAATTATCTCAGTGACCTGCTTAATAAATGGTGCCTGTTTATCCCCCTGCATGCCCCACTTCATAAACTGGTTCAACAACAACAACAAAGCCTTATCCCACTAGGTGGGGTCGGCTACATGGATCATACGACGTCATTCGTTGATTCATGTTCATGCGATTCGACAAGGTTTTACGCTGACTGTCGGGGTCTAACACAACCCTCCTCCTTTATCCGGGTTTAAGACCGGCTATAAAACATAGGCGGAGTTACTTCATAAACTGGTTAAACATGCAAAATGTTCAATGAATGAAAATCCAGGACTCAGCATTTGATATTGTAGCTCGTCATATTTATGATGATAGCATTTCAAGTGCACTTGAATTTTTCTTGATGTGGCATGTTGTTAACTGATTGAGCAGGTGCTTCGGAGTTTTTTTTTTATTAATTTCAATAATGGTCGTTCAATTTAAGGGATATTTTCAATATGTCACTTTATAACATTACAAACTTCTTTTATTACTAATTATTGTCCATTTACCATTGTACCAGTTGTTTGAATGATGGCATATGACGCTGACGTGAGTGATTATGCGGAACCGTGTCAGTATTTTTTTCTTCTTTCACATCAAATTTTTAAAAATAAAAAAAATCTTGTCAGTATATTTCTCTCTTTTCGTTCAAACATAATTTTGTATATGAACTTTTTAAAAATTTCAAGTTACGATGATTCAACTTTCAAAATTTCAATCACCATCACTACTAAAAACTTAAAATAATAATAATAAATGTTTGTGGCATCTCAAATGGGCAATAACCGGTCGCACTAATCGGAATTGAATGTTTATGAAGTTCGATAATCATGACATTAAAAAAATAAAGTTGACGGATCATATTGGAAATATCTTTAAATTAAATGGCCGTCCTTAAAATTTACTCTTTTTTTTTTTTTTGTGGACCAATGGGGCGTAGTATATATCAGTTTCCAATGTGGACTTATACTGGTAAATGAGGAGAATCTTGAAAAATGAAAAAACGGGACAGAGATCAGTGAAGCAGGGGCAATGCTTTTCGTAGATGACCTTGTTGAGAGGAGAGTCAGAACTTGAAACTGAGCCGATTATAAAACTGTAAAAAGAGATAAAGGGAAGTGATTATATCTTGTAGTGAAATGCACTCTGATAATCTATCCGCACCACTTAAAAAGGAATCTTGATTCTTGATAATGTCTTGGAGTGCTTTAACTTGTAGTGTGATTAATTAGTAACACCATGTTCATGAAAAAGCAACATACAGGTAGAGGTTGGATGTGATCCAAAACACCCATTTTAATTCCTTTCTTTCTCTCTCTCCAGACTAAGAATCAAAGCATGGGTCCTTGGGAATTTCTGAAAGTGCCACATTACAAGTTATCATATTCCTTGACTTGCATATTAATCTTCTCCCTCTTCAATTTTTACAGGAAGTAATTCATAGATAGCAAAGTCTGCACCGATTTAAACAAAAGAAAGAAAGAAAGCAAAATTTAACAAGGACTTCATGGATGGATCCTTTCCTGCATAGATTTTAAAAATTTGAATCCTAGAAATATATTCTTGAATTAAGTTACTGAAGGTCAAGATAAATATAAAAGCGTTATCGTCATATTCCGGTCTCTTTGGACCTTTTCTTTTCCTTTTTGAGTAGCTAGTGATGCTGTCCAAGATGGGATGTCAGGCAACTTCTAGCTTGTCAAGAATAAATAATTCAATGCTGATTCATACACCATGCACTCCTTTAAATTATTCTCTCAGGAAAAGGAGTGAACGAATCTCTGTGATCACTAGAACTCTTAACATTTGATTTCAGGAATTCAATCACATTAGTTCATTCTGAGGCCAATATAGAAATTTTAATTTCATAAACATCGTCTTTTCTCTCTATCTTTTTAAAGATGTATACATATAGATGATGCAGTGGAATCAAATAACTTACCTTAATTGATATAGAATGTCTTGGAACGAGAGGCAAATTTGGATTAGTTATTGGACTAATTGGGGGATGACCTGTTGGGTGTAAGCGTGGAAAAATATATGGCTCATCAGTCATCTTCACATCACCTATTAAGATCAACATGCATATTTTCTTCATTGTAGCAGAGATCCATAAAAGTAAAAAGACCTAAAGAAGAAGCCACACGAAACATATCAAAAACCTTCATGAACAGGTGAGTGAACAACATATTTTCAACTTAAGTGCTATATTACATTTTTTGGATTGCAATAGGTCTTTAAGAACAGATAAAAAAGCGACAAGGAATCTCGCAAATTCCTTACTTTTATTACTAATGTGGTCATGGAGCTTGTGACACCCATCTATGTTGAAGACACCAAGTGCAATATGAACTTTTCCACTATAATTTTTTTTTTTATTTTCAACTAATGTTTCCATAAAAATCATATGAAATCCATCGAAAATAATCATTTCTCATGATTTTTTATCGGATTACATACCGTTCGAAAAAATGCATATCTTTTTTCGTCGGAAATTATGAAGAACATATATAAGATTTGTCGAAAATTGCAAAGAATTGTCAGAAAAATCGCCTTTCACAATTTGAAGAGTCGTCGAAAATTACAAAGAGCATAAGATCCGTGAGAAACTTCATCACAACCATATCTTTTATTTTTTTTTCAGAGGTAAAGTTGCTTGAAAAATAAAGAGAGTATTAAGACCAACATTCCTCCTCCATCCATCAATTATGATATCAATCGACCATTGAGAAACATGTGTCAAGCTGTCTCATCAATCAACTCTATATGTTGCTAATTGTTTGATTAAGATCTTTGATGTTATTAAGTCCTTTATTCCCTTAATATATATATATATATATATGACAGTATTAAAAACGAGTTAATTGCTATATAGAAAAGAAGAACTAATAGAAGCCATTTGAAACTTCTTTAATCTTCCAAACAAGAAACATAGAGGCAATCAACCTGATGAGGCCAAGCTTCTGCATGCACTTTCACAAAGGACGCCCGCACAATATATTCGGGTATCTGGCCAATGGAAACGACGCGTAAACAAGCCGCAGCTCCACGCATTGCATTGCATTGCATTCATATGGCCGTCCAAAATGCCTGATGAAGACCGCATTTGGTGCTAAAGCAGACACGCACACGCAACTAGTTAAAGCGGATTCTTATTCCTTCACGATCAGAACAACGCTCCACATACAACTTTGGCTATAAATTAAGGTAGGCGTGAAGGAACGGGAAGGGAACCATAATGAGTTCGAAGTGAATTAAGCTGAAGATAAAGCCTTGCGGTTGCTAAATCGCTAGCTGCTGCTTGATCGATCGATATATCGATCAGGCGTGCAGAATCAAGAAGTAAAAAGAAAAAAAAAAGTCAGAAATGTACAGGAGCAACCTACAGCAGAGGTATGAAAGAGCAGCCGGGGAGGACTACTGCAGCTACGTGTCGAGGCTGGAGAAGACGACGAGCATGATCGAAGGCCCCCACTTCCCCAACCTGCGCAGGGAGGCCTACGAGCCGGTGGGCGCCACGGTCGGCCGCTTCGGCGTGGCCATGCACCTCTACGACCCCTCCAGCTTCCGAGCTCAGGTGACCAACATCGAGGAGGACGTCGACAGGGAGTGCGGCGAGCTCATCAGGCGCAGGCACCAAGTCGTCGCCAACAAGGGCGCCGCCTGAAGCCGCCGGGATCGATCGACCACGTAAAGTAGTAGCTACTGCATGGTGCATGCATCCGTGAGTACGTACTCACGTACTAAGTAAATAAGGGAGCAGTTGCTTGTGTGTGTGACTACCGTCGAAGTACGTACTTCTCTCATGTAATTTAATTACTATTATTAATTACTATATATGATATGATGGTGATGATTAATTTATTACCTTAACTACAATAACAAAGTGTTCTTGGATGAAGTTTTGCTTGATATAGTTAAGGTAACAGACATGTAAGCAAAGAAATTATAAGTGAGTACGAACGAGAAGTTAATTACTTGATTACTTGAGGATTAAGGTCTACTTGGTGAGATCAAATTGAAAAATACTAGATGTTACTAAAAATGATTGACTCATAATCTTAATATTTAGAGAGTTTATATAGAGACATTATTTCACTCATACAATCTCAAACTCAAACTATCAGAACATCTATGTCAGAATTTTGCGAAATTAATTTTGAATCACAAATTAAGTTTCAAAAGTTTGTGAGAGCATTTTTTTCTTGTTATGGAGTGTGTTAACCATAATTAGAAATAGACATGTTTTCAACTGGATTACAACTCCATAACATATCAAAAACAGATGCATGGGTATTTAACTAGATTTTAATTATGTTTTGTATATCACAAATAGCGAACTTTTATTTATAAGACAAACGAGAGTTAAAAAAAAAGTCGGAATATATAGAGAAAGATACGAGTTGTCAAAAGATAAATTTGCATACCACCAATCGTATTCTATGCTCGCTTAACACGATAATGAAGGGTAAAAGAAAAATAAATAAATATACTTTAAAAAATAAAAACACCTATGTCGATTTTTCATTTACCTTTTAAACGGAAATTTTCATTTCATATTTCTTTTTTATTGTCGTTTCATGGAAATGATAATGAAGGCTAAAAGTGTAAGAAAAAAAAAATCACTGATAAAACCGACTGCTGGATAAAGTAGAAAACTTTTTTTTCCCGAGTGCCACTGCATGCAGTATTCGAAATGGTATTCAAATACATATGAATTCCCTAATTTAGCTGGAATGAAAAATACATACAACACCATATTAAACAGGTATATAGATATATATATATATATATATATATATATATTCCCATCGAATAATGATTTCAAAAATCGAATCCAAACTAATTCTAGATACAATTTAAGAGTGAAATGTCTGGGATATTCTAAACCAAAATTGCCCAAATCTCATCATAAGTTTGGTCAAATTTTCAACCTGTAATTAAATAGTAATAATGATATTCAGAAGTAATTCGAGTCCATCAGCCCATTTTTGGTTTATTTAACTCGTCATTTTAGTTGCATTAATTAATTAATTGATGATGCGTACGGACGTACTTACGTCCAGGAAGTGACTTGTTGATAAACCGTCCCAGTTCCCACGCTTGTTTGCTCTTTGCTTCTCTCTCTCTCCCTCTCTCTCTCTCTCTCTGTTGATAAACCGTCCCACGCTTGTTTGCTCTTTGCTGCTCCTCTCTCTCTCTCTCCCTCTCTCTCTGTGTGTGGCTCATCAGAATCTCTCACCATGGCGGCGGCCCCTTGTTCCAGAGCACCTTACAACATGTCCCATGTTCGTCGTCTCAAGTTGTTCCTTCAAGAAGTGGCAACTTTGGGAGACTCGGGAAGGTTAAGCTCAGCTTGATGGAAGCTCGCATAGTCGCATTCATGGGGAATGAACAAGCTCAGCGGTCCGAGAAGATATATATAGAAAGGAGGAGAGAGAGAGAGAAACCTGCACTTCATCTCTTGCTCATCATTCACTATACAAGGTTTCTCCAGCAATTAATAGGAATCCCTTGTTAATTTGCTTCGTGTACGACCTTTGTTTCTCTTAGCTGATTGAAGTGTCTGTATTCCGTATGAGTTATGTTTTATATATTGAAGTATTTTGTTCCACAATTTCTAAACTCAATTGATCACGGGAAGAAACTCTTCAAGAATTGATCAAGTGCCAAAAGTTTTAGCAAAACAGAATGCTATATATGTTTGCTCAACTTAGAAATGGTATCTTATATTTGTACACAGAAACAATTAATTGAGGTAAAATAAACATCGAAGGTTTGAAAATTTGAACTCGTGCCTTCTCGTTGTAACTCAAAATCATCGACTATTCAACCAGTCGAAATTAGAAAACAGTCACAGCTAATTAGACTAAAACCTGTCGAAATTGTCATCAAAGGGAAAGTAAGAAAAGAACATGGTTGGCAAACAAACATAGCATCCAATATAATTAAACATGTTACAGCTAATGTAATGATTTAAATATTACTAATATTTCTCAATATTTTTTTTAAAAAAATTCCGGTGGAACCATATTGATATACAAAAAGAGTGAGTTACACGTAAATTCAAACTCGAAATGACTAACATTTACAGAATTCAATCCACCACTAATGAGGCACTACCAATTCACATGACCCTAAAAGGAGAGATGCTGTGTGGAGCCTCTGAGCAGCAGCTGACAGGAAAAGGAGAAGAAAAAGGTCTTGAAGGAAGTGAAGCATCTTTGTGCTTCTCAGTGGAACAAGCAGACAACTCTACAACCCAAGAGGACTTAAACTGGAAACTACAAGAAAAGACGAGCCAAAAGTGGAAGACAAAGATTCCAATCGTTTGCAACCATTTCTGGACGAGACTTGCATACAATCGCTTAAAGGGTCTCAGAACAGGTCTTGGCAAATTTGCACATCACCCATTTTTTTTTATCTAGACAAGGAAAAAAAAAAGAGATGTGTTCTCCTTTCATCCATAAGAATTGTCAAATGCTTCGAGATTAACTTCTATTCTGAAACTGGTGAGTTAAGACCAAGAAATGCTAGTGATCTCATATGTTTTTCAGTTTTTGACATTAGCTATCTGATTGTAATTCTAATTTTGTTCTGCAATAGACTTAAGCTCCCTTGGTAATTTTCAAGACATATATGAACAATAAAATTGACAATAACTGGTTTGATTTTCTATTCATTCCACAAGATAAGTAAATAAATAGATAGAAAAACATGAGAGATTGACAATATATTCTAGAAGAGGAAAAAGGAAATTGAGTATGTTTTGAATGGATAGAAAACAAAATTGAAATAACCACTATTGAACAGATATATCTATCTATATTACATCTATTGTTCTCCAATGTAATACCAAAAAAAAAACCTAACGAACTGTGGAGTTGGGGGGAGTTATCCCCTTGGATATGTAGTATGCCTTCTCTGCCTCTGACATCCGTGTTTGAAACATAGCCCACTCTTTTCTACACCGCTCCCTCACCTGTATGTTAAGAGGAAACCAATCAAGCTATGATTTCTGAATGAGAATAAAATCCAGGAAACAAGTTTGGCATCCGGAATCCAATGAATTGAAATTGCTAGCACCAACAATGTGTTCATTCATCCAGGAAAAAAATTATAAGAATCTAAATATGCATGAAAGAGAAAAGAAGAAAGAGGAATCATATACCCCTTCCCATGGTGCCTTGCCATTCTCTGCCACACCCTGAAGCAACACAAACAATAAATTTATAACGTCTATACCATCACTTAGTCTAGCAACATAACATAGCAGAAAATAAGGCACCTGATTCCCGAGCGAAGGTACAACTTGATGAACAATCCACTGAGCATCTACAACGCCTATTTTCTCATGAGCAGGCTGTCCAGAAATAGGATGACGTGGATTCAGAATTTGAAATAACAAACCAGACCGTTCACATTTGACAATTAAATGTCACTTTAGTTTTCCTTAACCCAGAAAACTATTATGCTAAGAATGAGTAATTAGGGCAAGGTTTCTAACGTACCTCTACACACTTTCTCAGTGCAAAATCTAGACCCCATCCATGAACCAAATCATTCTACATCAGATAAAAGTTTATTAGCACAAAATTACTAAAAATCTGAATGAATAGCATGAAAAAATTGACGCTATTATTAACTTCACCTGAATCATATGCCACACACACCGCCATGCATCCTTGGAGAACACAGTCGCCATTATCTCAACAAACCTAAGGACAAAAAGGATTACTAGATGGTTGTTGAAAAGAAAGCGAAAGTGCAGGATATAGTACATACGCAGCGCATGGAGGCAAATAGGGATCAGTGCACCAGCCTGGTCTCTCCTCCGTTTCTCTGAAAAAGCCAAAATTATGACTAATCAATAATTCAAGCTGGTTGGTGTAAGTGGAGGAAAGCCACTGGAGTTCTTTGTGATAGAAAAGTACCCAATAAAGTTCTATCGTACCCAAGGAAAATTCTATCGTACTGCTATAAGGCCAGCAGTGTTATATGGTAGTGAATGTTGAGCTATGAAGGGACAACATGAACGTAAAGTGGGGGTAGCCGAAATGAGGATGTTGAGATGGATGTGTGGTCATACAAGATTAGATAAGATTAGGAATGATCATATACGTGAACGAGTCGGAGTGACTCCTATTAGTAAGAAAATGGTAGAGAATCGTTTGAGATGGTTTGGTTATGTTCAGAGAAGACCATTAGATGCGCCAGTAAGAAGAGTAGATCAAATAATCTGGAGTCCGATTAAAAGAGGGAGAGGGAGGCCAAGGCGGACACTTGGCGAACTAATAGAGCAAGATCTATTGGTGAATATATACCGAAAGGTTTGGTTACTAATAGAGCGGAATGACGTCGTATGATCCATGTAGCCGACCCCACCTAGTGGGATAAGGCTTTGTTGTTGTTGTTGTATGACTAATCAATCCTCATGTAGAATTGAAAGTTTGGTTCTTTATGAAATTCCAAGTAGTAATTTCAACAGATGGGACCAATTATACAGCATTAGTATCATAATTGATTACAATTTGTAGGAAAATTCAAAAGCTTACTTATGAACTTCACGGTCACCTCTTCTTTTAGTCATTTGCCATGTTAACCCTTGGTTTGGTTCCAGACCAGGCTGGGAGATCTCCAATCCATGTTTCTTTACTAATTTAATATACCTAGCTCAAAAATATTAATAAATCAAGTGAATGGAGATCTCACTTTATAAGATTATTATGGATGAAAAAAACTCTGTTTAACCATGATGCAACTCACTCTTCGGCATCAAAATGCTCAACACCAAGGTCTTCATCCCATATGAATATATATTCATATTGTGCCACAATATCAGGATGTAAAAATCTTTTGGCATACCACCTAAAATGAAAATAAAAGCATTTCATTGAACTTCAAGTTGCTTATTGCAGTAAAAAAACTTGTAAAAAGCACCAGACAACCGGGAATGAAGTTTCTCACCATTTTGTTTGCTTCTTGACACTGACATGAATAGCCCGCTTTGACCATTCAAACTCATCCCATTCAGATGTCCGACCATCATAATGAAATAACATTATTGTGAAATTCTCAGAGAACTGCAAGCATATATAGAAGATCGGCAACCCATTCATGACCAACGGATGTTTTCATTAGTGCAATTAACCAAGGTATTTAAGATGCCGTGGAATTAAAATGAAAAGTTTCATGCGAAATGAAGCTGTTGGAACTATTATAAGCCAGAAAAAATGGCACTTTTGACCAAAATGTTGATTTCTTTCCTTGTATGAAACATTCCAAACCAGAATTTCAGAAAGTTGCTTGTAAAAGTATAGCAAGTATTCCAGTGCACTTACTTTCTTAACTGCAGCGTTGATATTTTTTCTTTGATCATAGCCGACTGTGAATGTTACAAGATATTTCTGTCTGATAGTTAGATCCTGCATAAAAAATATTTCTGTCTCATAATTACAGGAAAATAAGACTGAAAAGAGCTGAGTTATTCAAAATCACAAAAAAAATATCATCACCATAAACTCATCCAAGCATTTAATCATGATTCATGAACATTAAATAAACATGCAGAAAACTTTGCCACTGGTTATATACCAGTAAGGCAGTAATATTCTTAACAAATGGACAAAAAGGGCATGTTAATGAACTGCACACCTCATCAGGGTTGCCCCATAGCCTGCGCAAATAAAGATCTGATTCTGATACAACAATACCAGGCGCCAGTCGTTCTGCACCCTTAGGGTTTGTAGGTGCATAGATCTAAAAAGAAGACAGACGAAAGGCTGGAATGAAACCCAATCAAAATAAAAGATGAACTATATAGGCTTAAAAGATGAAAAATAGTAAGCCAGTGCCTGACATATATTATATGATTATAATGTCATTTAATGCCTGTGTAACCCTTGGGAAAACTTGCACCATAAACCAATCTCTCTCAGCCCCTAGATTGCATCAGAGTGGTTGAGCTTGTTCCGTCTTTTTTCTTTCTTTTTCCAACTGTTTGGAATTAATCTAATGGTTGAGAGATGTTGGTTTCATGGCGCAAGCTCTCCCACTAGTTGCACAGGCATTAAATCTTTTATCATATCTCAATGGAAAATTTTTCTTTGTTTCCATGTAGCTAGTTGTAGAGCATTCTCAAGTGTTGAAACTTGTAACAAATAATAAACCAACACATTGGATCTGAATCTGCTGACCAAATACTATATTCATGCCAAGATATATGTAAAGACAAGCGGTGCATGAATACCCATCTGAAAACTTCAGGTTATTATCTTTAAATAACCTGAAGTAGAATGGTAAGAAGAAAGTACCTTCAGCAACTCAGTTGAGTTAGTGGAATTCTGTCTATTTCGGTTATTTGCAGAGAACCAAGCATGATTTAGTAGGGTCTGAGTTGTGATGCCTGAGTTCTTGTCCTCAACGTATGATATTATGTTGGAAGGAAAGTGAAGCTACAAATTTTAAGACATAAAACAATCAACTAGCCTTGCACCATGATATTATTATTTGATATAATGGAAAGACCAAAATGAAACAGGTTATAACACCTTAGTTATACTAACTGTAGGGAACGAAACTCCTATCAAGTATCCAAACACAACCCCTACAATTGTGGTAATAATAAGCCTCATACTTTCATTTGGATTTCTGAGAAGTCCACTGCAAACCAAAAATCTAAATGATGTTAGATCAACCATACATAATTATTTTTAAGACAAAGATGCCAATCAAATATAAGTGCATGTACCTGCGAGCAATGGCACCAAGTTTTGCCATTTCCTTTCGAATTTGAAATTACAAGGCAATGACAATATTTGCAACCATAAAGAGCTCGACATTTTTCAAAAGGTTCATAATTGTTGTTCGATCACAGATGAGAAGTTACTTCATCACGATCAACATATGGAAGACAATTGCCTAAATCACATGAAAGACTTGGTATAAGGAGAAATTTATAAATGGTCTCAGGTAAAGTCATAAATTACACTGTATCATCTCAATGATGTTTTACTAAGAAACCGAAGGTACAGATATTATGCTAAACCATATTAGCTGCAAATGAACACACCTATCATCTTCAAAAGGGAGCATTTATGATTTCAAGTTATTATATACGCAACAGAAAATGCTAATGTTCATCGATCTGCCTCTCATCCTGAATACTGACTTACCACAAGCCCTTTCTCTATCCCCATCCTACACTAGACGTGTTAAAATAAAAAAAAAATGGTTTGGCATCTTGCAAAACCCATAGCAACCTGCATAATACATACGGATGACCTAGAAACCCAAATTCAAGAATCCATTATCAATAAATGGCAACTTTTTCACAAGCAATTTTGAACTAACAAAATCAAAATTTCATTTTCGCTCGAGAAGAGTTCCAGCAAGTGCCGGCGCATTTAATTCGGGTAAACAGAAGACCAACAAATTAGGCAAATCTCTAACCAAACCAAGCTCCGTGCATCATAAATCGAATATCCCCCTCCTCTCTATGTCAACTTTAGCTGAGGGACAACGACGACAAAAAAAAAGTAGTAGATCCAAAAGCTCACCCCATGTACAGTTTCAGTGCATAAAATCAATTTTTCTGAATCCAAAAGTCTCCCAAAGACCCAAAAGTATCCGGAAAAAAGAGGGGCGGGAGGAGAAGAGGACCTGAAGGAATCGGGAGGAGTAGATCTCAGAATCCTGCAATTGGATCGAACCAAATCGATCGCCTTTCACTATTCCAGTCGAGGGTTTGGGAGATGGGGACTCGCCGTCGACTTGAGATAAAGTTAAACTTTTTCCTCGCTTCGGCTAATTTTGCGACTTCGCCCGCGACAACGACGACGAGACGAATCGAAATGTTTAATATTTTCCGAGTTGTTTTAACTCTGTGTACGGTGGCAGGTGGTAGATCGGACGCACGATTCTTAAAGCGGCATAAAACAAATACAAGGGGAAAAAAAAGGTGGCCATTAGAAAATAAAATAAAATTTGTACCATGACCTTCCATTTTTTTAAAAAATTGAGGGTATTATTCCAATGTTTTTCTATATCTTTTATGACAAAATATTAAACATCTCTCTGGGATGTTTAGCATAAATGGCCTCTTGACTGTAAAAGTAAGCTTATAATAATAAAATTACCATTTATATTCGTATTAACATTTATTATCTACTGTAAAGAATAATAAAAACATAAAACAAACCTTACATCACTATTTTCTTTGGATTATTTTCATAAACTTTCCTTAAACTATCACGATTTTTCACATCTAATATTAAATACGAATTTATTTTTTTATATCCCTAAACTATCACGATTTTTCATTTTAGTCCTCTCGTTTATTTCTGTTATGTTTTTTCATTATTTTTTATTTTTCTCATTTATAAAAAAATTAAATTATCTCTTCCTCCATAACACATTAAATAATAAATTCAGAAAAGAAAAGATTGGAAGAGGATAATTTAGTCTATTTAATAAATGACAAAATTTTTTATTTACCACTTTATCGTTTCAATGATTTTTTTATTTGTTATTTCATAATTTAATTTTTTCATAAATAAAAAAATAAAAGTAATGAAAAGCCTAATAGAAATGAGCATAGGATTAAATTAAAAAAATTACGATAGTTAAGAATAAAAAAAATAACTTCGTAATTTAATGTTAAATATGAAAAATCGTGATAGTTTACTAGAAGTTCATTAAAATTATTTTTTTAACATTCCATTAGTGCATAAAATAATTTAGTAATTATGTCAAAATAGGAATTTAAAAAATTATTTTCTTTCAAATAAGTAGTCATATTTATGTCAAAAATATGAAGCGTGCCGCTAGTTTTAGGTGGACGAATGGATGAGTGAAGGTTGTGGGTGACCCAAGTCCGATCCGACTCAGTCAACCGCCCGCATGGGAACTTGGACGTGCTACGTGCATCCATATAAGTGAATATAAATAACCCCATTGCGTATGTCATCACAAAGTAATTAATTAATTATCTATATATAATAAAATAATAAATGTTGTCGAAATGAGATAGGGATGAACTCTTCTCGGTTAAATAAATTGACCCACAAGATGCCACTGAAAAGTGATAACAAAAATAATAATATAAATTGTCTATTCTTAATTCGAAATATTAGCTTTCTTACTCTCAACATAAAAATATTTCAATTCGCACCCGATAGGTAATATAGTTTTAGTGTAAAAAAAAGTGTATTATCTTTTATTTTGCATGCGACGATCAGAGGTGAGGATTGTCGTATTTCATAATCGAGGTTAAAGTTCGAATAACTTTTTAGCAATGAAAAATGGCACATTCATTACTCAATTAGTGTCTGTAATTATATGCATGATGGTTTCGAAATAAAATAATATATGTTTAGCATGTCAAATAATCACAGCTTGATTGACCGAGAGATGGATGTGTATTCCAATGGGTGCTAATTTATTATTAACGTTTAATTAAGAAATATTTGCTCTTCAATTCGCGAAGTTATTATTATTTTTAAAATGTTAATGTTAACTTAATAAATTTTTTTTTAAAAAAACAAGTGCTATATATATTTTTTAATATTTTATAATCAGATATTATATTATTTGTAATTAGTCATATTTAAATATACATAATTAATATACATATTATATTATGGAGTTCGAAGTCCTACGGAGAATCGAAGATTTACAAGAATCAGAGATAAAATTAATCCCACCTCTAAGATCAGTATGAGGCGAGAGCAAGTTGATGAGGGCATGCCCTTAGTTCAGTGTAGTTCATTTTGTTGATTCATTTTTTCCCTTCCAATTAAACCAAAATAAATGGAGTTTGAAACATAAAATTTGCACTTCAAAAATTTTTTAGTGGAAGATGTAATATTGGATTTTGTACGGATCGAATTAATCATCATGTATCAAATAATTTGAAACATAATTCGAGTTGTTGGGCCGAATGCCCGTACTTAAGTTGATGTGACTCGGCAACAGGGACAGCCCAGTAGGACCCGAAATCAGCCTAACTTTAACTAAGCATATGTTAGGCCCAACTTGAAGGCAAGATTTTGTTTTTATTTTGTAGCTTTTAAGTTCAATTTTGTCGGTACACAAAATTTGCAGACAATTTATTATTACGTAAAAGGAAAAAAATGCGACATTCTTCCAAAGGTTACATGAAAGTTTAATTCCATGTGACATTTATCATTTGCGGAAACAAAACCTTGATATTGCCAAAAGAAGAAAAAGAAATTGGTGTTCACATAAAAGTAATTTGCAATTGGGCGTCGTTAAATTTGATGTGCTAATTAATTTTTTAAAAACTTAAGTCATTAAAAAGAGACATTTA
Organism: Pontederia crassipes; assembly: GCA_030549335.1. Taxonomy (NCBI): domain Eukaryota; kingdom Viridiplantae; phylum Streptophyta; class Magnoliopsida; order Commelinales; family Pontederiaceae; genus Pontederia; species Pontederia crassipes. The sequence continues at coordinate 1,465,794 of CM060193.1, forward strand.
TAATTTTATATTCTTAACACTTCCTTTCATATGTGAGCTGTCGATAACTTAGCACAAGTTCAACACGTAAATAATTAATGAAGAAAATTATATTTTAATAAGAGTTTAACCTATTTTGAACTCTCGATTCGTGATTTTAATATCATGTTAAATTTAATGTGCTAATTAATTTTTTTAAAAACTTAAGATAATATTTATGATTTTATACTTTTAACAAACGTTTGACTACACATGATTATTGCAGTGTTCTACGGTCAAAATTGTTGTGATGGGATCGAGGAGCAAAGCTGCAGGTATAAAAAAAGAAAAGAAAAGAAAAGACATGTTTGATGTCTAAAGGGAAGGATCAAGTTGTGCATACCTCATCATTTCATGATTCCAGATTGCAACAAACAAACTACCCTTCAAAATATATTATTTATCAGCCAACCAAAAAAAAAAAAACAAGGGTTGCGTTTTTATAATATAGTTGACTTTAGTACTCATCCATCATTACTCTTTTGTTTAAATCTATAGACCCATCAAAGAACAGGAATAAAGATGCAATGCAATTCAGCTATATTGCTGAGAGAACAGATTAATTAATCTGATTAATACCAAATTGTTAACCTCATCAGCTAAAGAAGTTGTAAATGTAAATTTATGCTACATACTTTATTGTTTTAAAGTGTATGTATATATATATCTTAAATCCAGCTAAGATAATCCAAATTCAAATATTTTCTTTTTCCATTTTAACTTTTTTTTGGTTTTCTAATCAAGAAAATATCTTTGAATACAGGGATATTTTTTTTTGGTGACAAACATATTTAATGACGAGTTTACCTAGCATTGTATTATTCAAAAGAAGGGATTTTTTTTAGAATTTAAGGGATGCAAAAATAGTTTACGTCTCTTCTTACAACCCTTTTTTTAAATTTATTTTTGTTGTCAAAGTTCTCAGCAATAATATCCACTGGAATCCAACATCTTCTACAAAAGAAAGAAAAAAAAAGGTGAAGCCTTTAAAACCCTTTCTTTTCTCCTCTCTATTCCGACATCGCACCGATGGCGAGGCGAGTCGCCGCCCCTCTTCTCCGCCGCGTCCTGCGCCCCTCGGCCTCCTCTCCGGAGCCTTCATGGATCTCCGGCGGAGAATCCCGGCGATCCGTGACGTACATGCCCCGTCCCGGCGACGGGTCGCCCAGGGCGGTGACCCTCATCCCCGGCGACGGCATCGGTCCGCTCGTCACCGGGGCCGTCCGCCAGGTCATGGAGGCGTTGCACGCACCCGTGTACTTCGAGACGTACGAGGTCCACGGCGACATGCCGTCCGTGCCGCAGGAGGTCATCGAGTCCATCCGGCGTAACAAGGTCTGCCTCAAGGGCGGCCTCGCCACTCCCCTCGGCGGCGGTGTCAGCTCCCTCAATCTCCAGTTGCGGAAGGAGCTCGATCTCTACGCCTCTCTCGTCTACTGCACCAACTTCCCCGGCTTGCCCACCCGGCACGAGAATGTTGACATCGTCGTGATCAGGGAGAACACCGAGGGGGAGTACGCCGGACTGGAGCACGAGGTCGTCCCTGGCGTCGTCGAGAGCCTCAAAGTATTCTCCTTTTTAGTATCTTCGCATCCCCCTCTTCTTTTATTTATTTATTTTTTGTCTCTGATGCTTTCCCCTTTCGTTAGGTGTTCTCTTCTTTGTCGCCGTAGACAGAGGTGTTTGATTGGATTTGTGCTGGTGATTTAGATTCTTTTCAATTCCTTTGAGTACAACTTATATATTCCAAGTAGACTGATGTAGTTTCTTCCTGAAACAAAGAAATTACAGACAAGCATTCCATGTAATAGGGAAAAAACAAACTTTTTTCCCAATCCAGTCCGAAATTATGTATTGAATTTGTTTTTTTTTCATATGGACTTCTTTTAGCTTAGCTTGTAAAGCTATACACTATAACTGATGATTTACCTGGCACCTATCATTATTTTCCCGTTGCAATATTTTGGATATCTCTCACTCAGAAGCATTGCTAGGTGATAACAAAGTTCTGTTCGGAGCGAATTGCACAATATGCTTTTGAGTATGCATACCTGAACAATAGGAAAAAAGTTACAGCCGTTCATAAGGCCAATATTATGAAGCTTGCGGATGGCTTGTTCCTAGAATCCTGCCGGGAAGTTGCGAAAAGATATCCAGGAATAAAGTATAATGAGATTATTGTTGACAACTGTTGCATGCAACTTGTTTCGAAGCCTGAACAGTTTGATGTAATGGTATGTGGCTTTCTTTTTACTGATCTGATTCTGCATCTTACTTAGTACTGCCTCTACATGTTTGCATATGAGTTTAATGATGCAGTGTTACTTCGACATTAGATGCATGTGTAATCATTAACTGCTTAGATATTGGATGCTCCTTTTGTCCTTGTTACGCCAGATACTAGAATATGCTGGGTCACCATAAACATGATCGCTACTTGATCTAGCTAGGCTCCTTAAAACACTATTCTTATGATGCATGTTATTTTATATTTGCTTGAGTCAAGATTGTGCATTAATCATTGAAATGCTCATAGATTAGAAGCTTGGTTTGCCTTGCTTCATACTGAATTGGGGTTCTTGAGACTCTCCACAGATGGCTTCTATTTTTCTATTTGCGTTTTTGTTTGAGTAATTATAAAAAAGGTTGGCGCTGCTTATGACAAATGGTTTTCACTACCCCAATGTCATTTAACATTTAAAGGTCATCCTTCTTCTAACAATGGTGACTTCAGGGCTGAACTCAGAGCTATATGCTCCCTCATCCCTCAAACCGGGGTTCAAATTGGCTATGGGTATTGGGGTTTAATCAACCAACTGTTGGTTGCATATTATAGATATTACTGAAGATTGGTTTGACCTGATAGGTATGGTCTAAAAGTATGTAAGGTGATCCCACCATCATGAGGATTGAATTCTACATTATTACCTTCACCTTTAGACATATGATGTTTGTCCTTCAGTTGTGTACAAGCTTGAGAAAAAAATGGATAAATCTAAGAGGGTCAGTGGGGTTGTTACCATGCATTAAAAAGAAAACACAAAAAACTGGATTATAGTTTTCTATATGAAAATTTGAAGTAATGCCCAGCCTTTCTGTTCTCATCTATGATCAAACACTTAATAACTTTATCCTTACTTGAAAGTTAAAACTGTCCCTGCCAATTTTTCATTCAAAAGGTCCTAGGCAACTATATTATTTAAGTGATGTGTAAGCACTCTAAGTGGTTCAATCTGAGTCATCCTTCTAGTTTTCCCATCATATAACCGTAGCATCCATATAATTTGTATCTTGCCTTGTGTTGGATATGCATCAGTTCAAGAGATGTGCGCAAGCACATCTTGAGAATCTTAATGTAATGTAGAGCCATATGTGGTTTTTCATGCGTGCTTTTATTTTGTTCATCCCCTTGCTCTTATTTTCATGGACATCTATTGTTCTCTGCAGGTCACGCCAAATCTGTATGGCACTTTGGTGGCAAACACCGCAGCTGGTATAGCTGGGGGCACTGGTTTCATGCCAGGAGGTATATCATGCAAAGGCACTTAGTTTTTGCTACATGCTTGTTTTATTGGTGTTCAGATATTCATACATAATAAGCCATCACGCACAAACAGTTATGTTAATTTTTCTCATACCCTTTGGTGCAAGCAATTGCTGATTTTATTGCTTCTTCGCTAATTATGGAACTGAGAGAACATGCCATTTGTGCATTATCATTTACTATAAATGGATCATAACTCAATAAAACTCTTACCCATATTGATAATTTTTCATCAACCTTTCATTGTCGAGAAGTTCAAAGCTAAAACTTCCTATCGTTCTAATATTCTTTTTGTTACAACTTACAACTTTTCCAGGCAATGTTGGTCAAGATCATGCAGTTTTCGAACAAGGTGCATCAGCAGGGAATGTGGGGAATCCGAAGATTGTGGAGCAGAAGAAGGCAAATCCAGTTGCTCTTCTTCTATCCTCATCAATGATGCTGAGGCATCTCCAGTTCCCTTCATTTGCTGACAGATTAGAGTCTGCAGTTAAGCGTGTGATTGCTGATGGTAAATACAGGACCAAAGACTTGGGTGGTGACAGCACCACTCAAGAAGTTGTTGATGCAGTAATTGCGGCGCTTGACTGATGAATCTTCATGTTCCTGCAACACACTCAAGTGTGCTTGAAATACGATCCTTTTGTAAAATTCTCTCTTTCCAATCTTCATATCAGTCTAATCTGGTAAACACCATCATTATTTTTTTGTCCCCTTTAGCCGATGAATTATGCACTTGTCCGGTAGAGAAAGGAATGTGTCAATTCTGTCATCCTGTAAAGACACGGTTGGGGAATAATTGGAGGACATCCCTTGAAAATACAGTTTGTTTTCTTCTAGTTGTTTATTTCATATCTAATTAGATATAATAATATTTAATTGACTTCAAAATGAATCGTCTAAATAAAGGGGACATATTAACATTTTATATTTAATTTTAACTTGTTTCGTCAACTTTTGATATGCTAAACTGTTTTTTCGATTGCTTTGTTGATGTGATACATGTGATGATTTTATTTGTTAAAAAATAAAATAATATAAAAACTAATAATAATGAGAGTCACCTAGCTGATGATGGAGTCATTGCAGACGAGCCCCGATGACATGTCTGCGAATCCACGGCGTACTGGTCGCGACCGGGATCGAACTCCCAGACATAGCAGTCACATGAGGCATCGTGTCGGAGAGGGTGAGCCGGACCTGGATGAGGTTGAGGGTGTCGACGTTGGTCCTGAGCATGTGGTACCTCTCCTCGACGGAGAGGAGCGTCAGGTGGCGCTGGGGCTGGTGAACGACTATCGGGAACTCAGTGTCCATGGCGGCGAACGGGTGGCACTCGACGGCGTCTCGGATGAGCTCGAACTCGGCGTCCAGGTTGTCGGTCCACACAAATCGAACGACGACCGAGTCAGCCGCAGGCTTCTTATGAGGCTGAGACTGTTCCGGCGAGGTCGTAGAGGGGGGCGAGGTCCCCCTCGCTTGTGCACGCCTGGGGGGTTTCCCTATGTGCGCCGGTGTCGAAGGAGTGATGTCGTCTTCTTTTTACTTAATATTTTAAATATTATTTTATTTTTTAATCATGCCAAGTCAATAAGTTGTTTACGTCACGTCGACGACGCAATTGGAAAACGACCGATCACATGTCAAAAGAGATGAAATAAGTTTAAAAATGGAGGATAATCTTATTATAAATTGAAATTGGAGAATAACGTTAAGAAAGTGACCAAAGTTAAATAGTATTTCATGAAATTTATCCTAATTTTTAGTTATTATTTGTAAGCTTAAGATGATAACTCGTGTAACACAAGTCATAGACATGAAAATCGAAAAGGAAGATCATAAATCAATAATCCTCATAACTTTATTGCAGATTATTTATTTGAAAAAGTCCCCAAGTTATGTCAGTTCTTCTGAATTCTCCATTTCAGATGATCCGCAAATCGTTGAGACTCTCCCTATGATCAAACTGAATTGCATATAATTAATGTACATAGAGTTTCTCATCCCATCTGTTCTTGAAGAACATTTCATTGTCCTCCAATCTCATCAGCGCCTATGTTATGATAAACCTTTGGTGACCAAATGCATCCGAACCAGGATGCACTCCACAGCTGCCTCAGTATTCAACTTTGTGATGATGACAAGCAAAACAAGCTTTCACGCAGATGTACCTGTAAAGCACATCCATTACCTCACCGTAGTTCCAGAGCAGTGCAGTCTTCTGATGTTGCATTGAGGTCCAAAGGAACGGGACTACATAATTACAATGGTACATCATGAAACCCGTTCATCAGCTGCTTCCCGACAGACTGTTTGTCTCTTCGTACGCATTCTTCATTTTCAATATTTCCAAGGCTGCATGTGTATTAGGATGATTCTGTGGTCGACCCAGTTCACCCATATGATAAGCTGTAACGCATCGTCTTCTTAAACAAAAAAAAAGAAAAAAAAAGAAAAGAAGACGAACGAACGGCAGGGGAGAAAACCCCTCCCCTGCCTGTGGACGTTTCGTTTCCAGGGTCGGCCGGGGCTATATAAGGGGCACATGGGGGTGCCTTGCGACCTCTTGGACCCTCGGCCAACTCTTCCCTCACCCTCTTCCTCTCGACCGACGATCGCCGACCGCGATGCGCACCATCGAGCGAAAGCGGAAGAGACAGAGCGCGACTTCGTCGGCAAAATAGCAGACGTTCCGACCCCTGTTCGATGCGCCTCGGCCCTCCTTGATGTGCGCCACGACCGGACGCACCTTCCTACACAGCCAAGGACGATCGGTGATCATCGGCCGACGAATAGCGACCGGCGAACCCAAAATCCGACAAACAAAGGTACTCTAGCATTCTAAATCCCTAGACGATGAAATAGTGATCGTTAAATGAGTAGAATATGTTCATTATGATCTTGAAGTTATTTCCTACATTTTTCGTATTGATGTTGGCGTCAATTGACGGCCGGAAGGCCGCCGGAATCGGAGATAAAGTCCGACGGCCTTGTTTTATCGCAGGGACCGGTCAACCGATTCTATCAACGGTCGACCGGCCTCACCATGGCGGTCGATCGGTCTACCTGTTAATAAATAAATTTGATCTTACAATCGATCGACCGGTCCCAATGGACGGTCGACCGATCCAATGCGCAATGCGCATCTTCATAGCCTAGCGAACGGTCGACCGACGTCCAGGACGGTCGACCTATTCATAGACGTCAAATCACAGAACTCGATCGATCGATCCCAGAGGACCGGTCGATCGGTGCCAGAGAACGGTCGACCGGTCCATCTGGAATGGTCGACCGGTCCGACAGAGACCCATTGATCAAACTTAATCGGATTGATCCACTCCTAATTTTAATTACGACTCTGATAAGTTCATCTATACTGGCTGAGTCATTTTGTACAAAGATTTACGTTTAGTTGGATCCTAAATCGTAGATTTCACAATGACCAAAGATAATTAAAGTAAAGGTAAAGACACGAGATTGTTATGTGTCGCCCCCAAAGTTAAAGCAAAGATAATAGATTAAAGCAATGGATGGATAGGTAGTTAGCTGAGGGGACAACGAATCTATTGTCTTAAATGACCACTATTCTTGAGATTTCAGGTATTTTTCCACCGATATCTCGAATTGAAGGGTGATGCTATGGTCACACCTCTTCCCTTAAAAATTTAAAGTATTATGCCAGATGGACAAATAGCTAGCTGAGGAGACAATGAACCTACATGTCTAGTAACCGACCACTGTTCTTGGATTGTAGGAATTCTTCCCCCTACCTTCCGAACTGGGTGAGGTAGTAACACCCACCTCTCTTCCCTTTATGGGCTTACTGGCATCAGAAAATCAGAGAGGCATCCTGACATCCCGACCTAATAAAGTCAAGCTCGCATAGGACAACAAACTTTAAGGATGTTATAATAATGTAAAAGACGTAGTACAACTTACAGCAAAGCAATGCAAAGTAGAGCAATGTAAAGTAAAACAATGTATAACAGAGCAATGTAAAGCAAAGTACTGTAAAGTAAAGCAGAGATGTTGTAAAGTAAAGTAATTGCATAGTATAGCAGAGACAATGTAAAGATAAAGTATTGTTATAGTAAAGAACAGAGTACTGATATGACCAAAGGTTGATACGTTAATTTCATAATCAACTTGATCATTATTTCACGTCTATTGCTACTGTATTGAGCATCTTTGCTCATGAGTATTCTATTCCCCTGCATTGAGATTTTGCAGGTGAGAATGCCAACTGACGAGGTGTTGAAAGACGCAGAGCTTGGAGAAGTGCTGCACATGACATAGATTGTTGCTACAAGCTCATTATGTTGTTATTATATTTTTTCGCATTTCAAGTTCTCCATTATAATTATTATTTTATTAGTGTCACGTAAGTTATTTTGTTGAATGGTCAAGGTCAGTAGAGTAATAGGCAGTGTAGCGCCTCCAGAGTCAATCTGACCGCCTACGTGACGGGATGTGCGATTTTGAGGGTGTTACAATTTGGTATCAGAGCCTAAGTTCTTGGCTCCTTTATTGATCATAGTAGAGTATAGATTCATGCATATCATTCATTACTCATATTGTTACACAGCTCAAAGTAAAGTCATGTGCAAGCTTTTCAATTATCTGCGGCTCCACTCCTCAAGTAAGTGATAGGTGCATTCCTATGTGAATCATACTTATGGTACTGAGTTAATTTATGTTATAGATGCCTCCACGCCGCATGGTGACCATAGTTGTACGAAGGGGTAGGGGTCATGTAGTTGGGATACATGTACGCCCACTAGATCCTCCAACTCCGCCACAACCTACTTCAGAGGGACCGAAGTATTTAGATTTAGAGAGCATGGGGAGTAATGATCCAGAGTTACCTTCCCCACGCCACTTCTTTCCCATGGAAACCCGAGAAAAAATGAATAGAAGGTGGCACTTGAAGACAATAGGGAGACGCCTCAGTAACCCTATTTTCCTGTCTTCAGACGAAGAAGAAGAAGCCCATGAACCCAGAGGAGAAGTTCAGAGTCGGGAGACCAGCCCGATAAGCCAGTTTGATCCAGAGCCATACTATAGTCTCTGTGATCAAGATGAACATTTTGAAGATGAGTGCCCTAATCCTTCGAAGAATCCCGGGAATGAACCAGGGGACCCTCTCGACGTAGTGATTAGTACCGTGCAGTTTTCATTTTGATGTGAAGGCCTTAGTGCGCCTCAGACATATGTTTACATTTTTGCAAATCTTAACGAGAAATGAATGTTTTTAGTTAATATTGAGCAGTATGGTCTCCATTTTTAATCTAAGATTTTTATCCTTATTAAAAATATTTGATTATCCACTCCTTCTCAAACATTGCCATGATCTTTTATAGATGGATTTCCAAAAAAGAGGATCAGCGTCCAGTGAAAACGAGATGTATCACGAAGGAGAGACCCATTTTGTTCCTCCACCTCCATTGTCTTCGTCTCCGCCTTCCCCACCTATGCCCGGTTCGTCACCACAGCAGGGACACCGGCCTCCCATCCCTTGTACATTGCATGAATTTTGGAGGTCGAAGGCTCTGATGTTTAACGGGAAAGGAGGAATCGATGTTGTTGAGCAGTGGATCGAAACTTTGAAAGAAAAGTTCGACATCCTCAACGTCCCGGAGCACAAGAAGGTCCTATTCGCTAAAGATACTCTTCAGAGAGATGCCAAGAAATGGTGAAAGGCAAAGAATGTCACTAGTTTTTCGAGAATTAGAATTGTGGAATGGGGAGACTTCCGCAAGACATTTGAGACGCGCTACTTTCTGACCTTCCAGAAAAACTTGAAGCAGAAGGAATTTCTGCATCTGGAGCAAGGGACTATGATCGTAGATCAGTATGTGACTAAGTTCGTCCGGTTAAATAATAAAATGCGAAGATGATTATGGATTTATACATAACTACCATTCGTTTTAATTTCAGTATCCGTGAACTATGTCACCTAAGTTCATACATAAACTTATCTTCTTGTGGTAACTCCGTTGCTGCACTGCTATTTGCAACAATAATCAGACCTTCCTACCAAAAACCATAATAGAATGGACATTTTAGTTTGCAATAATCAATTTGCATTTTGAGCAGCAATTCGTGTGGAGCCATTAGAAACATGGTTGCCATCAAGAAACATGATTGTGAGTTCTAAAAGAGAATTTGACACAACCCACTAAATGCAAACAGAAGAGTGACACTGTTTTTTTCTGCTGTTTCTTTCTTATACTAAATGTTTGCATCTTCATATTTCTCCAAAGGTCGAAGCACCTGTGATGTTGATTATATGAATGTACCGTGTTTCAAAACTGGTTACATCACTTAAAAGCTATAATAATGTTACAACCTCTGGAGTAAATTTATTATTTCGATATGATAATAATTTTTTTTGGTTAGTCAGCCCCGGTATCAAGGAAGCGGTGCGACAATTCAACCCGTGCGGTGTTAAAGAGCACAATGTCCATAAGTCGAAAGTTGGCCCACCATCAAGAATTTTATAGATTCAGACTCGAACTCGAGACCTTATTTAAACAAGAAGAAGCCACTTATCACTCCATGATAATAATTTTTGAAATGACATTATCAACATTGGTTCTCTCTCCCTGATTTGTGATCTGCCTTCGTCCCTGAAAAAAACATCTGACATTATCACTTTTAGAGAAGGTTAGGTCAAGAAGACTTTTTTTATAGCAATATCAACATAAAAAACAAGACTAAACTAATTGGTCCACAAATGGATATGATCATTAAAGTAGAATAGTTACATATAATTTCATTTATTCATTAAAGTAGAATATTCCTTAATTCAGTAATCTGCTAATCAGCTTGAATAATGTAATTACAAGTCTTGATTTTGTTTATACCGAAAAAAAAAGAAGATTACACAGCTTTTGTAGTTGCAGGTCCACAAAGTATTAATTGCAACTATTCCTCTTAAAGAAAAGCACTTGGAAAAATAAAAAAAATGCTAGAATATGCTAAACTTATTTTGTAATGCCTAAAAGCTTCAACATGTTAATTAATTAAAGCTTAACTCTCTAAATAAATGCCTTCAAATTTAATTTAATGTTTAGCGTTTAGTTCTGCATTGGCTGGCGAGCAGCACGCCGTTGGGCGGCGCGCTCAGTATGATGTTGCAGTGGCCGCGCAACGAATACGTGAAGTGGAGCCAGCTCCCGAAGTCGGACCTCGTCCGGAAGTACGCCTTCACCTCCATGGCCAAGCTGTTGCCGGCGGCGCCGCTCTGCCACGCCGCGGCCTTCGCCCTCGACAGCGCCACCTGGCTGGAGACCATGTGCAGGCTCTGCAGCGCCGACTCCCCGCGCCGCTCCGAGAAGGGCTCGACGGCCTGCGTGGCCACCATGGTGCCGTTGAAGTAGAGGTCCACCTGCACGTAGCTGAAGGAGACGTCCACCTTGTGGTTGGGGTTGGTGACGTTGGCGAGGATGGTGAGGTCGGCGTTCAGGAGGACGCCCATGTCGAGGTAGGCGCCGTTGAGGGTGGCGCCGGAGATCTCCAGGCGGGGGCTGCGGGGCCGGAACACGAGGTAGACGATGAGGACGGCGAGGCCGCCCAGGATGATGATGAGCCACAGCACGGCGCAGCACGCGGCGAAGCACCAGGCGAGGGGGTGCGTGCGGCGGGAGGCCTCCGGCCGCAGCCGGAGCTTGTAGGGCCGCGAGGCCGATGGCTGCTCGTGCGCCGAGCGTTCAAGTTCTTGGTGGTGCATGGCTCGATCCTCTGCAGAGATCAATGGTGGAAGTATGAGAGGAGACGGAAATGGGGGCACAAGTAACAAGTCTACACCACACAGCACAGCAGAGCTACAGCACAGAGCATGACAAGATGGACAAGTGATCAAAGGAGGCAAAGTATCGGAATGGGTTGTATTTTTGCTACGTTAACTCAAGCAAGCAACCAAAGATGCCCAAATGGAGTACAAACTCCGGATTCTGATCACCTTTTCTTATCAGAAACTTTAAAAGAAAAAAGATCCAAATAGAATGGCAAACGTTTTCTGATGCTTCCACAGATATATGGATCTTTTTTATTTTAGTAAAATTTAACACAAGAACTTCTCAAGTCAATCTATAAGATTATTTTTGGGATGAATGCAAATTTAACTGATATGTAAAAAGTCTTTTGAAAAGGAATCTCCTTCAAATTTAGTTTCCGTGAGAAAGGTGCTTCCAAAATTTGGAAATTGATTCTTTAGGCACAACTCACCTTTCCTCAAAAGAGTTTGTCAAAATTTTATCTTGCCCCTATTTTGATGGAGACCCTTCACACTTTAGGCATTGAGACATGTTCATGAAAGATCACAATTTGGTATTGCGTGGAAGGATCACAATGCAAAAACTTCTGCGCCTGATCGTGGACTCTACTCCTCTTTCTCCTCCTGCATAATCATCTTCTGTTCAGATGATGGACGTTATTAGCATTCGGTTTCATTTCATCATCTGAAATGCCGACTGTTGGAAGTATAGAGGTACTTAACCTTTAGTTATTGAGGCATGCTTTTGACTCGTCATACATATGGATTGGCATATTTTTTTCTGGACTCAATTATGAAGGGCATTAATGCATTATTAGTAACTTGTGGAACAATGTTGAATTTTCTGTTAGTAGATTATTCTGGGAACTGTAGTTGTTTTGCCTTTTCTCTACCTTTCCTGTAGGTCCTCGAAGTGAATAAGAAACTGGAGGAAACAGAATCAGAGACGGAACTAAGAATTTCCAAGATCTTACACGAATTTATGACAATGCAAGCACTTAAAATATGGACATATTAGTTCCAATTTTCTATCTACCTGGATTTTAATTGATTTCAGAGTTTTCTGTAATATTCCTTCTTTCATAATATTCAATATTGTTGACGTGAATTTTTCTGATGTATAACAACTGATTTTTAGAATTTAGGTTATGAACTACTAAGAGAACATCGTTATTACAATTTACAAATGACTGTTAGGCCAATAAGAATTAGTCTTATCTAACCTTTGTCTTAATATGTCATAGTCATGCTGAATAGTGTATGTAAAAGGAGCTGTTTTTCTGAATAGTTTTATGCATCTCTTAGTAATTCCAGTGTGTCCCAACCAAGTTTAAGCTCACAAGATGGTGATGCACTGCAGGATTACAAAGTTTGAACAGACGACTGGACTTGGCAAACAATTTTATGTTAGGTTTCATAAAGAGATTGGTTCACACATGCTCCATGACATTTCTCTCTATGCTGCATCCATTTTCTTGTTACTTTTCAGAAATTTATTGCCCTGTTTATCAAATTTGCATATCCTTTCCAAATGATTCTCATATCCTGTTTGAAACTCTCCTTGGTTTCTGTTAAACACGTTTCCTTTAAGAAAAGCATTTATGCACTTTTATTTGCAGGCAATAAATTCTTACGAATTGATCATCAGTTAATGGAAACAGCATCTACTGAACATCATCAGCTTTCTTGAGAATTAGAATAAGCCTGCATTTGCATTACTTTTGGCTCTTTCTTTCTAGCTGTGCCTTTGTAGCATAAAATTAGCAGCAAGCAGGCTGCTCATCAGACAGCCCTGTGATTGTCAGTTTGTGAGGCTACTGCCACAACCTCCGGACTCCAGAGCACTTTGTTAGTGCAACTTTGTAAAGAAAAAAATGTAGCTTTGTAAAAAATATAATAATAATAATAACAATAAAGCCTTATCTCATTAGGTGGGGTCGGCTATCATACGATTCGTTGATCCATGTTCATGAGATTCGATAGGGTTTTACGCTGACTGTCGGAGCCTAACACAATCCTCCTCTTTTATTCGGGCTTGGGACCGACTATAAAAAAATGTAGCTTTGTAATCCAAAAAAAGTGAGGTTTGTTTTAAATTATTAGCATCCTCGCTTTGAAGCGAGATTTGATGAGACAATCATTGAGACTTAGGGAAAACAAAGGTACCACCAAGTCATGGGAGATTGAATCATCTCTGGGTCCAAGGCGTGCTGCTTTAAATAAAAATATCTCACTTTGGTGCTCATTTCATCTTTTGTTTCCATATTACGACACCTCCTTTACCAAATACATGTGAGTAGATGGTGGCATAAGTATCTGATATGCTGATTCTTTTCATGTACCTTGTCCCACAGGATGCTGCTCCCACTGCCAACTCTGTAAACAAAGTGCCTAATTCTCTACTTTTCTAGAGGTAAGTTCAGAGGCTGGCACTTGTAATTTTTATTGTAAGTGAAGCTTTGTGTGCAAAGAGATGGAGGAGAGAGAAAGATTCCAAACCTAATCTGTAGACTTGCAAGCACAAACCCTGAGTTGGAAGTCTATTGAGACCCCATGTATCACGCGAGACATCAAAAGGTGCTAAGAACAAAAAACCAAAAGAATGTAAGCAACAGTAACTTGATTGCCTACTTGTTTCAAGGAGCATAATAAATCTAATCCTCCTCCCCCCACTTCGGCTCGTGGTGTCCACATGGAGTGCTATGATTTTGTCACAATGATGTAATTAGTCATTTCAGAAGCTTTATAGTCAATTTCAATTTTTTCAATAGCTCAATGGAAAATAGAAATTTGCAAACAGAAAACAGGGAAAGAAGGAATCCTCATTGATTGATAGAAGTATTTTATATTTTCTGGCTATAGATATTTAAACTTTCAGTATCCATAATCAAATAATTTGAAAAAAAATGGACAAAGAATGCTATGAACATTACAATTTAAGGTGATTAGCACACATTTTTCTTCTGGCCTTTGAAAACATCTCAGTAGTAGTTAGTTGGGTTCATGTAGGAGACATCTGAAACAATGGGCAGACATATTAACTTATGAATTAAATTGATAATAACCTATATTTTTATGAAGTAATTAAAGTAATGGCTGAAATTTAATAGATACAGACGATAACTCAAGACTTCTTGCATATCGATTCTCTCAAGTTGTTTTTTAAATAATAAATTTGCAGCACAGAACCCCCCCCCCCCCCCCCCCCCCCCCCCCCACACACACACACACACACACACACACACACCCCAATTTCTTATTCTCTCAAGTTATGCTTTAAATACTAAATCAGTAGGCACCAACTGTGGTTTTGCTCATGAACACAAATATGTTTTGTGGACAAAGATCACACATATGTTAAGAAAAATAAGAAACACGTTTTATGTATTTACGCAAAATGTTAAATAATGAGATTTTTTTACTTTGAGTTATGTGTAAGATAATAATAACAATATTTTTAATAATGGAAGGACGAAGTAAATGTTGATGAAGTTCATTATGGTGAGGTACTATAGACATTATGTTTGAATATAATTTTATAGAATGACATACTTTATTTGGGTAGAAAATTTAAATACGTGAATTAATTTAAAAAAAATATTTTTATTGCCTTCAATTGGATTAAAACCTTTATTTATTTTCTATGTAATTGAGAAATAATTAAGGGATATTTTATATATAAGCATTTTTTATCCCATAAAAATTATTAATTTGGTAATTCCATTTTTAACTGTTGTATAATGAATCTAGAAACATCAACTTCTTGTTTTTAAAAAATATATTTAAAGCTGATTATTTTTTCCTAGATTCACTCTCACTTCAACTAGATTTAGTTTATTCCGTCTAAATCCATCAAAGGCTTTGAGATAGTACCCCGTATTATGAATTATGTATTTTTTTTTTTGGGGGGTGTGGGGGATAAGCATGATGCATAATGTTGATACTGGTAACCACCAGAAAACAAGTATATATGATACTGCAAAATTTATTTAAGCAGTGTTTTGGGTCCCTCGTATATAAAGCTCCGCATGTCTACCTCTCATTCTGGATTCGATCGAGTCGTCGATATATTCTCTCTCCTCTTCCTCGTCCTCTTCCAGTCCCAGATTTCCTCAATCTGTCTCTAGATATTTTGCCCCTCCCCTCTCTCTCTCTGTACATAATTTGTCATCCAGAATCTTTTCCAGATTTCCAAGGTATGCAAGATTTGGTATAAAAGATAGATATCTCTCCCTCCCTCCCGCTCTCTTCCCCACTTAGATGTTCTTCTTGGATTCGTTGTCGTAGACTGCTGCTGCAGCTTGGGTTTTTTTTTTTTGCGTTCGAATGGAGAGCTTGTGTTCTGATCTTGTCTTTCTGTGCTTTTTTTTCGCTGTTTCATATGGTTCTGTTAGATAATTATGCATGATTGCATCAAAATTTGATCTTTATCGCTCTCGTCAAAGTCGACGTGATGCTGATATTTTGTTATTCTATTTGACCGTTTTACATTTTTTTTCTCGATTCTTTGCTTTTCTGCAGCTTTAACTATTCTGTTCATCTTTTCGTAACCACCCAACTTTGCAGCTTTGGTCAATCCTACTGCCAAACGTGTTCAATTTTCTATACAAAGTTAAGATAGTTCTTCTTTTTTATGTTATCATAAAAGGAACAGTTTTTGTTTGGTTGCTACCTGATTACTTCTCTTTTTGTGTGGGAAAAAGGGGAAAAATAGGATTATCTTCAAAGTGTTGCCTGATTTTTTTTTTTGTATTTTTACAGGCATCTTTCCGTGAAACAGAGGCACCCCATATGTGAAATTGGAGCTGTTTTTTGTTGTTGTTTACTTCCTTTTTATCTGTGATTGCTTCAGCAGGCTTAGCAATGGACGGAGACGCCTTCTCGGCCCTGGGAAATGGAACGCAGGTGGACGGCAAGATACTGCAGACGTTTCAGAAGAGCTTCGTGCAGGTACAGAGCATCCTGGACCAGAACAGGCTGCTGATCAACGAGATCAACCAGAACCACGAGTCCAAGATCCCCGACAACCTCACCAGGAACGTCGGCCTCATCAGGGAGCTCAACAGCAACATCCGGCGCGTCGTGGAGCTCTACTCCGACCTCTCCCTCTCCTTCTCCAAATCCATGGAGTCCTCTTCCGATGTGGACTCGGAGGGCAAGTCCGGCCACAAGAGAGCTCGGCCTGATTAGCGAAAGGCACCCCAAGAATCCCAAGCATCTTGAACTCGAGAATGCTTTTTTTTATTATTTTTGATATCCACCATGACCAGTGTATCATTCTGTAACAGTCGCAGAACTCTTCTTCTAAGCTCATTATGTAACTTTTGTTCTGATACCTCTTATTCCTGTTCTTACTGGCTTTCCTTTTTCCAAGCTTAATTACAAGTATAAACAAGAGAAGAATCAGACTCTAATGTCAGTGAAGGATGAAATCCGTGGCACAGTAATTTTTAGATTAGTAAGTAATTGATTCAGCTGTGAGCTCAATCTTGGAACAGCAAGAGCAACGAGAAAATGGATAAGCCCTCGGAGGGGAGTCCTCGACCACAGAGCTTGTTTTGTAACAAGTGGGAGTATCTTTTTTTAGTGTCCTTTTTGTGAGAAATGTCTGAAAGGAACAAGAGCAGATAAAAAACAATGCAATAAAGAGAGGAAGAGGCCCCAGAGATCAGAAAATTTTGTGAATTAAACGGCTATTTGATGAGAGGAGGAGGAGGAGGAGGAGGAGGAGAGTTGGTGGTGCATCAAGGTTTGGGAATGCTGATTGCTCAGTTCTTTCTGTCTGCAAGCTGCTCCGTCTGTGGAACCAACAAAATCGTGCAGCTGTGCTCGTCTGTTCTGAAAATTTTATCAGGGTGGCCTATTGGTATTTGGTGGTGGTGGTGCCCAAAGCACTCTCTGCCTTGCTCTCGTCTCTTTCTGTATGTTTATGTGGTTGTTGCTCTAGTCTGTTTCTGTATGCTCATTTATGGTTGTGTCAGGAAGACATTGCATTAAATGATCCCTCTCTTCTTGTAAATTTATATCTGGATTACTTTATGATCCCTCTCTTCTTGTAAAAATGAAAGTGCAGTGTCCCCTAACCGTTGTATCAAAAGTATTATAGTACAGTAGTAGTGGCTATTTTATGCCTTCTGAGCTGTTAATTTGATTAGCTGTTATTCTTTTATGTTTGCTGAAGAGGCCAAGTCATATTCAAAATAAAATTGTAAAGTCTTAAAAGAAATTCAAACCTCATTTTATTTAGAGGCGAAACATATTCAAATTAGATAATTTTTTCGTGTAAAAAGAAATAACTTGTAAATTTCGAATTATTTTAAGTTAGAAAAATTATCCTAATATTTTTCAACGAGAAAAAAAGATAGTTCTACGTGATCTCGATTAGGGATGTTAATGAATCGAATTGGACCCAACGTAATCCCAAAATTGACCCAATCCGATCAACTTTAATCGAGTCGAGTTAGGTCGGATTGAGACATTTCTAAGTAGCAGTTGGGTCGATTGGTCGGCCTGACCACCCTTTTTTGAAGTTTTGTTCTTTTTAATTTTAAATAATTTAATATAAAATATATTTTTAATATTTTATTTTAAAATATGAAAATAACATTTTGTTTTTTTACTAATTTTCTTTTAAAGGATATATTTTCATATTTTAAAATTTTTATTCACATAAATTATTTAAATTAAATAAAAAATAGTTCAACTTAAATAAAAAAGATTGAGTCGGATCGACCCATATTGAAACTTTTCAACTCTTACCAATCAGATTGGGTTGGATTGACCCGACTCGGTGAGAGATGGGTTCCTAATTTAAGGCAATATTTTTATAAAAAAGGAAACATACACTAAATTGTTTAAGAAGTTTTAATAACATATCATCACATTATAGTTCAAGATATTTCAATTAGTTTTATGTTACAGAAATCAATTAATATTTTTCACATTCAACTACATAAAAAAAAATTACTTAATCAAATTAGGATGTAAGAGAGAGCATAAAATTATATATTATTTGAAAAAGACAATATTTTAATTATTATGAATTATCTTAAAAAATATTTGATATTGGTCAGAGCTCGTCGTATGTTTCAATTAAGGGCCAAACTTTTCTGCTTCTAAGGTTGATTTTATTTGCTGGGATAAATTTTTTGAATATATAGATTTTTTATTTATACTCCTAAAGCCTCCAAAAAGTTTATTTATACTTTTGGGTGGAATAATGAATTGAAAGAATTATTACCCCATTGATTAATTGAAAATTATTAATATTAATATTTTTTATACTAGTTTTATTTTTTATTTATTTTGAACTTGTGTTTATTTTACATTTTCTACAAATATTAAAAAAATTGACGAAGCTTTTCTTTTATTTTGAAGCTTATATTACTCGCCCAATTCACTATCAAATAAGAAGAAAACAAATATTCATGCTCTTTCTTACATGAGATGCCAAATAATTTATTTATTCATTTTTACTCATTTTCTAATGAATAAATTAAATATAAAATTGATATAAGAGAATAAACTAGTAGCTCAAAATTTCTGCAGATGGACATCTCTAACTTTGTTTTCAAAGTCCATGCCAAAACTAATTATATAATTGTGGAATAAATCAGATTAAAATGATCATACTATATTGTTTCCCATTAATGAAGTCACGAAAATAATACGGGAGAAGCGAAAATGGAAAATACAACAACAACAAAGCCTTATCTCACTAGGTGGAGTCGGCAAGTGAAAATGGAAAAAAAAAATGAAAATTACTCCGTGTTTGTCAAATGTGGCAAATATTTCGTAAAATAATGGACAAATAGATATGAAGGTAAAATTTAGGGATACAAATTTAATATTCACTCAAAGAGTCATAAATACTGCAGAAAAAAAATATATCTTGAATATTTTTAATACATATAACTACTCAATCGGTATAAAATTTACATGAATAAATATTTAAAAAAGTGTAAGATTATGCCAACTATATTCTTAATATCGTTAATATTGTAATAAATGTGTATATTATAAAAATTAATAGTTATGATATGATATTATTTATTTACAAACTCATGCAAAAAATATGCAATAATCTTTTGTTAGGTATAAAAAATAAGATATACATAGAGAACAAGTTTAATAATTATTTTTACTTTATTTTTTAATCTTATTCATTTTTTCCCTGTGATATTTTTTTATTTAGTTCAATTAATGAGAGATTCGGGTGGATTATAACTATATATACTCTTTTTTTTTACTGTAAATGCTTTTGGACTATGATAATTAGATTTGGTGAAACTTTGAAGTAGTTTTTTTTATATATATTTTTCTATTTAAACTTTTTTTTTTAAACTTGTGATGTACTTATCTTTAAATCTCACAAATGTACTCTGGAGAAGAGACAAATTCTAACAAAGACGACATATATCTTGTTGTCTTGGGGTTTAATTGATCTGTGGGCGCCGACAAATATGCCAAGAGAATATTTATCCATTAGACGACTAATTAATTTCCTTCAACAAGAAATTGCTTTCTTTTTTAACACAATAAAATAGAACAAATTAATGTTTGTATAAATCGACAAAATATTCGAACATGCAAATATTCACACATTACAAATTCGAATGATATATATATATATATATATATATATATATATATATATATATATATATTTTAATTCAATAATAATATAACGACATAATCACATGCTCTAATTATAAAATTATATGCTGTTTTCTTGTATTTATATCGTTATTCAAAGCTAATAAATCATACATCTATTTTGTTGTTTTTTTGTCTTTGGTTTTATATAGCCATGTGTCACGTGGTACCGTCAATTAATAATTGAAGTCGATTTAGTTTTCTATAATATAACGAAGACGAACTTGACGCGTTGTTTAATTTTCGTTTAAATATTTGGATGTACTAAACATCTATTGGACGTGTTTATGATGGAATTGGAAAGGTAGAAAAATGAGCAATAAAATGCAATGAGAATCTACGTCAACATCGTCATTTATTGTGAAATGACTTTTTCTCACTGCATTATTTGTCAACTAATAATTCCTTAGTCGGTGGATAATATATATAAATTTAAAAAATATGTGAACATAAATTCCATGGTTAATTCTTAAATCAATAGTGATATTAAATGAATACATTTTAAAGTAAGTTTTATGTTGAATTTAAAATTATGATTTATCTTTAGATCAAGAGTAGTTCAATGTATGTATGGGTCCATTTTCGATCTTGGATCTTGGATCCTTATATATTTATATAATTAAAGAAAACTAAACAAGGAGGATGTGATTTATACTATTTCATGAGTCAAGTAGTACATTTGAATTTTAATGATTATATATTAACTTTATCTAGCATGTCAAAAGTATATACCGTAACGTCTCATATTTCTTTTCAAAAGACTCTCTGGTTGCTCAATTTCAATACAATTAGCAAAAGACAACTTTATATAATAACGTATACAGAAGTGAAAGATTTATATTTATGCGTATGTTATTCATCACGGAGTCACCAATATTTCATCATCGTCATCATCTCATAATGCACGGATCCAAATACAAGGGTAAAATTTAATAAGAAATCTCAATACGTAAAGTCACCCGTAACTATGTGAATCATATCAATAATAATAATCATATGTACAATGATAAGCAATATAACTTTATTGTATTATTCATCAACCATAAAAATCAATTGACTGGAATCAATAATTTATCGTCATTTATCTTCAATCATAAAGATTAGTAACAATAATTACATTAACTATAATATCTACCATATAAACTCCAATCAATTATCTTATTAATCAATAGTATTTACTTTAACTTTAACCATCAATGTTGCAATTCAATCATTCTACTCAATTAATTTTCTATCTTTATGCTTCAAACATAAATACTATAATTTCAATTTAATTAACATTAACATCAATCAGAAGTTGCAATTATCTTTTATCTTTAAGCCGAAATTCAACATCTTTTATCATACTTTAATTACGAATGTTTAATTCAATTATTTTTTTCAATCAATTATCTATTTTTATTCTTCAATTATAGAAGTTGCTTAAACCACTAGGGTTGCTTTTACTTATTCTTTAACTTTTAATAATTAATTTCAAGCATAACAATTACTTCAACCACAAAAGATATTTATTATTTATTCTTGTCTCTAGAGTTATCCTTCAATAACAATATTGTTTCAATCATATAAACTGCTTTGAGAGCTCTTCCAATTGTAGATACCTTACGTCTTTTATCTTGATTAACTTATGTCGTCTATCTTTACTTTTATTTAAACTATCTTTTCAATCTTAAATGTACAATACATCAATCAATATATCATAATCATAATCATAGGATCAATATCATCACAATATAATCAATATCATAATAATATGATCAAATATAATCAATAACATAAACATCATAACTAAACATAAATCAATAACTGAAACATACTTTTTTATCTTCAGAATCTTGGTCGAGTGGGGTGATCGAGCCGATTCTTATAATCAATCATACAAATCTTTCTTATATAATCCGAGCTAGGTAGGATGGAACTCGGTCTGGTTCGTCGGGTGTAAGCTCTTATTCTAATATGATTAGTCGAACTCGAACATGGTGGGGTGAAACCTTGGTCGAGCTGGTTCAACTCCATGCTATTTCGACTATATCAACGAAACCGGGGTCAAGTCAATCCAAAACCTTATTCAAATCCAATTCAACTCCAATTCGATCGTTAACATCAACGAAATTTGGGACGAGTTAGTCGAAACTCGATCCGAATTCATCATAATTCACCATGCATGCTTGGGTCTCCAAAACTCGGACCACGTGCCCTGTAATCCGGGCCGAAGTCTTATGAACTCGGTCCGGACTCTTTAAAGCTCTACCCAGATTCTACCGAACCCAAGCCGGGTACTACAATACTCGGGTCAGATTCTATAGTCATTCATGGAGCCGCATTTTTTATGCAACTTTTTGCCCCATTTAATACTATTAACTATGCAATTTTATTCATAATTCTGTCATACAATAGCCAATACTTAGGACAAGAGTTCTAAGGGCCTATATCAACAAAAATAATCTATTTAGGGATCCCTACGTAATTTAAGTTGGTTGAAAAACTAACTATGTTCCTGTCTGCTAAAAACTATATAAACGTTGAGACTTTGACCGACTGTAGCGCTCGAACGATATACAAAAACTCTCGACCACCACTTGGACGACATTTTTTTTATTTGCATACTTCGAATGTCGTTCGAGCACTACAGTCGGCCATAGTCTCGACGTTGTCCATTAAATATCTTTTTGAATCTTAAATCAAATTGAAACCCATAACGTCAATCTAATTATAATTCATACTCCCAATAAAATTAAATATTTCTTTATTTTTCTTTTTCCCTTCTAACCATACTTTTACTCTACCCTAATTCAAATGTCTTTTTTAAGTAGGATTAACATTTCTTTCTATTCATATTCATTCTCTAGTTATATTCTTATTCCTTCTCAAATTCTCATTCAGTTTTTTTAACCCATTGAAAATTAGATTTTGTTTAACAAATTATTTTATTATCTTTTGTAAAATCCTAGGGTGTTACATATGCTGAATTTGAATGTGGAACACATTTGATTATATGAATAGGTTTGCACAAAATTTGAAAATGTTAGTTATAAATCATCGTCACCACTTGTTAATTATGATCATCATCATAGGTTAAATATTTTTTGTAAAAAAAACAACGATTTATATTGTTCCCAATTTTTATCATTCAATAATAAAATTCATATGTGTTGGCCATTTTAGGAGGGCTACATTATTTAATTCCAAATATCAATTACCTTGACTTCTGAATTTTGGTCATCCGAATAGTCAATAAGAATTAAGATGTTTGACCCTATAGACTACCGAAAATGGTACTTAGGATAAATAGGATTCAAAAGTGAAAAAAAAAACACAAACACGCAAATCGTCAAATTAATGTTGTTCATTTATTCAACACTTTAGCCATTTAAATTAGTCAATCAGGGATGCCACACATTTAAGTTTGACCACAATAGACAATTAACATCATTATTGTCTTATACATGCAACTTAAACGATAAATACTAAAATATTTTTAAAAATAATGCACGCATTAAAATATTAATAAAAATCATAAATAACTTTTAGACATAAACAACTTCCTGAGTACGATATTGTTATATATGTTGATAAAATTATGAACCCCTTGAATATGCAAATTTTTTTTATAGCACATGAGGCTCATTACAAAAAAAGTAGTTTTTTTTTTCAAATAGTCTGTAGAATTTACTATCAAATCTTTAAATATATTTTCTCTTACCTCCTCTAAAGATTTTTTCTTCACGTCTACCAACAACTTTCGAATATTCTACATCCCCTAAACTATGTCGATTTTTCACGAATCCATCCGTCAACCTCTCTTAACTATTTCGTTAATTTTTATTTTTTTATTTATGAAATGATCAAATTATCCTCGCACAATTTAGATAATTTTTTTATCCGGCGTAACCTCGCCGGCGTTGTCATCGAGAGAGAAGGGGGGCTCGCTAGTGTAATAAAGGGGGCGCACGCGAGAGAGAAGGGGGGCGTCGACCCCCCTCTGTCACGCCGGCAAAGGGGGATGACGCTCCCCTTCATGTCGTGTCGACGTTGTCCGCCGGCGAGATGCCGTGTCTCCTTCTCTCAAGTAATTGTCTAAACTTCACGAGGGCAGTTTGATCGTTCATAAATAAAAAAATAAGAATTAATGGAAAAATTACAAGAGATTGATGGATAAATTTAAGTAGAAAAAAGTGAAGATGTCAGTAGAATATTCGAAAGTCGTTAGTAGACACGGAAAAAAATCATAATTCAAGGGAGGTTAGAGAAAAAAAACTCTTAAATTTAAACTCAAATTAAAAAAGTGTGCGTAGTCACTTTTTTATGATATTGATATTCATCGTTATCTAAAATTATTAATACCTAATTAATTGGATGTCGAAATAGAAATAAAAAATAATAATACTCTTAATTAATGTGACAATTTTAAAAATCAATTTCTAAATTATTAGTACTCGTCTAGTGACTGCAAAGTTTTTGTGCTCTCTTGTTCAGCAAATCATCCCAAGTTTCGTCGCGTGGCGCACTCCATCCACAGTGACTCCGTGATCCGCTCCGCTCCACTCGCGGCTTGTTCCCACCATCAATTGAGTAATTTACAAAAGGCGACAACTTTGCAAACTTAAAAAAGCTCTCCTCTGTGGAAAAAAAAGTCGAACACCTTTCGTGTGGTATTAATTATACATTTTTGCCCACACTCCACTCCACTTCACTTCACTTCACTCCACTCTCGTCAATTTATCTCTTTCTTCTTCATATTATCATCATCAAATATATACTGCAAGTGTCGGCTTCTTGTTCCCACCTTCAACTAGTTCATTTCTTTACGTTTTCCGTTTCATGTCGCCTTGCAGTCAACTGATAGATTGGAGCTCGTCCTCCTCTTCTTTCGTAAAGCAATGATCTTTGGACGTTATTGCTACTAATTAGTATTAGCAGCGAGGGGAAACCTTTGGGCGTCTTGATCTTGGCAAGAGAAGAAGGTGAGGCGGCGAAGGCCCGTTCTTTGATTTCGGTCTGCTTTTGAGGTTCTGTTGGCGTTTTTGTTGCTTCTGCTGTTTTAATTGATGGGAGGAGAGACTTCGAGACCTGCCGGTGGGCGGAGCAGGCCGTCTTACCAGCGGGAACCGCCGATTTGGGGGTCGGAAAGCCAGTACAGTGGCTATCCGCCGCCGTCACCGCCGACGGCTGAGCCGTACGTGGGGGTGTCGCAGCCCTACTACGCGTCGCCGCAGTCTCCGGCCTACCAGCCGCGTCAGCAGCAGTTCGGGGACGTCGCGTCCCGGGCGCCACCGCCACAGAGGAAGGCGACCTTGGATCCGAGGTTTCTGAGGATAACGGACAATTACAGCACGCTGGAACAGGTTAAGAGAATTGGTCAAAGTCGCCTGGTCTTTTGGTTGGTTCATCTTTAGCTAATCTTTCAGTATGATAGATTGAAATTTTATGGCATGCTCTTGTGAAACATGGAGGTAAGGAAGGATGAAAAGTGACAAGTAAGAAAATTTCAAGAAGAGCACAATCATGTTTTAACAACATCCACAAAGGTGAAGTTTTTGCGATCACAGAAATAAATTTCAGAAATTTTAAAAGAAGCTATTATTAACTTACGAAAATTTGGCATGGGTCCATAAAAAATAGCAAGGGCACTGAATATGTCTGGTGAACCATTGGTAACAACACTATTGTGTTCATCAAGTGGCAATTTTAATGTTGAGTGCCTCAACATTATATATGTGTTTCAAAATAAAGCAAGTGTTTATCCAAGTTTTTTTCATAGATGGGAGCTCGATGAAAATGACATAGTTCTGAATTTCTTCTGGGCAAATGGTAGGTCGAGAGATAGTTATTTAACTTTTGGTGATGTTGTGTCACAATATACCGCACAAATAATTTGAAAATGCCATTTGCTCCATTTACTGAAAACAATCACCACAGAAGGTCGTGCTTATTTGGTTGTGCTCTACTTGTCGATGAAATCGAGGAAACTTTCATATGGTTGTTTGAAAAATGGTCTGAATGCATGAATGGAAAATATCAAACTTGTATTATTATGGATCAAGATATTGCGATGAGTAATGCTATCCGTATGGTTTTTTCATGTACAAAATATATTCTTTGCACCTGTCATATTGTTAGAAATGCAATGACTCATTTGCAAGACTTATATGCTCAAGACGCATGTAAAGAACAATACAATAAGTGACTTTATAAATAATCAAATATAGACGAGTTTGAAGAGAGTTGATTTCCTTTGAAGCAAAACTTTAATATTCCGGATGGGCATTGGTTAGAGGTTATGTATGAAAAACGTCAACAATGGGTTTCGCTATATTATGAAGATATTTTTACTGCCGATATGTATATTACTCAAAGGGCAGAAAGTATCAACACATTCTTTGATGGTTTTGTTAATGCAAATACATCGCTCTCATAGTTTGTACAACAATATGATTGAGCAGTACAAAATCATCGCGCATTAGAAGAAAAAGAAGATTTTCGAACCATGAACTTGTTGCCTACTTACATTGCAAAAAGTTCATTGGAGATTCAGGCAGGCAATATATATACACATAACCTATTTTGCCGGTTCCAAGAAGAATATGCAAAATCATTTCGTTTATATGGACATAAGATTTTCAAAGATGCTAGTAAAACTGTCTATTCTGTGCATCCTATGCAAGACATTGATGAAGGCAAGAATATTGTCGAGTTTAGTCATCATCCAATAATTTCTATAAAATGCTCTTGTAAGAAATTTGAACAGGAAGGATTATCTTGTTGCCACATGTTGAATGTTCTCCACAAAAAAGGAGTGACGTTTTTACCCGAAGAATATGTACTCCATTGATGGACAATAAATACAAGATATACAAATGCTAATGCAATCTATGACAAGGCATCCTGCGATAACGATTTTATAACCCCCATTCAAAAGTTGACTTGGCAAAGTAATATGTGGAAAGTATAAGAAATAGGTTTGACTTCTGCTAAGCATTTACAATTTGCGCCATTTGTAGATGATGTTATAAAAAAGATTAGTGCCTTTCATATTTCAAACATAACTATGGATGCAAGTGAAGCAAGTACTAGTGTGGTCCAATTGAGTCAGCCATGCACTAGTGATTGTCATGCAAGTCAATCATCAACCATTATTGGTTTACAAGAGTCACATTTTGTTATACACGACCTAATACGAATGAAGTCTAAGGGTAGACCAAGGAATGTTGGAAGGATTAAATCTAGTGTCGAGATTTCTATGTCTAAGAATGATTCTAAAAAAAGAAGCTGTGGAAAGTGTGGAAAAATTGGATATGATAAAAGGACATATCCGTTGTTGAAGGTAGGGTATCTGCAAATTATTTACTTTTCTTGTTTAATGCCTAAATAAACTTCTGATGTAGTTACTATTTCAAACAGGATATAGAAGATCAATTAGATCAATAACAATAATAATGGGATCAACAAATTCGTGTGGAGACAAGTAAGATTTCTTTTTCTTCTAACAAAGCTCATGTTTCTTCTAAGTGGATCAGGGTTGTGTTGATATCTGGACAAAGCTCATGTTTCTTCTAAGTGGAACAGGATTGTGTTGAGATAAATTTTTTTTATCCAGATATGAACATGAATAAGTCTGAATTTATCTTTAATTATTTGTATAAGACATGTACTTGTCTGATCTGCTATAAGTATATCAGTATTCTCCATTTCTTCATTTGTTGTGGTATGTGACTTCTCCATTTCTCATTTTTGCAGAAAGTTGTACTTTACTGAAATACATCATGAAGGAGATGAATATAATCTTTTTAGAATTTGTCAAAGCAAGCAAGGATAAAACTTCATTGAAGGTTGAAGCAAAGCTCTTTGCAACTCTTTTGATGTTTCAAGAATTTTTCAAATGCTTCTATTTGTTTTACTGTCCCAAAGGCTAAAACTCTTTTTGTTTCACTATCCCAAAGGCCGAAGGCACTTTTTGTTTGTGCAAATGCTTCTATTTACCTTATGGACAAATGTTTGTGTCGTTGAATCACATGATCTTTTATGTTTGTATTCTATTTGCCTTATCTTCTCACCCTTCTCTTGTAGAAGGTTTCATGAATTTTTTGCCTTATCTCTCTTCGTAAACATTTCATGAGTTGGACTTTTGCCATTTCATGATTTTTAGGGGCTGTTTGGTATGAGGTAATCTAAATAGATTATCGGTTATTTTATTTAAAATTCAAAGGGCCCATCACATTACCTCATCTGACTACGATTGATTACCGATAATTTTAATTGCTCTGGTAATCTTAATTATCACCTCACTGTTAATCTAGATAGCAGACAGGGAATGTGTCTTTCCAAATTATCAACTGGTGGGAATGCATTTTGACGAAAATATTCATTCAATTAAATTTTTTATTTTAAATATTTTATTAATAAATAAATATTATTTAACTTCATTTTTTCTATTATTCGGAATCTTTTACAAATAACTCTTGATTTTGTCTCATCTTTTATATATATTCACTTTTCTATTTTTATTTGTTTATTTATAATAACATGTTATTAAAATTTAAAATAAATTTTAAGGGTATTTTTGGTAATTTTGTCACTATCCATTTTGACTATTATTTATATTACCAGCACTTACCAAACACTATAATGTAATATTACCGGTAATTTAAATAGTGATAATCTATCTAAGTGGTAATTTAAATGATCGATTAATTAAATCGATAATGCGCCAAATGACCCCTTATTCTTCTTGATGAAAAATTACGTTAATAGATGGGATTCTATCACCTTGCTGGCTGGATCTTTATCCCTGTGCTCAATATAGGCAGAAGGGAACCACCCCGCGTTGCCTTTGCACTCACCTTCCGACCAACAATTTGGTGCAACCTGAGTAACCAACCAAACAGAAATGTTCAACTGATGAACGAGTCTTTAGTATTTCCATTTTGCAACCAACCACATGATCCAAGAGACAAGTCACAAGAAATTTGTGTGACATGAGAATTAAACAAACTAGAGCATATCCCTCTAGCATCCAATTAATTAAAGATTGGCATGGCATGAAAGTATATCCAACAAGAACATATTCTTCTGGCATGGAATAGTACATCTCATATAAAAGATGTTAAGCATAAGCAAACCTAACGAAAATACGAATTCTTAAAATGAAGGTTAAAGTTCAAAGATAAACCACATCATCTGGGTAGTCAGAAGATGAATTCTAGAGCTAGCATTCTGATAAACTTAGTGAAATAAATAGCACATATGCCGGTTACTGAAGAATCAATTTACTAATTTGAAAGAAAGATAAATCTCAAATTGTTATCATTTGGATGATATATATCAAGACACCAACACCAAACAAAAGATGTCGTAAAAATAAGGCAAACAAAAACAAAAGGAAGACCTAGAGAGAGAGAGAGAGAGAGAGAGAGAGAGAGGGTGAGAGGGAGGGAGAATAGTGTAAAGATAACAGCATTCATATGCATAATGGAAAACGAAAAGAACTACTCATCATTAGCAGCCGAATAATCTGAGTTCAACTCTTACAAAAAAAAAAAATCTCCAACGTTAATGTCAAAGAGCTTAGACACTGGCCTGGGAAGCATTAGCAATGCTTCGATGGAGCGGTGATAGCAAAGATCGAATACAAAAATAATAATAATAAAAAAAAGAAACTCGTGATAGCGCTGCCTAGGTCGCCTTCTCACGCTCGCAATCCCGTCGCCCAGCCCCCTCTCGCTCGATCTTGCCGCTCAGGCCTTCCTACTCTCCCCGAACGCCATGCCCACGGACGGCGATCAATCCTTCTGACCATGGAGCATCGGCAATGCTATCTGGCTCGACGGCGGTGGAATCGGGTGGCGTTGATCGCTTTTTCTTTTCGTCCAGGCTGCACGTGTCACGGGGTCGTTTTTTTTCGCTCGACCGACCCGTGCGGCGCCTAGACGTGCCCAACGTCTAGGCAAGCTCTTTTGAGTGCTTTGCGGAAGCTTGCTTATGCCACTTTTCGTATGTCACAACTTTTGAGACGCACGGTCCCGAGCGGACGCTTCTTTGGTGGAGGCGTTTGTGAACAAACGGGCACCTCGGCGTAACGCTCGATTGCTTGGAACGCTTTGGGACGCTCTTTTGTGGGTTCCCACCGCACGCTTAAGGCACGATGCTAGATTTAGGGAAGCTTGAAATTTTTGTTGAGTAAATATGAATGATTACAACGCTTCGGGAGAGGACTAACGGGTCTCCCCTACTATACCATCGTTTCGGGTGGTAGAATTGCGACGTGTGATGTGGAGGACCATCTCCGGGGGTGCACTTTTCTGGAGTGCAAATTATAAAACTGCCACCATCACACTTAGAAAATAAACTAAGTACAAAAGTGAGTTGAAAAGAAAATACATGGTAAGATAACTCGACGTACCCCGGGGAGAAGCCCCCGGGACATTCTCCCCCACTCAAGTCAGCGACGTCCCTGGAGTTGCGACTTGGAATTCTTCAATCTTCTGCTTGAACTGTCACAAGTCTTCGGCTGTCTCCCAACTTGTGTCGGCGTCCGGTCTTCCGCTCCATCGAACAAGATACTCCTTCTTCCGATTCTTCATGCGGACGGCGAGTACTTCTTCAACTTGATCAGTAAACTGCTGACGGATGGCCGACGGGGCGTGGTCTGAAACCCCATGCTCGGGATCTTCGGTGTCTTCAACGAAGGGCTTGAGCAGGCTGACATGGAAGACGGGGTGTTGTTACATTTGAGGCGGGAGCTCCAACTTGTAGGCCACCTTGCCTACCTTCTTCAGGATCTTGAAGGGGCCATCGTAACGCCTAACGAGGCCCTTGTGTAGATTCTTCCCACTTAGCCGAAGATGTTGGACTAGCTTCACCAGGACCAAGTCTCCGACTTCAAAGTTGACGTCCCGTCGGGCGGTGTCCGCCCACTTCTTCATGCGCTTCGATGCCTTGTGCAAACATGCTCTCGCCATGTCGTTCTGCTCATGCCATTCCCTCGCCATGCGGTGAGCGGCGGAGAC
The DNA here is from genome assembly GCA_030549335.1 of Pontederia crassipes. Classification (NCBI taxonomy): domain Eukaryota; kingdom Viridiplantae; phylum Streptophyta; class Magnoliopsida; order Commelinales; family Pontederiaceae; genus Pontederia; species Pontederia crassipes. Next base: position 1,496,794 of record CM060193.1, read on the forward strand.
TTTGCCACCATAAGAAGTGGCGACGGCCTGGGGCGTCAGATGTTGCTGCCCCGTTACTATCTCGAAGGGACTCTGATTGGTCGACTCGCTTCGTTGCAGGTTGTAGGAGAATTGCGCGATGTCGAGTAGCTTCGCCCAGTCCTTCTGATTGACACTCACATAGTGCCGCAAGTAGATCTCCAGAATATAATTCACCCTCTCAGTATGACCGTCAGTTTGAGGATGAAGTGATGTCGACAAATGCAAGTTGGAGCTCATCATCTTGAACAATTCCTTCCAGAAGTTGCCAACGAATCGCCCATCCCGATCGCTGACGATGCTTTGTGGTAGGCCCCAATACTTCACTACATGCTTCATGAATAACTCCGCAGTTTCAGTAGCAGGACAACTTGCGAAGCCGGCGGCGAAGATGGCATACTTGGAGAACTGATCGACGACCACCATGATGGTACCTGCCCCTTCAGACTTGGGCAGGCCCGTGATGAAGTCTATGGAGACATCCTTCCATGGACGTTCCGAGATAGGTAGGGGTTCCAGGAGTCCGCCGGGCGCTTGATTGAGGTTCTTGTCTTGCTGACAAACAAGGCATGTCTTCACGAAGGCTTCAATGTCGTCCTCCATCCTTGGCTAGAAGTAGTTGTCTTCGATGAGTGCCAAAGTGCGGCGGATGCCCGGATGTCCCGCCCACTTTGAGTCATGGCACTCTTGCATGATAGTGCGCCGCAAGTTGTCGAAGAGTGGAACGTATATGCGACGTTCCTTGGTGAAGATCAGCCCATCTTCCACCCAAAAGCGGCGTGTCTTGCCCTCCTTCGCTTGCTCGAACAAGTTCTTTGCCGTGGGATCTGACTCCAATCCCTTCTTGATCCTCTCGATGAGGTCGGCCTGAGAGGAGCTCATGGCCGCCAATTTCGCGCGTCGGCTGAGGGCGTCGGCAACGACATTCGTCTTGCCAGGTTTGTACTCCAGGACATAGTCGAATTTCGCCATGAAATCTTGCCATCTTGCTTGCTTCGGCGAGAGCTTCTTCTGTGTCTCGAAGTAACTTGTCGCGACGTTGTCCGTCTTGATGTGAAATCGCGTCCCAAGAAGGTAGTGCCGCCATGTTCTAAGGCAGTGAATCACCGCGGTCATCTCCTTCTCCTGAACGGCGTAGCGCCGCTCCGTGTCGTTGAGTTTGCGACTCTCGAACGCCACGAGATGCCCCTCCTGCATAAGAACTCCTCCAATGGCATAGTCAGAAGCATCTGTCTGTACCCCGTAGGACTTGGTGTGGTCTGGCAGGACGAGCACCGGTTCCTCCGTCATGGCCCTCTTGAGGGTGTCGAACGCTTCCTGGCATGTCGGCGTCCACTCCCACTTTACATTCTTCCGGAGGAGATTCGTCAAAGGGGTCATCACATGTGAATACCCCTTGACGAACCGCCTATAGTAGTTCGTCAGGCCAAGGAACGAACGCATATCGGGAACCCGCTTGGGCGGTTCCCATTCCACGATGGCCCGAATCTTCGCGCCATCCATCTTCAACTTCCCACTTTCGACGACATGTCCCAAGAAGTGTACTTCCGATTGAGCGAAGGCACACTTCTCCCGCTTGACGTAGAGCTCGTTCTGCCGCAACACCTCGAACACTTGCCGAATGTGCTCGATATGCTCCTCCAGGGTGCGGCTGTAGATCATGATGTCGTCGAGGTACACAACCACGAACCTATCAAGGAATGGCTGCAATACTTTATTCATGAGAGTACAGAAGATCGCCGGGGCGTTGGTGAGGCCGAACGGCATCACGAGGAACTCGTAGGAGCCGTTTCTTGTGACGCACGCCGTCTTCTGCACATCCTCCTCCGCGATCCGGACTTGCCAATAGCCCGAACGAAGGTCCAACTTGGTAAACCATCTTGCACCGCCAAGTTGATCGAACAAATCCGCCACCAAGGGGATGGGGTACTTGTTCTTCACCGTAAGCTTGTTGAGTGCCCGGTAGTCAATGCACATCCGGAGGGAACCGTCATGCTTCTTCTGGAAGAGAACTGGGGCGCCATATGGAGATTTTGAAGGCCGAACATATCCTGCATCCAATAGTTCGGTGAGTTGCTTACTGAGTTCTGCGAGTTCCGGAGGAGCGAGCCGATAGGGGACTCCATGCGGGGCTTTAGATCTTGGGACCAAGTCGATGACATGGTCCACTTCACGCTTCGGAGGCAACCGCTTTGGGAGTTCCGGGGGCATGACGTCCGCAAAATTCTCAAGGGTTTCAAGGACTTTGGGAGGTGTTGGATTGGAGGGCCCCGGATCTTCCAAGAGGGCGGTCGCCAGGAAGGTGTGCTCCTGTTTGCGCAACCCCTTCGCCACTTGCATGGCGGAGAGGGTCTTCTGTTTGAGGTCTCCGCCTGACCTCACAGGGATGTTGTAAGGTCCCTTGGGATCGAAGATGACAATCGAATTGGTGAGCGGGATGACACATGCAGCAATGTGTCGCAGAAAAGAGATGCCCGCCACCACTTCGTAGTCATCCACTGGTGCCACCGTCACGTCGAAGCTTCCCGACCACTTGTCGATGCAAACCTTCACTCCAGGAGAAATTCCTGTGGTCGAGATAGACTTCACGTTCACCGTCTTGAACGTGGCGTTAGTCTTCTGGAGTGGCAGCTTTAACTTTTTGGCGAACACTTCTGACACGAACAACTCAGATGCTCCCGTGTCAATGAGGGCGTTGAAGACTTGCCCGTTCAACTCGATATCCGCATAAAGTCGCGCAGCCGATGAAGGACCCTTCGGAGCGTTGATGGCGCTGAGGACGTGCATCAAACTGAGACACGCCTCCTCCTTCTCTTTTTCCTTCTCGTCGGGGCAATACATTGCGTTGACTGTCGCCTTTTGCGGACAATCGCTCGTCCAATGTGGACCCTTGCAAATGTAGCAAGGTTTTGGCGGCTTCCCGTCCCTTTTGAATCTTCCATTGTTGGACTTCCGTCTTGGTGTCCCTTGTCTTTGTCCTGGTAGTGCAGCTTGCCTCCTTGTGACTTGGACTTCTCTCCCCCACCATTGCCCTTACCCGAGGGCTTTGGTGGTGGAGTGTTCGCTTTGGCGTACTCCACGAGCGATTCAGCAGCGGCGACTAGCGAGCGAAGGTTGGGACAATCTCGTCGCTCCAACTCCGTCCTAGCCCATGGCTTCAAACCCTTCACGAAGACCGCCAACAACGTGTCTTCGTCCACTTGGGAATTCTGTAGCGGAGCTCGGTGAACTCTTTCACGTACTCCTTCAACGTGCCCTTCTGGCAAATGTTGAACAACGCAATCTTGGCCTCCAGTCCCGACTTGGCAGGGCAGAAGTAGTTGATAAGCTGCCTCTTGAAGTAGTCCCACCTCTCAATGGGGCCCACAATGCCACGCTCCACGTCATCGCAATGGCACCGCCACTATAGACTCGCCGCATCTTGCAAGTAGAAGGATGCGATCTTCACCATCCTCACTTCGGACGTCACGTCCAAGGCCTCCATGTACCTTCGGACGTTCCACAGGAAGTCGTTGATCTCCCTTGCCGACCTCTCGCCTTTGTAGGGCCTCGGCTTTGGCACATCAATTCTCGCCTCATGCGAGGCGGGCGCCTCGGGGCGTCGCCCGTCTCCATAGCGTCGCTTGAGTTCCTCCCGGAAGGTCTGGAACTCTTGCTCCATTTCGAACCGCATGTTTGAGAGACCATTGTCCAAGGTCTCCCGCATGTCCATGATTGTCGCTTTCATGGACTCAAGAAGCGTATACAACGGCGCCATCTCTTCCCGTACCGTGGCAAGATCCACGGTCTTCTCCAACTCCCGCTCGTGCGTTGCGAGTTGGTCTTGCATCTCACCCACGTCCAATTGGAATTGGCCGAGGCGTTGCTCGAAGGCGTACATGGTGTCCTTCGAGCGGGCGCACCCTCGATCCTGGCGGCCCTTCTCCGGTGCAACGGGTTCATTCATCATCTCCGAGTTTGACGTCATTTTACCTTGATCGCCGAACGCCAACTTGAGCGATCCTAGAAATGCTGCTCTGATACCAACTTGTCAGGGGGTCATTTTTTTTTCGCTCGACCGACCCGTGCGGCGCCTAGACGTGCCCAACGTCTAGGCAAGCTCTTTTGAGCGCTTTGCGGAAGCTTGCTTATGCCACTTTTCGTATGCCACAACTTTTGGGATGCACGGTCCCGAGCGGACGCTTCTTCGGTGGAGGCGTTTGTGAACAAACGGGCACCTCAACGTAACGCTCGATCGCTTGGAACGCTTTGGGACGCTCTTTTGTGGGTTGCCACCTCACGCTTGAGGCACGATGCTAGATTTAGGGAAGCTTAAAATCTTTGCTGAGTAAATAAGAATGATTACAACGCTTCGGAGGAGGACTAGCGGGTCTCCCCTACTATACCACCGTTTCGGGTGGTAGAATTACGACGTGTGATGTGGAGGACCATCTCCGGGGGTGCACTTTTTTGAAGTGCAAATTACAAAACTGCCACCATCACACTTAGAAAATAAACTAAGTATAAAAGTGAGTTGAAAAAAAAATACATGATAAGATAACTCGACGTGCCCCGGGAAAAAGCCCCCGGGACGCACGCATAGGATTAGGATCGCCAGAGAACAAGGTTAAAACTTAAAAAAGGGAATCGCGTAAACGGAAGAGCAAGGTCCTCATTTCAACCCTTGATCTATAATCAAGGGCTCAGATTTAACTGTTCCACAGTGGGACACCAAATGGTGTTTTACCTCCATATTACTCTAAACAGGGTGTGTGTGGGGGCACATGTCCTTGGCCTTGTTTAATTAAGAAAGTAATGACTCTTGTTTAAAGTCAGACTGCTTCCATACATTTTATTAATGATACAGGGCACACGTTTTCAAAGTTCCAACGTCACTGTCTAATCGGGTAAATTACACCCAATACCCTCACGTTTGCTCGGCGATGCCCTCCAACTTCACTTTGTAACACGAATGCCCTCCATCTTTTAATTTATTTCACCCGATGTCCTCTTTACCTATAATCGACGGTTTCCCGGTCACAGCGCTGACGTGACGTTGATGTCGCGTTTATGCCTCTCCACATTCACATTATTAAAAAAATAAAAAATGCCACGTGGAATAAGCGAGGAAAGTCGCCCGGTGAAGCCTCAGCCGGCGAGCGCAGGTGGGGGGTCTCCCCCCTCCCTGCAACCTTGCGGGAGGTCGCAGGGAAGGGGGCGACCCCCACCTCCCCTGCGCACTCGCCGGTGAAGCCTCAACCGGCGAGCGCAGGTGGGGGGTCTCCCCCCCTTGCGACCTCGCTGAAGGTCGCAGGGAGGGGGGGCGACCCCCACCTCCCCTGCGCGTTCGTCGGCGAGCATGCAGGGGAGGTGGGGGGGGGGGTCGCCCCCTTCCTTGCGACCTCCGGCGAGGTCGCAGGAAGGGGGGCGACGAGCGCAGGGGAGGTGGGGGGTCGCCCCCCTCCCTGCGACCTCGCCGGAGGTCGTAAGGAAGGGGGGCGACCCCTCCACCTCCCCTGCGCTCACCGGCGAGCGCACAGGGGAGGTGGGGGGTCGCCCCCCTCCCTGCGACCTCGCCGGATGTCGCAAGGAAGGAGGCGACCCCCCACCTCCCCTGCGAGCGCGCAGGGGAGGTGGGGGGTCGCCTCCTTCCTTGCGACATCCGGCGAGGTCGCAGGGAGGGGGGAGACCCCCCACCTGCGCGCGCCGGCGAGCGCAGCCCTACGCTCGCCGGCTTAGGCTTCACCGACGAGCGCAGCATGGGAGGTGGGGGGTCGCCCCCTTCCCTGTGACCTCCGGCAAGGTCGCAGGGAGGGGGGAGACCCCCCACCTGCGCTCGTCGGCTGAGGCTTCACCCGGTGACTCCCCTCGCTTATTTCACGTGGCATTTTTTATTTATTTTTTAATAATGCGAACGTGGAGAGGCATAAACGCGACATCAGCGCCACGTCAGCGTTGTGACCGAGAAACCGTCGATTATAGGTAAAGAGGGCATTGGGTGAAATAAGTTAAAAGATAGAAGGCATTCGTGTTACAAAGTGAAGTTGGAGGGCATCAATGAGCATACGTCAAAGTTAGAGGGTATTGAGTGTAATTTACCCCATCTAATCATGTTTTTGTCCTGTATAATGGATCTGCTATTTCTATTTAATGTAGAAATAATATATCAACTTCTCATTTTTAAAGAAAAGAAAACTTGGTTACTTATCTATTATAATAAAGGACCCAGGGTCCTTCACAAGGATCCCTTCTTCGCCTGGGAATTCGTGGCACATGTTGAAAAGAGGAGATAAAAAAAATGTATGAATCTTACTGATGTTATCAAAATCGAGCTAATCGTGATTGAACCGATTCGAGGATTCGATTAAATTGAATCTAGTATAAATTATATCTTATAATATACGAATATTATACTAATAATTTATTATTAATAATAAAAATTAATATGATAAGATTTTTATTTATCAAAAGTTTTAATTATGATAAATAATAATTGTTAACATATAAATATAAATTGATTATTATTGATTTAGTATTTATTATTTAATGATGATAAATTCTCTATTAACAATTTTTTAAAAAGAATTATTTCTTTTTTCTTTAACATTTTTCTTTTTATTTTCTTTATTTCTACCCTTTAATAAGTTTCCATTTTAATGTTATTTAATTTTAAATACTTTCAATTTTATTTTATGTTTTATTATATATAGTTTTCCCCTCCTCTTTAATCATTTCCTTATATTTCCTTTTTTTCCCTTTTTTAACTTTCTCATTTTTGAATTTTTTTTAATTTTAAATTGAACTGAATTCAACCGGTTGACCGATTTTTTTATTAAACCAATTTTTCTAATCAAAACAAACTTTAACATACAATAATCTGACCAGTTGGCGATTGAATAAAAAAGATCTCTCCCATCCGATTTTAATATCATTCCATTTTACATTGGGGAACTTTAAAAGCAGACGTTTCTAATTTTTAATTGACTTTATTATATATTCTAATTAATATAATGTCCGCATTTGTGACCGCCTGACGTCAAGATGACACGAACGATGAAACTTTTTAATATATATTCTCGTTTTTAATTGACTTTATTATATATTTGGATTTTAATTTTCATCTTCTTCCCAGCGCGTCATGATTCGGTACCAGGGGAACAGTGACGAGGAGATTAACTTAATTAATCTATATTTATAAAAATATAGGTCCCATATTTTATATTTATAAAAATATTAATGACATTATATTAATTTCCTATACATGTTATAGGATAAAAAATATGTTTAGTGAGTAATTTCATATGTATTATAAATATTTAAAATATAATATATATTATAAAATTTTAATTATATAGGTCTTAATTTAAAAACCGTTTAATTTTTTTTCAAATAAATAAAAAATCTAAATTTTTTTGTGTCGGCTTGAATAGGTTTTTTAGGTTTTCAAATTTTTAACTTTTTTGTTTACACACTAAATGGAGGTTTTTTTTTTGGGTTACAATAAATGTCAATTAGAGCATTTTTAAATTCTCCCATTGTCAAGCGAACTGAGAAGCAGCAGCCAACCTACTTAATTTGATGCCTTCGGAGTTTGATCAGCATCCAATATAAGCCTGCTGATTGGTTTCTCGCTCCCTCAACCTCAAGCCATTTGCTTCTCTCTCTCTCTCTCTCTCGCTCTCGACCTCATTCCCTCGCTAAAGTTTATTTTCTGTAGGACAGAAGTGGAATTGCCGCGCTGGGGACTTCCTTTATTCAGACACCACCGAATGGCTTCTTCGTCCTTCTTCACCGGAGTTGCTATGAGAGCTCTTAAGAGTGGCTTCTTTGCTCTCTTGACCTCCCAACTTGCCAACGGTCGCGGCCAAGACATGATGGCGGCGGATCATCTCACTATAATTCACGTCTTCGCCTTCTCCCTGCTTGCTACCTTTCTCCTCCCCATTCTGGGGCTGCAACTGCACTTTTATTCTTCTTCTTCTTCAAACCACGAATGGGTTAATAGATGCTCTGTTTTCCTGTTCATGATATCCTGCGTCTCGGGCTTCGTTTCTCTCTTCTGTATTTTGCTCCCGGAACACCTCGTTTGGAAGACGTACATATCCTGCATGCTCGGGATGGCTGCCGTGTTGGCTCTTAACGCAGTCTTTGGTGTCTTCGAATGGCCGACACGCAGAGATCGCCATGCTCATTCTTGGTTGCATCACGCGATTACGCAAAACTGGAAAGGTATGGGGAATTTTCTGAAGAGAGGCTTCTTCGGCCTACTGGTCTCCTACCTTGCCACCAGTCACGGCCAAGACATGATGTCCGCAGACCATCTCACTATGATTCACGTCTTCATCATATCTCTGATAGGTACATTCTTCTCCCTTATGGGGCTTATTCTACTATCTTCTTCTCCTTCTTCTTCGTCTTCTTCGAACCATGAATGGGTGAACTGCCTCATTGCTGTCCTGGTCCCCTTCTCCTCCGTCTCGGCCTTCATCTCTCTCGTCTGTATTACGCTCCCGGAGCATCTGAGGTGGAAGACATACACATCCTTCATGCTCGGATGGCTGCTGTGTTGGCACTCGACGCAGTCACCCGTGTCAAGGCATCACGCATATATCAGCATGCTCGTTGTTTACTGCCACAGTATCGCGTGATTACCTAAAACATGAGAATAACGCATCTGCTGTTACGGCTTCAGGCAGCCAATGTTGTGTTGTACTCGCGCGGTTTGCTGTTGTTAAGTTCCATTTAGTTTAACTCGTGTAAAATAAATGTTATGTACAAATGTATAATGTCCTTGAGGTACGTGTTGGTCATATAATTGGGTCTCTTTATCCCCGTTGCTTGGGTTACTGTCTTGTTCTAGAAATTAATTCATCAGTATACACTACAAGAAAAACGCGGATTACCGACAGTCCGAACCGTCGGTAATCAGCCCGAAAATCGTCGGTAACGCAATTACCGACGATTTTTCAGTCGGAATCGATTCGTCCGAAAAACGCTCGTCGCAAACAAATTTGCGACGGTTGAAAAAAATTCGTCGAAAATATCGACGGTTCTGGCCGTCGGAACAGTCCCCGGCGGTTTGACCCGTCGAAATTTTTCGACGGTTGCAATCGCCGGAAAAGTCCCTGGCGGTTCGAACCGTCAATATTTCCGACGGTTGCAACCGCCGAAAAAGGCCGGCGGTCCGAGCCGTCGATATTTTCGATGGTTGCAACCGCCAGAAAAGGCTTCCGGCGGTCCGAGCCGTCGATATTTCCGACGGTCGCAACCACCGGAAAAGACCGGCGGTCCGAGCCGTCGAAATTTCCGACGGTTGCAACCGCCGGAAAAGGCCGGCGGTCTGAGCCGTCGCAACTTTTCGACGGTCCCAACTGTCGAAACTTTAGACGGTTGTCGCAACCGTCGATCTTTTGACGGTCGCAACCGTCGCAAATAATTTTTTAAATATAAAAAAATTAGCGGTCGGATCCGGCCGACTGGCGTTTGGATCCGGTCGCTGGAGGCCGGATCAGGCCCGCCTGGCGGCCGATCCGGCGCTGGAGGCCGGATCCGCCGCCAGGAGGCCGGATCCGGCCCGCCTGGCGGCCGATCCGGCCTCCAGCGCCGGATCCGCTGCCAACGGCCACGGCCGGATCCGACCGACAACAGAGAGAGAGAGAGATGCCGGCGCGGTGCGGGAGAGAGAGATACGCCGGTGCGGGAGAGGGTTGCCGGCGTCCGGCGTGGGAGGGTCGCCGGCGTCCGGCGCGCGGGAGAGGCCGATCTCGCGGCGTAACCGGCGTCCGGCGTCCGTGCTCGCGGCCGGGAGAGGGAGAGAGGAGAGGAGGGAGAGAGAGAGGAGTGGAGGGAGGAGGGAGAGAGAAGAGGGAGGAGAGAAAATATATAAAGGAAAAAATTTGAAAAGAAAGCGGGAAAAAGGGGAAAAAAGCGGGATAACGAAATTTTAATTACCGACGGTTTCGACCGTCGAAAATATAAATAATAAAAAATTTTATTTTATTTAGTTATATATAATATTTATTTTTTATTTTACCGATGGTTTGAACCGACGGTAATATTTACCGACGGTCAAAACCGTCGGTAATTGCGACGGTTTGGATATCCGTCGAAAATTACGGCGGATTTACTGACGGTTATGACCTTCGGAAATTGCAGCGGATTTTGCGACGGATGGATATCCGTCGAAAATATCGACGTTCCTAATCGTCAAAAAATTAAATAATAATATAACCAATTATATAATTATTTTTTTTATTTTCGACGGTCAAAACCGTCGGTAATTGCGACGGTTTGGATATTCGTCGGAAATTGCGACGGATTTACCGACGGTTATGACCTTCGGAAATTGCGGCGGATTTTGCGACGGATGGATATCCGTCGAAAATATCGACGTTCCTAACCGTAAAAAAATTAAATAATAATATAACCACTTATATAATTAATTTTTTTATTTTCGACGGTCAAAACCGTCGGTAATTGCGACGGTTTGGATATCCGTCGAAAATTTCGGCGGATTTACCGACGATTATGACCTTCGGAAATTGCGGCGGATTTTGCGACGGATGGATATCCGTCGAAAATATCGACGTTCCTAACCGTCAAAAAATTAAATAATAATATAACCAATTATATAATTAATTTTTTTATTTTCGACGGTCAAAATCGTCGGTAATTGCGACGGTTTGGATATCCGTCAAAAATTGCGGCGGATTTACCGACGATTATGACCTTCGGAAATTGCGGCGGATTTTGCGACGGATGGATATCCGTCGAAAATATCGACGTTCCTAATCGTCAAAAATTAAATAATAATATAATAAATTATATAATTAATTTTTTTTATTTTCGACGGTCGTGACCGTCGGAAAAGTCGTCGGAAATTACGACGGATGGATATCCGTCGAAAATATCGACGTTCCTAATCGTCGAAAAATTAAATAATAATATAAATTATTTTCGACGGTCATAACCGTCGAAAACGGAACCGTCGAAAAATCCGTCGCAAATAGCGACGGATTTAGAACCGTCGAAAATTATTCGTCGGAAATCGCGATTTTCTTATAGTGATAATCTACGGTACGGTATCATTTGCATTTGTGTTATGTTGTTTTGTTTGAATCATCGATCCTGACATTACATGTGTCTTATCAGTTGCACTACAAAAAAATTGTCAATTTTCAATCGAACATTTTCGACGGAGGGGAATCATTCGCATTTTCCGACGACATTTACGACGGATAGAAAAAATCTTCTAAAATAACGAGAACCAAAATATCCTTCACTACTATAGACGGAAAATATCCGTCGATACATTACCGATGGGAATATCCTTCGAAATTATCGAGGGATTTAAATCTGTCGATAATTCTAAAGGTCAGACCCGTCGGTAAATATATTTATAATAATATATATGTGATATAATATAAGTATATGTTTAATATTTTATTATTAAAATTAATGACGAGTTTAACCTTCGGAATTACCGAAGAATATTGATCCATCGGTAATTGCAAAGACCACGACCGTCGGTAATTGCGAAGACCACGGTCGTTGGTAATTAATTTTAATAATAATATATATGTAATACATTTTTAAAGACTCATATTGTGATTAATATTAAAAATAATCATTATGCTAAAATTTTAGTGCATATTAAAATTTATCAATTTCATATTATAAATTAATTTATAATCTATATTCCATAACTATAAATATATTAAAAGGAAAATGAGTAAAAAGATAAAAAAAATAAAGATGTTTTATGAGAAATTAAAAATTAATGATAACTTATTTAAAAGATAGACATGTATTATAAAAAGTGATAATAAATAATATTATTTTAATCATCGACGGATATTTTCTTTCAAAATTATCGACGGATCTTAAAGCCTTCAATAATTTCCAAGGAGCTTTCCTTCGGTAATTAAAGACATTAATAATATATTATTATTTATTTATCGAAGGATAATGCTTTCGAAATTATCGAAGAATTAACATGCGGTGGTACTTTCGAAGGCGGTAATTAAAATAGTATATTTTATTCTCAAAATTTCCATATATATAATTATCATTAAATATTAATAATAGTATACGTATTGATATTAATTATATGTTTTAATATATATGATTATAAATATTAGTTATATAATCTTATATCATAAATAATTTAAGTAAATGGAAGAGAGATATGTATTATATTATAGACATTAATAATATATTATTATTTTATTTACCAAATGATAGTGCCTTCGAAATTACCGACGGATTTATCCTTCGCTAATTTCGAAGGATATTATCCATCGGTAATTATAAAGGATATTACCCATCGGTAATTGCGAAGGACATTATCCATCCGTAATTACTGAAAGAAAATGCCTTCGAAATTATCGAAAAATTTGCATCCATCGATAATTTCGAAGGCATTATCCTTCGGTAATTAAAATAGTATAATTTATTATCAGTATGTATATATAAAATATTACTATTAAACATTAATAATATTTATAATATAATATTATGATTATTAATATTATTAGTCGTATATGTTAATATATATAATATTATAATGTTTAATAATAAAATTTCTTATATAAATATTGATAAAAATATTATTATTTTATTTATCAACGGATATTTCTTTCGGAATTACCGATGGATACTATATCCTTCGATAATTCCGAAGAAAATATCCGTCGCAAATTCTAATATTTTCTTGCCCAATTTTTCCCCCTCCGCCTCCTCGCTCCCGTGCCCTCCACTCTCCCTACTTGTTTTTCCATTATCTCTCTCTCCTCCTCTCCCCCTCTCTATCTCTCCCACGGTGGTCTCTATCTCTCCTCCTCTCCCCCTCTTTGTCTCTCCCACGGCGGCGGCAACTCCGGCAGCGACTCCCGACTACGGCGATCCCGGCCGTCGGCCGCCCTCACCGACTCCCTCTCTATCTCTCCCTTCTCGCTCTTGACTCCAACGCCCAGTGCAGCCGGAGCCAGTCGAAGGCGACGAATTCGGCGCGCAGGCATCGGTTCCAACCATAAGCGGCGGATCCGACGCGTTGGCTCCGGTTCCGGCCGCAGAAGGTCGAATTCGGCCCCTGTGCGTCGGATCCGGGCGCCTGCGAGCCGGATCCAACGCATGCTGCCGGATTCGAGCGCCCGCTAGTTGAATTCGGCGCCTGCGGCTGGATCCGATCGCTTGCCATCGGATCCGATTGCCTGCGAGCTGGTTTGGGTCGCAGGCGCCGGATTCGGGTCGCATGAGGCCGAATCCGATGCCTGCGGTCAGATCTGGCTCGCAGGCGGCCGGATCCGGATCGCAGGTGGCCGGATCTGAATCGCAGGCGACCGAACCCGGTCGCCTATGAGCCGAATCCGGCCGCCCGCGTCCTTGGCCGGATCTAGTCTCGGTGGCTGGATCCGACGTGCGGGTAGTCGAATCGGCTCGGAGGCGGCGGATCGGGCTCGCTGGCAACGGATCGGGACGCCCGCCCGCGTCCTTGGCCTCCTCTCCATCCTCTCTATCTCGATTTCGGCCACCTGCTTCGGATCGGCCGTCAGCGCCGATCTAGTATTAGGCGGCCTATTTTTTTATATGTTTAAAAACTTTTTGACAGACGTGTCCGTCGCACTCCTCTGGTGCGTGCAACAGGAACTGCCCGTCGAAGGCTTTGACGAGTGTTGCCCGCCAAAGGTATCGACGGGTCCTCACTTGTTGGAGGTTCCGACAGGTCAAACCCATCGATGGTTTCGACGGGAGTTCTCCCATCGGAACTTTCGTCGGGTTGGAAAAATCTGTTGGAAGTTCGGAAGGACAACCTTTCCCTTCGAAACTTCAGACAAATTTTATCCGTAAAAAATTGTGAAGGCGATTTTTCCGTCGAAAGCATCCGTCAAAACTTTCGAGATCGTCGATAATATTTGGCGACCGACAAAATTTTCAACTAACCTATATCCGTCGAAAAATCTGTCGCAGAGCGATATTTGCGATGGTTGTAGTGTTTCATGCAAGTAAAAGTGTCATAAGCCCTTATATAGAGAAAAAAGAAAAAAATCGGGTAAGTCCATGCGAAGAAGATTAATATGGAATATTTTGGACATTTACAACTTAGATGCCAATTTTTTACTGGATTGGGGCTCAACGGAGCGCAGCACCTTGATTAATGGTCGCATTCATCAAAAGATCCGGCGCCGGCGCTGGCGCTGGAGGATGAGGGGGGAGATGTTGTGAGTTGCGGCCTACTTCCTTATGATCTTGGGGGCCTCTTACTCTTCTCTCAATCCATGGATGTGTGCCACGTCTGGATCTCCACCCACCAAGATGAGAAGGTGACCTTTTTCTACTGCTATTTCCTCTGCACCATTTCATAGATCCATGCTCCTATATTTCTTCGGTCGCCAATTGAAACTGATTGTTCTAGTCCCAATTTGTTTTTGATTAATTATCAACTATTCAATGCATTTATATGATTTAGAAGGACATTTCTAGATAATAGTACTTGTAACGCCCCCAAAATCGCACCTCCCGCCACGTAGGCGGTCAGCTTGACCCCGGGGGCACTACACTATCTACTGCTTTACTGACCTTGACCATTCAATAAAATGGCTTAAGTGGCACTAATAACATAATAGAAAACCTTAAATGCGAAAGAAAATCGAAATGCCGTGATGAAGGACTTAAATGCGGAAATTCATAACGTCTTATATATGCGGAAGTCTATGATGTCCATATAATATAAAGTACACTGAAGTTTATGGTAAGACTTGTCTGATGTTCTATGAGCGGAAGTAAAACATAATGGTTCTGAACAAAGTATGCTTTAAATAGAAATGCAATAAGAAGCTCGGAGTAGACAGATCAGTCATGTGCAGCGTCTCCTAGCTTTGCGCTCTCCATCATCTCCTCAGTTGGCATTCTCACCTGCAAAATTCTAATGTAGAGTAATGGAATACCTATGAGCAAGATTGCCCAGTACCATAGTAATATTCGTGAAATAAGGATCAGTGATGATAAGGAAAACAATGTATAAAATTTTAATCATATCAATACTCTGTTCTTTGCTTTACATTACTCTGTTTAACATTGCTTTATTTTACATTGCCTTGCTTTTCAATACTCTGCTTTGCTCTACTTTACATTACTCTGCTGTGAGTTGTACTACGCCTTTAACATTACTAGGATATCCTTAGAGTTTGTTGTTCTGTGCGAGCTCGATTTTATTAAGTTGGGATGCCAGGGGTGTCTCTCTGATTCACTGATGCCAGTAAGCCCGTAAATGAGAAAGAGGGTGGGTGTTACTGCCTCACCCCAATTCGGAAGATAGGGGAAAGAATTCCTACAATTCAGGAACAGTGGTCGGTTACAAGACCTTGTAGGTTCACTGTCTCCTCAGCTAGCTACATGTCCCTCTGGCATAATACTTTAATCTTTAAAGAAAGATGTGTGACCATAGCATCACCCTTCAATTCGAGATATCGGTGGGAGAACACCTGAAATCTCAGGAATAGTGGACATCTAAGCCAGTAGCCTCGCTATCCCCTCAGCTAACTACATATCCCTCCCCATTGCTTTAACTCTGAACTTTACTTTAACTTTAGGGGCGGCACATAGCAATCCAACATCTTGCCTTTACTTTAATCATCTTTAGTTACTTTCAAACCTACGACTTAGGGTTCACCGGGAGTTGACCTCTGTACAAAGAGACTCAGCCGGTACAGGCAAATTGGTTAGAGTCGTAATGACGACTAAGAGTAGGTCAATTAGATTAGGTTCGATCAATGACTTCTCTATTGGACCGGTCGACCATCCCAGATGGACCGGTCGACCGTCACTGGCACCGGTCGACCGGTTCTCTAGGATCGTGATGCATGCAAAATATAACATATTTTAGATTATTATTTTAGTTAACTTTTTTGTAATTTGTTCATGGCATGCATCATTTTTAGTCACTTTTAATCGTAATTCCGGATTTATTAATTTTAATTATTAATTCTCTGAATATTTTAATTATGGATGGATTAATTAAACTTGAATAATTATTTTGCAGGAAAATTCAAAACACGGCTGAAATTCAAAGAAATTATTCATTACGGCCGAGATTTGGCTTTACACTCAAGTCATTTTGGGCGAGATTTCCAGGGGGTAATGATATGGAATCTTCGTTGTTACGGCTGAGATTTGAAGGGGTAAAGATAACAGGAATTTTATCTTTTGGGCGTAATGGAATGGAGATGAAGGGTGTAACAATTAAATGATTTAATCTTTTGGGCGTAACAAGATTAAATTCCTTCCTTACGGCCGAGATTTGGAGAGAGTAAAAGGAATTTTATCTCTTTGGGAGTAAAGATTTAATTCTTTATTACGGCCGAGATTCAAAGGGAGTAATGAAAAGGAGTAAAGATATCTCTCCCGGCCGCGAGCACCCCCTCCCGCCCGTCGGACGCCGGCGACCATCCCACGCCGGACGCCGATTAAGCTTGCAGACGAGAATTTAATCTTCTTTACGGCCGAGAATGATCTCATGTTTTCTGTTTACGGCCGAGAATGATCTCATGGTTTTGCGGCTATAAAATTTCTGAACATTTGTTTTTACGCCATCTTACGACCTTTTAGGCCAATTTATTTGTGATTTTTTCATTCTCGGCCGTAACATTATAATAGTTTGAATTTTTTATTTGACTTTGTTTTGGCCAAAGCGATTTAGTCTGTCTCGGCCGTAATGGATCATCCGACATTTTACTTCAACTCGGCCATAATATATTTCTGAACGAATAAGTTTGATTTAATCTCATTTCGGCCGATTTATATGTGTTGATGTTTTACCTCATGTTCGACTTAATTTTCATCGATTTACGACCAATATGAATCTTACTCGTCTTCGGCCGTAAACAGAAAACATCATCGACGTTGCGTTCTCATTTTTTATTTCGGTCGAACACCCTGTTTAGTTTTCTGTCTTACGGCCGAAATTCCACGATAACTAGTTTGTTACGGCCGTAATTTAATTGGTTTACGCCTTCGACACTGTTTCAATATTTTTACGGTCGAACGAGTGCTTGATTTTTACGACCATCTACGTGATTTACTTTCGGTCGATATTAATGTTTGGCATTTGAATTGGTTTTCGAATTTTGAGTTTTCGCCGTATTTGATAAATTTTCGGTGAATTTTGGTGACAGTAATTAGGTTAATTTCTATCGGACATTAATTTTGACGACCTAATGAATACTCGATAATGCCGAAAGACTTTTAAATCTTATTTCTTGGTGACCTAGTATTTGAATTTCTTTCTTCTTGTATATATTTTCATTTTATTCTTTTATCTTACTGAAAATTGGTTGTTGCAGGTACTAATTGAAAATTAAATCACAACCAATCCTGGAATCTTCTGATAAGCGCACTAGAAGTTCAAATCCACTGTTGGAATTTGATCCTGAAATTGAAAGAACCTATCGTCGATTACGAAAAAATATAAGAAAAATGGCAGAACAAGCACGTGACAATCAGAGACTGGAACAACAAAATGAACTGGTTCCATCACATAATAATCGGCGAGAAGATGAAGCAGAGCTTTCTATGAGAGAATATGTCTCGGCCAGATACAGTGACCGAGAATCATGCATCGTGCTGCCTGATATTAATGCAAATAATTTTGAGATAAATCCTACAATCGTGAGGATGATACAAGCATCCCAATTTGGAGAAGGATTTCATGAAGACCCTCATGATCACCTTGACAAATTTCTTGCTACTCTGAGCACCTTTAGAAATAATAATGTTTCTTCTGAAGTTATTCATTTATTATTATTTCCTCAATCTTTACGTGACAAAGCTTCCACTTGGTTTAAAACTTTGCCTGCAGGATCGATTCACTCATGGTTGGAGCTTGTAGAAAAATTTGTTGGAAAATACTGCCCACCACAAAAAGCAGACAAATATCGAAGAGAGCTGAGGGCATTTGTTCAAGACGATAACGAGACGTTATATGAAGCCTGAGAACGATATAAGGAACTGCTGGCCAGAGTTCCTGACAATAGAATTCCAAAGTGGCAAGTGATGGAAGATTTTTACCATGGATTGCGACCTCCAGATCAAGACAAACTCGACCAATCAGCAGGAGGGACAGTACTGGGATCTAAACGTCCTAGTGAGATACAAGATATAATTGAAGCTGTAGCCCTCAAGTCGAGCCAAGAAAGGAGACCATCTCGTCGAACTCATGATGTGCATGCTATAGAAAGTAAAAATTCTTCTGAAGTAGTGACTCAGCTGGAGTCACTTAATCAAAAATTCGAGCAGATGATGTCACTAATGAGAAATTCTAGGAATTATAGCCCTTCAGGTAATACTTCAGATTCAAATCAAATTGAAAATGCTAACTTTATTTCCAATCCATTTTACAGGAACAACGATTATGGTTGGAGACACAATCCGAAGTTTGCCTATAATCAAAATCAAGGCCAATCTTCTGGTCCATCAAAAGATTATATACCAAAAAGGCAACCTGATACTCCCCAATATCAATCATCAAATCATATGCAGGAGATGATGGCACAGATCATAGACACAATGCAAGCGTTGCAAAAGAATATGGAATCTAGAGCCACGAGTCAGGATGCATCTATTCGAAATCTGGAAAGATAACTGGGTCAGATGGCGGCACAACTAACTGGACCTACACCGGACTCTCTCCCAAGCAACACAGAGAAAAATCCAAGAGGGGAAGAGCAAAATAGGCCTTGATTTTCATCAGAACTAAGTCAAGCTGACGACTATAAATCAGAACTATTTTTATCCTTTTTATTATTTATTTAGATTTTGTGGTAATAGTTTTTATTTTGTTGAGTCATCTGCGGAAGGAGAGACCTCGGACAATCGGCCAAGCTCTTACGACATGACCCTTCACGTTGGAAAGGTAAGTTTACGCCTGAAGTTTCATCCATAAATTTTTACCCCTTCCACATCCTTGCAGATCAAACTCTAATCTTCGGCCGAGCTTTACTTCTTACGGCCAAGGTTCTTCATCGACTTACGGACAAATGAAAAGCCATTACGGCCGAGCCTCTGTTCCTTACGGCCGAAGTCTCAACGCCGTAACCGCTGATCCTTACGCCCAAAGTGCCACGCCTCCTATTTTTTTACGGCCAAGCTTTCACACCGCCCCTCTCACCATTACGCCCTGTGCGTTACGACCGAGTTTCCACCGGAGCTGACTCCTTACGGCCGAGCTTCTACGGCCGAACACCAGCGCCACCACCTATTCGTTACGGCCGAACCAACTCCTTATGGCCGAAGTCTCACCATTACGGCCAGTTTCTTACGGCCGAGATTGCACGGCTGAGATCTTCATCAACAAAATTTTACGGCCGAGACTCTCCATTATCGGCCGAGATCCATCAATTATCGGCCGAGATCTCCTCTCACCGACACCATTTGCGGCCGTCACCTTCATCGATATATATATTGAGGCCGAGCATCTCTCCACCGACAATAAATCCGGTTGTATCTTTTCCCTTTTTTTTATTTTCATTTCTTTAGCTGTTCCATATTATCTTTACTCTTTCCCTTGCTGGCTTAACACTGAGGACAGTGTCTAGTTCAAGCTTGGGGGAGTTTGCATTCCATGCATTGCATGTTTCTTTCTTTTTATTTGCTTATGTTTGCATCTATTTGTAAAAAAAAATCCAAAAAAATTGAAAAATTTAAAAATTTTCTAAAAAATACCATTGCATGCATTTATTTTTGCTACCATCATACAAACTCTTGTCTTAGTATTTTAATTATCTTTTAGTAGAAGTTCAAAGACATATTGTTAATTGATGAAATTTGAATGCTCTTCTTTCTTATCACTTGCTATTTTAGTATCAAACTTATGGACTATGTGCCTATGCTAAGTAGAATTATGAATGACTAGACGACAAAATCATATTCATGCCTTTTTATTTCTTTTAAGTCTTGATAGTAGTAGCATTCTTATTGACCATATCAAGTACTTTTTGAGCTTATAAAAAAAAGGGTTAGTTAAACCCCAACAAATAATAATAAATAAATAAATAAAAAGTTGAATAAAGTTATGTGTAGGTACAAAAGTGTTATCCGGAACCAAGGTGTGTTCGGATAATTAGATCCGTAGGGGTTCATGCCTGGCGACCTAAGGGCAACTGCTCTGGGATCCGTCGATCGAAAACCTGCTACATGGACCATCTTGTGGAATATGGAGAAGCACAGGAGTACTGAACCATGGCTAAGTTCGAACTCTTCATTCAGAACCTTGGTTGTTCGGGCAAGTAAACTCGAGGGGTGCTTTATCACCTGGTGCCCTAAGGTCATCTGGTCTGGGAGTCATCAGTCTAAAGCCCGCTACATGGACTTCCTTGTGCAATCCTGCTTGAAGATTAGAACTTTTAAATAATTAAAAATAAAGTTGAAAAATAAAAAGAAAAAGAAAAAGTTTTAAGCTCAATTAGTACTTATGTGTTCAATATTAATGCTATTATTTGATAGACAATTTATTTTTTCACAAGGCTGAATTTAAGATTGTTTAAATTTGTGTAGCATTCAGAACCTCTATGAAGCTAAGTGCATGGAAAATGATAAGATGCTGAGTAGTAGGTGTGCAGAAGAATTTTGTGAGAAAATTAGTCAGTTGACAATGTGACGGCTATGATGGAACTTTCTTGAGCCTTGCTTTGAATTTTTGCTTGAGGACAAGCAAGACTTTAAGCTTGGGAGAGTTTGATGCATGCAAAATATAACATATTTTAGATTATTATTTTAGTTAACTTTTCTATAATTTGTTCATGGCATGCATCATTTTTAGTCACTTTTAATCGTAATTCCGAATTTATTAATTTTAATTATTAATTCTCTGAATATTTTAATTGTGGATGGATTAATTAAACTTGAATAATTATTTTGCAGGAAAATTCAAAACACGGCCGAAATTCAAAGAAATTATTTATTACGGCCGAGATTTGGCTTTACACCCAAGTCGTTTTGGGCGAGATTTCCAGGGGGTAATGATATTGAATATTCGTTGTTACGGCTGAGATTTGAAGGGGTAAAGATAAAAGGAATTTTATCTTTTGGGCGTAATGGCATGGAGATGAAGGGTGTAACAATTAAATGATTTAATCTTTTGGACGTAACAAGATTAAATTCCTTCCTTACGGCCGAGATTTGGAAGGAGTAAAAGGAATTTTATCTCTTTGGGAGTAAAGATTTAATTCTTTATTACGGCCGAGATTCAAAGGGAGTAATGAAAAGGAGTAAAGATATCATTTTGGCCGAGACATAGAGGGGGTAATGATAAAAGAATTTTGTTACGGCCGAGATTCGAAGGGAGTAAAGATAAAAAGGATTTATCTTTGGGCGTAATGATAAAAAGGATTTATCTTTGGCCGAGTTTATCTCATAATTTTAAAGTCAACCGTACGATGTTACGGCCGAGATCAAATTGAAGGCCGTCCGCACCCTATAAATACGTGAAGAATCCGTCGTTCCAAGGTGTGCTCGGAAGTTCAGGTTTTCTTCCACGGCGAGTCGTGAGCTCTGCAGGCTATGACCAAGAGGAGAGAGGTGCGACGACTGGAGGTTGATCGCGACCCTGATCAAGTCCGAGAGGCTGCCCGACTGTCTGCCCGTGATCCGAAGCTTCGACTTTTATCTATTTGGGTGTAATTCTTCCAATTATTATTATTTTGTTATTATCTCTCCAGAAATTATAGGATGAACTCCATATTTTTATTTATTTCATGTTAGGAGATTATTATTGAAGGGAAACTATTTGGACCCTATATTATTTGTTTTAATATTTTCTGATCAGTTAGTTAATTGTGCTTAATGCTTTTAATTTAATTACTTAGATTTCTGAATTGAGTACTTACCAGTTTGTGGATTATTTAATTTCAGAATTCATTAATTAAATTAATTGATTTTATGTGAAATTAATAATTGACATAAATTTGATAACTAGTGTGTGGAGAATCAAGTTTATGTAGTCTGTTAATCTAACCAGTTTGTGGAGTGATTAATAGTCTAGGATTTTCATATTAATGCATCTTAATTTTAATCTTATCTGACGAATACCAGTTTGTGGGACTTTAGGTTTGATTAAATTTAAGATAGTTTGATTTACCGGATTAAATAGCAGAATTACCAGTTTGTGAACTCTGTGATGTTAATCTTGTAAATTAATAACTTGAGAAAATTTTTAATCCATCTTTAAAGATTAAATTTATCTTTTATGATTCAAATATTTATCCTGATCTATTTTCATCTTAAGGCCTAACTTCAACACCATTATCTTATTTTTATCTTATTTTCCTTATTTTATTTCATAAAATCTCTTTTCAAAAATCCATGTTTTTCCTCTCTTATTAATTTATAAATCCAGATATTGAATTAATAATATTCCTCGTGGGTTCGACACTCTTACATCTATTACTATATTACTTGAGCGACTAGTGCACTTGCTAGCAAATTTTATTGTTACAAATTATAACGCATCAGATCGGTCGACCGAGTTCTTTAATTGGATAAATCTGTGAATTGGTCGACCGTCCAGGGTGTCGGTCGACCGTTCGCTAAGTCATGAAAATGCGCACTGCACATTGGATCGGTTGACCATTCACTGGGAATAGTCGACCGATCGCATGTTTTTAATTTGTCTGACATCATGTAGACCGGTCGACCGTCATGGTGAGGCCGGTTGACCGGTAGAGGAGAACTCTTATGAGTTCTGTGAGCGGACCGATCGACCGCTGACAGAATCGGTTGATCGGTCCCTGCGATCAAA
This sequence comes from Pontederia crassipes, assembly GCA_030549335.1. Taxonomy (NCBI): domain Eukaryota; kingdom Viridiplantae; phylum Streptophyta; class Magnoliopsida; order Commelinales; family Pontederiaceae; genus Pontederia; species Pontederia crassipes. Next base: position 1,519,580 of record CM060193.1, read on the forward strand.
TAGGGCCGTCGAATTTTATCTTCGATTCCGGCGGTCCTCCGGCCAAAATTAAGTCACGACATGAATAGGAAAAATGTAGGTAATGATCTCATTGAAATGAACTATTTATGAGCATAAAACGATTCCTATTTCTCTGTCTATAGGATTTGAACGCTAGGGTACCTTGTTTTTCGTTTGAATCGATTCGCCGGAGTTCCTGTCGACGTCCGGTTATCGTCGGACGTTCCTGTTCGGCGAGAGGGAGTCGCCTCTTCCATGCACATGTCGGGGGGAAGGTCGTTGGGCGTCGGAGTAGGTCGATTCGTCCGCCGTTCGCCGCTGCCCTGCTGTTCATCGTGCGTCGTCATTCGCCGGAACGAGAGAAGAAGATGGAGACAGAAGGAGATGAGGTCGGGGGTTCTAAGAGGTCGCAAGTGCGGCCTCCCCCCTCCTCTTATACGCCCGACCAACCCTCCAGGGGAGGCGACGCCTCCCCTGCCGACCGCTCATTTCGAATTCTCCCTTTTTTTATTAACGGCCGATACATTACATTATTACCCATTAAAAAGAAAATTCGTCCTCGAATTTGGATAAGGGTTAAGGCTTACCGAAAAGTTCAAGAAATTTCTCTCGCATTTCCGATTTCACTTCCCAAGTGGTTTCTTTTCCTTGGTGATGCTTCCATGCCACTTTGACCAGTGCTACTCTCTTCATTCCTCCCTTGTTGATGTTCTTGGTACTCCAATATCTCCGTGGGTTGTTCTTCATATGTCAAATCCTCCTTGAGGTTTGGTTCCTCAATTTGGATTACGTTGGCGTAGTCGTGCTTGTACATCCGGTGTAGGGAGACATGGAAGACGTTGTGTACTCTTGAGTAGGCCGGAGGTAGGGCCAACCTGCACGCTGAGTCTCTAACCATTTCGAGTATTTCGAACGGGCCTACGTACCTTCGGCTCAATTTTTCCCATTTGCTGAAACATATTACTCCTTTAGTGGTGGAGACCTTGAGCAGAACTTGATCGCCCGCCTTGAACTTATGTTCTCGGCGCTTCTTATCCGCGTAGGCCTTCTGACGGTCTTGAGCAGACTTCATTCTTTTCTTTATTAGTTCCACCCTATTTGTATACTCCTGCTTCTGCTTTTGTAATTCAGAACTTAAGACTTTTCTTTCTCCAACTTCGCCCCAACATGTCGGAGAGCGACATGGGCGACCGTACAATGCTTCAAAGGGAGACATCTCTATGCTGGCATGAAAGCTGTTGTTGTAACAAAACTCTATAAAGGGAAGGTGCTTGTCCCAAGTACCAATGCCAATCCAGAGCGCATGCTCTCAACATATCCTCCACTGTCTGGATCGTCATCTCTGATTGGCCGTCCGTCTGAGGATGAAATACTGTGCTATATCGGAGCTTTATCCCAAAAGCATTCTGAAGACTCTTTCAGAATCTCGATATGAATTTAGGATCTCTATCAGACACAATGGCTGATGGGATCCCGTGGAGCCTGACAATCTCCTGCACATATAAATCCATAAGGATTTCAAGAGATTATTTTACTTTAATGGGTAGGAAGTGAGCCGATTTAGTGAGTCGGTCCACTATGACCCAAATAGCATCATGCCCTTTCAAAGTTCGAGGCAGGCCTACTATAAAGTCCATCGAGATCTCTTCCCACTTCCACTGTGGGATACCCAGACTTTTCAAAGTTCCTTATGGTTTCTGGTGTTCCACCTTGACATGTTGGCACACTATACATTTGGAGACATACTCGGCTATCTCTTTCTTCATGTCTGGCCACCAGAAACTCCTCTGTACATCATCTATTTCTGTATTGCGGCCGATTAATCTTATTTCCCCTCTGAAAATAATTTTTGCTAATGTCTGATTATTAACTTTACGGACGCAAATTAGTTCTGATTCATTTTGTGCCGTTTGTTACATCATCGTTAATTCTTCCAAATTTTACGGCAGAACGAGTGCTTGATTTTATGATTATCTATTTGATTTACTTTCGATCGAGTTATTTGGCATTTGAATTGGTTTGTAGTGCGTTTGGCGGCCATAATTAGGTTTCTGATAAATTCTTTTCGGAAATTAATTTTAATGACGAATTCTCAATTCTTAAGGCCGAAAAACTTTCTATTTGTTAAAATCTCATTTTTTCGTGACCTATTATCTGTATTTTTTTTCTTGTATATATTTGTATTTTATTCTTTTATCTCTCTTACTGAAAATTAGTTGTTGCAGGACTTGAGTGAAAATCTAATCACAACTAAGTTAATCCTTTGGATAAATTTATATTTCACACATTCTGATCAGATGTTAATTTTTTTATTTAATTTTTTTCTGACACTTGGTTGTTGCAGTGACGAATTGAATATTTAATCACAACCAAAGATTTTACTAATTTACATTTTTTTAATTAAGTTAAATTTTTTATTTTATTATTTTTATTTAATTAGTTATTTGATTGGCATTTTAATAGTTTAAGGAGTCATCTAATCGATATTTCTTTTTGTGCACGGAGAGGAACTCGACTAATCATTTCTTCGGATACGTGGACCGAGCGATACATGAATTAACACGTCGGGTTCATCTCGGACATGATAAGGCGAAAGGAAAAATCACCTTGGAATCGGCCGATCGCTGCGCTGCTTGAATTTGATGTGACCCTTCACTGCGCATCATGAGGGAAATGTAAGTTTACGCCCGTAATTGTATCTATAAATTCTTACACCTCGTGTTTGTGCAGACCAAAAGCGCCGCGCCAGTTCCTTACGGCCGAAGTTCCAAAGCTCTTACTCTTACGGCCGATCTTCATCTCTTACGGCCGAAGTTCCGAGTCTCACCGCCGATCCTTACGCCCTGTGCATTACGACCGAACCTCTGTTCCATTCTGTTTCTTACGGCCGAAGTCTTCATGACTAAAAGCCCTTACGGCCGAAGTCTCAACACCGCGCACCGCCGCTCCCTTATGCCCTGTGCGTTACGGCCAAACTCCGAGCGAGTTTTTCTCTTTACGGCCGAAATCACACCGCCACTCCTTACGGCCGAGCCTTTACGGCCGAACATCAGCGCCACACCGCCATTCCTTACGGCCGAAATCTACAAAATCATCACCTCGGCCGAGGTTCCTCATCCTCTCACCATTACGGCCAGTTTCTTACGGCCGAGATTGCACGGCTGAGATCTTCATCAACAAAATTTTGCGGCCAAGCTTTTACGGCCAAGACTCTCCATTATCGGCCGAGATCCATCAATTATCGGCCGAGATCTCCTCTCACCGACACCATTTGCGGCCGACACCTTCATCGATATATATATTGATGCCGAGCATCTCTCCACCGACAATAAATCCGGTTGTGTCTTTTCCCTTTTCTTTATTTTCATTTCTTTAAATTTTCCTTTTTATTGAGTATGTATCACTTTCCCTTGCTGGCTTAACACTAAGGACAGTGTCTAGTTCAAGCTTTGGGGAGTTTGCATTTCATGCATTGCATGTTTCTTTTTATTTGCTTATGTTTGCATCTATTTGTAAAAATATCAAAAAAAAAATTGAAAAATTTGAAAATTTTCTAAAAAAAATACCATTGCATGCATTTATTTTTGCTACCATCTAACAAACTCTTATCTTATTGTTTTAATTATCTTTTAGTAAAAGTTCAAAGACATATTGTTAATTGATGAAATTTGAATACTTTTCTTTCTTATCACTTGCTATTTTAGTATCAAACTTATGGACTATGTGCCTATGCTAAGTAGAATTATGAATGACTAGACGACAAAATCATATTCATGCCTTTTTATTTCTTTTAAGTCATGATAATAGTAGACTTCTTATTGACCATATCAAGTACTTTTTGAGCTTATAAAAAAAAGAAGGGTTAGTTAAACCCCAACAAATAATAATAATAATAATAATAAAAAAGTTATGTGTAGGTACAAAAGTGTTATCCGGAACCAAGGTGTGTTCGGGTAATTAGATCCATAGGGGTTCATGCCTGGCGACCTAAGGGCAACTGCTCTGGGATCCGTCAATCAAAAACTTGCTACATGGACCATCTTGTGGAATATGGAGAAGCACATGAGTACTGAATCATGGCTAAGTTCGAACTCTTCATTCAGAACCTTAGTTGTTCGGGCAAGTAAACTCGAGGGGTGCTTTATCACCTGGTGCCCTAAGGTCTTCTGGTCTGGGAGTCATCAGTCCAAAGCCCGCTACATGGACTTCCTTGTGCAATCCTGCTTGAAGATTAGAACTTTTAAAATGATTAAAAATAAAGATGAAAAATGAAAAGAAAAAGAAAAAGTTTTAAGCTCAATTAGTACTTATGTGTTCAATATTAATGCTATTATTTGATAGACAATTTATTTTTTCACAAGGCTGAATTTGAGATTGTTTAAATTTGTGTAGCATTCAGAACCTTTATGAAGCTAAGTGCATGGAAAATTGTGAGATACTAAGTAGTAGGTGTGCAGAAGAACTGTATGAGAAAATTAGTCAGTTGACAATGTGGAGGCTACGATAGAACTTTCTTGAGCCTTGCTTTGAATTTTTGCTTGAAGACAAGCAAGACTTTAAGCTTGGGGGAGTTTGATGCATGTAAAATACAACATATTTTAGTTAATTATTTTAATTAAATTTTCTGTAATTTGATCATGGCATGCATCATTTTTAGTCACTTTTAATCGTAATTCCGGATTTATCAATTTTAATTATTAAATTCTCTGAATATTTTAATTGTGGATGGATTAACTAAATTTTGATAATTATTTTGCAGAAAAATCGAGATTAAAATGGATTGTGCCGTATCGGCCGAAATTCTGAAGAATTTATCATTACGGCCGAGAATAGGATGAAGAATTCATCATTTTGGCCGAGATTCAAAAGGAGTAACAAATAAATGATTTTATCTTTGGGCGTAACAAGATTTAATTCTTTGTTACGGCTAACATTTGAAGGAGTAAAGATAAATAATTTTATCTTTTGGGCGTAATGGCATGAAGATGAAGGGTGTAACAATTAAATGATTTTATCTTTTGGGCGTAACAAGATAAATTTCTTCATTATGGCCGAAATTCGAAGGGAGTAAAAGGGTTTATCTCTTTGGGAGTAAAGATAAAATAATTTCTTACGGCCGAGATTTGGAGGGGGTAATGGCAATGAAATAATTTCCTTACGGCCGAGACTCTAAGGGAGTAAAGATAAAAAGGATTTTATCTTTGGGCGTAATGATAAAAGGATTTATCTTTGGCCGAGTTTATCTCGTAAATTTTAAAGTCAACTGTACGATGTTACGGCCGAGATCAAATTGAAGGCCGTTCGCACCCTATAAATACGTGAAAGAATCCATCGTTTCAATTCGTGCTCTGAAGTTCAGGTTTCTTTCACGGCGAGTCGTGAGCTCTGCAGGCTACGATCAAGAGGAGAGAGGTGCGACGGCTGGAGGTTGATCGCGACCGTGATCAAGTCCGAGAGGCTGCCCGACTGTCTGCCCAATTCGAGAGCTCTACTTTTATTTTGGGTGTAATTCTTTCGATTATTATTGTTATTTTATTATTATCTCCAGAATTTCTAAGATGAACTCCATGTTTTTAGGATTATTATTTTAGGAGATTATTAATTGAAGGGAAATGTTTGGACCCTATTTTATTTGCTTTAATCTTTTCTGATCAATTATTAATTGTGCTTAATGCTTTTATGTTAGTTATTTAAATTTCTGAATTAGGCTATACCAGTTTGTGGAGTGTTTAATTTCAAAATTTATTATACTAATTATAATTGATTTTATTTGGAATTAATAATTGACATAAATTTGATATCTAGTGTGTGGAGAATCAAGTATGTGTGGTCTATTAATCTATACCAGTTTGTGGAGTGATTAATAGTTTAGAGAATCCAATTTAATGCATCTTAATTTTAATATGATTTTGGGGGTACCAGTCGTGGAGACTTTAATTCTTATTAAATTAAGGTAGTTCTATATGATTAGATTGAGGGATGCCAGTCGTGGAGATCACAAGTTAATCATGTTAGATTACTTTAGGGAGACTCTAATCCATCTTTAAAGATTAAATTTATCTTTCATGGTTCAAATATTTATCCTGATCTATTTTCATCCTAAGGCCTAACTTCAACACCACTATCTTATCTTTATCTTATTTTCTTTATTTTATTTCATAAAACCTCTTTCCAAAAATCCATGTTTTTCCTCTCTTATTAATTTATAAATTTAGATATTGAATTAATAATATTCCTCGTGGGTTCGACACTCTTACTCCTTTTTACTATATTACTTGAGCGACTAGTGCACTTGCTAGCAAATTTTATTATTACAAACTTAACGCATCAATTAGCATCACTGTACACCACGTAATCATCGTTGCCCGATGGTAATGTTAGGATTGGTGCTGAAGTGAGTCGCCCCTATAACTCTTAGAAACTTTCTTCGCATTTGGGCGACCAGATGAACTTTTCTCCTTTCCTTGTAAGCTTGGTCAATGGCAGTGCTATTCTAGAGAAATCCTTGATAAAGCATCTGTAGTAGCCGGCTAAACCAAGAAAACTCCTAATCTCGAAGACATTCTTCGGTTGGGTCCAATTGGACATTGCCTCTACTTTTGTCGGATCCACTGCAACTCCATCTTTAGAGATGATGTTTCCGAGGAACATTATCTGTTCTAGCCAAAATTCACATTTGGAGAACTTCGCATACAGCTTCTTTGCCCGCAAAGTTTCCAATACGATCCTCAAATGTTCTCTATGTTGTTTCATACTTGACGAATAGATGATGATATCGTCCACGAAGATAATTACGAACTTATCCAGGTGTTCGTGGAAAGTTCGGTTCATGAGATCCATGAATGCAGCCGGGGCATTTGTCAATCCAAACAGCATCACCATGAACTCATAATATCCATATCTCAATCGGAATGCTATCTTCGGGATGTCTTCTTCTGCCACCCTCAGTTGATGGTATCCGCTCCTCAGATCAATTTTTGAGAACACCCTTGCTTTGGATAATTGATCGAATAGATCATCAATACGAGATAGCGGGTACATGTTCTTTATTGTGACTTTATTCAACATTCTGTAGTTGATACAAAGCCTCAATGATTCGTCCTTTCTCTTGAAAAAAAGGACTGGTGCTCCCTACGGCGAGACACTAGGCCTTATAAAACCTTTGTCCAATAGCTCTTGAATCTGATCTTTCAATACCTTCATCTCTGCTAGAGCCATGCGGTACGGGACTTTGGAGATTGGTGCAGTTCCGGGTGTCACCTCGATACGGAAGTCTATCTTCCTTCTGGGCGGTAGACCGCTAACATCTTCAGGGAAAACATCAGAAAATTTCATCACAACTTCTATGTCTTGAGCAGTCTTCTTTAGTTCCTCTGTCTTGGTTATACTGGCCAAGTAACCTCTACATCTCTTTTGTAATAGTTTTTGTGCCTTCAAGACGGATACTATGATCTTTGGTTCTTTTTGTGCAATTCCCCTGACAATGACTTTATCTTTACTCTGTGTACCTATGATTACTTTCTTTTGTTTGCACGGGATGGAAGCATCATGTGAGGTTAACCAATTCATGCCCAAAATTATATCATAATCTCTCATGAGAATGATGATGAGATTGGCATGATGGTTCATTTTCTCTATCTCTATGGGTGCATTGGGGAGATATTTTGTGGTAATGAGAGTGCCTTGTGGGGTCAATATATTCATCTTCTGCTCTAGGTTCACTGCTTTTAATCCTATTTTTGGCACACTCTTCTGATATAAAGGAATGCGATGCACCGGAATCGAATAATACTTTTGTAGATAAATCGACCATGAATAGCGTACCTTGAATGACGTCAGCGTCATTATGGGGAGCATCCTCTTTCAGGATGAAGAGCCTTCTCCGTACCAACTGTTGTTGTCCACGTCTCGGACAACTCGCTGCCAGGTGAGCCATTCCGTCGCAGTAATAACATGCTCCAGACTTCATTCGGCATTTCCCAGCATGGATCCTGCCACACGTGTTGCAGAAAACCCGCTCACCTTGTGCGGTTGGTGCCTGAGGGCTCTATGAGGTTGTTGCCGCTGCTGTTGGGCTGGACGTCTTTGCCCCTGCTGAGGGCTCGCTGCTGCTGCTGTTGTTGTGGCTGCTGTTACGGTGGGGGAGGAGCTTGTTGTGGAGGATGATAGGGTTGTTGTCGTTGTGGAGGACGGTAGTTCTGTTGATGTGCAGAGTACAGGTGGTACCGGTTATCCCGTCGTTGGTGTTGCCGGTTGTTCCCACTGGACTGTTGCTGCTGGTGGGAACCCTGCCCTACGTTCTGTTGGGCCCTCCTCTCCCTCATGAGGTCTTGATGGTATCTCTCTGAAAGAGTTGCCAGACTGATTGCTTCATCCAGAGTTTTACAATTTCCTGGCCTGGTCTAGGATCTCAGTGAGGGCCTTAGTCTGTCCACGAAATGCTTCACCAGCTCCTCATCGTCCATGGTCAATTTAGAATATTTTTTTAGCCGGATGAACTTGGTCACATATTGGTCCACGATCATGGCCCCTTGCTCTAGATGTAGAAACTCTTTTTGCTTCAAGTCTCTATGGAAGGACGAAAGGTAACGCGTCTCAAACGTCTTGTGGAAGTCTCTCCATTCTACGGTTCTAACTCCCGAGAAGCTGGTGGCCTTCTTTGCCTGCCATCATTTCTTAGCATCTCTTTGGAGAGTATCTCCTGCGAACATGACTTTCTTGTGCTCAAGGACGTCGAGGATGTCAAATTTCTCTTTTAAAGTTTTGATCCACTGCTCTGCAACATCAATTCCTCCTTCCCCGTTAAACGTTGGAGGCTTCGACCTCCAAAACACCTGTAGTGTACAATGGATGGGGCCCAATGTCCCAACTGCGGTGGCGAATCGGCTCTAGGTGGGGAACGCGGAGGAGGATCCAGTGGAGGTGTAGGGATAAAATGTGCCTCTTCTTCGTTATACCTCTCGTATTCACTGGATGTTGATAATCTTCTCTGGTCGGCCATTTATAAAGAGATCATGACAATGTTTGAGAAGGGTGTATAACCAAGGATCTTTCAATAAGATAGAATTCTAGATAAAAATTGGAGACCATGCTATTAATCATTTGCTAAAACAAAGTATTCATTCATCATTAAGCTTTTAAAAAGGTAAACATATGTCTGAGGCTCACTAAAGCCTTCCACAAGAAAAGAAAGACAACATGATACTAATCACTACGCTGAGAGGGTCCCTCTGGTCCAGTCCAAGGATTTTTCGGAGGATTAAGGCATTTCTCCTCAAAATGTCCCTCTTGATCACAGAGACTACAGTATGGTTCTGAATCAAACTGGTTGATCGGGCTAGTCTCCCGACTCTGAACTTCTTCTTCAGCCACAGGGGCTTCTTCTTCCTCATCTGAAGATAGACAAATAGGATTATCGGGACGTCCCCCTATCGTATGCAGGTGCCATCTCTGGTTTATTTCTTCGCGGGTCTCTGTAGAAAAGAAGTGGCATGGGGAAGGCAACTCTGGATCGTTACTCCCCACACTCTCTAGGTCCGAATCTGAAGGCTCCGATCTCTCTAGAGCAGACTGTGGCGGGGTTGGGGGAACATATGTGTATACATGTATCCCAATTATGTGACCCCTACCTCTTCGTAAAATTTTGGTGACCATGCGGTGTGGAGGCATGTATAACATAAATTAACTCGATAATATAAGTATGATTCCCATAGAAATGTACTTATTACTTACTTGAATAGTGGAGCCGCAGATGCTTGAGAAGCTTGCACATGACTTTGCTTTGAGTTATATAACAATATGAACAATGGAAGTTATGCATGAACCTATACTCTACTATGATCAATGAAGAAGTCAAGAACTTAGGCTCTGATACCAAACTGTAACGCCCCCAAAATCGCACCTCTCACCACGTAGGCGGTCAGCTTGACCCCGGGGGCGCTACATTATCTACTGTTCTACTGACCTTGACCATTCAACAAAACGACTTACGTGGCACTAATAACATAATAGAAAACCTTAAATGCGGAAGAAAATCGAAATGCCATGATGAAGGACTTAAATGCGGAAATTCATAATGTCTTATATATGCGGAAGTCTATGATGTCCATATAATATAAAGTACGCTGAAGTTCATGGTAAGACTTGTCTGATGTTCTATAAGCGAAAGTAAAACATAATGGTTCTGAACAAAGTATGCTTTAAACAGAAATGCAATAAGAAGCTCGGAGTAGACAGATTAGTCATGTGCAGCGTCTCCCAGCTCTACGCTCTTCATCATCTCCTCAGTTGGCATTCTCACCTGCAAAATTCCAATGTAGGGGAATAGAATACCCATGAGCAAGATTGCCCATTACCATAGCAATAGACGTGAAATAAGAATCAGTGATGATAAGAAAAACAATGTATAAATTTTAATCATATCAATACTTTGTTCTTTGCTTTACATTACTCTGCTTTACATTGCTTTACTTTACATTGCTTTGCTTTTCAATACTCTGTTTTGCTCTACTTTACATTACTCTATTGTGAGTTGTACTACGCCTTTTACATTACTAGGATATCCTTAGAGTTTGTTGTCCTATGCGAGCTCGACTTTATTAGGTTGGGATACCAAGAGTGCCTCTCTGATTCACTGATGCCAGTAAGCTCGTAAACGGGAAAGAGGGTGGGTGTTACTGCCTCACCCCAATTCGGAAGGTGGGGGGAATAATTCTTACAATTCAGGAACAGTTGTCGGTTACAAGACCTTGTAGGTTCACTGTCTCCTCAGCTAGCTACATGTCCCTCTGGCATAATACTTTAATCTTTAAAAGAAGAGGTGTGACCATAGCATCACCCTTCAATTCGAGATATCGGTGGAAGAACACCTGAAATCTCAGGAATAGTGAGCATCTAAGCCAGTAGCCTCGCTGTCCCCTCAGCTAACTACATATCCCTCCCCATTGCTTTAACTCTGAACTTTGCTTTAACTTTAGGGGCGGCATATAGCAATCCCACATCTTTGCCTTTACTTTAATCATCTTTAGTTACTTTCAAACCTACGACTTAGGGTTAACCGGGAGTTGACCTCTGTACAAAGAGACTCAGCCAGTATAGGCAAATTGGTTAGAGTCATAATGACGACTAAGAGTAGGTCAATTAGATTAGGTTCGATCAATGACTTCTCTATCGGACCGGTCGACCGTCCCAGATGGACCGGTCGACCGCTCACTGGCACCGTTCGATCGGTTCTCTAGGATCGGTCGATCGAGTTCTTTAATTGGATAAATCTGTGAATCGGTCGACCGTCCAGAGTGTCGGTAGACCGTTCGCTAAGCCATGAAAATGCGCACTGCGCATCGGATCGGTCGACCGTTCACTGGGACCGGTCGACCGATCTCATGTTTTTAATTCGTCTGTCATCATGTAGACCGGTCGACCGCCATGGTGAGGCCGGTCGACCGATAGAGGAGAACTCTTATGAGTTCTGTGAGCGGACCGGTCGACCATTGACAGAATCGGTCGACTGATCCCTGCGTTCAAACAGGGCTGTCGGATTTTATCTCCGATTCCGGCGGTCCTCCGGCCAAATTTAAGTCACGACATGAATAGGAAAAATGTAGATAATGATCTCAGGATTGAAATGAACTATTTATGAGCATCAAACGATTCCTATTTCTCCGTCTATAGGATTTGAACGCTAGGGTACCTTATTTTCCATTCGAATCGGTTCGCCGGAGTTCCTGTCAACGTTCGGTTATCGCCGGACGTTCTTGTTCGGCGAGAGGGAGTCACCTCTTCCGTGCGCACGTCAGGGGGGAAGGTCGTTGGACGTCGGAGTGGGACGGTTCGTCCGTCGTTCGCCGCTGCCCTGCTGTTCGTCGCGCGTCGTCGTTCGCCGGAACGAGAGAAGAAGATGGAGACAGAAGGAGAGGAGGTCGGGGGTTCTAAGAGGTTGCAAGTACGGCCTCCCCCCCTCCTCTTATACGCTCCGGCCGATCCTTGGTCGGCTGGAGGTATACGTCCCGGCCGATCCTTGGTTGGTTGGAGGTGAAACGACGAAAGGCCAGGGGAGGCGACGCCTCGCCTGCCGACCGCTCGTTTCGAATTTCCCATTTTTTTATTGATTAACGGCCGATACATTACAGTACTACTACTACTCTAATTTCTTATTATAACTCCCTTCTGACGGAAACAGAATTATTGTTCATTCCTGAAATAGTGATGCATGTTGGAATCTACGTTGAAACCAACCTTGAATAAAACCAAGTAATGATATCTCTTTGATTAGATTAGTATATAAAAGTTCAAATCAAGCTTGGTTACCGATGAGAGGACAGTTACTAGCCTGCGTTTGGTGGGGTTCATCTTCACACGTCGGAGAAGTTGTAGTTGCGCTTGGCATCCTTCGTCTGGTCTTATTCCTATTTGTAGCTGCTTTTCAGGATTTATTTTAGATGTGTGTGGAATGTGAGGAATAGTTTGTGAAATCCCTTATTCAGCTTCCTGTTTTAGAATATTTTCGTTTCTTTCCTTGAGAGCGAAAATGATGACTGACGAGATCAATACTCAATAGTCGTCCAACGTAATTCATATGATGAAATAACCATATAAACATAAACTACATGAAACTATAGGAAACAAGAGGAAACAAGATCCACAAGCCCTGTACTCATAACTTGATCAAAGATTGAACATGATGTATGATGGTTCTTCAAATAATGCTACTTACCCCCCTAAAGTTATCGTGTTGGATCCAAATGATGTATGAAGGTTAACAGCATAATGGTTTTGAGACATGTGGTCAAGAGACTCAAGAATACCTACTACACTGGCATTCTGCCCATATGGAAGTCTGTCCAGAAATGCAGGTCAGTTCATGTATCAGTCCATCTGCAAACAAATGCTACTGCACCTACGACCAAAGCCCCAGCAAAGATCACAGCTGATTTCTTAATCCGACACCTATCGATTTCTATTTTCTTTTTTTAAGGATGGTTTTGGATACGCTTGTCAAGCGCATTCTAGAGGTGTTACACAAAGTTTTCATGTTGCGCATTCTAACATAAATAACATTTTTGATGCTTGTGATTTTTAATTTAATAAATTAAAGTTGTCATTTTTGCAATAAGAATAAAACTTTAGGCCTTTGTATGCAATTTTTCTATTAAAATTATATACTTTTGTCTTAAATTAGTCCGTTGCTATAATTTATTTGTTTGAAACAAATGAACAGGGGACGATTAAATCCTATTGATGCAAGAGGAATGCGACTCAAGAACTTTGGCACGTTCTAATTGAAGCAATATTTTTAATCATCTATACGTCTGGTACATATTTAATCGCCATTTCGAACGGTTTTGTAACATATAGTTTTATCTTAATATCTTAATATCTTAATATAGTTTTCTAATCGAAGTATGATAAAGTATGCACTTACGAGGATGCAAGGTAAATATCCACTTGTTACATCATATCATGATGAAAGATGATAAAATAAAGTAAGATAAGATCATGATATGCATTAGCATAATAATAAGTTATGATATGCCTGACTTAAAGATTATGATGTTACATGTTATCTTATATTATCATGATGATATACTCACATGTCATGTAGTATGTATACGTAGTTCATAGCATGCACATGATTTATGTTCCATGATGATGATATGCATATGCCATGACATGTAAAGATTATGTTATAAGGTCATAGCATGCATTGGCCTCAACGTACTTTAACGGAAGAAATCATCTGCACCACATGGATCCGTACAGGTATGGATGAGGCTTAAGTTCAGCGGTGAGGACCTCTTGACGAAGACATTGCACATGGACAGGGTCGAGCTACGGCCCAAGTTGTCGTACTTATATTATGTCATTATGTTAAACTCTTGTAAGAGTCATTTATGTATAGCTTATGGGCTTTATTGAGTCATGTATTTTACTTGAACTCATTATGTTGTAAGAACTCTTTGTTGGGTATACGTTAGAGCCTATTAGGCCTATGAAAAAGTATGTTATCTTGGGTTTTGTTTTATTTATCCATGAAGTCTTCCGCTATTTATGATGATTAATATTTTAAGTTATTATATTATGTTTCCGCTACAAAGTCAAAGTGGCGCCATCCGGGGTCCGACAACTATATTGGGGCTGGATTTTGGAGGGCGTTATAATATCACTGATGGAAGAAAATGGTTAAACTTCCACCACGTCAATTTAAAAGTTGGAAGAGCCACCATCGACAGTTCCACCACATCTTCCTCTGTAACGCCCCCAAATCGATCAACGTCACGTGACGAAGATTTATTCGAAGGCGCTACGAAAATACTATAACATAGACAAAAAACTTGACCAAATATCAAAATAAAATAATAGCATGCCAATTATAAAAGCAAGGAAGGAAAGACAGGAATATCATAAAAGTGAAAGTTCCAAAATATTACAAAGTCCATGATATCCATAATGTTTGGATTACATCAAGCTCAAAATGCGGAAATAAATATAAAGATAACTAGGCCCTCTCTTGGCTCATGTGCTTAGCATCGCTGGTCACGCACACGATCTCAACACCATTACTGACCTGGCCATGTGGAAATCAACACAGGGGAGGAGGTCCTCCCGTAAGCTATACAGCCTAATGGGGATCCATAAGTGCACAATGCATAACAATAAATAGCAAATAATGGAATTAATAATCACTTGTAATAAGATCAGATTTGAGAACATAAGATCATTCGCTTGAGATATTCATGAATGATAGAAATAAAGATCAAGAGTCAATTTTATAATCATGAAGGATTTCAGAAATCATAACTAATAAGGAATCATAGCTCATGCATGAAGGATTTCTGTAATCATACTTGATAAAGAATCATATCTCATTCATCATGTTCTTATTACATTTTCATGTTCCTTGGGCTCTTGAGAGCCCTCAACTTGTCCATACTTCTAGAGCTCTTGGGTGCCATTAACTAGTCCATATTCCTAGGGCTCTTGGGTGCCTCTTAACTTGGGAGATTTACGCCAAAGCGACCAATACAACTTTGTGCAGCTAATGGGGGATCAAGCCATGGCCAAGGGAGCGACCCAAACATGATAGGCACTCAGCTTAAGCTCTGACCGTCACTCCCATAAACATGTTCATAACTTTTTTACTTAATCACTTTATCACTTTGCTATACTTGTAGATCATAATAAGATTGGATCATAGGATAGGTCAAAACAAGATCAAGAACTCACTCACATAACATGCCAAACAATATGGAGTAACACAATAAGCATGGAAAGAATATAGATCAAATCAATAATCAAAACAGGAATCAACATGCAATTTGGACAAATATCGGTCGACCGGTCCTTACATGTCAGTCAATCGTTTCTCGGACATCGATCGATCGATATCTCTGAATCGGTCGACCGGTTGGTCTGTATGCAGTACAATAAATTTTTGCTACATCGGTCGACCGATATCTCTGGATCGGTCAACCGGTAACACTTAGACATAAAAAGAGCTTCAATCGGTCGATCGACCGATCGATACAAGGCTCTGGAAGAATGATCGGTCGACCGGTCTCTATGGATCGGTCGACTGTTAACCTCATCACCGATCGACCGATATATAGGATCGGTCGACCGGTCTGTATGAAAATCGACTCGGACAAAATTGTGATATTCATGATTTTTACAAAAATGCAATCAAGACATGAAATCAATCATCTAAGCCTAGGGAATGAATACATAACATATCTAAATAAAAAAGAATTACAAACATAGACATAATACAATCAATCAATCAACCTTTCATGACATTTTCCATCATCTAGAATATATCATACGATAAGAACCTAATTCCAATCGATTGCTATCATGTTATATAAGGGGATTTCGGTATCACCCACCTTAATTCGTGGTTGCTCCTAGCTTGAGCCTTTCCAATCACCAATAACACTTCTTCTTATCGTTCTCCACCTAGGAGCATTCCAAATGAGAGGAGAAGGAGTGAGTAATGGCCCTAGTAATTAAATGATACAGAAATATAAATTAACCTAGATGAAGACTTTGTTGGAATGTCTACTTCTTGCTGGATGGAATGCCTTAGAGAGGAAGAAAGAAAAGTGAGGGAGAGAAATGATGGTGATAAGGGTGAGCTTTAGGGCAATAACCCTTTTTATAGGGTAAGTGTAGAGCTTAATGGCTAATTAAGCTTAATTTGGGCTATCAAGTTGGTCTTAGCAACTTGATTTTTATTTTCTATTTTATCATTTTATTTTATTTTGTAATTAAACAGGGTATTACATCCTCTCTCGCCATCGTCATCATCGTCTGTCAATCCACAGTTCCACTCGGCGAAACAATAGCAAATCGTGCCATCTTTGTTGTCTTCCTCTCTCACTGTTGCCGCTGTCGTCCATCGCTCCTCCGCGTCACTTCATTGCTCAGCTCCCCTAATAGTGTCCTTTGCTTCCTCTCCGATGACGCTGACACCAAGACTCTCATACTGTGCAACCGTGCAGTGTCCCAGTTCCCGTTGACGCCAATGCCGTTGTTCTTCCCCATCATCGGCCTCAGTAGAAGGAACCATCGTCTATCATAGCGGTGGTCGTCGGCGATGGCATGATATCTCCATTCTCGGATGGCGCCACGGGCTTCTTCGATCCCACAGCTTTGCAGTTTCGAGCCCAGGGCCATGGCGTATGCCGGCGGCAATTCTATGCCATGAACAACAGTTCGTATGGCGTGCTGGTGTATATCATGGGGGCTTCGCTCGACGAACATACTTGAATGTGCCGGCATGAAGGTGGTGTAGAAGAGCAGCTCAGTGTGCCGTGGGGCTTCCCTGTGTTGGAGCTACAGCGGTGCGGGTGCGGGCCAGCGTGGGTGGAGGCGGAGTGGATGCCGCAAGAGGTCAATTTGCAGTTCGGTGAGGTCGAGGGTGTTACAACTAATATGAACATTTTGAGTTGTATTTTTCTAAATATGAACATGTTATTTAATTAGTGTGAAATAAAACCGAAAGCTTCCTTATTCTACTGATTTACATCTAATCTTCTATGTTAAAAAACATATTTAAATACATCCTTAATATTTTATATCCGCATATATATACAATTTCATGCATCAATGACTTATTTTTTACTATTATTTATATCTTTTTTGTGGTTTTAATAATTTATATTTTTATAATTAATATCTCAATACTACCTTAATTTATCACATCATTTAATTCTTTGCATTGTCACTTGGTATTCTCATTATTAGATATCATATTAATTGATTGCATCATTTAATATTTTATTAGTCTATTACACCATTTAATTATTTGTATTATCACATTGTATTCTCATTATTAAATATCGTATTAATAAGTTGTATCATTTAATTTTTTACATCACTTGATATTCCCATTATTAATTTGTGTATTAATTTTTTTACTAATCTTTCTACTTTTGTAATTTTTTAAATTTATAAATCTTATAATTATTATTTCAATCTCATATCAACTTATTGTATTTAATTCTTTGTATTGCCACTTGATATTTTTATTATTAAATATCATATTAATTAATGGCATCATTTAATTCTTTATACTAACACTTGATATTCTCCTTATTAATTTATGCATTAAAATTTTAACATTACAAATTGACTCTTTACATTTCATTACTTTTTCTAACAACAAATAATCATATATAAATGTGTTCTTAATTAATGTGTATTAAATTTAACAACATGATTAATTGTTCATAAATTATAAGTTGGTTCTTTATATTTTATATATTTTTAATCATAAAGTATAATAATATATAAATGCATCTTTATGGATATTACAATTTTGAGACCATTATTAAATTTTCTAAATTACATATTGACTCGGAAGACATAATATTAAAACACTGCTTAATACTTTTCAATTAAAATAATACTTATTATAATTTATGCTTAATACTGACTAAATATTTTAAAATGTAAACTTAATTAACATTTATCATAATCCAAATTGTATG
The DNA here is from genome assembly GCA_030549335.1 of Pontederia crassipes. Lineage (NCBI taxonomy): Eukaryota > Viridiplantae > Streptophyta > Magnoliopsida > Commelinales > Pontederiaceae > Pontederia > Pontederia crassipes. The sequence goes on from CM060193.1 coordinate 1,537,567, forward strand.
ATATTTATAAATATATTGTATGTTACAAATAGTACTTATATATATATATATCTATTATAAATGTTAATAAAAACATAAAATTACATTTTATTTATATATTTATATTTTAAAATATATTTATATTGCGTGAAACACGAGTGAGTTACCTAGTTTAACCATATTTGTGTTTCGTTCCATAGCGGATCGGCCGGCACTGGCTACTTTACTTTTTAAATATTTTCTCAGCACCACTTCATAGATTCATACTTCTATTTTTTTAGTAGTCCGTGTTTAAAAAGTGATGTCGTCGATTTAATCAGTGCGTCATTAAAAAGTATACTGTCCAAAACCCATGATGCGACTAACTTTCTTCGGTCGCAAGTGAGAACTGATTGTCCTAGTCCCGATGTTTTTATTATTAATTAAATATCAACTATTCAATGCATTTATATGACTTAGAAGGACATTTCTAGATAATAGCACTACTACTACTCTAATTTATTTATTACCTCCTATCTGATGGAAACAGAATTATTGTTCATTCCTGAGATAGTGATGCATATCGGAAGCAAATCAACCTAAATGTTACAACTCGAAATCAAGTAATGAGATCTGCTTGCTTAAATCAGTAAATAAAAATTCAAAACCAAGCTTGGTTACCGATGCGAGGGGCGGATAATAGCCTGCGTTTGGTCGGGTTCATCTTCACACATCGGAGAACTTGGTGGTTGCGCTTGGCATCCATCCCTTATTATTAGTCATTAATGATGCAGTGCCAGCGTCTCACTTGTCTTGAAATTTTGAGAGCATTCGTTTGAGGAGTTGTTATTTATATAATAAAAATATGATTATGCAATAAGTGCTTCCTGAGACAGGGTTGTTGTGTCTTGTTTCCATCTTAAATTTTGTATGACATGTCTCGTTCGCCTGGGAATTCGTGCGGGAGCAGATGACGCGGTTGATAAAGGTAAGGCACATGGACGACACCCCTGTTAATCTCTCTCTCTCTCTCTCTCTCGATATATATATATATATATGTATTTCAATGTTAATGCGTGTATCCCAACTTCGTCATATATTTTAATGTGAATCTTCTTCCCATCTTAGAAACGAGTGAAATGTGTCATGGTCCGGGATCAGGGAAATATTAAAATCCTCTTTAAATAAGCAAGGTCACATTCCTTGTTTTAGAATTAATGATATTTCTTTGAATTAATAAACTGAGAAGAAGCAGTGGCACCCAACCTACTTAATTTGATTGATGCCCCCCTGGGCGCTTCCTTTATTCAGACACCACCGATGGCTTCTTCGTCCGTCTTCACCGGAGTTGCTATGAGAGCTCTTAAGAGGGGCTTCTTTGCCCTCTTGACCACCCAACTTGCCAACGGTCGCGGCCAAGACATGATGGCGGCGGCGGATCATCTCACTGTAATTCACGTCTTCGCCTTCTCCCTGCTTGCTAGTACCTTTCCTCCTTCCATTCTGGGGCTGCAACCGCACTTTTGTTCTTCTACTTCTGAGCCATCTGTTTCATCCATTCACACATTACCATTGCATTGTCGAAGCAGATCAAATAGATTACAACGCAATGCTTAAAAGTTAAAAATCATAACTTTATTTTACCTCTTGCAATTCCTCTTCCGTTAGAGGCTTAGAGCGTCCTCAAAGGACTCTCCTCTGCACCCTTGCCGCGGCCACCGTCGTCTGCCTGCGTCTTGCAGAGGACGAAGCCTCCTGCGACGACCTCGATGACACCGTGTTAGAGCCGCAGGTAGCACAGTCAAGTCTTCTTGAAGAATCCATCAGATGAGAGTATAAAAGCTAACCTCTATACTGTAGATCCCCTCTTTTTTACTTTTGGCCGTGAGTTTTTCATCAGAGGGAGGGTTATGTCTTCTTCTCTTTTCATCTAAGTGATTCTTCGTTCCGGCTGCTGATTCTTCTTCATCAACTGCTGCGGTAACACTGTGCGTCTACCTGATCACCACCACAAGGTTCTTCTTCAAGCACTTTGTGTCCAGGTGAGATGGCAGTTGCCTTGTCTCCTTTTCTTCCTTCTTGATGCCTGTTCGTGATATGTAAGGTAGAAAAAAGCAACGTTGGATAACAACTGAAAGGGACACACAGCGAGAGAAAAAAGAAAGAAAAATGGATTTCGAGCACCCAATAGCTCCAAGAACACTTGTAAAAATGGCGCCGTTTGTAACAACTGTAACAGCTGTTGTTTCCTACTTTTATTTACATGTACATTTGTATACTATTGATGTTAACATGTTTATCTACCACTTCATTTCTTCTTGTATTAATCTAATTGTACTCTTCTGCTCATTATACTCTGTAATAATGCCCTATTGATATGATTAACTTGTAATAGAATTTTTGAAATGTGCTGGACTTCTTCTTGTCCGCTTCTCTCCTATGTTGTTATCTCTGGATGTTACCTTTTCAATTATTCTATTTGTAACACACCGGCGCCGACGCATCACCGGTCTGTTCACTGTCGAGTTCCGGCCCGGCAGCCTCCCCGCGCGTGAGGCGGCTCATAAGCAGCCTCACGCACAGAGGAGACCCGATGGCCGCCCTAGCACGAGAGGCGGCCGCCGAGGACCGCCTCCATGCGTGAGGTGGCCGCCGAACCGCCTCTCGCTGTCGAAGCCTCCTCCGCTGCCGAAGTCGAAGTCAGTCAACTGTCGGCGTCTGCGAGGGAAGACGGAAATGAGGAAGACATGGGGTCGACGGATACACTGCACAAAAAAAAAAAAAAAGATTAGGTTAAATGAGGATTCTGTATACGCTATTTTTTTAGCGGTAAAAACAAATGTTTCTTTTATATCTTAAAATAATAAACATTCTTCATTTATGCTTTCAATGTGTTTTAAAGAAAATAATATATATGTATTAAATCCTAATCAAAGTTAAATAAATGAAAAAAATAAACATACATAAAATTAAAAATATATATAATTAAATATTATTAATTACTATAGTTAAAAAGATGTCGACATTCTTAATTATGCTACATCATTAACAAAATTTATCATCAAGCATTAACAAAGATAAATATTAAAAATTTAAATCTAATATCATTATTTATTTATTTTTTATTAATGATATCAAAACATAAAGTATAATTAAAATTTTCATTTTTATTTTGTATCTTAAAATAATAAATAATATTAATATTGGAGAAGAAAAAATATCGAGTGAGAGAAAATTCTAAAGTAAGAAAATAAAATAAAAATAAGTATCTTCTAAATATCATTAACTATTTTATGGGATTTTTTTTATTTGATTAATCAATATCTTTAACGATAAGATGTTAGTCATTAGTTTGATCTTGTTCTTTTAAATAATTTTTAATGACTAGTCATAAAAATATTACTGGTCCTTGTTGTTGACGATCAAATTTTTTCTAATCGATGGTAACAGTATTTAACGACCAAATTCCCTCGTTCATTAAAAGTCTCTTTTCTTGTAAGCTCCGATGAAAGGCAATTCCGACAAATCGATATAACGTCAAGAGATGAAGCTCCAAATAAAAAACATCCCATGAAAAGCTGGAAAAATGCCGATAACGGCAACAAGGAAAAGAAGCTCCCATGCATCAACTCCCTTGGAGGGATCAAAGCTGACGATAACATCGGTCATATCAACGAGCCGGAGCTCAAAAAATAGACTAGCGACGAACATGAAGTTGACAAACCAGAGTTGCAACTAGCAAACAACGAGACAAACTCTGAACGGAGACAAAGAATGGCGATATGAAGAACTCGCCGAAAACAAAGTTTCAAAGAAACGAAACAACAAATAAGCTGTAATCGGTGATGGAAAACGAAACAACAAAAAGAGAAGAGACGGTCGACGTCTATCGCCAACGAGAATAAATGAGAAGAAAATAAATAATCGTCCGAAGGACATGGTATGTGGTTTCTGATACGTACGTACCATGTTAGAAAATACGAGCTTCGATAGGAAGAGAACGAAAGGAGGTGAAAAGTAAAAACTGGTTGCTGGGAGTGGAAGAAAGTAGGTGAAACGAGTTTTCAATTCAAAGTAAAAGTTGATTACAATTGCTCGGCCTCCATTACAACACCTAACAGCTATTTATACTAAATCTAAACTGCTACTGAGCTAAACCAGTATTATAATGATATAATACTATACTGGTACTAAGTACTAACTTAATTTATCTCGAAGACAATTTCCTTGGGACGATAGATGACAAAGAGCAGCAGCTGGTAAAGCCACGGACGCAGTACAAGGAAGAGATAATTAAGGTAACCACGTGATGGGCTTCAACAGAGATTAACTTCATTAGTCCCGGTCGTTGCTATAAGTGCTTTTTTGGATGGCCGTGAGGGGCTACCATGTCCTCGAACTCTTTTTTTTTTTTTAAATAAAAAATAAAAAATAAAAAATTCCATAAGGTTCTAACTTCTAACTTTATGCATCTCACTGGAGTGGAGTCAATTGTGCCAGCGGCGGTCCTGGCACCTGCCTGCTACAACTTGGAAGACATGAAAAAAAAGATATTTTGTCATTGTCGCCAAGATTTTGACTTTTGGGTAAGGACGTAAATGTACGAAAGGATCTTTTCTTCCCGCTCTGTTTGGTTTGGTCTGTTTAGAAAACGCTGCTTCGACATCAAAAACGTTGAACAGTGCCTGGCAAATTCGTGGCAGATGTTATCAGGAGGAGATTCTTCCAACTCTCTCTTTGTTCCTCACTGGAGACAAATTAACTTTGTGGTACCCGGCAGCTGCTACAAGTACAACTGGGAAATTGACATTATCATTGTCGCCAAGATTTGATTGTTGAGAAAGGACGTAAAAGTACAAATTAATTGCATTTGCAATTAGTCCGATTAAAAGAGGGAGAGGGAGGCCAAGGCGGACACTTGACGAACTAATAGAGCAAGATCTATTGGTGAATAATATACCGAAAGGTTTGGTTACTAATAGAGCGGAATGGCGTCGTATGATCCATGTAGCCGACCCCACCTAGTGGGATAAGGCTTTGTTGTTGTTGTTGTTGTTGTTGTTGGAAAATTAAAAGTTTGATTTTTAATTAAATAAACCCTCTATGTAAAATATTCATAACGTGTTAATAAGCAAGCTCACAATCCTTGTTTAAGAATTAATATTTGTTTGAATTAATAAATTGCATTTGTAAAATTATATAAATACACAAACACGCAATCTTACGATAAATTATTTAACATTTTACAATGGTGTAATTAGTCGACCCCACATAGTGAGATAAGACTTTATTATTGTTATTATTATTTATAATGGTGCAATCTTAAATTATTTTAGAATAAATGGAGGTCTTTTTTTCGGTTGCAATAAATACCAACAAGAGCGATTTTTAAATTCCCCCATCGACCGAGGGCATGTCATGCGAAAAAAAATGAAGAAAAGTGGGAGAACCGAGGAGAAGCACCCAACCTACTTAATTTGACCTTGCATCCGGTATAAGCCTTAGGATTGGCTTCTCGCTCCCTCAAGCCATTTGTTTCTCTACTTCTTTTAACGGTAGTATTTGGCTCTTAGAATTTAGGCCGAAACTTATCCAAATTTTAAATTTTTTTACCAAACGAGGGCAATTTGAAATGTTCCAGTCATGAGTTCTCCATTTCGAGAATTAAAAGTTCTCGTTGAAAGTGAGAACTTTTTCAAATTCTAACGAGAACTTTTATTATTTTTTTCTTTCCTTTACATTTTTGTTTTTTTTTCAATTGTTTATTATATTTTAATTGGTAAAATATTATTAAATACTTAATGTTAATATGATTAATTAAACTATTTTTATATTATTTTAAATAATAATCAATTACACTATTTTATTTATTAATATATTATCATTCCGCTTATAAAATAAAGTTTTCAACTTAATATAAATATTTTTCATAAATTATAATATTAATAACATATGAAAATAATAAATTATAATATTATTATTTTTCATAAATGATAAATTATAATATTCATATAATTTTTAAAAATTATAATTACAATATTAATATAAATATTTTCATAAATTATTATTTTAGCTAAATAAATATATAATATTTTAATTTACTATAATTTTATATTTCATAAAATAATAAATTATATTGTAGTTCTTATTTTTTATCCAAACATCTACTAAAACTCATTTATTAAATCAAATTTTCAAATTACCATCGTTATATTTTTCGTTCAAACACCAAACTTAAATTTTTCTATCAAATCGATTAATTCTCAAGAACTAACGAAAATCAAAAGTTCCAATGTCAAACATGATCAATAAGAAAAGTTTAGACTAACATAATAACATTTGGGATGTTTGTGATTTTTAATTTAATAAATTAAATTTTAGTCATATTTTGCAGTAAGAATAAAAGTTTAGGCTTTTTATGCAACTTTTTCTATTAAAATTTTATATACTTTTGTCTTAAATTAGTTCGTTGCTATAATTTATTTGTTTTAAACAAATGAACATCGATTAACTGTTGTAGATTTAACCCTATTGATGCAAGAGGAATGCGACTAAAGAACTTTGGCACGTTCTAATCGAAGCAATATTTTTAATCATCTATACGTCTGGTACATATTTAATCCCCATTCGAATGGTTTTGTAACATCAAATTTTATCTTAATATTAAAAATTGTGCATAATTTGTGAGTTGTGTACAAATCGGACAATAAAAGCTGTTTTTTTTCATATTAAGTGATAATCTGAAGATTATTTACTGGAATAGGTTTGAGTGGTAATTGATTCCCAAGATGCTCTCATTAAGAAATTCAACTAAGCCAAGTCAACGATGATAAGGGCACGCATGAAAAAAATTGAGTGTTTTCTTACCATTTTTACAATAATTATGTTAATATTCTTTTACAATCCAAACTATATATGAAATTACTGCAAATTCAAAAATGAACTCGTGCGCCCACAATTAATATAACTTCTCATACAGAATATAATAATATATACGCCTTACCACTTATAATTTTTTTCTCAATTAGATTTCAAATTATAAACTTACAAGTTTTAGCATATTAAACACACATATTTTTAAGTTCCATCCAAATTTCTATTACCTCATTTTTTCGTAATTATTATGTAACAAAGTAAGTTTACATTATTATACTTAAAATTACTGTACTCGGTAATATTTAGTAGTTTATTGCTATAAAATAGGGATATTTATTTATTTTATATAAATATAACATTTTTTTACTAATATCCGTATAATTCTGAAACTCACCCCAAGTGTGTGAGCATTTCCACCAATAGTGATAATTTGTAAACTGTTATAATTGGATTAATGTCAAAGTAAATAAAAAAAAAAGGACTCGAGGTTCGGTGGTTCACTGCTCTCATTTCCAGGGGCGGATGGAGAGTGAAAATTGAGGGGGAGCAAAAAAATAATGAGTAAACAAAATGACAAAGAGAAGCCTTGAACCGAAGATCTCTTTCAACATCCTCTACACCTTTTACCACTAGACCAAAGCAAGGGATTAACTTTTAAGAGACACTAAATATTAATAAGGAGTAAAATTTTAATCATAAAATTTATATATTAATATATAAAGTTAAAAAAAATTAAAATTTTGAGGGGCAGAGCCCCGTCACCCACAATGTGGGTCCGCCCCTGGTCATTTTATTTTTGTTTAATAATATATGATTACATGTTATGAGTAAATAAAAAGAATAACACTAGTCCGACATGGAAAAATGAAATAATTATTATACGGTATATTTTTAATCGTGAGACAACCGCGTTACGATCAACTTAGAAAAGAAAAAAAAAAGGTTGAGTTAAACCCTAAGGGCATTATAAGGATCCACATTTAAGATATGAATGGGAGGTCCTAAGATTGTGGTAGATGTGGTCAGATGAACGGGATGGCTTGGTTGGTCGACGACGACCAACTTGTGCATGGCTCATATCTTCGTCCTGTCCCTGCTGGTGGAGTATGCTCCTCCATTTTACTAGTACTAGTAGTGATCATGGGTTAATGGATATTCTTGGTTGAGGCCTTCCACTTTTCCGCATCTGTTTATCTCTTCTGTTTCCCTCTGCCGGATTGGAACATATTGATTGGAATGTTCACGCATCCTTCATCTTCGTAATGGCTTTCTGTGTTGATATTGAAAGCAGTAAGCAACCGTATCACAACAACCATCATCAGCATGTTCTGCATGCCCCTCTACCGCATTGCCTGATCACCCCGGAATCAACTAGAGAGCAAGTTATCTGCTCTTCTGGATTCATTCATACTGTTCGTACTCTTGTCTTCTTTTTTTTTATGTCAAGCTGTTGATTCGCTTTGCATGTGAGATTGAATCTTTCTTCTTCTTCTTCTTCTTTTTATTCTGTTTAGTCAAGACAAAATAAACGTTCTGGATGGGCTTCGGTTGTGTCTTATTTGTTTCGGAGGAATACGTATGTATTGTTTGTGGTATAAGCTCTGATCTAATCTTCCGCACTGTCGTCTTAGTTGTTTCTGAAAAAAAAAAGAAGTAATTCATCAATAAAAAGTATACATTTTATTTATGGTACGCTTAAATTAAATTAATTAATCCCCGTCGTTCTATTAACTAAGCTCGACAATGCCCGATGCAATTCAGAACCCGGACCCAAGTTCCATGTATACTCGGCTCAGGTACCGCCCAAGCCCTTACACCATAAACTATTCAGTATAGAATTCGGCCAAGTTTTGTCTAGCCAAGCCATCTTTAAGGTGGAACTCCACCTAGGTTCTCATGCAGTTCGGTTTGGGTTTCGTCAATAGTTACCCCCACATTTGATTCGTAACGTATTGTAATTTAATCGGAGACTATAATATGAAATATTGCTTACTAACTCTACTGCATTGAACATTGAACATCAATTAAACAAATATTGTGACAGATGACTAATGAATTAAATAAGATGAAAGGCAATATATCATCAAAGCCGTCGTGTTAAATCAAATGCATTATCATCATTGTTTATCGATAAGGATCTCGATTAAAGGTCGTGTTGTAGTCTTCCCTTAATAAACAAAGGCATTTGCTGTGGTATGATCTCACTGACCATTGCCACGTTATTATATTGATCGTATGTACTTGTACCCTATAACCAAATAACGAAGTCATCCCATAATAATGAAAGAGATGAATAGTTGAAAAAACATTGATCAAAGTGATATACATCTCTTTGTACAGAACAAGTAGCAAAATGCCTACGATGTCAAATAATGATGACAAAAAAAATTTTCTTTTCACTTAATTCAATGATTCACTAAATCTAAACTGGATGATATTTTTGGACTATATACGGGGATAGTCACTTATGTAATTACGGGGATAGTCACTTTTGGACAACATCAAACATCAATTATGTAATTACGGGGATAGTCACGTTGCAAGATTCGTTAAAATCTCGCATCGAGCCAACAATATTTTGTAAACACACACACAAAGAAAAGAAAAAGAAAAATCTCTTAAAAATATAAAATTAATAATGTTGCTCTTCCTAACGGCTTAAGCTTTTAGGAAAACTGGGCATCACATCAAATTTAACATGGTATCAGAGTCAGGGTTCGAACTTCGTTAAGCTCTTATTAAAAAGTAATTTCCTCCCTTAATTGTTCACGTATTGGGCTTGGACTAAACCAAAAATTGTCAGCAGCTCACACGTGAGGGGGAGTGTTAAGAATATAAAATTAATAATGTTGTTATTCATAACGACTTAAGCTTTTAAGAAAATTGGACATCACATCAAATTTAACAAAATCCAATTTGAGAAAGGACGAAGTTCCAACGGAAATATATCGAACTTCCGACGATTTTTCGACCGAAAGTTCCGATGGACTCAACGATCTGTCCCTAAGTTGAATAAAATATAAAATAAATTTTCAATTTTTAGATAACTTGAAATGTAGATTAAAATTTAAAATTTTAGATAATTTTTGGATATTTTCACAATTAATTTTGAAATATTTTATTACATAAATTTCTAAATTAAAATATTTTATTGGTTGTTGTCGTCGTCACCGTCGTCTTATTAGACATGCATCATGTCGTAGCATGATATTCATTTCATTTCACTGAGCGCATAACATATGTCATTGTTGTTGCTCAAACTCTTATCATACTTGCGACAATCTCGTTGCTCTCACATGTTATCGAATAATTGTTGCACATACTGACTTAGATAATCGGATATCGATTTACGATCATATTCAAAAAATTGTTAATCAAAAAATTTATGAAGTGACATTTATTAATAAAAAATTGTGATCATCTTAATAATTTTGAATCAAGCAAATGATGAAACTTATTCTTTATTTTTCTTCTGATGAGTATTGAAAAAATTTTCATCTTGAGTGAGTTCTTTACCTGTCTCTTTTTTCTCGAATATAAATCAAAATTTGAACTTGAGTTTCATTGGTTACCATTCTTTTTTAAGGTAATTAAATAAAACTACAAAGATATTAGTGCTTTGATTTAACGCAACATCACGTAAGTTTAGATTTTTTTAGTGTTCAATTAATATCAGCTATACGGATAGCTATGTATCAAAGTAAGTTTACCTTATTATAATTATAATTACTGTACTCAGTAATATTTATTAGTATGTAATAAAATAGGGATATTTAATTTAGTTATAGCAATAGTATAGTAGATAATTGTAGCACAATCATTCACAAAAATTGCTGTATTAAAAATATATCTTCTTTTCCGTTTGGCCGGAAATTGTAATAATTCGAATTTCCCTCTAATATATTAGTGTGTGAGTATTTCCACCAACGTGATAATTTGTAAATAATAATATTAGAATTCGATTCACGTAAAAGAAAAGAAACAGAAGCAAGTTCGAGTAAATAAAAAGAATAGCAGCAAAAGCAATAAGAATTTGTCGAGAGTGAATCAAAATAGTCACCTCCTGGAAAAATAAATGGTTGATACACGGTATATTATTTGTTAAGGCACCGTGATAAAAGGATGATGCATGCATGCATGCCCGCCCGTCTCCAGTCTCCCGCTTTCGCGATAGCGATGTGTTTCATTCCACGACCATGAGAGAGAAAGAGGACCCCAAACAAGAGCTAGTAGACAACTGCATCGTAAGAGATTCCCGATCAACGCGAACGCCTCGTACTACTCCTCTCGAGGCAAAGCGTTTTTCAAAGTCTGTGGTGGCGAATTGATTATCACAAAGTGTAGGATCATACTTTTCTTGTGGAGGTGGAGGTGGAGGTGGAGGTGGAGGTGGACGAGAAGAGAAGCCATGTTCCTTTCTTTTCCGGGGACCCAAAGTGAGAACCTTTCACCTATGACTCGTTTCAAAGAAGTTAGAAAAAAAATGGCCCGTGACAATCTGTCGAACACGTTGTGTGCATGCAAGAAAGTTGAGATTATGACAATTTGTTAGGGGTCATGGACAGCCTGATCCGACCCGACCGGGTGGTCGGGCAATTTTCCTTTTTTTTTAAATTTTTTCTTACTGATTTTATATATTAAAATATTATTTAATATTTATTTTAAAGCATAAAATAAGTTTTATAATTATTTAAATATTATTTTTGTATTTAGAACATTTTATTTTATTTTTAAAAATTTTTAAAGCAAAGATAGGCCTAGATTTAAATAAAAAATAGAAAAAAATAAAAAAAATTGGGTCACCGGGTCGATTCGGGTTGGATTTTTCCAACCTGTACCCGACCATGGTCAGGTCAGGATCGGGTCGGATTGTCAGGTTCATCGGGTCGACCCCGACCTTGTGAACATCCCTACAATTTGTACAAAAACTAAGGACTCTAAAGAACAACAAGATGGATCGCAAAATGGAGAGTTCGTGTAATGCCTCGAAATTTCACCCTACTGTGACGTGATATTTGGGCTTATTTTAGATTGCATTACCTACAATTCATTCTTCTTAATCCTTTCTTTTCATGGGATGCGAAAAAGCGAAATAACTATTCATCTTTTTTTAACAGAGAGTGTGAAAGCGAATTTTCTTTCTAACAATTATTTTCAAATAGTTCTCCAAAGATAACTTAACTTTGAATTATATAATTATAGGAGTTCTAATTAACTCAACTTTCATGTACAAATTTACATCACCATGAACATTGCTGCTGCACACGCCTCCATCCTTATTTTCGATTCAACTACCTATGATATTCGAACACAATGACATAGAATATTCAAGAGTATAAAATGCTCAGTGCATAAGACAATATAAACGAATAAGAAAACCTAATACAAATAGGTAAGCTTTCAGTACGAGAAAAATAATTGTATTCCTTTCTTTCTATTCGTTCGGTTCTTCTGTTTCATTCTATTCATTCCATTCTGTTCTTTTCTTTTCTTCTCAGTTTTTTTCATCTTGATTCAGTTCGATTCAATTCGATTCTTTTTTTCTGTTCTTTCTCTATATCTTTTACTTTAAACAAGCTATATTTGTTGTCCTAGGCTAACTCGACTTCATTTATTATAGATTAACGTGACACTTTCATGTGATTATGACAATGGGTCAAGATGGATGGACTAGTGAGCGTTTACTTACTAACAAAATACTTGAACTTCACATATTCACTCAAATAGGACCGCAAGAATCTCCTTTCTTCAAAATCGTCATTGTGGGACTATTAATACCCACCTCATGTTGGGACAATTAATATCCACTGTTGGCCTATAACAATAAGTGCACATGATGATCTCATTTTATAACTTTTATGTATGTTTTTTATTTATCTATCTTTTATGTTTGGTTCATCATGTATCAATATAAAGGTAAAACTGTCATTTGACATCTATACAAATCAATATAAAATCATATATGTAATTTGTGCAAAATCTAGGCCGAGCACTGTCGGGTTTCGTTCGAACTCGGGCTGGGTCAAGGACGACTAGGCCGAGTCCTTTCAGATCCAATGCCTTGTACATTTCTTCACTGATCTTGGGCGGGTTCTGGGTCACGTGAAATTAAATCCTTCGCTTCTAATCTCTAGAATCTGGGCCGAGTCCGGGGATGCCTGGAGATCGAGTCAGAGGATGGTTCAGATCGGATTTATTGACGTTTTTCGAAAATAATTTCAGAACATAAGTTCTTGTTTATTTTTCTTTCACCTAATTTATTAATTTATTCATACAATTTATAAAACATTTTATTGAATTTAATATACATAATTATTTTCTTAATCAAACCTGAATGACGAAGGACGGCGCAGTTAATTATATGCAGCAATGGAGCTACTCAAATGACCCAATTAAATTAGTGGGTAATAAAAATGAAAAATCCTTCATAGCAAAAACACATTATCGAGAGGTTTTGCATGCGGTCCAACATTCATTTCTTTTTTCCTTCCGAGCAAACAAGATGAAGTAAAATATCATACGCACGCAGTCGACCAACTACAAAATTATGATGGGAGAATGAAAAGGATCTGAAGTATCAATTCACTAAGTTTGGAAGAAATATTAATATCAGAGCGTTATCATTTTGGATGATATCAAGACATCAGCACCAAACATAAACGTCGTAAAAATTATGACACAAGCAAAATTTGTCATTTATTTATTTATTTTTGGGTAGACATGCATTAGTATTAATACGTTGGTAGATCGATATGTCTCTTTGACGTGCGAACGTATTTACTCAAACGCTTGCCTGACATGTTATGTTTCATGTCAGACGTGGCCATCAAACAGCGCCAAACTGGGAGAGCACATGTTTAAGAAAGTGACTCTTGCTTCCATCCATGTGTGTATATACTCTTTTTTTCAAAACATGATACATGGGAATCTTGGGATGAAGCAGGTGTGGATTTCAAGTTTGAATTTACGTGAATATAAAAAAAAATTTATTGAGAATTTATACGGGATAATTTAGTGGGCCGATCTTTAACTTATAGACTATGCGTATAATCGTTAATGTCTCACGAATTAAATCATCTGACGTCGCTTCGATCGTACCTAATGCTAGCAACAAAAAAAGAGTTCCCAATCTCACCCAATAATCACTTTTGTTCGTTTGTCCTGTATAAATGATCTGCTATTTGCATTTAACGTAGGAATTAATATATAATATTCTTCTTATATTTTTTTTTTATAAAAGAAAGCTTGGTTATCTATTAAAAGAAAGAACCCAGGGGTCCTCACGAGTCACAGGGATCTCTTCTTTGCCAAATTGCCTGGCAATTCCTGTTGTCGGGAGGAGATTAACTTAATTAATCCTGGTCTCCCAGTCTTCTATGTTCTAACTGGGAGTTTGGCATTATTTGGGTGTTGGGAAAGGACGTAAAAGTACAAATTAATTACATCTGCAATTTTTTTAAAAAAATGTAGAATTAAAAGTTTGATTTTTAATTAAATAAATCCTCTTTGAAAAATATTCCTTGTTTTAGAATTAATATTTCTTTGAATTAATAAGTTACATTTGTAAACTTATATAAATGCACTAACACACAATTTTATGATAAATTATGGATAAAATTATTACTACTCCAAAATTATTACTATTATTATGTAAATTATGAATATTTTATTTTTATTGAATTGAAAAGAGTTACATTTGGCAATGGTGCAACCTAAAATTATTTTAGAATAAATGAAGGTCTTTTTTCCGGTTACAATAAATGTCAGCTAGAGCATTTTTTTCTTTTGTTTTCAATTGCTTCAAAGGCGACTTATTACTCGGCTTACTTTTAAGGGTCGTTTGCATTTGCATGAAGAATATCTTTTGAAGAATAATAAATTTTATTAAAAAAAATATAAATATTTTTGTTGTATTCTTATTCTTTCTTTCCATCCGTTTGGTCTTATTCTTTCTTTCCCCATCAGCTGACGGACAGAAGGAGGGCATCGTGCCAAAATGAAAAAGAGGGGCAGGGCTTCTTTATCTTTGGAGTTTGAGAAGAAGCACCCAATTGGAGTTGACCTGGGCAGTATAAGCCTACTGATAGGTCTCTCTCTCTCTCTCTCTCTCTCTCTCTCTCTCTCTCTCTCTCTCTCTCTCTCTCTCTGTACAGTCTACACCACTCCTTCCCTCGCTAAAGTTTATTTTCTGTAGAACAGAGTTACAGAAAGTAGCATTGCCGTCCTGGGCGCTTCCTTTATTCAGACACCACCGATGGCTTCTTCGTCCTTCTTCACCGGAGTTGGTACGAGAGCTCTTAAGAGGGGTTTCTTTGCCCTCTTGACCTCAAAACTTGCCAACGGTCGCGGCCAAGACATGATGGCGGCGGATCATCTCACTGTAATTCACGTCTTCGCCTTCTCCCTGCTAGTTACCTTTCTCCTCTCCATCCTGGGGCTGCAACTGCACTTTTATTCTTCTACTTCTTCTTCTTCTTCTTCAAACCACGAATGGGTTAGCAGATGCTCTGCTTTCCTGTTCGTGGTATCCTGCGTCTCGGGCTTCGTTTCTCTCGTCTGTATTTTGCTCCCCGAGCACCTCATTTGGGAGACGTACATATCCTGCATGCTCGGGATGGTTGCAGTGTTGACTCTCGACGCAGTCTTTTGTATCTTACAATGGCCGACACGCAGAGATCGCCATGCTCTTTCTTGGTTGCATCACGTAATTACGCAAAACTGGAAAGGTATCGGAAATTTTCTGAAGAGAGGCTTCTTCGACCTACTGACCTCCTACCTTGCCACCAGTCACGGCCAAGACTTGATGTCCGCAGACCATCTCACTATGATTCACGTCTTCATCATATCTCTGATAGGTACATTCTTCTTCCTTGCGGGGCTCATTCTACTATCATCACTATGATTCACGTCTTCATCATATCTCTGATAGGTACATTCTTCTTCCTTACGGGGCTCATTCTACTATCTTCTTCGTCTTCTTCAAACCATGAATGGATGAACGGCCTCGTTGCTGTCCTGGTCTCGTTCTCCTCCGTCTCGGCATTCATCTCTCTCGTCTGTATTACGCTCCCGGAGCATCTGAGGTGGAAGACATACATATCCTTCATACTCGGATGGCTGCTGTGTTGGTCGACGCAGTCATCCGTGTCAGGGCACCACGCATACATCAACATGCTGGTTCTTTACTGCCACAGTATCGCGTGATTATCCAAAACTTTGAGGGTAACGCATCTGTTGTTATGGCTTCAGGCAGGCAATGTTGTGTTGTACTTACTCGTGCGGTTTGTTGTAAAATAAATGTACAAATGTACACGTTGGTCACATAATTGGATCTCTTTACCCCCGTTGCTTGGGTTACTGTCTTCTTAGGGAATTGAAATTAATTCTTCAGTATATCTTTTGCATTTGTGTTATGTTGTTTTGTTCGAATCTTCGATCCTTACAGTACATGCGTTTTATCAGTTTCATGCAAGTAAAAACCTCTTAAGCCCTTATCGAAAAAAAAGGAAAAAACATGGTAAGTCCATGAGGAGAAGAGAAATGTGGAATATTTTGGACTTTTACAACTTCAACCCGTTTTCGTATGTCGATCCCAATTTTGTACTGGACTGGGGCTCAACGGAGAGCAGGCATAAAGAGAGAGCAGCACCCTGATTAATGGTCCCATGCATCCAAAGAGCCGGTGACGGCGACGGCGCTGGAGGAGTAGGGGGAGATGGTGCGAGGTGCGACCTACTTCTCTATGATCTTGGGGGCTTAAGCCTTCTTTCAATCCATGGATGAGCCCCACGTCTGGATCGCCACCCACCAAGACGAGAAGGTGACCTTTTTCCTGCTGCTATTTCCTCTGCACCATTTCATGGATCCATGCTCCTATCTTTCTTCGGTCGTCAGTGGAAACTCATTGCTCTAGTCCCGATTTTTTTCTTTTGATTAATTATCAACTGTTCAATGCATTTATTTGTTTTATAAGGACATTTCTAGATAATAGTACCACTGCTCTAATTTCTTATTAGCTCCTATATGACGAAAACGGGAATTATTGTTCATTCCTGAAATAGTGACGCGTGTTGGACTCAAATCCTCCTTACAGATCGAATTCAAGTAATGAGATCTGTTTGTTTAAATTAGAAAATAAAAGTTCAAACCAAGCTTGGGAACTAGTCAGATGCTAAGAAAAAAAAATTGTAGTTGTGCTTGGCATCATCCTTCATCAGTCTTCATCCGGTCTTAGTCATTTGTCGCTGCTTTGGGCTTTTCAGGATTTATTTGTAGATGTGTATGGAATGAGGGCAATAGTTTTTATTTTTTTTTTACCAAATGATGGACAAGATTCAATTTGAGAGTCTCTATTAACAATACTATATTTTGATTAAAATCTTAACTTTGATCGATCATTTGATCAAAATAAAATAAAAGTGGAATATTTAAAGGTAACATCAATAATAATAATAATAATAATAATAATAATAATAATAATAATAATAATAATAATAATAATAATAATAATAGATATTCAAATAATAATCTTTAACATAAATAAAAAATACCTATGACATCAATGAATATCAAAATAGTGTGAAAGTTTAATAACACAGACTTAACGTATTTAAAATAGCGAAACATAAATAACACGAAGACATATGCATTAGACCATCACGAATGTCGTCAGCTTGAGCTCATCCTTAATGATCATCATTATTGTAGGTGAAACAATAACTCATGAGCTTCGCAACCCAATAGATGGATAATAAACTAGTGGATAAAATTTATCAATATATAAGCATAGAGCAAATAACCATAGGTAGCAATAGGAGAATGAATGAGAATATAATCAATATCATGCTATATCAAAATCAATAGAATACCTATGCTCTGGGTAAGATCAATGTGCCATGAAAAGCGAATCAATACTCCGAATCAATGTCATCAATGAGCGTGTTGATTACAGTAAGATGTCATGTATTTCATGAGGTCACCGATTGTGCACATCACGATAAGTCATCCTCGCTATAGGAGAGAGTATTCTCTTTCCTCACACGATGGGAAGAAATAGCGAACGAAGACAAGGCCGAGTCAGTGTTCCAATAATGCGATGAAAATAATGACATGAGCTCTCGTCAATTAGTTACATGGGCACCCAAGCTTTTATCTTTATTAATTATTTAGGTTCTCGTGTTCATCCAAATTAAAGCTTTAGATCATGCCTACACTATAAATCAATATATTAGATAAATGAGACGTAGCAGATATCATGAATTAGTGTTAATATAATAATAAAAGTAAATCACATCACATTGTCACTTCTCAATAGAACGGGGTTGGGTTATTCAGTGGACGATTTCCTCGACCAATCCGGGTCAAGTATGAATCGAACTCAACATGTCCCTGTCGGAACTCGGGCTAGGCGTAGTCGGCGACAACATGAACCTGGCAAGGAGGAGCCCGATCACACAATTTCGCTGAAATAAACCTTTTAAGAAAAATAATAAACACATGGAACAGTGCATGGTAGATAGGAGAAGACACTATGACTCTAAATGAGTCTTTAAACATGCAAATCTATTATTAAAATCGATCCGGTTGATCAAACAATCCACTTACCTTTATTATTAAATTTGTCTTAACAATTTATAAGATAAATTTAGAGCAAATCGAAAGAATTTCATAATTTGAAAAGTAAAATGATCATTTTGCATATTTCAGGAAGTTGGGACTTCAGATTCAAGCGACTGAATTTCAAGTTGAGATGTCTGATTTTAAAATTCGATCATCTGGAACGAATTTCCAAAAGAGAACAAGAAGAAGATGAAGTTTGGATCTTTGCTTTGATGAAACATGACATGAATTTAGATTACATTTTAGGGTTTAATTAATATCGACTATATTCATAATCAAGGTTGTCAGGATCGCTTTCCAAGGTAGGGTCATAAGGGGCTTCGAGGATCATAGGATCGAATCGAGAATCGTAAGATTCTACCCCACGAATAAAAAATTATTTTTTAATATAAAATAATAAAGTAGTATATTTATTCATAAATATTATGTTTATATATAAATTAATTAAACATTGACCATTAATATCTTATTCATATTTTGAAGTCTAATATTTTTTTTTATAACATCTGAAAGATAATATGATATATTCTTAAAAAATACTAAGATAATAATATATAATATTTGATCTTAATGAACTATAAATTTTATTAAAGTGCAATATAATTCTTAGCATACATACAATAATAAAGAAATATTTTGATATAAGATAATATATTATTAGATTCATAACATAACATTAAATTATTAGAAGATATTAAAATTCATGAAAATGAGACTAATATATACAATATATATATATATATATAACAGTTAAATTTAACTTTCTCAAGGACCTTTTTGTTTACTTTTATTTTTTTATTCGAATAAATAAATTTGTACTAATATCCTAGGCTCGTAGGATCCTATCGATCTTAAGATCCGGCTATAGATCCTACGTTTAAGATTATTTGAGTAGGGTCAGGATCATTTTCTGTCCAAAGGATCCTAAGATCGTAAGATCTTATTATTTGGATCGGGATCCTGACAACCATCCCCATAACTATGTATCAAAATAAAATTTACATTATTATCATTATAATTACTATACTCAGTAATATTTATTAGTTTATTGTAATAAAATAGGGATATTTAATTTAGTTATAGCAATAGCATAGTAGATTACTGTGGCAAAACCATTCACGAAAATTCCTGTATTAGAAAAAAAAATTTGATTGAGGGAAGCAGCGTCAATCGTCAAACTCAGCTGACGCTAAGAGTATTACACATTGGTCATAGGTTGAAATCTCTGCCTATCATCGAGCTCTATTATTCTAATATCATCTCAGATAATATGTCTGACTATAATTTTCTACATTTGCAAAAATTTAAACTTAAGATATTTACTTAAGCGGTATCCCCTCAATCCCAACTTTTTTTTTTTTCTGGTGTGTTGATACTTGCACCAAAGGAGGCCGGAAATTGTAATAATTCGAATTTCGCTCTAATAGTGCGTGAGCATTGAGACAAACGTGATAATTTGTAAAATATATTATTATAATTCGATTCATGTAAAAGAAAGGAAACAGAAGAGTGTTCGAGTTTTGTTTTTTGTATTTAAATAGTCGCCGCGATAAAAGAAAAAAAAGGGATACACGAGGGTGGGAGTGGGATCACAAGAGGGCTGCAGATGGGGGGTTATACGAATGTGTTGACTGGTCTTTTTGTCGTTAGTCCCCCCACACAAAAGACCAAAATATATATATATATTGTCCTGTGACTCGCGGGGGTCTTTTTTGTCCTTGGTCAAACAAAAGTTGTACCGGGGCCTCCTGGCGAAGAGGACCCCACCAAGAGTGCACGTGCACGTCAAAGATTCAAAACTCTGGTTATGTTAATATTCTCTTCCCATGTGGTACACGTAGTATGAACGAGGTTGAGATTATTAGGAACTTGGGAAAAAGAAAAGAGATTAAATTAAATGGTGTGGTCATGTGGTGGTTGCAGCATCAGCTGCTGCAGCAGCGTGAGAGAGAGAGAGAGAGAGAGAGAGAGAGAGAGAGAGGGGGGGGGGGGGGGGGGGGGGGGGGGGTGGTTAAGGAGAACAGAGCAAAATTAGCCCAACTTATTAACGGTCAAGTTGCGTTTGTTAAAGCGATGCTAATTGCTAGCAAAGAAAATGTTTTTGTGAACACTTTGGGCAAGACTTAAATTCGATCACATTTTTTTGAAAATGGAGGAAAGATATACCAAATCTATTTTTTTAGGATATTTTTTAAAGAAAAATGTGTGCTATTTTTTAAGGATATTTTTTTTATGGATCGTACACAGCAACGTCGTACTAAGATAAAAGGAGTAGATTATATTCTCTTAAGCATCCTCCTAAAAAAATCTGATAATTTTTTATCAACTATGTGATACTTAAAATATGTGGTGTTATATTGGAGAACTTGAAATTTTCATGAAAAAAAAGTTTATAGACGAGCTAATAATGCTCAATCGTCCATTGAATTCGAGATGATTCAATCAACTCGAATAACAAAACTAACCAACTCGTGGAACTCATTTTTTTTATTTATAACATTAGTTCATAAGTCAACATTTTTATTATTAATATAATATTTCTTTTATGATCTAACATTCTTCTGTCGTACTGTGTATTATGAAACTCCTTAGTTGATATCTTTAAAATTTTGATGCTTTATTTATATGTTGTTACAGAATAAAATTTAATTTAGTATCTAATTTTTTAAAATATTTTATACCAAAGTAGAACTTAAAAAATCATCTGAAAAAATTCACTCGTTACAGAATGAATTTCATTTTCTACTAAATGATTTTTAATTTAAAATAATCAGAAAATGTTGGATGATTTCTTGGACATAAAAAAACAATCCAACCTGAAACTTTCACTTCTATTGTTTACTTGCATATCTCCAATTTATCCTTTTTTTTGTAAATAATAATATGTATAGGAATATCACAAGAGTAACAACTACTGAAAGAGAAAAAAAATGATAATTAATAAATTAAGATAAATATAACATTATTTATCATATAGATTAGTTATCCTTATTTTGCTAATATTAATATTTTCTGGTAAATAATAGATTGATAATGCATTATAGGTAGGGATGGAAATCCACGCGGACCGCCCGGCCCTGCACACGATGGTTGTGCTTGGTTGAGCATGATTTTTATTTTTTATTATATAATTAAATATTTAATAATAAATTATAAGTTTATAACTATAATAATAAAATATTATATATAGTAATATTTTATTATATATATAATAATCATAATATCATATATTATAAGGATTTAATGGATGTGTCCCTTTTTTCTTATTCTTAAGAATTTATCTATGAATAAAATAGGATTTATAGATTTTTAATTTAATAGATAGAAACATAGGAGACACCATAACCCTCCTTTAAAAAGGAGATCTCCAATTTTTACATATTTATAATAAATTTTTTATTATCTTGTTGTTTTTTTATTAGTATAATTTTAGGGTAAAAAATGTCATACATTTTTTATTTTTCTAATTTAATGCATACAACACAAAAAGTGGTTTGATCAAGACCGAAATTGTGCTAGGTCGATCGAAGTGTGACATGGCACGATTTTGGGGCATGCCAATTCAACGTGGAGGCATGATCAAATTCAATTTTTTTGACCGACACTGCGCGAGGCTCGATCTATAATACGAGGGATCAAAACAAATAGCACCATCAATGGGATTATAATATTATTAATTGAATTCCTTTAGACCGTCTGCAGAAACTTACATGCAAAATAATTATAAGTTATTTTCTTTGTAAACGTAAATAATCGATGCAAGACGGTGGAATTTTAAGCAAAATAAATTCAGGATTATCTTTTGAGCAAAGAGGGCGAATAAGTGAATCATAAATTTTCTTTTATTAGAATGATTTTTTTAACTTTAAAAGTAATAAAAAGTCAGGATGTTTTTTTGGACGAACATATACTGATATACTCCTATTATTTCATCACATCTCCCTTTAATCTTTTTTCTATAAATAATAATCTGTCTAGGAATAAGACGAGTAATAACTATTGAATAGATAAACTTAATAATTAATAAATTAAACTCAATGTTTATTACATATATAATTAATTAATAACATGTATATATTAATAATTATGTTTATTTTATTAATATTAATATTTTTAAACTATCAGTGGGTCAGTCTATATCAACTAAAATTTTATCAATTATCAATTACCTTATCAATATCAATTAACAATATCTAAAATCAATTGTCAATGATCAATATCAATTCGATTCAGTGATAAATTTCAATTCAGTACAATATAGAAGTGTTAAAATTTTCAATCTTATAATTTAATTGGAGAGCTTAAGAAAAACACTATGCTACTTTAATGCAGACTAATGAATGATCAATGTCACGGATGATCTAAATACGGGCCAAAATAATTAGCAATTCAAAGTTCATCTATAGTGGAGGACGAAGGACCATACAACAGGACAACCATAAGTTTCATTCCAGATTTACATATCAATCATCAGCTCTTGAAACTTGGTCCGCGTTAAGACAACCTAAACCACATTCCCAAATTATGTTTTTACCCTTGACCTAGAGAAGCTCGAGTGGAGTATGATGGAAATGGGCGGGATCGGCTCGGTTCGTTCTTTTCAATTTGCGGCCAATGAAATTTGAGTCGAATTTATGATAACTCCGATTATCATCTTTAGATGTCGAAACCCTGCGCACACCATTACCCAGGATGAGTTCAAGCAAATTGGTCCGGATCAATTTGAATCCCTTCCAGATTCCTTAGAATGCAAAATAGGCATTGCAAAACTCGGTCTGGGTTTTGTGGTCCGTGCAAAGCTGTGTTTTCCAACACAACTTCTCGACCATATTCCAATGCAATAATCTATACAATTTGATATCTACTTTTAACCAAAACAATCTTTTTATGTAGGACGAAAGTTCAGAATTCTATATCAACAAAAATGATTGATATATGGTTTCCCCTACATACCTTGGCTGAAAAAATGATTTATGAACTATTGTTCAGTCTGTGAATTTTTCTTGACGATTGCTTCACGGTGTTGGCTCGAAACACATACAAACTGCATCGGTAATGATCTCTAATATTATTGACCCACTGTAGTCAGAAATATTATTACTTTGTGCAATTAAATAGGGATATTTAATTTTATACATTACCGAATGAAATTACTTTTTTTATCATTCTCATGTGGCATCTATCAAACTTTCACTAGAATAATGTTTTCGTTTGTATACTTTTTCAATTAAATAAGGAAAGAAAATTATAAAGTCATGTATTTTGGTCGAGACATAATATAACTATTATTATATCAAAGTCATCCATAAAGATTACTATATTAAAAAAATAAAGTTTTTTTTGTTGTGTGTGGATATTAAAGGAGGCCGAAAACGGTAGTGTGGAAGCATTTCCACAAGATCATTTGTAGATTTATTATAATTCGATGGGTTATTTTTTTAGATTTCCTCTAAATTATCATCATTTTTCGCATGTAACATCAAAGTATTAATTTATGTTTTCACATTCATAAATTTTATTGCATTTTTCACTTTGATCATTTCATCTACTTCTCCTAAGTTTTCTTTTTTTTTTTTTTTTTGCTTTTTTTCCACTTGTGAAAAGACTAGTTACCCTTTTTAGCGGCACTCTGATTACTTCTTCGCCGCCTCCGTCGTCATCCTCTTCTCCTTCCTCACCTTCACTCTTGCGAGCAAAAGTAGATGTGTCCATGAAATTTACTGTAGTTGTAACAACAGACAAAAAAAGAAGAAGAAAAGAAAGGATCAAAATCGTAACAATTAGCTGGAGAGATAAATCCATATCCCAATTGAAATAAGGACTCAAGGGTTTAGATAGTATCCACAAAATCAGGGGGATAAATTTTATCACATAAATTATGTTGGATTTAAATCGGGAGAGGAGATATATGAGATAAAACAAATCAAGTATTAATCTTTCTCTCAACCTCACGAACCCTTTTTAGTGGCCATCTCGTCCATAACCAGTAAAGAGAAAATTTTTCCTATGGTCTCCAGGTGCAAGGGTAGGCGACATTCTTTCTTCCTAACCTGATCCTCGCACCTCCTCACGTCCTCTTCGTTGAATTGTTGTAGGCGGAGATCGAGAGGAAGAGCAGAGAGAGAACAGGGGACACGACCGATAGGTTTCAGTTTTCATCGAATCGAAGCAAGGATCAATCATGATTAGAGTGGGTGAATTGAAATCACCTTGCATAAGTTGATTAGATCAAATCCCCTTTTTGTTATGGGTTGTTCATGTTAAACGAACGAAGGATCATGGAGATTTCACGAAAAAAATGATTGTCCTATTTTTTTATTGTATAATTACCTGACTGATTGCTCATAGGATTTGATTCTGGATGTTGTTTTGCCCTATTGGTTGGTAGGATGTATAAATTCAATTGTATTGCCACTCCGTTGAAGTTCTATCGATTTCATGATTGAAAATCGACTGGAACCCCCACTGTCACGATCGTGCCACCCTTCTGGCATGTCCGTGCCACCACCATCACGACCATGCCACCCTTCAGGCACACCCCTACCATGTCCAAATTCTTAACCGAACGACTAAGCATAAAACCGATCGACCGACATCTCTAAATTGGTCAACCACCCTCATACACCGTCACGATCGTGCCCTTTTATGGCACGCCCGTGCCACCCCTGCGTATGCCGTGCCATTCACTTCGGCACGACCATTGCACTTTGTTGTCACGGCTGTGCCAAGCTATAGAACATCTCTTGATTTCTTTCATACTTTTCCCTTGAACTTGATTTGAACGTTGTCAGTTTGCCTTATGTTAAATCATGATTATTACTGATTGTAATGCCTGTCCTCACTGAGATGCATCTTTGATTACAACATGAATTCCTTTACTGATTTACTTCGTATTGATCTTGTTAGCAAAGAATAACAAGTTCCTAAAATGATTAATAAGTTAAGATGGAAGATGAATACTCAGTTGTCAGTCCAAGCCAATGTCTCAAGATAACGGTCGCTCCCTTGGTCATGATTTAATCACCCATTGATCCGCATAAGGTTGTATCATTTGCTCGGCATATCCTAAGAATTAAAGGCACCTAAAGTCATTCTAATTTCTAAATATGAACCAAGATTAAGAAGTATGAACAAGACAAGCAAGTATGAACGTCAAGTTAAGTTACTGATATTCTTATGCTATTCTATGATTCCAAATTTACAAGCATCATTTGATTCTATTGATTTATGATATCTACTTGTTTCTCTATTATGATTCATGATGTCCACATGCTCATCTTTTCATTCAAGATAAGTACTCTACGTTACTTCTGATTTGTCTATTCAAGTTATGCATTGTATACTAATGTGGTGCTCACACTAAGCTGTAAAGCTTATGGGAGGACCTGCTCCCTTGTATCTGATTTTCACAGGACTAGGTCAGTGATGACGTTAAGTAGGTGTGCTGTGACGAAATTTTGACGATAAGAAAATATATGAATCACATAGCTTATTAGTTTTCTTTTTCCTTCTGCATTTATAAATTCATGATGTAGAACTTTATGATATTCTTTAGAGACGATGTAACCCCTTTCTTAGACTTCTGCAAAATTTATATTATCTTCTTTTATTTGTATTCTTTCTTTCGCTGACATGTTTTAGTTCTTGATTGAGATATGATCAACATGATAGTCAAAGGTATAATGTCCGTAGCATTTCTAGATCGATTTTCATCACATGATGATGATATATTTGGGGGCGTTACATTTAAAGTTTTATGAAAAAAAGAAAGAACGATTATTGATCGTGATGCAATGACTCGGGCGATGCGTAGAGCAATGCTGATGACAAGCAGTGCGTGTACAGCATGTACATATGGATGGGATTGGTGATCTAAGCCGACATAGACACCAACATCCGGCTCACCTTGGCGACGCCTATGGTCGTCAGTTCGAGGTGGCAGGCCTTGTCTCTTGGGGCGGCCTCATGGGCTCGGGCTACGGCTACTATGATGCGGCACCCTCGATGTCTTCGGTATTCGGGCCCCTGCGGCCTCGTGCCCCCAATATGCAGCCACAACTTGACGTCTGGCGTTGCCAGAAAGCACCACGGTTGGTACTATGAATACGTCGAGGTCACGACCACTGGCCCCCGTGCCTCGTGCACCGAGGCGCTCTTCTACATTTTCCAGTGGTTGGCCATCGACACTACCTTGTATCGACTCTATGCCATCGTCAGTGGCTACGGCGAACTGACAACCGACGAGGGCAACTGGCGAGGGCGGATGACATCTAGTAATTGGAAATGAACCCGAGTTATCGTCTTTGCGATGTGAGATTTTGGTAAAAAAGGGGTGTCCATGTCTTTGTTTTTTTTTTCTGATTTTCTGTATGATGTGCACGCATGAGGAGATGCTGTGACTATGTGATCAATGACAAACATGAGTTCCCTCATTTTTGCTGCAATGAATTTAATGATCCACTTCTTTTTACTATTTTGATCATCATAAGCACCGTCGAGCATCAAGCTTCCTTCATATTTTTTTTAAGAGTACATGATTGATCACACGAGATTAAAGTTTACAAAGGGAAACTTAAAGTTCAAGAGAGGGGTAACTAAAATTTTTTGACAAATAGGAAAAAAATATAACAAAAAAACTTATTAGAACTAGATGGGAGGATTAAAGTGAAAAATGTGTTAAAGTTTAGAAATATGAAAAATTAAGTCCATATTTTATGATTAGATGAGAAAAATTATGATAGTGAGAGGAGGTCTAAGAAAGTAACTCTAGACTAGATCCATGTAAAAGAAACAAAACCGATGCATGTTCGACTAAATAAGGACAAGTAACAATTTATTGAAAAGTGAAATAAATAGTTCTACCTGGGAAAATTATAGTATATTATGTCTTAGGGAGGTTTGCGACTAGCGCAAAATATGCAAGCCAACGTCGGATTACTAGGACGGGAACATGTCACAAAAGGATTACTGAGGAAGAACTGGATTATTAGGAAAAAAAGAGGATTACTATGAAAACTACGACGTAGAGATGTCAGAAAGACTACGTCACAGGATTCCACATTTACACAAGAAAAATTAAAATAGATTTAAAAAAAGCGTAATACGTCCATGCCAAAGCTCTTTAAGAGAGGAGGCCCTCCTGACCGACCTCCCAAGTCCCATCCACCCTCCTTCGCCCCTCCTGACCTCCCAACTTACCACCTACATTTGCCCTGTGCGCCCTAGTAGTAGTGGCGTAGTGCCTTCGTCCATGCCTTCTTCGTCGTCCTTGGTTGCCCTAGTTGCTATCAGAGCTCTTAAGAGCGGCTTCTTTGCCCTCCTGACCTCCCAACTTACCACCGATCACGGCCAAGACATGATGGCCGCGGATCATCTCACTATAATTCACGTCTTCGCCTTCTCCCTCCTAGCTACCTTCATGGTCGCCATTATGGCACTCGAACTTCCTTTTTATTCTTCTTCTTCGTCTCCTCCTCCAAACCATGAATGGGTTAAGGGATGCTCTGTTTTCCTGCTCGTTGTATCCTGCGCCTCAGGTTTCGTTTCTATCGTCTGCATTCTTCTTCCCAAATACCTCGTTTGGAAGACATACAAATTCTGCATGCTCGTGATTGTTGTCGTGTTGGTACCCGACACAATCTTTTGTATCTTCGAATGGCCAAGACCTAGAGATCGCCATGCTCGTTCTTGGTCACAGTCCTTGTATCGCCTAATTATGCAAAACTGGAGAGGTATCGAAAATTTTCTTAAGAAAGGCTTCTTCGACCTCCTCACCGCCTACCTTGCCACCAGTCATGGCCAAGGCATGATGTCTTCAGACCATCTCAATATGATTCAGTGTAACTCCCCCAAATTGACCCCCGCCACGTGGCGAAGATCAACCTGAAGGCGCTACGACATGCTATAACTTTGACCATAATATTGACCGTATCTCAGTCAAGAACCGAGACACGTCAGCGGAAGAAAGAAATAAAGAAAAGGATAACTTAAATATGCGAAAGTCTAAAAGTGGCTATATCATTGCTAAGAAATAAAATAAGTTTTACATCATGATTCTAAAATGCGGAAGGTAAATGAAAACTAATAAACACTCTAAAAATCTTATAGTTCATGTGCTATTCTATTGCTAGAGCTTCATCACCACACGCCTACTCCACTACGTCACTCCTGTGGAAATCAGACACAGAGGGGAGGTCCTCCCGTAAGCTTTACAGCCTAGTGAGGAACCACATGATATACAATGCATGACATGAATATAAAAATCAGCAGTAAATAATTATGCTTAACTTGAACGTGAAAGATAACATGTCAGTATCATGGATCATAATAGGAATAAGAATAAGAATCATAATAAAACATGAATCATGAGAATCAATAATGCTTAGTAACCTTGTAATCATGGCATACTTGACTTGACTTGAACATGCTTCTTGATCTTGAATTATTATTAAAATTAGGGTGACTTTAGGTGCCTTTAATTCTTGGGGTATGCACAGCAAACAATACGGTCTTGTGCGGATCAGTGGGTGATCAAATAATGACCAAGGGAGCGACCCTTATCTTGATGCACTTGGCTTGGACTGGCAACCCATTGTTAATCTTTCGTCTGATCTTATTAATCACTTTGAATAACTTGTAGTTCTTTCTTCTTTGTTCAATGAATACAATGAGATCAATAAGAAAAAAATAAATCAATGAGAGAATAGATCTTGGAAACCAGTGAGTGATCTCTGTAGGGTCAAAAAAATATGATCAATTGTATATAAGCAATATTCAGATTTAAAAAGATAATTAATTAATAAATCTAATAAAAGGTTCTTGAAAATCGGTATGAGGTAAATCAAGAAAAAGAGTTCATATTGTAATCATAAGGCCATCGATAACATTCATATCAAAATAAAAGGGAGGCTGATGGGTAGAAAATCAAGGCTGATGTGGCCCGACACGGCCGTGACCGACACGGCCGTGACAACCTAGTGGCACGGCCGTGTCGATCTGAAGAACGCTCGGGTTCTACATAGGTGGCGGCACGGGCGTACCATAAGAGGGCACGACCGTGACAGAGGATGAGATCGGTCGACCGATTCGAGGGTCGACCGATTCTGCGTGCTAAGTTAGTCATGGCACGGCCGTGCCGGAAGGTGGCACGACCATGACCGATTGAACACTCAGTCGACCGGTATCAGTCGACCTTTTGCTTAGGTTCCGTCGAGTGATGGCACGGGCGTGCACATGGCGTGGAACGACCGTAACCATAATGGCACGGGCGTACCAGAGAGTGGCACGACCGTGACGACGGTCGATTCGAGTCGGTTTTAATCCAAAAATTACATGAATTCTTAATGTACTTTCGCCCTACTCTAAATCCTACATCCTAGCAATCAATAATACAGAAATAGAACAAACAGAAATAACTATGCATGCAAACAATCATCCAAACAAAGAATTCAAGAAATCAAACAATAAAAAAATGATAATTTGAATCCTATTCATATTCTTTTCTTTTCATAACGATTAGGACATGAATTAGGATAATTCAGAGGTGTGATTTCGATTCACCCATCTCGGTTCGTAATTAATTTATTCTCCGATTTGTTGAGTCCTATGGCCGAAACCCTTATTCCTCCTATGCTCTCTGCCCCGGTTCTTCCTCCTCCTGGTCGGCCTCTATCTTGTTTTCTAGACTAGGATGAGTTTTCCTCTCTCTCTCTCGTGCAGCAGGGAAGATGAAAGCCGAGAAGATCAAGGCAGAGGGGAATGATTCGTGAAATTTTAAAAGGGAGGAATTAAGTTTGGGGTTGTTTTAATTGCTTAGGACTCCTAATACTAATAAATCTAATATAATCTCTATCCCCATCGTGATTTCCTTGCAAAGATATAATTTAAAGTTTTATCTTTACTGGCCTCTTTATTTCCATGTTGGATTGGATACTATTCTTGTTCCTGATTTCCTGCCGGCCAATCCTAATCTGATTCTGATTTCATTTTTTTTTTCTTTATCTTTTTCTGATTATCGGTTATTACATTCAGTGTCTTCGCCGTATCTCTGGTAGCTGTATTCTTCTCCGTTACAGGGCCTCGTCTACTTTTTTTCTTCTTCTTCTTCAAACCATGAATGGGTGAACTGTCTGCTTGCTGTCCTGGTCTTGTTCTCCACCGTGTCGGCCTTCGTTTCTCTTGTCTGTATTATGCTCCCGGAGCATCTGAGGTGGACGACATACATATCCTTCGTGCTCGGATGGCTGCTGCGTTGGCACTCGACGCAGTCACCCATGTCAGGGCATCACGCATACATCAGCATGCTGGTTCTTTACTGCCAGAGTATCATGTGATCATCTAAACTTGAGAATAACGCATCTGCTGTTATGGCTTCGGGCAGGGAATGTTGTGTTTGTACTCGTGCGGTTTGCTGTTGTTACATTCCATTTAGTTTTACTACTCGTGTAAAATAAACGTTGTGTACAAATGTATAAAGTCCTTGAGAGGCACACGTCGGTCACATAATTGGGTCTCTTTACCCCCATTTCTTGGGTTACTGTCTTGTTAGAGAAATTAATTCATCAGAAGAATTTACGGTATCATTTGCATTTGTGTTAATGTTGTTTTGTTCGAATCTTCGATCCCGACACTACATTTGTTTTATCAGTTTCATGCAAGTCAAAACCTCATAATCCCTTATCGAAAAAATGGGGAAAAAGTCCGTAAGTCCATGCGGAGAAGTACAAAATTGGATATTTTGGGCCGTTACAACTTCAGCCCGTTTTCGTTGCCGATCCAGCAGGCCTAAAAGAGAGCAGCACCCTGATGAATGGTCCCATGCATCCAAAGAGCCGGTGACGGCGACGGCGCTGGAGGAGGAGGAGGAGGAGGAGGAGGGGGAGATGCTGCGAGCTGCGACCTGCTTCTCTTGTGATCTTTGGGGGGCCTTAGTCTTCTGCCAATCCATGGATGAGCCCCACGTCTGGATCGCCACCCACCAAGACGAGAAGGTGACCTTTTTTTCTACTGCTATTTCCTCTGCAACATTTCAAGGATCCATGCTCCTATCTTTCTTCGGTCGCCAGTGGGAACTGATTGTTTTAGTCCCGATTTGTTTTCTTTTATTAAATATCAACTATTCAATGCATTTATATGATTTTAAAGGACATTTCTTATTAGCTCCTACCTGACGGGAACAGAATTAATGTTCATTCCTGAAATAGTAGACCAAACTGCTCTAATTTCTTCCTCTTTTCCTGACAATATATAGTAGACCGAACTTTTTTCTTTAGACTTAAAATCAACTTTTGTTTCAGATAAAATGATTCTTTTTCCTTTTTTTTTATTGCTTGGAGAGAATGAAATATGAAGCAGTCTGTTTATTGTGATTAAAGAATTCCGTCAGGAATTTATATGTTTCGTTACTTTGATGTATTTGATAATTGTCTTTTGCCAATTTTCGAATTTAATATCTCACCAAGTTGCTACATGTCCTTATAATTAATCCAGATGATCTTTTAATCTTTTTTTGGTAAAATATATGAATCATTTTTATTTTCTTTATAAGGTCTGCAAAAAATTACATGTAAAAGTTAATGTTACTTTTGTGAAGATGGTTTGGATACGTTTGTCATGCGCATAAGTTGGTTATAGCTACAATATAATAGATTGTCATAGCAAAAGTACGTCTAATAAAACCTACAAAAGTTACAGAGCCAACTAACTGACACTCCGGATTTTCGTAAAATTAATAAATAAACATCTAATTATTTTTATTCCAAAAAAGTGAGCTCTCAATATTATTTTTTTATCAAATTTGAAAATAAAGGATAATTGGAAAATAGTTAGAAGAGATAAGAGGAATTTGATTGAAGATGAGCTTTTATTATGTGATTAAAGTTTAGATTTGCAATTAATTAATTATGGACTTTTATCGGAGGTTAATTAAGTGAAAAGGATTAAGATTTGTTCAAAATTAGTTGGTAGCATAATTGGTATCAAAGTGTACTAAAAAAACCTATAAATAAGACCATGTGTGTTGGATTTTTCTCGCATCTGAAACAAAATTTTTACATAAAAGCTTTCCTTTGCTCTCAATGTTCCTTTGTGAAGTCCTGATATTAGAGATCATTACCGATGCAGTTTGTATGTGTTTCGAGCCAACACCGTGAAGCAATCGTCAAGAAAAATTCACAGACTGAACAATAGTTCATAACTCATTTTTTCAGCCAAGGTATGTAGGGGAAACCATATAT
This sequence comes from Pontederia crassipes, assembly GCA_030549335.1. NCBI lineage: Eukaryota > Viridiplantae > Streptophyta > Magnoliopsida > Commelinales > Pontederiaceae > Pontederia > Pontederia crassipes. Next base: position 1,570,254 of record CM060193.1, read on the forward strand.
CAATCATTTTTGTTGATATAGAATTCTGAACTTTCGTCCTACATAAAAAGATTGTTTTGGTTAAAAGTAGATATCAAATTGTATAGATTATTGCATTGGAATATGGTCGAGAAGTTGTGTTGGAAAACACAGCTTTGCACGGACCACAAAACCCAGACCGAGTTTTGCAATGCCTATTTTGCATTCTAAGGAATCTGGAAGGGATTCAAATTGATCCGGACCAATTTGCTTGAACTCATCCTGGGTAATGGTGTGCGCAGGGTTTCGACATCTAAAGATGATAATCGGAGTTATCATAAATTCGACTCAAATTTCATTGGCCGCAAATTGAAAAGAACGAACCGAGCCGATCCCGCCCATTTCCATCATACTCCACTCGAGCTTCTCTAGGTCAAGGGTAAAAACATAATTTGGGAATGTGGTTTAGGTTGCCTTAACGCGGACCAAGTTTCAAGAGCTGATGATTGATATGTAAATCTGGAATGAAACTTATGGTTGTCCTGTTGTATGATCCTTCGTCCTCCACTATAGATGAACTTTGAATTGTTAATTATTTTGGCTCGTATTTAGATCATCCGTGACATTGATCATTCATTAGTCTGCATTAAAGTAGCATAGTGTTTTTCTTAAGCTCTCCAATTAAATTATAAGATTGAAAATTTTAACACTTCTATATTGTACTGAATTGAAATTTATCACTGAATCGAATTGATATTGATCATTGACAATTGATTTTAGATATTGTTAATTGATATTGATAAGGTAATTGATAATTGATAAAATTTTAGTTGATATAGACTGACCCACTGATAGTTTAAGGTAATAACTCCAAATTTGACCATCCATTATTGTGTTGCTGATAAATTCTTATTATTGGTAGTCACTATTTGTTCTCTTTATTGAACAAGTAGACTTATTTCTGCTGTCCTTGTTTTTGTTATTAAATCATTCTCAAAGTTTCAATAGAATTTTTGTTATTAAATCATTCTTAGCTTTCAACCCATGCACCTACTTACTCAGGTTATTGTATTTTGCACTATATCCACATGCTCCTTTTTAGGTTGATGTATTTTGCACTAGTAATACCCAACTGAAGATAAAAAAGCAACACTTTGAAGTGTTAGGGTTCAGATTATTTGTCATGTTGATGTTCCAAACTTTTTTTTTCCTAATTTCAGGTCAATGGGACATGCATAGAAGAGAACAACTTGAAGAGAATCTTTGAAATCCGACCAATCATAACGAAAGGGTAGTTTCTTTAACTAATTCATGTGAATAATTACATTTTAATACCTTGAACTATAATTAGATTCAATACCTTCGAATATAAAAATATTACCTGCAACTTGCAAGGCCAAAGGCTACATGCTAATTGTATTAGTTATCATATTTACAAACTTTTTATGCAATATGTGATCACAACTCCGTGTCAAACTTCAGGCGTTGTGCAATATGTTACCTTTTCTGCAACTTCAGAAGTTAATAAAATTGGTCGATCATATCTTATATCATTCGGAATGTTTTGACATATCCACAGTAGAAAAAGACTGGGAAAAAACTTTTGAAATATATATAGACTAATTTCATCCAACGGTTAATAAAATAGGTTTTTTTTTGCGGGCGACCCAAGTTAAATTCTCGTAAAGGACACTCGTTTTCTGTGAATTTCTTATTCTATTTCTTAATAGGTTTATGGTGCAATTCTATAAAAATAAAAATTTATTAGAGTTCAATATTTATGCTATCCTTTATAAGAGATAATATCATTAACGAGTGAATGTGCCATCTTTGAGAGGATAGTACAATCATTTTTTGCCCAAGGGCTGTGGAGGTCAGTATGGAGCCCAATATGAGACTGAGCCTCTTCTCCATGCTTAAGAAGATAAAAGTTTTATCGGTCTCCCTTGATCTCCCATCAATTGTGAATTTTTTTTAGTCAGTCAAGCGGTGCCGATTTACTTCGTGTGACATTAAAGACGCATTGTTCATAAGTTGAAGATTGGCCTACCATTGAATTTAATTAATCCAATTAAGTCGTCCTGGGGTTCATGTATCTGAAAGTGATAGAGTAGGCTCTTAATAAAAAAAATTTCATTCATTCAAGATCTTGCTTAAATGAGAAAGAATTGTTTACCACTCCACTCAATTTTTGTTGGTGTGTATTTTTTCTTTTTGACCTCTAATTTTAATACCACATTGAATTTGATGTGCTAACAAATTTTTTTAAAAATTTAAGTTATTAAGAAGAACAACATCATTTATTTTATATTCTTAACACTTTCAACGGATATATTCCGCGGGGGGAGATAGAGAAACTAATGGTGAGTACAACCCAAGAATGAATACTTCAATCCGTTCACTGCTTGCAGCCCCAGATCATAAACCCAAAGAAGAACACACGACAAAACGAATATGTGACCCATAGAGAGAGCAGAGCATATGGGACATTTATTTACATTTTCACAATAATAGCTACTTTTAAGAACGAGGAGATAGATATTAAAAAAAGAGAGTAAAATCCAGAAGTTGCGGTGTGGTTAATTCGGGGGTCATGACACGATGCGATAGAGAGGCAGAACATGATCCTGATGTCTGCGCCATGTTGTTGTGATACTGTTGGTGACTGCTTTCAGCGACAACAATAATGCCACTCCGAGCATAAGGGATACGTAGACCTTCCGACCGATATTTTCCGGGAGAGGAAAACAGAGGAGAGAAACGAAGGCGGAAAAGCGGAAGGCCTCGAAGCTTACAAAGAAGAATCCGTCACTAATGTTACTAAAGTCGGGGGGCAGCAGCGGCAGCAGCTTGCGTCCCCAAATGAAGCCAAGGAAGAACATGCCTATCAGGGAGAAGATGAAGATGTGAGCCATGCAGACCGTCGGCATGGCTTGGCCGTCACTCGACTTAAGGCGGGAGGTCATAAGGAAGAGGAAACCTCTCTTAAGAAATTCCTCCGCACCCCTCTCCTCCCCTCCGATGAAGAACGACATCTGAACAAGGAATCAGGGCGAATTCTTTTCTGAAACAGGTCGAAAATACAATATTGTTAAGGGAAAAAAAGTAGTTTAAATGCTCGAGGAGAGAGAGAAAGACGAGAGAGGAGAACAAAACCTGTTGCTGCAGGGTGGGAGTTGGCTATATATACCAGCCCCAGGTATATATAGCAATCCCACCACGAGCACTTCGCCATTCCCCAGGGTTCTGGGGGAGTTGAGTCTGTGCATGTCGTGTCGTCATCCAATGGGGGAGTTGAATCTGCATGTCGTGTCGTCATCCAAGGGTGTGCAGTGTGCGCCCCATCCACCCTGTCATCCCACATCCCACACCAGGGTTTCAGGGTTTCTCGCGGGCCGCATCCACATCCACCCCTTGTCATCCCACACCAGGGTTCGCGGGGGCCCCACATGTCGTGTCGTCATCCAAGGTGTGCAGTGTGCGCCATCCAACCCCCTTACCAGTGTTCGTTGGTTTCTAGATGCTTTTCTTTCCTTCTTCTCTGTTTTAAATCTTTTGAGTATATATTGACTTCTAGATGCTTTATAAAATTTTCCTGGTGGGACTATTATATTTATATCAATCAGGGTTCGGGGGCCCACCACCTTTTCCTTCTCTGTACCATTACCTTTTAAATCTTTTGAGTATATATTGACTTCTTGATGCTTTAAATTTTCCTGGTGGGACTATTATACTTATATAAATCGACTTTATAATAAAATTTATCAGATTCTTGGTATTTTTGTTATTGGTTTTGCTTTTAATAATCTATTATACTATGGCTGTAACTAAATTACTCGCAAGGTAAGCATATTAAAACAATCCCGAGAAAATACATGAGAATTAGTCAATCATTTGTAGTCCCTTTGTCGTGGTTTTGGGGGTTCATCTGAATCGTGCATGGAATGAGGGTAATAGTATGAAATTCCACCATTCAACTTGCTGCTTGTAAGTTTATACCTTAATTTTCTTTTTCCTTGAGACCGAAAATGATAACCGACAAGATAAATAGACATCCAATTTAATTTATGTGTTGAAATAATCATATAAAAAAGGTACATTACTTGCTTTCAAGTCTTGAGTGTTGCCAGTAATGTGATCACGTACAAATTATGTTAGTGTAGTGAGTGCTGGTTCTGAATTTGTTTTCGTTCTTTCAGAAAGAGAGGTTGGACATAATGACAACAAGAAATCTAAAATTGTTGGATAAAATTAAGTTTGGAGTAACTAGCGGGTTCATAATAATTAGTTGGTTCAAAATATTTTGATTCAAGAACTTTTGAAGTTACGTACTTAGTTGTGCTTATAAAATATATATAGGCCCGGTCGCATCAATATATGAAAACTAAACTTTGGCCTTGCTATTTAATGGTGGGAACCATATGGCACGGATGCGAGTTTGAGTAATAAATTATATTAATATTTTTCATATTATTACATAATTTATTTTGTATATTATTTGAACTAAAAATCATATAATATAACATAAAACTTAATATCTAAATAATGAAAGTAATAAAATGATGACACATCATGAAAAAGAAAATATGGCGTATGCTTTAGTTCAAATACATTTTGATTCTTCTTTAGGTGATGTTTAACATTTTCTTTCGGTTACAATTTTCAATCATCTTTTATTTACTTTAAAAGCTATGCTATCATGTGCTGCTAATAGTCTTGAATATCGATAGGTAGGTCGTCACCGAAAAAAAAAAAGCTATGCTATCATTTGTGCCCTCTGATTTTTGTTTTTTTTTTATGTTGTTTTTGTTCCGGATGTAGCAACAGTAAGAGTAATAAAAGGAGGAAGAAGTAATTGGTGGATATGTTACCAAGCTTGAAAAGAAAATTACACATTGACTTGAGTTGATTTTGGTAATATAATATCATACGTAAGTGTAAAAAAAATCGATCTTTTTTTATCATTATTATTTATGTATGTTTGCGTATGATATGTTTCAAAGATTTCATATGAGATGTCATAACATCTTATACAAAAATACTCGGAGGAATTCTACTCCCTTCTTGGCCTTTTCTTCTTCTTCTTGGGGCTCCAGTTGCTCTTTTCTTCCTCCCACCATGAATCCATCAAGTTCTTCTTTGTTCTCCTATCCGTGGTGTCCTCCGTCTCCGTGTCTGTTTCTTTGCTCTGTATTTCACTCCCTGAACATCTCATTTGGAAGACGTAGTTATTTTCGATAATAGGGTTTTCGGCGATGATGGCCGTTGATGCGTTCGTACATTTTAGGACAACACGCAAACGTCTCCTTTCTCCTCCTTATTCGTTGTTGCCTCTATGATATACTGTTATGGACTCGCATCACAGTTGCTGCAAATACACTCGATCATGGATTGTGTTTACTCTTTTAATCCCAACTGTTCAGCTATAAGAAATAAGTTGAATCATACATGTATAAGAAAGTGATTCATATATATGTATCTATTTTGTTGTATAACTCAGTTCAAATCTTCAATCTTAATTAATAGCATGAGGCAGCATGTATGTATATCGTTATGAGTGCTTTAGTTATTTATTACTACAATCCAAATTTGATCAACTATTCAGCTGATTACCGTAAATTAACCTTCATTGGAAAAAATCCAGAGGCTCTAAAGCTTCGGCCCATTTCCCTCTTGACAATCCAAAATACTATACTGTAACAAAGGCTCTCTAATCGCAGGCCTAAAGTAGCACTTCATTTATGTTGGCCTAATACACGATGCAGTAGGACGGGACGACACCACGGCACCGGGGCCGGCGTCGTCGTCGGAAAAGGAGTGGGAGGAGGAGATGGTGCGAGTGGCGACCAACTCGCTTTGAGCTTGGGGGTATTCTTCTTTCTGACTTTCGGCTTCACGTCTGAATCGCTCTTTACCAAGACGAAAAAGTACCTTTTAAACCGCTCCTTCCTCGGTCCCTTTCTGTGGATCCGTACGCCTGTGGCTCTTTGATTGCGACTGAGAAATGTTGTTACAGTCTCGATTATTGATAAATTATGTCATGTTTAGGTGCTTCAATGAATTTTTATTTGTTCGAAATAGATAAAATGTAACGTTCCCAAAATCTCACCTCCTACTACGTAGGTGGTCAGATTGATTCCGGAAGCGTCACATTACCTATTGCTCTACTGACCTTGACCATTTAACAAAATAGCTTACGTGACACTAATAAAATAATAATAAACATAATAGATAACTTTAAATGTGGAAGAATAGTCGATATGTCATGATGAAAGACTTAAATGCGAAAATTTATAATGTCTCAGATTATAGAAAATATGTGAAAGTTCATGATGTCTTTCAATATAGAAAATGTGCATAACATAATAAGACTAGTCGGAGAGTTCTATGAGCGGAAGAAGCGTGACATCTCTGAACTATAAAGATGATTAAACAGATATGCAGTAAGAAAGCTCGAAGCAGAAATATCAGTCATGTACAACGTTCTCCAAGCTCTACGTCCTCCATCCCCTCATCAGTTGGCGCTCTCACCTGTAAAATCTCATTGCAGGGGAATATAATACCCATGAGCAAAGATGCTCAGTACACTAGCAATAGACGGTGAAATAAGGATCAATGATGAATTATGAATCAATGGATCTATCCATATCAATACTCTGTTCTTTACTATAATAATACTCTGTCTTTGCATTACTCTGCTTTCACTTTACAATGTCTCTGCTATGCTATGCAATACTTTATTTTACCATGTCTCTATTTTACTTTACAGTACTCTACTTTACATTACTTTATTTTGCTTTGATTTACTGTGAGTTGTACTATGTCTTTTACCTTACTAAAATATCCTTAGAGTTTGTTGTCCTATGCGAACTCGACTTTATTAGGTTGGGATGTCAGGGGTGCCTCTCTGAATCTCTGATGCCAGTAGACCCATAAAGGGAAGAGGGGTGGGTGTTACTACCTCACCCAGTTTGGAAGGTAGGGGGAAGAATTTCTACAATTCAAGAACAGTGGTCGGTTAATAGATCTGTAGGTTCACTGTCTCCTCAACTAACTACATGTCCCTCTGGCATAATACTTTAAATCTTTATGGAAAGAGGCGTGACCATAGCACCACTCTTCATTCGAGATACAGGTGGGAGAATACCTGAAATTTCAGGAATAGTGGTCATTTAAGACAGTAGCTTCGCTGTCCCCTCAGCTAACTACATATCCCTCCTCTGCTTTAATCTCTGATCTTTGCTTTACTTTGGGGGCGGCACATAGCAATCACATGTCTTTGTCCTTGCTTTAATTATCTTTAGTCATTGTGGATCTATGATTTATGATCCAACAGAATGTTGATCTTTGTACAATAGGACTCAGTCAGTGTAGGTGAACTGGTCAGAGTCTCAGTTACGTGTGGGAGTGGTTCGGTCTGATTAAGTCGAATCAATGGGTCTCTGTTGAACCGGTCGACCGGTCCTCTGGGATCGGTCGACCGTGTTCTTGATTTAATGTCTGTGAATCGATCGACCGATCAGGGTGTCGGTCGACCATTCAGTAGGCCATGAAGATGCGCGCCGCGCATCGGGTCGGTCGACCGTCTCTGGGATCGATCGACCGATCGTAAGGTCAGATCCATCTGTTGGTATATAGATCGGTCGACCGCCGTGGGGAGGCCGGTCGATCGCCGTGGCGAGGCCAGTCGACCGATTAAATCTAATTTCGTGAGGGTTCTGTGAGTGAACCGGTCAACCGCTGATAAAAATCGGTCGATCGGTCCTTACGATAAAACAAGGCCGTCGGATTTCTTCTCCATTTTCGGCGGTCCTCCGGCCGTCCAACGACGACGATCATAATATAAAAAATGTTGCAAACTATTTCAGGATTATAATGAATCAACTTTATGCATCAATAAATCCTTAATTCTTCGTCTATGTGATTAAAACGCTAAGGGTATCTTTTACGGTTCGGCTATTGGAGTTTTTCGGTCACTGCTCGTCGTCCGATCGTCGTCGGACGTTCCTGATCGGCTGAGAGGATTCGCACGGCTCCTGCGCACGTCGAGGAGGGTCACCGCGCGCTGGAAAGTCGTCAATCGCCAGTTGTTCGGGAGGTCGCCTCTGCTCTGCCGCTGGTGCGCGTCGTGGTCGCCGATCGTCGGTCGAGAGGAAGAAAGGAGAGGGAGGAGGTCGGGGTTCCAAGAGGCGCAAAAGGGCGAACCTCCTCCCCTTTTATGCAGCCCCGGCCGACCTTTGGTCGGCCGGAGACGAAACGACCGATCAGGGGTGGCATTTCGCCTCCCTGCCGACCGTTCGTTTCGTTCCCTTTCCCTTTTTTTTTTAAGCAGCCGATATGTTACATAAAAGATATGGCTCAGCGATAGGGGTATCAGATTTGTTTGCAAAATTGAGCAGTTATTCCGGTTTTGGTTTGTGCTTGTAGTTTGTACTAGAAAAAAAAAGTAGGGTTGGCCGCTTGTAGTTTGTGCTTGGCATTCTTTATCTGATTTCATTGATTTTTGGGATTCATTATAGATGTGCATGGAATGAGGGTAATAGTTTATAAAATTCGTGATTCAGCTTTTGCTGTTTTGTTATTATGTTTTAGTTTCTTTTCTTGAGAACCAAAACGATGATTGACGAGATCAATAACGTCCAACATAATTTATGTGACGAAATAACCAAAAGAACACAGAAACTACATGAAACTATAGATAAAAGAGGAAACAGGATTAACAAGCTCTGTACTCATACCTTGATCAAAGATTGTACATCATGTCTGATGTTTCTTCAAATAATACCATTTCTATTTCACGCCGACCAGAGAGAATTCTACTATTACTTGGTGGTTAGAATATGAAGAAAACAACAGTAGGGTGACACTAGTAGTTACAGATTTTATTTTATTTTTGTGAAGGCCACGCTGATAAAATTTAAAGTTTAATTTTTAATTAAATAAACCCCATTTTTGGAAAATATCCTTCACGTGTTAATAATCGAGAATTTCTTATGCTAATTTTAAAATAAAACATTCTTTGAGTTAATAAGTTCTATTTATAGAGTTATATATAAGTAACACCAACACACAGTCCTACTAGGCTAATTTTGGGGCCTTCTAAGACGAGAGTTCCTTATGACACCTAATAAGAGTGCCTTATGCTTGTTAATGAGAATTTTTGGTTTCTAACTGATGAGAGATACAAAGTTGAGACGAGGCATCCCAATTAGAACAAACAAAGGTGAGCATAGAGTTTCTAAATAACCAGTTCACATAACGGTTGCCTTTGGTAGGGAGAATTTAATGTTCTTGAATTGAGAATAATAAAAATGGAAATAATTTAAGAATAATAATGAGTGGAAATAATATCAGTGATGCTCTCGGAACATATAAGTCGTAAATAATAATGATGAGAAGGAACAATGGGCTAATTAAACAACCCAGTGTTTTACTGGACTGGGCTATGAGACAACGAAGCGCCTAGAAATGCTACTTTTTTCCTCCGATTATAAAAGAAAAGTTAAATTTAAAAAGATAAGAGTTGCATGAATCATCATAGGTCATAACAATTAATATTGACGTATAATAATTAAGGAAATCAAGCATTGCAATATGTCTTCTAATACAAATTAACTTTATTAATTTCAATATGGCCTATCCTATTTACATTTGTCCATTTTCTAAAAAATAATAATTCTACTATGGCTATAAAATTTAAAATAATAGAATTATTATAGATTATTCTAAGCGAAACTATAAAAATAATACAAATCCGAATTGTGTTTTCCATATGCGTAGTGTCCCACAACAAAATTGTAATGAGAATTAGTGAAGTTATTGCAATATTGAAAAAGGATGATTAATTGTAGCCAGGAGAAATACTATACCTTTGAGAGAGACTACTTTAATTAATGATTCAATAATAAGCAGTTTAATTTTAAACATACTAAAAGCTAAAATTATAATAAATAGATTTTTAAGATGGGCCACTAAATCTTGATGCCTGAAGAACTTTTTGGTACATGAAATCTTAGTTAAGAAAATTTTGATCGACCTGAAAAACTTATCCGACTTGAAAATATCGAACTGCAAAGCTGCGCGCCACATGACATTAACTATCAATAGCTCTCACCACATGACATTATTTTAAAATTTTACAATATCTCTTTCAATGTAAAGGGAGCCTTCTTGCCTAGTAAATATGCAGTTTATTTATGTGGAGCAGTCACCTTGTTCATTAATCTTTGCACACTACTAAATATACTCTTTTTAGTATATTATATCCTCTTAAGCATCCTCCTAACAAATCTGATAAATTGGCGATATGTAAAATAGAGGAAAACGTATACGTAGATCATTTGATGTAGAACACTAATTTTACTTATTAAATTAATAAAATACTTATATATTAATTTAAAGTATATGTTAAATAGTAAAGATGATTAAAATCAAGATCATTGGATTCTTAAACAAGTAATGTCAATAAATATGACTATTCAACGGTTGTAATTTATTTAGTTTTAGATGATATATTTGTATTATTAAAGTACCCAAATAAGTATATATTATTTTATTTAAAAAGCATATAATCAATTTATTCATGAATTATATTATTAAATTAATTTCATGATAAAAAATAAACGCTCTATATAGAGGTCTAGAGCGGGTGCTCAAATCTCTACGTCATGCTATATCGGAGAACTTTTAAAAGAAGGTTTCCATTTTCGGGAACAAATAGTCTATAGAGGAGCAAAAGAACGTTCATCGTTTGTAAAAAAAAAGGAAAAGCTCCCCATAAAATATATTAGATCCAAGAAAATAACAAATTAAGGGAAAAAACTAGGTAACATGCTCGCGCGATGCGCGATTTAAATAGTTGATTAATAAATTTTAAAATAACCTAATCAAGTAATCTACTCTCACATTTTGTGTATTTTAAATATATTTTTATATTTTATTATTATTTATAAAATGTAAATATTATTTTTAGCATACAACATAAATAATTAGAATACCAAGTGTACTTGGTTGTAAAGAACTAAATGATTAAAGAGGTTAAGGGATATATGGAGCAAACTCCATAGACGTAAAGTGATGCATGCAAAATATAACATATTTTAGTTTAGTATTTTAATTAATGTTTCTATAATTTGAACATAGTATACATCATTTTAGATCATTTTTAGTCATAATTTTGGATTTATTAATTCCGACTACTATTTTTTGATATTTTAATTGTGGATGGATTAATTAAATTTTAATAATTATCTTGCAAGAAAAATCGAGTACATGGGATGAGATTATATCACCGGGCGCCAAATACATACCCATGAAAAATCTGTTGGCCGTGAAACAACTCCAAAGGAGAGATCATTGGGTGCCAAATCGAAGTTTCATCGCATTAGTTGGGCGTAAAAGTGGATGAAACAATCTTATCATTAACCGATATTTATCTTTAGTGGCCAAGATCACTGGGCGTAAAACCCTATCATTAACCAAGACCTATGGAGATTAACGGCCATGAATTCCAACCAGAGAATAATTGGGCAATAAAATGAAGAAGTTTTTATCCTTAATTAATATTTATTAAGTATATCGGCCAATAAGATCAAGTAGCATTATCATCAAGGTGGTGATGATACATTTGGTGGCCGAGAATAGATCATTGGGCGCAAAACATCATCCCCAACCAAAGGAAATGGAGATTATCGGCCATAAACTCCAACCAATCATTGGGCACAAAATACCATCATTAATCAAGGTGATGATTCATTTGGCGGCCGAGAATAAAAAAATGAGTTTATCATCGGGCGTTAAGCGGATAAGATTTTATCATTAATAAAAGTTTTATCAGGCCGAGATTTGAATGACGTAAACTTTATCTCCCCGAAGTTAAATTCGGACGTACGATTTACGCCCCTGATCAACATGAAGACCCTGTTCGCACCTATAAATAGAGAAGGAAACTATAGTTCCAACTCGTGCTTTGAAGTTCAAGTTTCTTCCACGGTGGAGTCGTGAGCTCTACAGGATACGACCAAGAGGAGAGAGGTGCTCCGGTTGAAGTTTGTGAGACTGCCAATTGTCTGCCAAGATTTGAGATATCTACTTTTGTCTTGAGTGAAATTTTTTTCGATTCTCATCATTTGTATCTTATTATCTCCCAGAATTTCTAGGATGAACTCCATGTTTCTTAAATCTTTTATTTTAGGAGATTATTAATTGAAGGAAAAATATTTGAACCTTATTTTATTTATTTTAATCTTTTCTGATCAATTATTAATTGTACTTAATGCTTTTAAGTTAATTGATTAGATTTCTAAATTAGGCTATACCAATTTGTGGAGTGTTTAATTTCATAATTTTGATGCTAATTTTAATTGATTTTATTTCAAATTAATAATTGACATAAATTTGACAACTAGTACTTGGAGAATCATATTTGTGTGGTATGTTAATCTATACTAGTTCGTCTAGGTAATTCAATTTAATGCATTTTTATTTTAATATGATTTGATGGAATGTCAGTTGTGGAGACTTTAATTCTTATTAAATTAAGATGGTTATGCATGCTTGGATTGAGGGGATGCCAATTGTGAAGACTGCAAGTTAATCATATTAGATTACTACTTTAGGGATACTCTAATTTATTTTTAATGATTAAATTTATCTTTTATGCTTAAAATATTTATCCTGGTCTATTTTCATCCTAAGACCTAACTTCAGCACCACTATATTATATTATTATTATTATCTTATCTTATTTTCTCTATTTTATTTTATAATTACAAAACTTATTTCCAAAATTTCATATTTTTCCTTATTAATTTATAAAATTCAAATATTGAATTAATAATATTCCTCGTGCATTTTTTTTACACTCTTTACTTCTTTTACTATATTACTTGAGTGACTAGTGCACTTGCTAGTGATTTTATTTTGTTACATCATTTTACGCATCAGTAAGTCACCGTAAGATCGTGGATGGACGTGCGACATGCAGTTCAAACACGTCTGAATCGAGTTTCTATTTTGCTAAATTTCGATCGAGAGGTTAACCCGCCGGTCTAACTCCAACTAAAATATCCCAAATTTGCAAAAAGTGCCTCCCAAATCTACAAAAAATGTCACCCAAATCTACAAACCTAAACAACGAAATGTCGAGATTGCCGACGATGATGTGGTGGTAAATGTAGTTGACACCAACTGATGGTAAGCGTCGTCGAGGTTAATCTCACTTCCATCCTGATCTATTACATCATTTTCTTTTACGAAATGTTTACACAAACTAGCTTCGTTTTCTCCATTTCCCAGCCCTCTTACCAAGAATTTGGGTGTATCCTGTCGGATTGTTGTTATTGTATATTTAAATGTTTCATATCATTTTTTTGTTCTCTCTGTCTGACTCCCTCCCTCCCTCAGTCTCTCTCTCTTTTTTGAAATATTCTAATTTATTTCTTCGACCGACCTTACTTCATATAGATTTGTATTGCAAGAAAGTTCACAATCACTTCTTTTTTAGATGTGACAATGAAGAAATAGTTAAGTCATTGTCCAAATATGTCTACCTGTGGTCTAAGTAGGAGAAAGGAGTTGACTGTTAGTATCCTTGCAAGATGCCAAGAATAGGTGTTTCTATGTTGCAAACTTCATTTCATTCCATGTCATATCTTTACAATTTAGGGCTGATACGAGTAAACTTGAATCATACATTTTATAATTTATGGATAACCTAAGCGCTCTTATTTGGTTGATTTGAACATCTATCTAGAGCATTTGCATTTTGTCATTGATTTTGCTAATGGTTGTTTTTTCTTCCAATGTTGAAACTATCGTGCAAAGGGATCAAGATCAGGGTATTAAAATTTATAATTGTAGAATGATTATACACATCTTGTTGCTATAATTGAAAAAGAAAAATTCAAATGGGTCTTTGGAAAAAAATGATCAAATAGTGGACTAAAGCACTAACTGTTAGACCAGCTCCAACAACCTCAACAATATTGCTGAACACTCGTTCCATACCTTCCACCATCCCATGACTTGCATAATTTTAGACTGAAGAACTGCTCTGTACATCTTCCTAAAGTTTTGCAGCACTCTGTTCGTTGTACCCATGTCTTACATGTATAAATAGAACATATGCATAATGTAATAGTATGAATGAAGTTTTATAAAAACATAGAGCATGTGCTTTATCATGGTATCAGAGTTATAGTTACTCCAACGAGAATCTACAAAATGGCCTCCACCCCTTCTTCCCACTCATCCTCTATTTCATATACAGAAGTACCAATTTCCTCCTCTCTTCCTACACTAAATCATGCCACACATTTTCTCTCCCTAAAACTAACTCCCAACAATTATCTACTATGGAAAGCACAATTTCTTCCTCTTCTTCGTACATTTAAATTGGAACAGGTTATTGATGCAAACTTCATTCCACCTGCTGCTGAGATTCCTGCTGCTATTTCCACAGCATGACCCACTCCCAATCCTGCATATGATGAGTGGCTTCGTAAGGATCAATTACTTCTTAGCTGGATTATTGCATCTCTATCAGAGGAGGTTCTGCCACATATTATCGATCTTGACACTGCACAAGCAGCATGGAATGCACTGAAGCAAGCATTTGGAGCGCCTTCACATACTCATCTTCTGCAGCTTCAAATGTGTTAATAATGCCTTGAATCTAAACCCAGTTGGTCCCCCTACATAGTCAGGCGCTTTAGCAGAAAATTTTTAAGTATATTCTGTATGTGATTCGGATTTGATTTATTTCCTTATCACGAGATAAATGTCCTATTTTCAGGGGATTTATTTAGAGTCTCAGTCCGTATGTAATTCCTATCATCTGTCAAAAGGAGTGCCTATATAAACTCCCTAGGGGTCTAGACAGATACATATCCTTGTAATCGTCGTTATTCCATAACAAAGAGTCGTCGTCATTTTTTCTCTTCGCGTTCCTCTATGTTTCGTGCAATCCCTCTCTCCCTCTTTTCGTAACAAACTGGTGTCAGAGTCTTAGGGTTTGTCAACGATTCTCGATCGGCAGGGAGATGGCGTCGCACAACGTGAGCGTGGAGAAATTCAATGACAAGAACAGTTTCGGGTTGTGGCAGATCAAGATGCGAGCGCTTCTGAAGCAACAAGGAGTTTGGGCGCCGCTCTCAAACGTGTCGAAGAACAAACCAAAGGAGGAAGATTCGAAGCCAAAGAAAAGGAGATCGACCTCACAACTTTGGCGGCAAAGGAGGAGAAGGCGCACTCGATGATTCTGTTTTGTCCGGCGAATGAGGTGATAATCGAGGTCGCAGATGAATAAAAGGCGGCCGGTCTGTGGTTGAGACTCGAGAGTCTGTATATGACGAAGTCTCTCACCAATAAGTTGCTATTGAAGCAATTCTCTCTCCGCATGCAAGAAGGTACCCCTCTGAAGGAACATCTTGATCAGTTAAATTCTTTGTTGATAGAACTCCGAAATATCGATGTTAAAATCGAGAATGAAGATGCTGCCCTAATTCTGTTAGTTTCGCTTCCTCCATCATATGAGAATTTCATTCAGTCTATGATTATCGGGAAGGAAACTATAAGTCTGGAAGAAGTAAGATCGCCCATACTCGTGAACTTCGACATAGGGCATCTGAAAATTTTGCAAAGACTCAGGCCGCGGGTTTAATATCAACCGTGGAGAAGGGACGGTCCTCGAATTCGAAAAAATCCAAATCCAAGAAGAAGAAAATCACTACGAAGGACATCTGTAATTACTGCAAGGAACCTGGTCATTAGAAGAAAGATTGTCCGAAGAAGAAGGCCCCCGTCGCTGCGGTGGCTCATGAAACATGAAATTCCGAAGATGATTTGGTTCTGGCTGCTTCTGATCAAGAATGTCTGGAGGATAGTTGAGTTCTGAATTCGGGGTGTTCCTATCATATGACTCCGAATAAAGAGTGGTTCTCAACTTACCAGAAGATTGATGGTGGAAACATCATCATGGACAACGATGCAGCCTGTCCAATAGTTGGGATCGGCTCTGTGCAGATCGGGACTCATGACAATCTTGTGAGGACGCTGACAGATGTTCGCCATGTTCCGCAACTGAAGAAGAATTTGATATCACTTGATGTCCTCGACTCTAAAGGGTGTCAGATCAATGCTGCTGGAGGCATCCTCACGGTCATGAAAGGTGATGCTGCGATTCTGAAGGGAGTCAGACAAAAGTCCTTGTATATATTGCAAGGCAAGACAGTCTCTGGCATTGTTGAGGTGGCTAGTTCATCCGAATCAGAAAGGTCCAGGCTGTGGCACATGCGGCTTGGACATATGAGTCAGATCGGGATGAATATTCTCAGCAAGCGAGGTCTTCTGGGAGACAAGAAGATATCTGAAACCAACTTCTGCAAGCACTGTGTGTTTGGCAAACAACGAAGGTTTCAGTTTGGCAAAGCAGTGCACAGGACGAAGGCGACACTTTACTACATCCACGCTGACTGTTGGGGTTCCTCTCGTGTTCCATCATTAGGAGGTGCGAGATATTTCCTATCTGTGATTGATGACTACTCGAGGATGACTTGGGTATTCATGATGAAACACAAGAGTGAGTCCTTCAAGGCCTTCAAGCAATGGAAGGTTCTGGTGGAAAATTATATATCGAAGAAAGTGAAGCGACTTCGCACTGACAATGGTTTGGAGTTCTGTTCTGCTGAATTCGATCAGTTCTATAAAGATGAAGGCATTGCCAGACATCGCATAGTCAGAGATACTCCACAGTAGAACGGAGTTGCTGAACGAATGAACATGACACTTTTGGAGAAGGCAATGTGCATACTCTCTAACGCTGGTCTTAATCGGACATTCTGGGCTGAAGTTGTTAACACAGCTTGCTACTTGGTGAATCGAAATCCGGCGACTGCAATTGATTTCAAGACTCCTACTGATGTATGATCAGAAAATCCTGCTGATTATATTAGTCTAAAAATTTTTGGTTGTCCAGCATACTATCACACCAGTGAAGAAAAGTTGGAGCCAAGGGCCAAAGTGGGAGTGTTCATGAGATATGGCGCAGGAGTGAAGGGCTACAAAATCTGGTCTCCTTCATAACACAAAGTCATCCATAGCAGAAGCGTGACCTTTGATGAAGCATCAATGCTTTAGTTGAAGATGGAGGCTGAAGAGAGTGCTAGTAAACAGGTGGAGATTGAAATCACTTCAACTGAGGATGATGTTAAAGGATCACATCAAGAAGCAGAACCAGAAGATGAAGAATCTGATGAGCAACCTGAAGAGGAGTCAATTGCTGCTAGACGTCCTCGCAGAGAAATGGGTCCTCCTAAACAATATGATTTCGAGGACATGATTGCTTATGCACTACAGGTAGTTAAAGAGGTGGAGTCCCTGGAGCCGTCCTCTTATAGGAATGCCATCACATGTGCCGAATCTAAATAGTGGATCGCTGCTATGGGTGAGGAGATGGAATATCTTCACAAAAATTAGACGTGGGAGCTGGTCAAGTTACCTAAAGGCAGAAAGGTTGTTGGCTGTATGTGGATCTTCAAGAAGAAAGCTGAAATTCCAAGAGTTGAAGGCACAAGATACAAAGCACGACTGGTTGCTAAAGATTATAGTCAGAAAGAAGGTGTGGACTACAATGAGATATTCTCATCTGTTGTCAGACATACTTCAATCAGGGTGCTACTTGCTCTTGTAGCACATCAGAATCTAGAGCTCGAGCAACTAGATGTGAAAACTGCTTTTCTCCATGGAGAACTTGAAAAAGACATTCTTATGAGCCAACCAGAGAGATTCTCTATTCCAGGAAAGGAGAATCAAGTTTGCAGTCTGAAAAAATCTCTGTATGACTTGAAGCAGTCTCCCAGACAATGGTACAAGAGGTTCGACAGCTTCATGATCAGTAAGGGATTTAGTCGAAGTCCCTATGATTGCTGTGTATACCATAAGAAGGTGAATGACGGCTCCACCATCTATCTGCTCTTGTATGTCGATGATATGCTTATTGCTGCCAGAGATATGACAGACATCCAGAACCTGAAGAAGCTCCTTAGTGCAGAATTCGATATGAAGGATCTTGGTGCAGCACAGAAGATTTTGGGGATGAAAATTCTAAAAGATCGCACACAGTGTAAACTCTTCTTATCTCAGAAAAGTTATATTGGGAAGATTTTATCCAGGTTTGGAATGTCTGGATCGAAGCTTTTAAATACTCCATCAGCTGCAAATGTTCATCTTTCTATTGCCTTCGCACCAAAATCAGAAGCAGAGAAGGAGTACATGTCTCGAGTTTCATATGCTAGTGCAGTTGGAAGTCTGATGTATGCCATGGTTTGCACAAGACTAGACATAGCTCATGCAGTCAGTGTTGTCAGTAGGTTCATGAGCGATCTAAGAAAAGAGCACTGGCAAGCAATGAAGTGAATCTTTCGGTATCTGAGAGGAATATCTGATATTGGCCTCATCTACAGAAGTGATAAAGAGTGTTTGATTGCAGGGTACTCGGATTCAGACTATGCTGGAGATGTTGATGGAAGACGATCTATGACATGCTATGTCTTCACTTTGGGTAGTTCGGTTATTAGTTGGAAGGCCACACTTCAGTCATCAGTTACATTGTCCACTACAGAGGCTGAATACATGGCACTGACAGAAGCTGCCAAGGAAGACATCTGGTTAAAGGTTTGATTGGAGATCTCGGATTACATCAGGAGCAGGCTATAGTGCACTGTGATAGTTTGAACGTAATATGTTTAGCCAAGGATCAAGTACATCATGAAAGAACCAAACACATTGATGTCAGATATCACTTCATCCGCACTGAGAAGAGGATTAAGGTGAAGAAGATTGGCACTGAAGACAATCCAGCTGATATGTTCATCAAATCTGTTCCTCATGGCAAGTTCCAACACTGCTTGGACTTGCTTAACATTAACACTTGGTAATAGCTCCAATGTGGGATTAGCGGCGGCGTGGTATTCCCCTGAAGATGATTGAAGTCAAGGTGGAGATTTATTAATAATGCCTTGAATCTGAACTAGTTGTCCCCCTACATAGTCAGGCGCTGCAGCAGAAAATTTTTAGGTCTATTCTGTATGCGATTCGGATTTGATTTATTTCCTTATCACGAGATAGGTGTCCTATTTTCAGGGGATTTATTTAGAGTCTCAATCCGTATGTAATTCCTATCATCTATCAAAGTGAGTGTCTATATAAACTCTCTAGGGGCCTAGACAGAGACATATCCTTATAATCGTCGTTATTCCATAACAAAGAGCCGCCGCCGTTTTTCCTCTTCGCGTTCTTTTGTGTTTCGTGTAATCCCTCTCTCCCTCTTTTCGTAATAAAATGCAACTGCATAATATGAAGAAAGGCGATCTCCCTGTTGCTACCTTTCTTCGAAATGCAAAATATATAGCAGATGAGCTTGCGGCTGCAGGACATCCCCTTCCCAAAGATAGCTTCAACGCCATAGTTTTTAACAATCTGGGACCTTCATTCAGCGAGATGGTCTCCTCCATGTCTTCGAGACCAAAACCTGTCTCCTACTCTGAACTCCATAGCTTGCTTGTTGCACATGAGATCAGAATGCAGCACCTTAGCACCCTTGTGCCTAGTGCCAATTATGCCTCACCTCGTCCTCCTTCTAACCACCATAATCAGCACCGTCGAGGGCGTGGACGAGTACAAAACCGCATTGTTCGTCATGACCCATGTCATGTACGTGGCATACATGGGCATAGCCCTTACAATTGCATATTCCGCCATCAAAATTGCAAACCAACACCTCAGGTGTATTCTGCAGTTCCACAAGCAACGACTCCAGACGCAGTCCATTCAGTTCCTGCTCTTGGTTCTTACACTAAATGGTTTCCAGACACAGGTGCCACCCACCATGTTACTCCAGACTTAGCTTCTCTCACCACGACTGAACCATATACTGGTACTGATGCGCTACATATTGGAAATGGTATGGCTTTATCTATCACACATCTTGGCAATTCTATTCTTTCTGCTCCACTTAAATCCTTCCATTTACGCAATGTTCTTCATGTGCCTTCCATTACTAAACGACTACTTTCAATAAATCATTTTGCAAAAGATAATTCTTGTTTCTTTGAATTTTATCCCAATCATTTTGTGATCAAGGATCTGCAAACTCAACAACCGTTGCTCCAAGGGCCAGCAACTGATGGACTTTACAGCCTTCGAACCTCAACCACATTTCCTCCACCTTCTGCATTGCTCTGCACAAAGTCTTCTTCTTGGCATGCGCGGCTGGGCCACCCTTCCATGCGAACAGTCAACCACATTCTACGTTAACACTATTTACCTTGCAGTTTTCGCTCTACGTCAATAAAGTGTCCTGCATGTTTTGCTGGCAAATCCACCAAGTTGCACCTTCCTCCATCACCTCGCCTCTACAACTGGTCATTGCTGACATTTGGGGACCTTCTCCACAGCCTACAACTGACGGACATCGTTATTTTGTTGTTTTTATTGATGATTTTTCTAGACATTCCTGGTTTTATCCACTCGTTAATAAATCTAATGTCATTATCATTTTTAAGCAGTTTCACTTATTTGTTGAAAGACAATTTAAATGTTTGCTTCAATCCATTCAAACTGATTGTGCCGCTGAATTCAAAGCTTTGTCTTCCTATTTTGCTAGCCATGGCATCAATCATCGTTTCTCAGCACCTTATTGTCATGAACAAAATGGCCTCACTGAGAGAAAGATTCGCCATATAGTTGACACAGGTTTTACGTTGCTCAAGCATGCTGATGTGCCAACTCGTTTTTGGCATTATGCCTTCCACACTGCCACATACCTCATTAACCTGCTCCCAACACCAGCACTACAGAACAAAACCCCCCATCAAGTTCTTCATAACACATCCCCTGGATATAGTTTTTTACGTACCTTTGGTTGTGCTGCATATCCTCTGCTACGTCCTCTCAACAAACATAAATTTCAATTTCGATCTACCCAATGCATCTTCCTAGGGTATCCACCACAGCATCACTATTATCGCTGCCTTGATCCGGTCACCAATCGCATTTACATTCTTCGACATGTTCGTTTCGATGAAACAATCTTTCCCTTCAAAACCTTTTATGCTCCTGGCCTACTCAGCTCTCCTCCTGCACTATCTCTGCCATGGTTATCTGTCCAAATCCCAGCCCAAACGCACTTCGCACCTACAACATCCTCACAATCATCCTTAGTACCACCTGCTTCCATTCCAGCCACCAACATGACACTTCGCCCACGAAAACAAATTAACTACAAGGCTCTTGCAAATGGAAAACGTCAGGCACTTCACACTTCCTGTCTTTCCTCTCCTTCCCTTCTTCCATCTGTTCCAACATGCTATTCAAATGCTCACAGCGATTCAGCATGGCGTCAGGCAATGTGTGAAGAGCTCACAGCTCTTGCCACCAACAGGACATGGTCTTTGGTTCCTCAGGCCCCTGAAATGAATATTTTAGGCTGCAAATGGGTTTTTCGCAAGAAATATAAACCTGATGGCACATTAGACAGGTACAAAGCCAGGCTCGTGGCAAAAGGCTACCATCAACAAGAAGGCATTGACTATAACGAAACTTTTAGTCCTGTGGTCAAGCCCACAACAATAAGACTCTTCTCTCGATAGCCCTTAGCAAAAATTGGCCACTACGTCAATTGGATGTCAGCAATGCATTTCTCCAAGGTGATCTTGACGAAGTTGTTTACATGTCTCAGCCACTAGGCTTCGTTGACAAAGACAAGCCACATCATGTTTGCTTACTTCACAAATCCATTTACGGTTTAAAGCAAGCACCTCGCATGTGGTTCAATACATTCCAGGCAGCACTCCACTCCTTTGGCTTCATCTCATTAGGGAATGACACAAGCCTATTCATCTATGCTACCCGTGAGGAAACAGTTTATCTACTTGTTTATGTAGATGGCATTCTTGTTACAGGTACTTCTGATCAAGTGGTGCAGAAAGTCATTTGTCATCTACAACATTGCTTCAATATCAGGGATCTTGGTTTTCCACATTATTTTCTCAGTGTTGAGCTTCTCCAACACAAGGATGGGTTTCTACTGTCTCAACAAAAAATATATTCAAGACATTCTTGCTCGTGTGAATATGTCCAATGCCAAACAGTAAAGGCACCGCTTCCAACCTCTACAAAACTAACTGCTGTTGGAACATCATTTGCTCAACCACAATTATATAGACAGGTTGTCGGAGCATTGCAATACCTGACATTCACCCGACCAGATCTAGCCTTTGCAGTAAACAGCGTCTCAGTTTATGCATGCCCCAACAGACACACATTGGCAGCTAGTTAAACGGATTCTTCATTATCTTCGTGGTAGTGATAAGCTTGGACTTCTAATCACTGCAGCCCGCACACCTTTACTACAAGCTTACTCTGATGCAGATTGGGGAGGATCAGTTGATGATAGAAAATCCTTTGGGGGTTATGCCGTTTATCATGGACAAAACTTAATCTCATGGTCAGCGAAGAAGCAACGCTCTATTTCACGATCCTCTACAGAGTTCGAGTATAAAGCTTTAGCAAATGCAACCGCTGAAGTTAAATGGCTTCGTTCTCTCCTTCAGGAACTTCATTTTTATCTACCCTTACCCCCGATTCTTTGGTGTGATAATCTTGGAGCTCTGTTTTTAGCTGCCAATCCAATTTTTAAGGTAAGAACCAAACACATTGAAATCGACTTTCATTTTGTCCGTCAGGAGGTTGCTGAAAAACAACTTCAGATTCAGTTTATTTCCACCAATGATCAAATTGCAGATATATTCACAAAACCATTAACTGGTACTCGATTATGTTTCTTGCGAGACAAGCTTCGGCTTTGTTCTCGCGATCGCGAAGCTTGCGGGGGCGTGTTAGACCAGCTCCAACAACCTCAACAATATTGCTGAACACTCGTTCCATACCTTCCACCATCCCATGACTTGCAGAATTATAGGTTGAAGAACTGCTCTGCACATCTTCCTAAAGTTTTGCAGCACTCTGTTCGTTGTACACATTTCTTACATGTATAAAAAGAACATATGCATAATGTAATAGTATGAATGAAGTTTTATAAAAACATACAGAGCATGTGCTTTATCACTAACAACTCATATAGTCAAGAAAAAAAAAAGATATTTCCCAATTATTAAATGACAAAAAATATAAAAAGGAATCAATAAATAATATTCAACATCTTTACAACTCACTGGACAAAAAAAGGACCCTATCAAGAATCAAGTTCTTTCTCTCCGGGCACTTGGAGATCACTTTCCAAAGATACAGTTAATTGGACATGAAAAATGACTCCATTAATATTCAACTATTCATTCGAAAGATACAAATTGGCAAGAAAACAAACTCGATTATAAATGTAAATGAGGACATCAAACATCACCTTGGTCAGATTTTCTTTGCTCCTTTCCGGCACTTGGATTGATGGATTTGGATGGACTTTTGGCATATCACTTTTTCCCGTGGCATTGAAGGTGAGATCGGCGATGGAAGAGAGAATGGATGCGAGATCACTTTTCCTTGTGGCATTGGAGGTGAGATCGCTTTTCCTCGTGGCGTTGGAGGTGAGATCAAGCTTTTCCCTATGGCATTGGAGGCGAGATCAGGGATGGAAGAGAGAATGGAGGCGAGATCGGCTTTCAAGAATGGAGACGAGATTAGAGATGGAAGAGAGATTAGCGTCGGTGACATGAAGGCTCGATCAGGGAATGAGACAATGGTGGAGATTTAGGTTTGCATATTTGGGTACCACTTTTTGCAGATTTGGGGTATTTTAGTTGGAGTTAGACTAGCGGTTTAGCCCCTCGATCGGATTTTAGGAAAACAGAAACTCGGTTTAGACATGTTTGAACTGGGCAATGATCTAGCACATCCATCCACAATCTTACGATGACTTAGGTACATGTAGCAACTTTTGCTCCATATATCCCTTAACCTCATGATTAAATTAGTGCCATGTAGATATGATAATTGAAGAAAACAAATTAAGAAATACACATAAAAAATAAGAAGAATGATAAAAATAGAAAAGAAAGGGATTTAACAAATATCTATTATGAACAAAAAATTATAGTGGAATACAATTAATTAACTTGTAATTTATGAAAATCAACCATCATTTTAATATATTAAGTATAGATTTATTTATGGTTATAATAATTTATTAGATTTTAATTTAAAATGTCAAAACAATTACGAAAATGATAGCAAGGATATTAAAAATAGAAGAAACTTTTTCTCCATTTCCCTTCTTTTATTTTATTTGCAAAAAAATTGGTCATATAATTGAGACAATCTAAGGTGCATTGACTTATGAATATTTTTCTTAAATCTAAAATATATGTGGACCAAACATATAATAGAATTGAAGAATTAACATATTACTAGTGTAGAGCCCGCACGATGTGCGGGTTATATAAAAAATGTACTTCATCTTTAATTTTAAACATAGATTTTTCATTTAAAATAATAATAATAAATTTGAAAATAATTTATTTTTTTATTAAACTTATATATTTCTTAATTTATCTTCGATTATCTCACTCCATGATCATTTGTGATTATTTTGTTCAAAAGTTTCAATGTACAATAAATAATCAAATACAAAATTATAAAGAAGTCATTTATATATACATAATAACAAATACAAATTATAAAATGATAATCTTCATCTGATCATACCATTTTTTCCAATGAAACACCTTCTTAGAATATATATTTTTAAGGGTTCATTATTATTATTAAGCTAATTTAGATAGGTGATGTAAACAAAATGGGAACAATTTTAACTTAGTGCATAATCTTAATGTTCAAACTTGTAAATAAATCAAATATATGATTAATGTTTATTAACTTAATTTTAACATGCATAGTTATTACTTTAATATTAAAATAATTAAAACAATGACATATTTAAATTTGGAACAAATCAATATGTAACATGCTTTTAGGACCTTTTAAAAAAGAACCAACTTTCAATAATATATTAATCTGCATAATTCAAGAGGGAAAAACTAACTCATAATATATTAATTTGCATAATTCAAGAGAGGATTTCGAAAAAGAAAAGAGGATAAGAATGGGTATGAATTTAAGTTAGTTTGTCCAATATTTATAATGTGAGAAATGATGATGGTTTCTTATGAGAGTTTATCTTTTCACCAAGTGGTCTATCAGAAATAAAGTGCTCTAGAGAAAAATGAAAATTATCGTTAAAGTAATTCTATCTTAAAGAAGAAACTAAGGAATGTAGAAATGCCAAGAAAGAAAAAAAATAAGTTTATACCAAAACAAATTAAGTTTATTTTCTGGCATGAGTATTTTAGTACAGAAAAGTATCTTAAAAAATAAAATAATATGAAGAGGATATAACATACCTTGGAATGGTCTTGTAAAAATTAAGTTTTAGTACAAATAATAAAATAATTTGTATTTTAGTACAAATTAAGTTTTTTTCTTTCCTTTCTTGAGTATGGAATGGTCTTGTAAAAATCATTTTGATTGGGATCATACTGGAGCTTTTCATGTCTACTACAAACAAACACAAAAATGTTATTAATACAAAAAGTAATTATAACGTATGAAAGGTACATGATTTTGCCTTCTCACAAGTAAACTTAAATTAACGTAATTCAATTAATTTATATCATATAACCAAACAAAAAAAAATCAACTCATCAAAACATCCACTAGGGAAAATGTTTGCTCCTTTGAAATTTTGAACCTTTTAAAGCAAACGGGTTTGGAAGTTTGCTAATTGAGTAGTTAATTGAGTAGTTATTTACTAATTAACTGCTCACTACAACATATAATTATGATAAATAATATTTTAGTTTTAATTGGTTATTGCTTGAGGAGATGGCCGTTCAAGTACTTCTCCATGACCGTGTGCATTTATTTGATCAAATGTTCAAGTACTTTTATTTGATCTTTTATGTTGGCCGTTCAAGTACTTCTCCATGACCGTTCAAGAATATCATTCATTTATTTGATCCGACCCGTGAACAAACCCGACCCGACCCGACCAAAGTTGGCCGGGTCGGGTCGGGTCAGGTCTCTGCCCTTTTTGGGCTGAGACCCGAACCGACCCGATCCGGGCCGGGCCGGGTCGGGTCGGGTCGGGTGGTCGGATTACCCGACCACCCTTTTTCTTTTTTTTTATTTTTTCGTTTATTTTTTAATATAAAAATATTTATTATTTTATTTTTTTAATATAAAATAAGGTATTTTTAAATACCAAAAATATTTTTTAAATATCTACATACTTTTCTACATTTAAAACTATACATTTAACTAAAAAATAATAAAAAATTTAAAAAAAAGAAAAAATTGAGTCGTCGGGTCGGGTCGGATCAACTCGGGTTGGAATTTTCCAACCCCGACCCGACCCTTGGTCGGGTCGTGATCGGGTCGGGTCGACCCGACCACCGACCCGACCCGGGTCGGGTCGGATTTTCGGGTTCACCTGGTCGATCCGACCCGGTGAACACCCCTACACACGGTTATTAAATAACCAACAAATATATAGTATAACTAATCACCCACTAAATATTGTGCTAGATATTTGTTTTAATAATTTAGGATTACTTCATGACATGTTTATTCAGAAATGATTAATCAAGATAATTACAATAATTTTCTTCTTGACCACTTGTCAATATATATATATATCATGGAAACATATTAAAAGATAAAAAATTACCAAAATCACTTGATTTTTGCGGCGTTGCTATGTCCATCCACGAAAAACTATACTTGTAGGTAGTTTTTCAAATAAGGTGGTCAAATAATTATATAAAAAATATATAAAAATAAAGCGCTGGGCGTCATGAGAGCAGTAATAATAATATACCATAACATCTAAAAGACACTCTGATAGAAGTCACTACTTTTTTAAGTCATAACATAATTCATGATATTCAGTTAATAAAATATGTTAAAAAATGATAAAAAAATCTAAACAGTAAGGAATAATAATAATAAAATATGTTATAAAATGACTGATAGAATATCTTAATAGTAAAGATCAAATAAATGATATTCTTGCAAGAAAGTCCAACATAAAAGATCATGTTAAGAATTAAATTTGTAAAACAAAAAGAATTATAACAACACTATAAAGATAAGAATTATAATTCACAATAATATATATATATATATATATATATATATATAATGGAGAGAGAGAAGGGGTGGGTGAGAGAGAAGAAGAAATTTGACAGAAGAAGAGAAAAAAGTGAAGACACGTTGATTGAAGTTGATTTTTTAAGATATTTATATTGAGGGAGACATTATCCTAAAAATAATGGAAGCAATTGCTAAATGAAATAACCACCATCCATTAACTTTTATAATTAATAACGATTTCCAAAAAATTATGATGTATTAATATTTTATTTAGTTATATCATGATAATTAAATTTAATTAAATAATTAATGAATTTTGTAACTACCTTCTGTAGCTAATCATTAAAAATTAGTTAAAATTTAATATTCCATATTCCATATAACTACATCTTCATAACCACTTATATTATTAAGTTTAATATATTATTTTTCCTAACAATATGATTGACGTTACAACTTCTGCATATTGACGTAATTACTTTCATTTAATTCCTCATGTATTTTTTATAAATTAATACTATAATTAACAATTTCATACAATAGTTGTCAAATTATTTTATAATTTTTTTATAAATTAACTTTGTATGATATTTTTATTAATTTATTATATATTGTAGTTATTATAAATATATAGTTATTTAATATATCCTTTATAATAGTTATTTATTTGTACATGTATCACACATTCTAATTACCATACATATTATTTAATATTATAATACATGATATACTTGGTTGAGGACACATGACATCATATCTGGATGCCAAATGTCAATTTATTATAAATTATAGTTACTATAAATATATAGTTATTTAATATATCCTTTATAAAAGTTATTTATTTGTACAGTTATCACACATTCTAATTACCATACATATTATTTAATATTATAATATATGATATACTTGGTTAAGGACACATGGCATCATATCTGAATGCCAAATGTCAAGTTTTCATGCAAAGTACTCACTCTTTAATATAATATAGATTTATAAAAAGTAATGCACATTAATTAATAAGATCCATAATCACTATAATCAAAATATATTAAAAAACAATCAAAAGAAAATTTAAAAAAATAAAATGGACAACTAAGCATCCTTGAAACGTTCGGCTCTCCCAGTTGCTTTCACATAATGGTTATTATGGTTTTCAACAATAAAATGGTTAAACCCAAGGAAGGTAGCAAAGATTCAAAGTGTGAAGCATTTATTAAGAAATAGAGGAAAAATATAGAAGCGAACAAATTTATTTTAGTAAAGCATGAACATACCACAACAAGAAAAATAGGAATTACATACGGTCGAAACCGTCTGTAATTTTCCGAAAATCGTCGGAAGTGACGATTTTCGATGGTTTTTTCGACGGAAATGGTTTGTTCGAAAAATTATCATCGCAAATCAATTTTCGACCGTTGGAAAAAAAATGTCAGAAATTTTGACGGAAGTCCGGCGATCACGACCGTCGAAACTTTCGGCGGTCACGAACCGTCGAAAGTTTCGATGGTCATGACCACCGATATTTGCGGTGGTCAACGAAACCGTCGAAACTTCGGCGGTCGCGACTGTAACCATCGAAAATTCCCAGAAATTGGGACGGATAGATATCCGTCGGAAATATCGACGTTCTTAATCGTCAAAAATAAAATAATAAATTAATAAATTACATAATTTATTATTTTTATTTTTGACAATTGTAACCGTTAAAAATTCTATCGGAAATATTTTCGTCACAAATTACGACAGATTTCTATCTATCGAAAATGACTCGTCGAAAAATAACAATTTTCTTGTAGTGTACCTCTTTTGGGGCAGATGGCCTACTTGCCTTCATATAGGTGATGAATATTGATCAACTCGAGGGTGATGGCCTCCTTGAATCATGATGTAGAGAAGTAATTAATTTATGCACCATTTGATTGTTAATTTTTCTTTCGCATATATATAAACATCAAAAGTTGCGATATAATTATGAGAGGAAGATGATATGAGTTGCCAAAAATTAATGAGTGGATGAAGGATTCTATTGTTGTGATATATTAATTGATTGAGTATAGTAAGTTTAAGAATTATGAAATTTAAAAAATGAAAAGGAAAGAAAAAATGTTTATAAATTCATGATTTAATAATATTAAAGGCAAGGTAGTGGGAGGAAAACCCTGATATATAGTAGTTTTAATGAATTATTAAAGTACCCTAATTAATGGTGCTTTCAATGATACAATACATAGAGATTTAAATGGAAATAAAATTACAAAAATGAGAAAAAAAAGTCACAAAATAGATAAATGGGAATGCAATGACAGAAGATGCGCTCTCTATATATATGTATAAAGAGAAAGACATTTTAATTGGTGTAATTTAAAAAATAAATAGTTTCAAATGAAAATGTTAAACACTTTAAAGTACCTTAAATTAAATTTAATAATAACTTAAATAGGATGTCATTAAGGATGATATTGTGAAATTTAATATCTTCATAATGTCATTAAAATAAATTAAAGTAGGAGTTACAACACAAATAATGAATTAAAAAATTTGATAATTCAAAAAAATGAGAAAAAAAGATAGAAGAAATGTTGGAATGAGAGAGCTCCAAAACTAATTACAGAAATGTCATTATGCATGGATTTATATTATATATAGATACAGATATATAATATAGATATAGATGAATGGAGAGAAGAATTGCGTAACTTCTTCTCACTCATAAACTCCTCATTCATTAAGGAGGAGAATATGTTGTAAATAGAGGACAAGACTATTATGTTCCCTATATTATCGATGATTTAAATTAATTTGATCACTATCGTACGATCTAGTTAATCGATCAACGTATTTGATCGAGATCTTCTGATTGAGATTAGGGCATACGATTTTGCCCATTGTCCAAGGGGCGCACACAAAAAAAATTTGAGTGTTTTTTCCGGTTTTACATTTTTTGTTAATATTCTTTTACAATTCAAACTATATATGAAATTATTACAAATTCAAAGATGAACTCGTGCCCCCACGATGAAGATAATTTCTAATACAAAAATATAATAATATAAAAAGTTATTTTCTGTTACCACCCTCTCAATTATAATATTTTCTCAATCAAATTTCAAATTAAAAACTTACAAAATTTAGCATATTAAACACATATTTTAAAGTTTCATTCAAATTTTCATTACCTCAATTTTTTTCATAATGATTATATAAGGAAGTAAGCTTACATTATTATATTTACAATCACCGAACTCGGCAATGTTTATTAGTTTATTGCTATAAAATAGGGACATATATATATATATATATATATATATATATATATATATATTAGTTTATTGCTATAAAATAGGGACATTTATTATATATATAAATATAAATATATCAATTTTTTACTAATATCTACATAATTATAGCGTGTGAGCATTTCCACCAATCGTGATAATTTGTGTATTATTATAATTGGATTCATGTCAAAGGAAAAAAGGGGGAACTCTCGAGATTCCTTGATGTCATTTCATTTTTATTTAATAATCAATGACGTAGAATTGTGTAAACTAGTCCCACATGCAAAATCGAATAATTACTATACGGTATATTTTTTATAGTGGGGACTGAATGGAATCGAAACGCTACGCTGGACTTGGAAACAAAAAGTGCTTCTAAAGGCTCCGAGAACTAGTCAATGATAGAAAAAGATTTGGATGAAAAATATAAGGATGAGAATTTGAAAAGTTAATTTGATGAATAAATTTTAGTAGGTGTTTGGATGAAAAATAAAAATTAAGAATATAATGTATTATTTTATGAAATATAAAAGTATAATAAATTAAAATATTATATCTTTATTTAGTTAAAATAATAACTTACAAAAATATTTATATTAATATTGTAATTTATAATTTACAAAAAATATTTATATTTATATTATAATTTATGAAAAATAATAATATAATAATTTGTTATTTTTCATATATTACTAATATTACAATCTATGAAAAATATTATATTAAGTTAAAAAAATTATTTTATAAGCAAAATGATAATATATTAAAAATAAAATGTTATAATTGATTATTATTTAAGTGAATATAAAAATAGTTCACTTAATAATATTAATTAGAAATATTTTGGTAATTAAAATAGAATAAAGAATCGAAAATAAAAAAGTAAAAAAAAAAGAGATGCCAACAAGCAGAAAAAAAATATTCTCGCTACCAACGAGAACTTTTTATTCTTCGAAATAGAGAACAATGATCACGCTCATCACGTTGAATGTTTTGCCATGTTCAAACTCGGCCCTTGAGTCCCTTTCGCCCGCCTTTTGAGGTCCGCTTATATAAGTTACGCAGCAAGTCTTATTCTCGTATCAAGAGTCCAAGTGGGCGTACAAGAGTCCAAGTGGGCGTACAAGAGTCCGCGGGCGCACAAGCCGAGGGGCTTATATAAGCTACGCAGCAAGAGTAACACGAGTCCAAAGTGTTAGGACGTGCAATAGTAACTAGAATAGAGTAACAAGAGTCCAAGTGGGCGCACAAGAGTCCGCGGGCGGACAAGCCGAGGGGCTTATATAAGCTACGCAGCAAGTCTTACTTTATCTTGCAGATATATTAGCGCTTATTTTTCTTTCACCCTCGATGTCCTCTTCGTGCTTCTTCTCAGATGAATTTCTTCGGATCGGTTTGGACTTCCTCCTCAATTCGAGTTACGGCCAAGCCCCGTTGGCGGTCGATCGCCTGTGCATGCCTCATATCTTCCTCTTGTCTCTACTCGGTATGTTCTTCTGTGGCTTCATTTTGAGGCGCAGGCTGCTGCTCAACTTTACTAGTAGCGAATGGATTAATGGATTCTTGATTGACGCCTTTCGTTTTTCCGCATCCGTTTCCTTCTTCTGCTTTCTTCTGCCGGAGCATGTTGGTTGGAACGTTTACGCCGTGCTCATGTTCGCAATGGCCTTTGTGTTGATACTTAAACCAGTCACCAATTGTATTACAACGTGGCGCAGACATCATCGACGTCAGAATGTTCTACCCCTCTATCATCGCCTCATTGCTCGAAATCAAGTAGAGAGCAACTTATTTGCGCTTCTGGGTTTATGCATATTACTTACTGTTTGTAAGCTCATTCTTAGTTATAGCTATTATTTTTTAAAGAAATCATGATTGCTTTGTGAGATCGAGTCTCTATTTAGTCGAGAGAAGGCTTCAGTTCTGTTGAGAGAAATACGTATTGTGTTATCTGCTCTGTTCTAATATTCCGCACTGTCAGTCTTGTACGTCTTAATTGTTTCTGTAAAAAAAAGAGGTAGTTCATCAATAGAATGCTCTCTTCTTTATCTTCGATACATGCAGTGCAGTGTTAAATAGATATTGTTCATATTTCTTTATAATAGTGCAACAAGTGCCCTTTTTTTCACTGCTCTTTTGCTCCGACGCCTCATCTCGTGGATCTCAGCACTACTCTACTGGGATCTTTTATCCGATCGCCAGGGAAAAGTGTTGTTTCAGTATCCGACACATTTATTGTACGATCCTTTTTTGGAAAGCTTTTGGTGTCAAATGCTTGGCAATCAAATTAGACAGAGGTTAATTAGACAGAGCTTGGTGGTTTCTGTCGCCGTGTGCAACTGTGCATGGATGGACATGAAGAAAGTTATTACCCAAAATGAAGTCTATATATACTTAAAATCATAGCCAATTATACTTTTTTGTGCATGCATCGGCGGCGGCTGCGTGCTGGCAACAAAGATGGAGGAGAAAGGTCGCGGATGACTTTGTGTGTGAACCGATGGCCTGTGTATCCAATCTCAACCCTCCAAACAGAATTATTATAAATCACTCTAAGCGAAAACTATAAAAATAATACAAATCCGAATTGTGTTTTCCATACGCGTAGTATACCACAACAAAATTGTGACGAGAATTAGTGAAGTTATTGCCATATTGAAAAAGGATGATTAATTGTCACAACTTAAGGGGTAATGCAGCGAGAAGGAGAAATATTATACCTTTGTGAGAGACTATTTTAATTAATGATTCAATGATAAGCAGTTTAACTTTAAACACACTAAAAGCTAAAAGCATAATAAAAAATAGAGTTCTAAGATGAGCCACTAAATCTTGATGCCTGAATTCACTTTTTGGTACATACAACTAAATGAAAAAGGGTTGACGCATTCCTCCTAAAAATACAAGAGATGTACTAGGAAAAGTAATTATAGTGGGTCGGGCTCTAAAGCTTCAGCCCGTTTCTCGTCTGGATCACCATTTATCAAGACGAAAAGGTACCCTTTTGCTGCTGCTTCTCCGTTCCCTCTCTATGGATCCTTGCGCTTATGGCTCTTTGATCACCACTGAGAATTGTTGTTATTATTCACAAATTATCTCTTACAAGATGCAATGAATTTTTAGTTGTTGAAATAGAGAAATAGATGACGATCTGGCTCAGCGATAGGCATCAGATTTGTTTGCAAAATTGAGCACTTGGGAGATCATGGGGCTCGTAGAAATAGATCCACCTTCTTACAAAATAGAACTCAGGTAATGAGATCGGTTTGCTTAAATTAGTAAACAAAATTTCAAACCAAGTCTGCCTCTCTTAACGAAGAAGCTCCACAAGACTGGAGCTTAGAATTCAAGTACTAGGGCCGTCGGATTTATTCATCGCAACCCAACGTCAAGTCGGATTGATAATAAAATTCATGATTCAGCTTTTGCCGTTTTGGTATGATATTTTTGTTTCTTTCCTTGAGAACCAAAACGATGAGTGACGAGATCAGTAGTCGTCCAAAGTAATTTATGTGACGAAATAACCAAATAAACACAAAAACCACATGAAACTATAGGTAAAAGAGGAGACAGGATTAACAAGCTCTGTACTCATACCTTGATCAAAGATTGTACATGATTTATGATGTTTCTTCAAATAATACTACTTGCCCTCCGAAGTTCGTCAAAGATCCTCTAGGCTGTGTTTATTTTTGGAACTTGAGTTAAAACCTGTCAAAGTTTCAAAATATTTTACCAAACGGGCCACTTGACCCGAACTTGCAAAGCTCGGGTCACATGACTCATGTTCTTCAAAACGAAGAACGAAAAGTTCTCACTGGAGGCGAGAATTTCCTATGTTCTCACCTCCAGCGAGAAGTTGGCGTTATATTTTTTTATTTTTTTCTTTCAATTCTGTATTATATTTTAACTAATAAGATATTAATAATTATTAATTAATGGTAATATTATTTATTAACTTCACCTATGTTTTATAGCCGGTTCCAAGCCCGGATAAAGGAGGAGGGTTGTGTTAGGCCCCGACAGTCAGCGTAAAATCATGTCGAATCTCATGAACATGGATCAACGAATGCGTCGTATGATCTATGTAGCCGACCCCACCTAGTGGGATAAGGCTTTGTTGTTGTTGTTATTGTTGTGGTTGTTGGTAATATTATTTATTAAATTATTATTATATTAACTTAAATAATAATCAATTATAATATTTTATTTATTAATATAATATTATTTAGCTTATAAAATAAATTCTTTAACTTAATATGAATATTTATTATAATATTAATAACATAGGGAAAATAATAAACTATAATATTATTTTCATAAATGATAATATTAACATAAGTATTTTTTGTAAAATATAAAATATAAATATTAAAATAAATAATTTTCATAAATAATTATTTTAACTAAATAAATAAATAATATATTAATTTACTATAATTTTATATTTTATAAAATAATAAATTATATAATTAATTCTTACTTTTTATCCAAACACCTACTAAAATTTATCTATCAAATCAATCTTCCAGATGACACTCCGCCCATCTGAAAGCTAGTCCAGAAATGCATATCAGTTCATGTATCAATCCATCCGTAAACAAATATCTAACTTGACCTCTAATCAATCAAGTGAAACTTCTCATCTTCAATGCTTAGAACATTTTGCAATTAGTCGGAAGGCTCGTATTCTTCACTGTTCCTCTTTTCCTGACACGGAGTAGACCAAGTAGGCATTGACATCCCTTCTTTTTTGTTGATCTATTTGATAACTCTCTCTGCCAATGTTGGAATTTAATATTTCAGCAAGTTACTACATGACTTATAGTGCGTTTAAATGTCATTTTAATCATTCAAAAAAATAATAATAAATAGATTTCAGAGATAGTGGTCTTCCATATCAACATTTTCAAACTCTTATTGTAGTTTTGAGGCAATCCTCGTCGTTCTCTATATTTCCCAATAAAAAGTTCTAATGAATAGCATCGGAACATCAATCATTTGATCATGGACTCACATTTCCAGTTACTCGAAATACATGCATGCATTATTAAGAAGTGATTCATATATGTAATTCAATCATGTATTTGTAAGCATTAACAAGTGATTCATATATGCTTTTTTTCTGCCATGCAGCCAGTTCAAATCTTCAATCTTAACGGCATGATTCAGCATGTATGTATATCGTAGAGTGTTTTAGTTGTTTATTACCACAATCCAAATTATATTAACTATTCAGTTGATTGATTGCTGATAAATTATCCTTCATTTGAATACTCCAAAGGCCCAACGTTGAAAACAGGAAAATAATTATAGTGGGTTGAGCTCTAAAACTTCAGCACGTTTCCATCTTCACAATCCATATATTACTAATATTACTACATTTGAAAAAAAAATATTACTGCATTATATAACGTACTTCTATTATAAAATAATTTCTATTTCCTTGAAAATTTGAAAGTCATAATAAGTTATATATACTATTTTTTTAGATATATAAGTATCATTATGTAATGATTTTAAATATATATATCTTTGTTTAATCAAAAGAATTATACTTACCAATGAAATTAATGTTTTATCAAAATTTTATGCTATATTTTGATTCTTAATATATTTTGTACTTGGCTTTCATGAAATTATTTCCATCTTACAATTATAGAATAGTCATAAATTTAGGGAGAATTATTTTACATGTTACAATATTTTACATGTTTATGACAAAAAGGGGAAGAAAATTTTTTAAAGGGGGAGTTATATATTGTTTCTTATATATTTCATTTATAAACGACTTTTTGATGAGATAAAAGGAAAAGAAATATAGGAGAAATATGACCTGAATATACTTTATATGAATATCTTCCATTGTAAGAAAAATTAAGTGTTAGGAAGAGTAAAATTATTTTTACAATATTTTATAACTTTTTTGCCAACTTATATATTTTTCATATTTCTCAATTTGTCTTCATAAAAAAGGGGGTGATTGTTGGGTCAAAATTTTAATGACATATAAAATTATATTTTGATGAAACAAACATCAAAAGATTAAAGTTAAAATGCTGAAAAGGTTAATAGAAAAAGAGATAACTTTATGCACAAACTTTGATTATATAATTGACTATGATATGATTAGATTTTGGATGAATGATAGCATCAAAGTTGTAGAGAATCCTATTAGCTATCCATAGAATCCACGATTATCTAATTTGGATAATTGTACAGAAAGTTATGATCAAAAGAGTGTAGGTCAGACAACCTGCGGGTCGAAGCAAAGAAGGCCGATCGAGACGATACCGGTCGACTGAATAGAAGATGTCAATCGATCGACAAACACTAAACCTGTCCCGGACAACGTCGAGCCGATATCGGTCCATCGATCAAGTGCAGAAACTGAAGAAATCGTGCAACGGTCACATAGACCGATCGACTGATCAGATGTGCGGTCGACCGATCTCCGAGTCAAATGAACAGTAACGGTTTTCATTTTATAACTTTCTCTTCTTTCTTTCTTCTTTTCTTGTGAGCATAGAATTATAAAAGAGAGAAATATTTTTGTTCAAAAAAAAGTTGAAAGAGCTCCTGTGTAAAAGAGATTCAAAATCTTACATTTTGAATGAGAGAAATAGATTAATTTTATTGGAGGAGATGTATGTCTTACCTCTCGAAGTGAAAAAAAAATGGTGGTGTAAAGGGTTTTCTTCCTTGCTTCATTTGGAATAAAGAAAGTATTTAGTGGAATCTCCAATGATCTCGAGGTCGAGAAGTCAGAGCGGAGACGTAGGCCAAAGTATGGTAGAACCTCGTCAACAACCACCGTATGTTTGTGTTTGATTTTCTCTCCCTCACTTTCTCTCATATTATGTTTATTATCTGAATTGCTTTGATTTAAGAGAATTAACAAATCGATTTTGTGCTTCCGCGATAGTTTTTGTGAAATCGATATTTTCAATATAACACCAATTCATCTTTCCCTTTTGTTTCATCAAAAAGTCATAATATGCTATGTAAGAAGATGTTAAAGTAAAGCAAGATAAATGATAATAAGCCTTAGCATAATGATAAGTTATGATATGCTGTGACCTAATGAATATGACGTTATATGTTTATCTTATCGTGCCATGATGATATATTCATATGCCATATAGCGTGCATAAGTAGCTCATAACATGTATATGATTTATGTATCATGATGATATGCATATGTCATGACATGTAGAGATTATATTATAGAATCATAGCATGCATGGACCTCAACATATTTTAACGGGAGAAATTCTCTGCACCCCATAGATTCGTGCAGGTATAGAGGAGACTTAGGTTCGAGCCTCATGATGGTGACATTGCACATGGGTTGGTCGGGCTAAAGCCCAAATTATCTTGTAGTCTTTTACATTATGACGATAGACTCTTATAAGAGTCAATTATGTATGACTTATAAGCATTGGAGTCATTTACTTTTATGTGGAATTATTTATGTACTATGAACCCTATGTTGGGTCTTGATGGTAGAGCCCATGTGTTAGTTATGTATCCGTTGTTATGATATTGATGTTTTATGTTTATATATAATTATATTTTCGTTGCAAAATTTTTTATGAAATTAGTTCAAGGTCATATCGCTTAGGCTTCGGCAAAATTTAAATTTGAGTCGAATTTTGGAGACGTTACATCTTCGCCTTCTCCCTGCTTACTATCTTTCTCCTCTGC
Source organism: Pontederia crassipes (assembly GCA_030549335.1). Taxonomy (NCBI): domain Eukaryota; kingdom Viridiplantae; phylum Streptophyta; class Magnoliopsida; order Commelinales; family Pontederiaceae; genus Pontederia; species Pontederia crassipes. Next base: position 1,608,359 of record CM060193.1, read on the forward strand.
ATTCTGGGGCTGCAACTGCAATTTTATTCTTCCACTTCTTCGTCTTCAAACCAGGCATGGGTTAACAGATGTTCTGTTTTCCTGTTCGTGGTATCCTGCGTCTCGGGCTTCGTTTCTCTCGTCTGTATTTTGCTCCCGGAACACCTCTTTTGGAAGACGTACATATCCTGCATGCTCGGGATGGCTGCCGTGTTGGTTCTTGACGCAGTCTTTGGTGTCTACGAATGGCCGACACGCAGAAATCGCCATGCTCGTTCTTGATTGCATCACGTAATTACGCAAAACTGGAAAGGTATCGAAAATTTTCTGAAGAGAGGCTTCTTCGACCTACTGGCCTCCTACCTTGCCACCAGACACGGCCAAGACATGATGTCCGCAGACCATCTCATTATGATTCACGTCTTCATCATATCTCTGATAGGTACATTCTTCTCCCTTATGGGGCTCATTCTACTATCTTCTTCTCCTTCTTCTTCGTCTTCTTCAAACCATGAATGGGTGAACTGCCTCATTGCTGTCCTGGTCTTCTTCTCCTCCGTCTCGGCCTTCATCTCTCTCGTCTGTATTACGCTCCCGGAGCATCTGAGGTGGAAGACATACATATCCTTCATGCTCGGATGGCTGTTGTGTTGGCACTCAACGCAGTCACCCGTGTCAAGGCATCAGGCATACATCAGCATGCTCGTTGTTTACTGCCACAGTATCGCGTGATTACCTAAAACATGAGAATAACGCATCTGCTGTTACGGCTTCAGGCAGCCAATGTTGTGATGTACTCGCGCGGTTTGCTGTTGTTAAGTTCCATTTAGTTTAACTCGTGTAAAATAAATGTTATGTACAAATGTATAATGTCCTCGAGGTACGTGTTGGTCACATAATTGGGTCTCTTTATCCCCGTTGCTTGAGTTACTATCTTGTTCGAGAAATTAATTCATCAGTATAATCTACGGTACGGTATCATTTGCCTTTGTGTCATGTTGTTTTGTTTGAATCTTCGATCCTGACAGTACATGTGTCTTATCAGTTTTGTTACGAAAAAAGGGAGAGAAGGATCACACGAAATACAGAAGAACACGAAGAAAAAAAACGGCGACGACTCTTTGTTATGAAATAATGATGATTACAAGGATAGGTCTCGGTCTAGACCCCTAGAAAGTTTATATAGACACTCTGAAGCGCCTGAGTATGTAGGGGGACCAATTGGGTTCAGATTCAAGACATTATTAACAAATCTCCACATTGACTTGAATCATCTTCAGAGCACAAAAGCACGTCACGCCGCCGCCAGTCCCATCTTGAAGCTATTACCAAGTATTTATGTTAAGCAAGTCCAAACAATGTTGAAACTTGCCATAAGGAACAGATTTGGTGAACATATCAGCTGGATTGTCTTCAGTGCCAATCTTCTTCACATTGATCCTCTTCTCAGTGCGGATGAAGTGATATCTGACATCAATGTGTTTGGTTCTTTCATGATGTACTTGATCCTTGGCTAAACATATTGCACTCAGACTGTCACAGTGCACTATAGCATGCTCCTGATGTAATCCGAGATCTCCAACTAAGCCTTTTAACCAGATGCCTTCCTTGGCAGCTTCCGTCAGTGCCATGTATTCAGCATCTGTGGTGGACAATGTAACTGATGGTTGAAGTGTAGCCTTCTAACTAATAACTGAACTGCCCAAAGTGAAGACATAACCTGTCATAGATCGTCTTCCATCAACATCTCCAGCATAATCTGAATCTGAGTACCCTGCAACCAAACACTCTTTATCACTTCTGTAGATGAGGTCAATATCAGATGTTCCTCTCAGATACCGAAAAATTCGCTTCACTGCTTGTCAGTGCTCCTTTCCTGGATCGCTCATGAACCTGCTGACAACACTCACTGCATGAGCAATGTCTGGTCTTGTGCAAACCATGGTACACATCAAACTTCCAACTACACTAGCTTATGGAACCCGAGACATGTACTCCTTTTCTGCATTTGACTTTGGTGCGAAGGCAACAGAAAGATAAACATTTGCAGCTGATGGAGTATTCAAAGGCTTCGCTCCAGACATTCCAAACCTGGATAAAATCTTCTCAATATAACTTTTCTGAGATAAGAAGAGTTTACCCTGTGCGCGATCCCTTAGAATTTCCATCCCCAGAATTTTCTGTGCTGCACAAAGATCTTTCATGTCGAATTCTGCACTGAGGAGCTTCTTCAGATTTTGAATGTCTGTCATGTCTCTGACAACAATAAGCATATCATCAACATACAAGAGCAGATAGATGGTGAAGCCGTCCTTCACCTTCTTATGGTATACACAGCAATCATAGGGACTTCGACTGAATCCCTTACTGATCATGAAGCTGTCGAACCTCTTGTACCATTGTCTGGGAGACTGCTTCAAGTCATACAGAGATTTCTTCAGACTGCAAACTTGATTCTCCTTTCCAGGAATGGAGAATCCCTCTGGTTGGCTCATAAGAATATCTTCTTCAAGTTCTCCATGGAAGAAAACAATCTTTACATCTAGTTGCTCGAGTTCTAGATTCTGATGTGCTACAAGAGCAAGTAGCATCCAAATAGAAGTATGTCTGACAACAGGTGAGAATATCTCATTGTAATCCACACATTCTTTCTGACTATAACCTTTAGCAACCAGTCGTGCTTTGTATCTCGTGCCTTCAATTCCTGGAATTCCTGCTTTCTTCTTGAAGATCCATTTACAACCAACAACCTTCCTGCCTTTAAGCAATTTGACCAGCTCTCACGTCTGATTCTTGTGAAGAGATTTAATCTTCTCACCCATAGCAGCGATCCACTTTCCAGATTCGGCACATGTGATGGCATCCCTATAAGAGGACGGCTCTAGGGACTCCATCTCTTCAGCTACCTGTAGTGCATAAGCAACCATGTCCTCGAAACCATATCGCTTAGGAGGACCTACTTCTCTGCGAGGACGTCTAGCAGTAATTGACTCCTCTCCAGGTTGCTCATCAGATTCTTCACCTTCTGGTTCTGCTTCTTAATGTGATCATTCAGCATCATCCTCATTTGGAGTGATTTCAACCTCCACCTATTTACTGACACTACCTTTAGCCTCCACCTTCAACTGAAGCATTGATGCTTCATCAAAGGTTACGCTTCTGCTGTGGATGACTTTGTGTTCTGAAGGAGACCAGATTCTGTAGCCCTTCACTCCTGCACCATATCCCATGAACACTCATTCTTTGGCCCTTGGCTCCAACTTCCTTTCACTGACGTGATAGTATGCTGGACAATCAAAAACTTTCAGACAAGTATAATCAGTAGGATTTCCTGACCATACCTCAGTTGGAGTCTTGAGACCAATTGCAGTCACCGGACTTCGATTCACCAAGTAACAAGCTGTGTTAACAGCTTCAGCCCAGAATGTCCTATTCAGGCCAGCGTTAGAGAGCATGCACCTTGCCCTCTCCAGAAGTGTCCTGTTCATTCGTTCTGCAACTCCATTCTGCTGTGGAGTATCCCTGACTGTGCGATGTCTGGCAATACCTTCATCTTTGCAGAACTGGTCAAATTCAGCAGAACAGAACTCCAAATCATTGTCAGTGCGAAGACGCTTCACTTTCTTCGACGTCTGATTTTCCACCAGAATCTTCCACTGCTTGAAGGCCTTGAAGGACTCACTCTTGTGTTTCATCATGAATACACAAGTCATCCTCGAGTAATCATCAATCACAAATAGGAAGTACTTCGCACCTCCTAATGATGGAACACGAGAGGGACCCCAACAATCGGCGTGGATGTAGTCAAATGTCGCCTTCGTCCTGTGCACTGCCTTGCCAAACTGAGACCTTCGTTGTTTGCCGAATACGCAGTGCTTGCAGAAGTTTATTTCAGATATCTTCTTCTCCCCTAGAAGACCTCGTTTGCTGAGGATATTCATCCCGTTCTGACTCATATGCCCAAGCCGCATGTACCACAGCCTGGACCTATCTGATTCGGATGAACTAGCCACTGCAGCAACGTCAGAGACTGTCTTGCCTTGTAATACATACAAGGACTTCTGTCTGACTCCCTTCAGAACCGTAGCATCACCTTTCATGACCGTGAGGATGCCTCCAGCAGCATTGATCTAACACCCTTTAGAGTCGAGGACTCCAAGTGATATCAAATTCTTTTTCAGTTGCGGAACATGACGGACATCTGTCAGCGTCCTCACAAGATTGTCATGAATCCTGATCTGCACAGAACCGATCCCAACTATCTGACAGGCTGCATCGTTGCCCATGATGATGTTTCCACCATCAATCTTCTGATAAGTTAAGAACCACTCTTTATTCGGAGTCATATGATAAGAACACCCCGAATCCAGAACCCAACTATCCTTCAGACATCCTTGAACAGAAGCAGCCAGAACCAAATCATCTTCGGAATTCCCTGTTTCATGAGCCACCGCAGCGACGGGGGCCTTCTTCTTCTTCGGACAATCTTCCTTCCAATGACTTGGTTCCTTGCAGTAATTACAGATGTCCTTCGCAGTGATCTTTTTCTTCTTGGACTTGGATTTCTTCGAATTCGAGGACTGTCCCTTCTCCACGGTTGATATCAAACCCGTGGCCTGAGTCTCTGCAGAATTTCCAGATGCCCTATGCCGAAGTTCACGAGTATGGAGACTCGATCTTACTTCTTCCAGACTTATAGTTTCCTTCCCGATAATCATAGACTGAACGAAATTTTCATATGATGGAGGAAGCGAAACTAACAGAATTAGGGCAGCATCTTCATCCTCGATCTTAACATCGATATTTCTGAGTTCCATCAATAAAGAATTTAACTGATCAAGATGTTCCTTCAGAGGGGTACCTTCCTGCATGCGGAGAGAGAACAGACGTTGTTTCAACAGCAACTTATTGGTGAGAGACTTCGTCATATATAAACTCTCGACCTCGATTATCACCTCATTCGCCAGACACAACAGGATCATCAAGTGCGCCTTCTCCTCCTGTGCCGCCAAAGTTGCGAGGTCGATCTTCTTTTCTTTGCCTTTCGAGTCTTCCTCCTTTGGCTTGTTCTTCGATACATTTGAGAGTGGCTCCCAGACTCCTTGTTGCTTCAAAAGTGCCCGCATCTTGATCTGCCACAACCCGAAATTATTTCTGCCGTTGAACTTCTCCACGCTCACGTTGTGCGACGTCATCTCCCTGCTGATCGAGAATCGTTGACAAATCCTAAGGCTCTGATACCAGTTTGTTACGAAAAGAGGGAGAGAGAGATCGCACAAAATACAGAAGAACACGAAGAGAAAAAACGACGGCGGCTCTTTGTTATGGAATAATGATGATTACAAGGATAGGTCTCGGTCTAGACCCCTCGGGAGTTTATATAGACACTCCCTTTGACAGATGATAGAAATTACATACGGACTGAGACTCTAAATAAATCCCCTGAAAATAGGACACCTATCTCGTGATAAGGAAATAAATCAAATCCGAATCACAAACAGAATACCCTTAAAAATTTTCGCTTAGGGGGCTCCGCCCCTTTGCAACCCCCGCAGGGGATCCCCCTGGATCCCCCTTGACCTCTCACAGGCTCGCTGACCGGGCAGCGAGACCCCCGTAGGAGAATTCTGCTGAAGCGTCTGATTATATGGGGGGACCAACTGGGTTCAGATTTAAGACATTATTACATGTAAGTAAAAGTCTCATAAGCCCTCCTACAGAGAAAAAAGAAAAAAAAGGGTAAGTCCATGCGAAGAAGATTAATATGGAATATTTTGGACCTTTACAACTTAGATGCCAATTTTTTTACTGGACTGGGGCTCAACGGAGCGCAGCACCTTGATTAATTGTCGCATTCATCCAAAGATCCGGCGCCGGCGCCGGCGCTGGAGGATGAGGGGGGAGATGATGCGAGCTGCGACCTACTTCCTTATGATCTTGGGGGCCTCTTAGTCTTCTCTCAATCCATGGATGTGCGCCACGTCTGGATCGCCACCCACCAAGACGAGAAGGTGACCTTTTTTCTACTGCTATTTCCTCTGCACCATTTCATGGATCCATGCTCCTATCTTTCTTCGGTCGCCAGTGGAAACTCATTGTTCTAGTCCCAATTTGTTTTTGATTAATTATCAACTATTCAATGCATTTATATGATTTAGAAGAACATTTCTAGATAATAGTACCACTACTACTACTCTAATTTCTTATTATAGCTCCCATCTGACGGAAACAGAATTATTGTTCATTCCTGAAATAGTGATGCATGTTGGAATCTAAGTTCAAACCAACCTTGAATAAAACCAAGTAATGAGATCTGTTTGATTAGATTAGTAAATAAAAGTTCAAACCAAGCTTGGTTGCCAACGAGAGGGCAGTTACTAGCCTGGGTTTGGTGGGGTTCATCTTCACACGTTGGAGAAATTGTAGTTGCGCTTGGCATCCTTCGTCTGGTCTTATTCCTATTTGTAGCTGCTTTTCAGGATTTATTTTAGATGTGTGTGGAATGAGAGGAATAGTTTGTAAAATCCATTATTCAGCTTCCTGTTTTAGAATATTTTCGTTTCTTTCCTTAGAGAGAAAATGATGACTGACGAGATCAATAGTCGTCCAACGTAATTCATATGATGAAATAACCATATAAACATAAAAACTACATGAAACTATAGGAAAAAAGAGGAAACAAGATTCACAAGCCCTGTACTCATAACTTGATCAAAGATTGAACATGATGTATGATGGTACTTGAAATAATGCTACTTACCCCCCTAAAGTTGTCATCGTGTCGGATCCAAATGATGTATGAAGGTTAACAGCATGATGGTTTTGAAACTGTGGTCAAGAGACTCAGGAATAGCTAATACACTGGCATTCCACCCATATGGAAGCTTGTCCAGAAATGCAGGTAAGCTCAATCCATCTGCCAACAGACACATATTGCACCTATGATCAAAATAAGAAGCCCCAGCAAAGATCACAGCTGATTTCTTAATTCGACACCTATCGATTTTTATTTTTTATTTTTTTAGGATGGTTTGGATACGCTTGTCAAGCGCATTCTAGAGGTGTTACACAAAACTTTCATGTTGCGCATTCTAACATAAATAACATTTTGGATGCTTGTGATTTTTAATTTAATAAATTAAAGTTGTCACATTAATTTGCAATAAGAATAAAAGTTTAGGCTTTTGTATGCGATTTTTCTATTAAAATCTTATCTACTTTTGTCTTAAATTAGTCCGTTGCTATATTTTTGTTTTAAACAAATGAACTGAGGACGATTAAATCCTATTGATGCAAGAGGAACGCGACTCAAGAACTTTGGCACGTTCTAATCGAAGCAATATTTTTAATCATCTATACGTCTGGTACATATTTCATCCCCATTTCGAATGGTTTTGTAACGTATAGTTTTATCTTAATATTAAAATTTGTGCATAATTTGTGCGTCGTGTACAAATCGGACAAGAAATGCTACTTTTTTATATGAAGTGATATTCGGAAGATTATTGAAATAGTTACCTGAGTGGTAATTGACTCCCAAGAAGTTCTCATTTAGAAATTCAACGAATCCAAGTCAACGATGACGGGGCACACACGAAAAAAATTGAGTGTTTTTTCCCATTTTTAAACTAATTTTGTTAATATTCTTTTACAATCCAAACTATTTATGAAAATTACTACAAATTCAAAGATGAACTCGTGCCGTCATAATTAAAATAACTTCTCATACAAAATATAGTAATATAAAAATTTATTTTCTATTACCACCCTAGTTATTTTCACAATCAAATTTCAAATTATAAACTTATAAGTTTTAGCATGTGAAACACACGTATTTTTAAGTTCCATCCAAATTTCTATTACCTCAATTTTCTTCATAATTATTATTAACAAAGGAATTAAGTTTACAATATTACATTTACAATTACCGTACTCAGTGATATTTAGTAATTTATTGCTGTAAAATAGGGTCATTTATTTTTTTATAGATATAACATTTTTTACTAATATCTATATAATTATGAATCTCACCCCAATAGTGTGTGAGCATTTCCATCAATCGTGATATTTGTAAATTATTATAAAATGGATTCATGTCAAAGAGAAAAAAAAAGGGGGACTTGAGGTTCGTTGCCTCCATGTTATGAAAATCGGACCGGATCGGTCGGTTCAATCGTGAATCGATCAAAAATTCGATTCGGTTTGATATTAAAATTATTTTTTATATTAAATTAGAAAAAACTGGTTGAACTAGCCGGTTGAACCAGTCAACTCGGTTCAAGTTGAATTTTAAAAAATAATATTAAAAATATAGTGAAAATAGGAAAGATAAAAAAGAAAAAAAAGAAAGAAATATAAGAAAGGTAAAAAAGGAGGAAATACGATATGTATAAAATAAATTAGAAATTAAAATAAAAAAGATAAGTATTTAATATTGAATAACATTAAAATAGAAATCATTAAAGGGCATAAAATAAAGGAGATAAAAAGGAAAGTGTTAAAGAAATAAGAATAATTTAAGATAAAAGTTATTAATATAGCATCTATCATCAATAAATAGTAGATATTAAATTAATAATAATCTATTTATATTTATATGTTAATCATTATTAAAACTTTTAATAAATAAAATATGTTATATTTATTTTTAATATTATTAATAAGTTATTAATACAATATTCATATACTATATCATGTAATTTATATTATATCTTTATAATTATTATAAATAATATTATTTTAGTAAAATTTGGTTCAATCCGATTGAATCCGATCGGACCGATCCAATCGTGACCCGGTAAGAAATCTGATCCGACCGTTGGTCCGGTTCTGAAAATATTGGTTGCTGCCATTTCATTTTTATTTAATAATCAATGACATAGCATTAAGTGTGTCATCTTTTGAGTAGTAATAACACTAGTCCCACATGGAAAATTACATAATTACTATGCTGCAGTATATTTTTTGATAAACTAGTGAATACCATCGCGCTTTGCGCGATTGAAAAATAATTTTAATATTTTTTTTCTATTGTCCTCCTTGAATATACATATTAAGTATTAAAAATATCTTACTTATTAGCAATATGAATTTAATATTTTTTTCTTATTAACAACTATAACTTTAAAAGAATAAGAAGCTTTTTAAAATTATAGAGTTTGGCTATAAGTGAAATTACCATAAAATTATCTGTCTTTATATAATTATAAATATGTGTATGCAAATGCATCTATAATACTTTTGTCGTTGTTGAATTTGCTATAATTATATTTATCTTCATGGGAGGAGGTTGGTTATGAACCATTCAAAATTGAGATATTTCTTAAACAAACAAAAAGGATAAATATAATAGGAGGAAGGGCATTCATCTGCTTCTTTACCAGAGGAGGTTGATTATGAAAGATGTTAATAGTAAATTCTCATTACACATAAGAGGAAGTAAATACTATATACAGAGAGAGAGAGAAAGAGAGAGTTAATTTATAAATACTTACTATACAATGTATAAATTGTTAGTCGTGTTCTTTTAAAATATTTTGTACAGATGCAATTTTGACATTTACCTTAACAATAAAACCTAATCTTCAGCTGACCCCTCAGGTCTCAGCTCGCGGCCATCCCTCACGTCCCCGTCGTGCGCTAGCCCTCAAGGGTCTGAAATGCTCTGACTCAAGTTGGCGTTCATGCATGCTGTGTCGCTCGCCGATGTGACCCATGCATGTTATTCTTCACTTAGGATGTTTGAACAACGCTGCTACCGAGGAGAGATACATAGCACACGAGCGCTAATGAGGAAAGAGTAAAAGACCCCAAGCCATTGCATGTGAAAATATATGCACTCAAGCAAAAAAAAAAGCACTCGAGCATAATATCCATGCTTATATTGTTATATGGACGCTCCTTCGGAGTAATCAGTGTAGAGAATTATAGATGACACCATGAGCATGAGGAAACTTGGGGCATGAGAGAATGCTTGGCATATTGCACTTTGGCATGGGAAATATATATAATGGACTACATGTGTAATGGAAATAAATAATATGGCTTATTATATTCCTGAATAACTTATTCCTTTCTCATTATAGTGGTTTTGTAATTGAAAAAATTCATAACTACTTAAATTCCTAAATAACTAACCATTTGTTGATCAGATGGTAAATACTCTAATTAAAAGCTGAGACTTTTAGGGATAGCAAGAAAGGTGCATAGGGGAGATTCTATTGTTTCGTGATGTTTTACGACGCAATTTAGTTTTAAATTAGATTTATTACGGTCGTAATTTTTTGGCCGTAATTTTCTGTTCGATACGTAATGTTCCTGGCCGAAAAGAGGGAAGAGTTTTACGGTAGTAAAGGAGGTAGAAAGAGAAAGAAAGTTTACGGCCGCGGAAAAAAAAGGGGGGCGTAACGAGAAGGCGAGATTCACGTAGAGATAGAAAGGAGTAAAAGCAAGGAAAAAAATGAGAAGGGAAAATGGATTGGCCGTAAAGAAATTAAAAAAAAAGGGTTGGAGAAGAGATTTTACGGCCGAGAAAAGGGTAGAGAGAGAAAGATGAAAAAAAAGGAAGTGAATTTACGGCCGCCAAACCAACCTGGACAAAGTAGGAGAGAGATTTAAAAAAAAGGGAAAAGAATGTTTACGACCGAGGAGTTAGGAGAGAGAGTATTAGAGAGAGAAAAATTAGGAAAAAGGTGGGAAAAGGAAATTATTTTGTTAACCTTTATGCAGAGAGAGAGAAAGAGATGAAAAAAAAGTAATATGCCATGACAAGAAGGAAAGAAAAGAAGGAAATGTTTCTTCTTTGGTTTATGATTTTTCCAACGAAATTCAACTATTGGATCTCTCGGCTGGAAAAAAAATATAATATAGAAAAATAATATAGAGAAGATACGACCGAGAGTTAGTATGTATTTTTCGGATGAATTTTAATTACATATTATCATTCCTGTTATTATATGGATTCGTTATGTATAGATTATATTATTAATTATTGTTCTGATTATTATATTATTATAATCTTTGATTTTATTGGTGACTGTATTGATTGGCCTATTTAGCTTTGGACAAGGTCTTATCTAATCTAATTGATAATTTAACAAAGATAGACATTTTAGGTAAACAAGATAAAAGTCGAAAGCTACTGGGCCTATGTTCACTGATTGCCACTAAGTTGGGACCAATTGAATTGAATTGAATGGGGCAGATAGTGTAAAAGTTATGGTTGTCCCGTGTATGGCCACTCGTCCCCCACCATACACGAACTCATTGAACTGTATCGGGCTTGTCGTGGCACTGATCCCCACTGGCCTGCATGAAAGTGGCATGATGTCTCTTAATTGACTGAGCGCTTCTCATTGAATTGAATAACTCCGAACATTGTAAATCGAATTGAATTGAATTGAAATTGGAATTGAATCGAATTGAAATTGAATTGAATGGAATTAAATCATGATCATTTGGATATATTGGCATTGAGTTAGCAATTATTATTGCCCTATTGAATTGAATTGTTATTGACCAATGACCATTGATTATTAAATTAGAAATTATTAATTGAATATTGATCTATTAATCAGGCAATTGATAATTGTTAATTGAAAAAAATTGTTATTGATTTATATTGGTCTTTTGACCATAGCTTGATATATTATCATATTGATAAATTGTTAATTGGTTATTGTATTGACTGCTCAATTGACTCATTATTGATTTTTACCTTATTTTTTATTGAGCATATTTATTGTCTTTTAGACCCTACGTATTGAATATTTTTATATTCATGGATATTTTTCTATACTTGGATCCGTGCAGGTGAGAGAGCTATAGATGATGGTCCTGCGAGTGGCTACGCTCAGTGACAAACAAATGTTGCACGTGGCATTAGATCTAGTTATTTAGTTTTTAATATTTCCACACTTATTAGAATTGTAAAATCATGAATGTTTTAGCATTTTGATTATTATGGATTAGTAGTTATTATTTTTGAAAAGTCTTTCGCATTTATTATTTTCATTCCGCAAAAAAAATTATAGAAGATTGAGTAGCGCCTCTGGGACGACTCTGAACACGTGAAAGTCACGTGGATCTCGAGGCGTTACATAAGATCCAAAAAGCTAGTGGGAATGGTGTATCAATGAGTTATAAAAAAAACCTCATAAAGAATAGAAGAAAAGCTGAAAGAGAAGCCTCTGCATAGCTTTATATATCCAGAAAAAAATGAGCAAATACCCAAGCAGCTTCTTGTATGACTCATACAGTATGGACGATGGAGTGATATCCAGACCTTGGATTATTGATGAAGCCTTTTCAAGTCCCCCAACTCACAAAACTTAAGACGCAAATTATTATTTTTTTCTCTGAGTGGATTCTGCAACGAATCATAACATTGTGTTGGAAGACACAATTCTAAGTAATAACATGGAAGAGGGATGCTGAACTTTGTTACCATGACCCTAAAATCCTTGACCAGCAAAGCAAGAGACAGAAGACTGGGCGGTTGTGGTCACACATTCTTGTTGTCCTTCTCACCGATGGGAGATACAAGGGGAAGGGTAGAAGGTGCCTGTCCCTTGAAGCTGCCATCAGTGAGTTCCTGACGGCCTTCTTCAGTGGTGGTTGCTGACTTTGCAGTGTGGACGCCGCCGCCGCCCCCACCATCAGGTTGTGCCTGAGCTCTGATCCTTTTAGTGTTGAGCAGAGCTGAGCAGTTGCAGTTGGCACTGGAAATGGGAACCAACTCTAGGGAGCATAAGAGCTCGGAGCTGCATGGAAGAGGCGCAGGGTCTACATTGTTTAGTGGAGGTAGTGGAGAGGATGAGAGAAGAAAGGGAATGCAAACTGAAAGAGACGTATGGAGCATCAGCGGGGATAGTGGCGGCGGCGGAAGAATGAGCCAAGCAGAGCAGTTGTTTGGGTTATCGGTCGTGGATCAATGGTTGCTTGGAGCCATATGACCTTCTTTAAGGCTTGGAAGGTTGGAACTTGGAAGTTATGTTAGGAAAATAACTTCTCTGCACTAAGAGTGCAAGTGGATTAGAAAAATAAGAGAACTTACCGCTTATGTAGTGTAGAACACCCCAAAGCACTCCGCTGCTTCGTTGCATCGTTCAAGGCCATCGTCGCTGGCTCATCCAGAGCCTAAACTTGGCTACAAAACTGACAGACCGATCACAAACTCAAAACCATTGGGAACTAAAATGTCAGCAGAAAAGAAGGAGGTTTCGGAGGCTCATTTGAACGCGATGGAGCAGAGGACCCTGAGCGATGCCTAGAGCTGCGTCCGGAGGTGGGCAGCAGCGGACGCGGAAACACTGCACTGAAGGTTCATTGCCTTGGAAGAGAGGCCGAAAGGGAGAGTTGCCGCGCTGCGAAGGCTGAGGAGACGTCGGCCAAGGCCATGCAACAAAGGTTGGAGAAGAGTATCGTGGGAAGAAAAAGAAGAGAGGGAAGAGAGAGATGGAGGAGGAGGGGCAGGGTTCTCACAATAAATTATAAGATAGGAAAAAATAACGGGCACGTTAAACAATTCTTATTATGGAATCATTTCAAATTCCATAATAAGCTTTAAACTGCTCTTATAATGAGATCACTTCGGTGAGTGGATTAAATAGATGGATGGACGTTGGAGTTACGGGAAGTAAAAATTATATTAATGAGTGAGTGGAGGTTACATAGAAGGTGAAAGATCTAATCATATCTATGTATGTTGAAATGTATAAAAAATTCATAACACTTGGAAAAAGAGATAATATGAAATCTTGCAATGCATCAGCTTTATATATATATATATATATATATATATATATATATATATATGATTGGTCCCAACTTTGAGTCATTTTCAAATTGGTCTTCCAACTTCAATCTATAACCAGAACATTCCTCATCTTTTATTTTCTTGCACGATTAGTCATCTTGACCGGTGATAGTAAGTTTCTCGATTGTCTTGCGTACGTGACCGACATGTGAGACATTTCTCTCTCGTTCACGTTATTTAAATCATCCACGTATGCACGTCGGCGTAAAAGGCAAAATTGTTTCCCGTTATAATATATTATATTATCAAATCCCTTTTCATATGTGGTCCTTTCCCTCAAAAGTTGAAACCCTCCCCCCCCCCCTTTCTTAGGCAGCGGTGATCTTGACAAGTTGCGGCGATCTCGGCAGCCGACGATCTATTTGGTGGCGAAGTTTGCGTCCGTTGCTAGGATTGTCGAAGGTTCCAGATGGCTGTCATCGGGGTTGCAGTTTTGTTGAGGATCGCTCGGAGCGCTGCGTGTAGTCGTCGCCAAAGTCATAGGTAGGAAAACATAGGTTATGCTATGGTTTTCGTCGACATTCAAGTTTTTTTCGTCGATTTTGTACTGATTTGTCTTTGAAACTAGGGTTTTCTATTGTTGTTTTGTTTGATCTCGAGTAGTGTCAATGGGCAAGTGCAAGAATCCTTTAAGGAGATGCGGATGTGGGGAGGAAGAAGTAATTAGGACTTCTTGGATCGGAATCAATCCTAGACGCATGTTTTACGAATGTCGAAACTATGGAGTGTCTGTCTATCACTCAACATATTTTGTGAAATTCGTACTAATTACACGTTCCTCTTTATCATGTGACTACTTCGATTGAGTGGATCCTTCTATCGACAAAGTAAACATCATCAGACTTTTGAGTAGGATGAAAACTTTGGAGACTGCAATCGACTCTCAGAAGGGAAAAATGGTCAAGTAGAGGATGAAATTGAATCACAGAGGAAGAACTACATGCAACTTATTAGGAAGTTGATAGCATTATGTTTGGTCTTGTTCTAATGTATCTCTTCAAATAATGATTAAGTTGTATTTTACCAGTTGAAGTGTTGCATTAGGTAACCGAACAAGAATGTTTTACCACTTCAAGTTGTATGTCGAACATGAATGTTCAAATGTATGTCGTTGAATTATTTTGCCAGTTCTAATGTATGTCGTCCCAAATTATTAGAACGAAGCATGTTGAATAGCATTGTGTATTCTGTCGTGCCATCCGTTCTACATCTATTAGGCATTTTGTATTATGTTGTGCCATACAGATTTGTTGAACATCTGTATTTTGAAGTCACGAAGTTAGTATTTAACAATTTGAATTGTTGAAGCCACAAAGTTGGAGACTAGCTGTGAAAGAAAATCAAATATGAGAGACGTTT
The DNA here is from genome assembly GCA_030549335.1 of Pontederia crassipes. Taxonomy (NCBI): domain Eukaryota; kingdom Viridiplantae; phylum Streptophyta; class Magnoliopsida; order Commelinales; family Pontederiaceae; genus Pontederia; species Pontederia crassipes. The sequence continues at coordinate 1,623,513 of CM060193.1, forward strand.
TGGTTACTATCTTGAAATTGGGGACCGTTTTTAAAACGACTCAAAGTTGGGGGACCATTCGTGTAAATCACCTAACAAACATTACATTGGAAGATAACATTCATTTAACAAACATTACATTGGAAGATATGTTTGGGATTACATTGCAAGATAATATTCAGCTAACAAAATGCTACACCATGAGATTAGTTCGTACATCATACATCCTGAATAACATGCTACCTAGCACATGTTTTCATCAATGTTACAACTGTTCGAACTCCTACAACTTCACTCTCTTTTCTCAAAATACAACCAATGTTTTGAAGTACTGCCAAAATATAATAATTTTCACTAAATAAAAGTTTTCAACTCCTAGCTTTCCTTTTCCTCTTCTTTTGACTGAGAATACTCCGGATGTACACTTGATCTTTGGGTCCCTCGCATGCTGGGTTCAAATCCTTTTGATCTTTTTTTCTACAAATTGAAAATCATTAATTAAAAGAGTAATCATAGAAAAACTAGCCTAGATAGTAAAAAAATATACTTGATGTACTTGAGTAATGATTAGTTAATAGTAAGTTTAAATTTTTAGCCTATTGCATTAGATTTTAAATTGGTTAATTATATTTTAAAGCAACAAAAAATTGTCTAATTATAAAATAGGCTAAAAATTTAAACTAACTTACTATCAAAGTTATAGAAAATATTTTAATTTTTAATCTTTTATTTTTTATGACTTGTCTATGTAATGATCACTGAATTATTATTTTTAGTAATAATACAATAATATGCTACGTTTATAGCTAATTTTAAAAATAAAATTTTATGTTAGATTTGATACTTAAATCAAAGTTCGTTACGTTTTATGCAAAAAATAAAAGTTCAGGCTAGATTTGAGAATAAATCGAAAGTTGAGACTTTTTTATGCAATTTATCTTATTTTTAATAATTATATAATACTAGTGATGTCATACTAAGTTATTTTATTATATTTCACTCATGAATTTTCTCTTAGTCTACTTTTACTTCTCCTCTCATTAATTATTTCTTAAAATTAATTTTTTATATAATTAAAATTCTTGCATTTTGCATAATTTTCTAATCTTAATTTCTTATTTTTATTTTAAATTTAGAGATGACTGATTTTTTTTTAAATCCCAAAATCAAGGTCACTAATAGATTATTATTATTTTATTATTAAGAGTAACTTCCTTATTTTTCATCTTTGCTTTCCTTTGTTTTCCAATTAATTTTTTAATCTCCTATGATTTGGACTTCATATCATGAATTGGTTTATTTGTTTCTTTTTACTTTTCAGATTTCATTTGAATACTTTCCTTTTGATACTATTTATTTCCTTTTAAAATAAAAAACTTAAAAAATCGGTTGAACCAAAATGGCATGTTCAACCCGGTATTTTTGGTTCATACCGGTTTTTTTATCAAAACCAATTTTATACATATAACGAACTGAATAGACAACCGGTTCGCATTTAAACCAGTATGACCGGCCGGTCCGATTCTGAAAATATTATTCGTATGTACATCCCTGTATATTCCCTGCTACAGTATTAATTAACAACTACAGTAATACCCATAGGACTACTACTCTTTATATATAGTACCCCCCATTATCTATTCTTATCATTTTAACAGAAGTGTTAATTTGTTTTTCGACCAGGGCTATATGCTTCTACAGAATTGGGCATGTTTCAGATTTGTTCCTCATCATATAGATCCAGGTAAGCCTATTGCAATCATCAACTATAGTGAAAAAAATTATGACCAAAATATGTTGGCTCTTTATCCCAAACATCCATATGCAACAAATGAAATATACATGTTCATTTAAAATGTTGTGTATCTATAAACGACAATTTTGTTTGTCTTCCAGGTGGACAGACCTTACAATGAAAATTTGATTGAATATTACAAGACTGTAAAGGAGGTACTAATAATAAGTTCTTTAAGGGTGGATGTCCTAATGACCTTAAAGGAGGCCGAGTTCTTAGGGCAAATAGTTGATTTTGTACATTGATTTACAGGATGATATGATTGTTAATCATTGTCGATAATTTAACATCCCTGATTTTAGTATGATCCTAGATTGTCATCACATTGATTATTACTGTTATTACACCAAATTATGATATTGATTATGATCTATTGACCTCATTATTGATTGATCCTTATCAAATTGTTGTTGTATCCAATTGATTATCATCATATCTAATCATATCATTAATTAATATATTGATTTAGTGATTTTTTATTAGGTCATGTTTAACTTAAGAAAATTTGTTAAATATAGACATCTTAAGTAATTAATATAAAAGTTGAAAATTGTTGGACCCATGTCTATTGATTGCTATTGAGACTGATTGAGCCTTCGGGCTAATTACATTTTTGGTCTAATTCGACCTTCGGGCTAGGGGTGTTCACCAGGTTAAGTCGACCCGGTGAACCCAACGACCCGACCTAGTTTGGATCGGATCGGGTTGGTGGTCAGGTCGGACCCGACCCGACCAGGGTCTGATCGAGTACGAGTTGGAAAAATCCAACCCGAGTCGATTCGACCCGACCCGATGACCCGATTTTTTATTTTTTTATTTTTTTATTTAAATCTAGGCCGATGTTTGCTTTAAAAATATTTTAAAAAATCAATTAAAATGTTTTAAATACATAAATAATATTTAAATAATTATAAAATTTATTTTGTGCTTTAAAATAAATATTAAATAATTTTTTATATTTAGAAAATATAAAATCAATAAGAAAAAAAATTAAAAAAAAGGAAAATTGGGTGGTCGGGTAACCGAACCATCCGACCCGAACCGAATCAGATTTGGCCCCCATGCGCAGTCCGACCCGACCAGATTTGATCGGGTCGGGTCAGATTTGTTCGCGGGTCGGGTCCAACCCGACCCGTGAACACCTCTACTTCGGGCTAACTGCGCTTACGAGATGATAGGGCCTTCAGACTAATATTGCGCCTTCGGATTGATAGGGCCTTCGGACTAATATTGCACCTTCGAGTTGATGGGGGTCTTGAGACTAATATTGCGCCTTCGGGCTAGTAGAGCCTTCGGGTTGATAGAGCCTTCATGTTGATAGGGTCTTATGGCTAATTGCACCTTCGGACTGATGAATAATTGAATTGAATTTGGCAGATAGCGTAAAAATTATGATTGTTCTAGGTGGTCCTTCGTTCCCCATCATACCCGAACTGACATGAAGTAACATGGTGTCCTCTAATAATAAAGAAGTCTCGTATTACGTCCGAAAGGATTGATTGTAACTCCAATATTGAATTGATAATTGAATTAAATCAAATCGAATTGTTAATTGAATTGCAACCTAGTGGCTAATGGACAATTGATTTCGTCATTGGCTGATGGATAATCGAATTGCGCCTTTATGGTTCATGGATAATAAACTATGAACTTTATGCTTGATAGATGAATTATTAATAACATTGAATTGATAATTGTTTATACTGTTTCACCAAAATATTCTTTTCAATGGGTATGGACGATTTATAGAATATTTTGCTTACATGACAAATTATTAAAAAAATAAAATGATAAAATAATATTAAAATAAAAGTATAATGATTTTTTTTTAAAATAGAAGGGGGGTGATGCCCCCTCCTCTCTCTCCGGCCACCAACGACTTTGCCGGCAAGAGGAGTGTTGATGGTGCCCCCTCGCTGATGAGTAGCTCTCCACCATCCCCCGCCGACGAAGCAACTCCCCCCTCATTCGTGATTCACCTAGCAGCATTGGCGAGCACCCTGCCCCCACCCCCCACCCCATTCGTGAACTCGCCGCACCCACCCCGCCGACCAAACCACCACCCCGCTCTCCTGTTCGCGAGCCTACTGCACGTAAACAACCCCCCTCCGGCCAACCAATCCTCCAAGCATTCCCCCGCAATCGCCAGCCAGTAGCATCCGCATTTCCCCAGCGTTCTCAATCGTGCCCCTCCCCACGCCCCTTTCCCTCACCCATTCTGCCGGCCAGCAGCCCTCCCCCAGCCGCCCCTCCGCAGCTCCTCCTTTTTTTATTTTTTTAATTATTATATTTTTAACAGTATTTTATTTTTTAAAATGATGGCATGTCAAATAAATGCTCGCACGAAGAAAACAAAACACGTTGTGGGGGCGCCACGTCAATTTAGTAATCGAAAAATGGTGGATCACAATAGTTGGTGAAATAAAGTTGGAGAGAAGCATTGAGAAAATGTTGAATGATATTTAATATAATTTATCCTCCTGCAAGTGATGTGTCCATACCCCGTAGTTGATGAAATAAAGTTGGAGAGAAGCATTGAGAAAATGTTGAGTGATATTTAATATAATTTATCCCCATGTGTCCATACCCGCGTAACTGTCCATACCCCGTGTAATTTATCCCCCTGAAAGTGGTGTGTCCATAGTCCATACCCCGTGTAATTTATCTCCCTGAAATGTATTTGCTCCCGTCGATGGGAGATGCGTTGCTATCCCTGAACATCCCTCTCAGGGTGGAAAACAAAGAATAGAGAAACTGTAGTTTTTAACAAAGAATAGCAAAGGACCAAAGGGACCAACACCAACAATGAGGAACTTTTTATTTATACACGCGGCAAACTTATAAGGTTCTCGCAGTCATAGAAGCTTATTTTTCTTTTACTGTCGATGGCTTCTCCTTGCTTTTTCTTTGGAGTTTCGGAGGAATTTCTCAAGAGCGGTTTCGACTTCCTCCTGAAGTCGAGTCACGGCCAAGCTCTGTTGGCGGTCGATCACCTGTGCATAGCTCACATCTTCGTCCTGTCCCTACTGGGTACGCTCTTCTGTGGGTTCATTTTGAGGCGCAGGCTGCTGCTCCACTCTACTAGTAGTGAATGGATTAATGTATTCTTGGTTGAGGCTTTTCGTTTTTCGGCATCCGTTTCCCTCTTCTGTTTTCCCCTGCCGGAAGATATTGGTTGGAAGGTTTACTCATTCCTCATCTTCCCAATGGCTTTTGTGTTGATACTCAAACCAGTCACCGACCGTATCACAACATCACGGCGCAGACATCATCAGCATGTTCTGCCCCTCTATCGCACCGCACCTCCTGATTACTCCGAATCAACTACTCCGCTCTTCTGGATTCATTCATTATGTCTGTACTCTGTCTTTTTTTTTGTTTTTTATGTCAAGCTGTTCATTCTCACTTGTACCTATTTTTTCAAGACAAAATCATCGTTTACTTTGTTAGGTTAAATAAAATATATTTTTTCTGTTTAGTCAAGAGAAAATGAATATGTTAATTTTTTTTCTCTATTTAATTGTGTTATTTTCTAGTCTTCCGCACTCTCTTCTACGCCTTAATTGTTTCTGGTAAATATTAATTCATTTCGATAGATACAGTGCAGAATTAAAAGTATATTAGGGCCGGGATTACGGGGAAGAGCCCCAATTTTGTATTGGGCTCAACACTGGCCTTCATACTGTTTACAGCCCTTCGACCCATAAAATAAAAGTGTAATTAATCAAATTTTTTTTATTTTTAAGACTAATATGTCAAGAAATATTTGAAAGAAACTCTTTGAAAATGTATTTTCCGAGTGTCCTTCACCAGAAAGAATCACATATTACTTAAATTTTGTAAAGATGATGGCGACTTATTAAATATTCCACGGGAATTAATTGACTTATTAAAGTTTGTAGCATCACATATATTAAATAAAATGCACCAGAGTACTTTTGCATCTGAAATACCAACTAATTAAGAAGTTGGCAACTCATCTCTTCCCCCTCGGACTCATGAGTATATGCTATGTTGGTCATCTCTATTTACTTGGCTTCAATCTTTGCATCAAATTTGGTTTTATCAACAGAGGTTAATTAGACAGAGCTTGGTGGTTTCTGTCGCCGTGTGCATGGATGTACATGAAGAAAGTTATTACCCAAAATAAGGTCTATATATACTTAAAATCATAAGCAATTATACTTTTTTGTGCATGCATCGGCGGCGGCTGCGTGCTGGCAACAAAGATGGAGGAGAAAGGTCGCGGATGATTTTGTGTGAACCGATGGCTTTGTGTATCCAATCTCAACCCTCCAAACAGAATTATTATAAATCACTCTAAGCGAAAACTATAAAATTAATACAAATCCGAATTGTGTTTTCCATATGCGTAGTATCCCACAACAAAATGGTAATGAGAATTAGTGAAGTTATTGCAATATTGAAAAAGGATGATTAATTGTTACAACTTAATGGGTAATGCAGGGAGAAGGAGAAATATTAAACCTTTGTGAGAAACTATTTTAATTAATGATTCAATGATAAGCAGTTTAACTTTAAACATACTAAAAGCTAAAAGTATAATAAAATAGAGTTCTAAGATGAGCCACTAAATCTTGATGTCTGAATTCACTTTTTGGTACATTTAATTAAATGAGGAAGGGTTGACGCATTCCTTCTAAAAATACAAGAGACGTGCGCCACAGGACATTAATTCTCCAAAGCTCCTGCCTCTTGCTTAGCTGAAAGTTAAGACCATCAATGCTACTTTTTAAGTTTTACAATAGGAATTAATGAGCGTGCGACGCCTTACCGAAATCTCATGGTGCGACGTCTCGAGCGCTGACGTTGGATATTTAAGATTCTTAAGTACTGATATAATAGTTTTTCCATGATTTAAGATTCTTTTATCATATTCTGAAACTATTATTTGATATTTTTAAAGTTTTTGTGCTTCATTTTGTATGTTGTTATCAAATAAAATGTATTTATATTATTTAATTCAGTATCTAAAAAATATTTTAATGATTATTGATAACAGAAATGACCAAGTATTAATAAAAAATAGATAAAACTAATTTATTAAATAGGCTTAACATCTACTAGTAGTCTTAAGATTGTTGACGAACAATAAATAAATAGACTCCGTAGGTAATTTGCATCGGATGGCCCAAATACAAAATTTAATTTCTTTTGTACATGAGTCAAAGAATTTCGTTACTATAATAATTTTCAATGGCTAAGATCATATATAATATGTAAAATAGCGAGTCAAATATCAGATCTGATCAAATTCATTAGCGTCTGCGTTAATAAGGCTTCATCTATGCGCAGAATGGCCCAAATAAAATTTAAGGAACTAACGGTTTAGATTAAAACAACTCAGGGGTGCGATGGTCAAGATAAATAAATGGCTACTCTTCAAATCTTCTCCAAAACAAAATAAATGGCGAAAGGTCACATATTTCTTCGCCGGCGGTTGCACCGGCTCGCACTCCTCCTTCCTCGAGTAAACAGAGTTTATAAATTTGGAGATGATTTTCATAAATGAGAAGACGTATTATTTAATTTTTTAATTAAAATTTCTTTTTAAAGTTGTATATGTTTATCGCTTAATTTTTAAGTTATATATATTATATATATGATACATGCCTGAATAAGAAAAAATAATGTGAAACGATTATGCAAAAATATGATACAGAGAAATGAACATTTGATGTTGAATTCAGTATATTTTTTTGTAAATTTAAATGAGACTATCTAATAAAAAGATGTCTCTTAAATATGATATTATAATTTGATTCGTGTAAAAGAAAAAAAACTGCATGTTCGACGGGGAGCAAGACGGCGACATGCAATTAATGCTGGGGGAGGCTTCCATCTTCCCCCTCTACGCATAATTTAAGAGAGATTTTCGATAGAGAGATTAAATAACAGCTCTTCTGAGCATTTTTTTTATTGATCAAATTTCTAAGTAATGTCAATAATTTAATTCAATATATTATTCGCAAGTTGAAAATTGACATTAAATCTAATTAATTCAATTAAATTCATTTTTATCGTATTTTTGGCAAATGAATCTTGCAACAGAATATTTTATTTTTTTAAAAAGAATTAAATTCGAGACGAAATCAGCTTTTCACTCTTCCTTTTCTACACCATTTTTCTTAAGTCATTCGAATGGTTTTGACTCCATGAGAGAACGTTGTGAACACTTTCTGTTACGAAAAGAGGGAGAGAGGGATCGTACGAAACACAAAAGAACATAAAGAGAAAAAACGATGGTGGCTCTTTGTTATGGAATAACGATGATTACAATGATGGGTCTCTGTTTAGACCCCAAGGAAGTTTATATAAGCACTCCCTTTAACAGATGATAGGAATTACATACGAACTGAAACTCTAAATAAATCCTCTGAAAATAGGACATCTATCTCGTGATAAGAAAATAAATCAAATCCGAATCACATACAGAATACCCCAACAGGGGGGATCCCCCTGAATCCCCCCCTTGATCCCCCACAGGCTCGCTGATCAGGCAGCGAGACCTCCGTAGAGGAATTCTGCTGAAGCGTCTGACTATGTAGGGGACCAATCAGGTTCAGATTCAAGGCATTATTAACAAATCTCCACCTTGACTTGAATCATCTTCAGAGCACAAAAAATTTCAATACTATGCCACGCCGTCGCCAACCCCACCTTGGGGCTATTACCAAGTATTGATGTTAAGCAAGTCCAAACAATGTTGAAACTTGTCATGAGGAACAGATTTGGTGAACATATCAGCTGGTTGTCTTCAGTGTCATCTTCTTCACCTTAATCCTCTTCTCAGTGTGGATGAAGTGATACCTGACATCAATGTGTTTGGTTCTTTCATGATGTACTTGATCCTTGGCTAAACATATTGCACTCAAACTATCACAGTGCACTATAGCCTGCTCCTGATGTAATCCGAGATCTCCAATCTAAGCTTTTTAACCAGATGCCTTCCTTGGCAGCTTCTGTCAATGCCATGTATTCAGCCTTTGTGGTGGACAATATAACTGATGGCTGAAGTGTGACCTTCCAACTAATAACCGAACTACTCAAAGTGGAGACATAGTCTGTCATAGATCGTCTTCCATCAACATCTTCAGCATAGTCTGAATCCGAGTACCCTGCAACCAAACACTCTTTATCACTTCTGTAGATGATGTCAATATCAGATGTTCCTCTCAGATACCGAAAGATTCGCTTCACTGCTTGCCAGTGCTCTTTTCCTGGATCGCTCATGAACCTACTGACAACACTGACTGCATGAGCTATGTCTGGTCTTGTGCAAACCATGACATACATCAGACTTTCAACTACACTAGCATATGGAACTCGAAACATGTATTCTTTCTCTGCTTCTGATTTTGATGCGAAGGCAATAGAAAGATGAACATTTGCAGCTGATGGAGTATTCAAAGGCTTCGCTCCAGACATTCCAAATCTGGATAAAATCTTCTCAATATAACTTTTCTGAGATAAGAAGAGTTTACCCTGTGTGCGATCTCTTAGAATTTTCATCTCCAAAATCTTCTGTACTGCACCAAGATCCTTCATGTCGAATTCAGCACTAAGGAGCTTCTTCAGATTTTGGATGTCTGTCATGTCTCTGACAGCAATAAGCATATCATCGACATACAAGAGCAAATAGATGGTGGAGCCGTCCTTCACCTTCTTATGATATACACAGCAATCATAGGGACTTCGATTGAATCCCTTACTGATAATGAAGCTGTCGAACCTCTTGTACCATTGTCTGGGAGACTGCTTTAAGCCATACAGAGATTTCTTCAGACTGCAAACTTGATTCTCCTTTCCTGGAATGGAGAATCCCTCTGGTTGGCTCATAAGAATGTCTTCTTCAAGTTCTCCATGGAGGAAAGTAGTATTTACATCTAGTTGCTCGAGCTCTAGATTCTGATGTGCTACAAGGGCAAGTAGCACCCTGATTGAAGTATGTCTGACAACATGTGAGAATATCTCATTGTAGTGCACACTTCTTTCTGACTATAACCTTTAGCAACCAGCCGTGCTTTGTATCTTGTGCCTTCAACTTCTGGAATTCCAGCTTTCTTCTTGAAGATCCACTTACAGCCAACAACCTTTCTGCTTTTAGGCAGTTTGACCAGCTCCCACGTCTGATTTTTGTGAAGAGATTCCATCTCCTCACCCATAGCAGTGATCTACTATTCAGATTCGGCACATGTGATGACATCCCTATAAGAGGACGGTTCCAGGGACTCCACCTCTTCAGCTACCTGTAATGCATAAGCAACCATGTCCTCGAAACCATATCGTTTAGGAGGACCCACTTCTCTGCGAGGACGTCTAGCAGCAATTGACTCCTCTTCAGGTTGCTCATTAGATTCTTCACCTTCTGATTCTGCTCCTTGTTGTGATCCTTCAGCATCATTCTCAGTTGGAGTGATTTCAACCTCCACCTATTTACTGATGCTACCTTTAGCCTCCACCTTCAACTGAAGCACTGATGCTTCATCAAAGGTCACGCTTCTGCTGTGGATGACTTTGTGTTCTGAAGGAGACCAGATTCTGTAGCCCTTCACTCATGCACCATATCTCATGAACACTCCTTCTTTGGCCCTTGGCTCCAACTTCCCTTCACTAACGTGATAGTATGCTGGACAACCAAAAACTTTCAGATAAGTATAATCAGCAGGATTTCCTGACCATACCTCAGTTGGAGTATTGAGATCAATCGCAGTCGCCGAATTTCGATTCACCAAGTAGTAAGCCGTGTAAACAGCTTCAGCCCAGAACGTCCTATTCAGACCAGCGTTAGAGAATATGCACTTTGCCCTCTCTAGAAGTGTCATGTTCATTCGTTCTGCAACTCCATTCTGCGATGGAGTATCTCTGACTGTGCGATACCTGGCAATGCCTTCATCTTTGTAGAACTGGTCGAATTCAGCAGAACAGAACTCTAAATCATTGTCATTGCGAAGACGCTTCACTTTCTTCGACGTTTGATTTTCCACTAGAACCTTCCACTGCTTGAAGGCCTTGAAGGACTCACTCTTGTGTTTCATCATGAATATCCAAGTCATCCTCGAGTAGTCATCAATCACGGACAGGAGGTACCTAGCACCTCCTAATGATGGAACACGAGAGAGACCCCAACAATCAGCGTGGATGTAGTCGAGTGTCGCCTTCGTCCTGTGCACTGCCTTGCCAAACTGAAGCCTTCGTTGTTTGCCGAATACACAGTGCTTGCAGAAATCAATTTCAGATATCTTCTGACCTCCCAGTAAACCTTGTTTGCTAAGAATATTCATCCCGTTTTGACTCATATGCCAAAGACGCATGTGCCACAGCCTGAATCTTTCTAATTCAGATGAACTAGACACTGCAGCAACACCAGATACTGTCTTGCCTTGCAATATATACAAGGACTTCTGTCTGACTCCCTTCAGAACCGTAGCATCACTTTTCATGACCGTGAGGATGCCTCCAGCAGCATTGATCTGACACCCTTTAGAGTCGAGAACTTCAAGTGATATCAAATTCTTCTTCAGTTGCAAAACATGACGGACATTTGTCAGCATCCTCACAAGATTGTCATGAGTCCGAATCTGCACAGAACCGATCTCAGCTATCTGACAGGTTGCATCGTTGCCCATGATGACGTTTCCACAATCAATCTTCTAATAAGTTGATAACCACTCTTTATTTGGAGTCATATGATAGGAACACCCCGAATCAAGAACCCAAACATCCTCTAGACATCCCTGATCAGAAGCAGTCAGAACCAAATCATCTTCAGAATTTTCTGTTTCCTGTGTCACCGCAGCGACGAGGGCCTTCTTCTTTTTCGGATAATCCTTCTTTCAATGACCTGGTTCCTTGCAGTAATTACAAATGTCTTTCGCAGTGATTTTCTTCTTCTTCGGCTTGGATTTCTTCGAATTTGAGGACTATCACTTCTCTGCCGTCGATATCAAACCCGCGGCCTGAGTCTCTGCAGAATTTCCAGATGTCCTATGCCGAAGTTCACGAGTATGGAGACTCGATCTTACTTCTTCCAAACTTATAGTTTCCTTCCCGATAATCATAGATTGAACGAAATTCTCATATGATGGAGGAAGCGAAACTAACAGAATTAGGGCAGCATCTTCATCCTCGATCTTAACATTAATATTTCTGAGTTCCATCAATAAAGAATTTAACTGATCAAGATGTTCCTTTAGAGGGGTACCTTCTTGCATGCGGAGAGAGAACAGACGTTGCTTCAACAACAACTTGTTGGTGAGAGACTTCGTCATATATAGACTCTCGAGTCTCAACCACAGACCGGTCGCCTTTTCTTCATCTGCGATCTCGATTATCACCTCATCCGCTAGACATAATAGAATCATCGAGTGCGCCTTCTCCTCCTGTGCCGCCAAAGTTACGAGGTCGATCTCCTTTTCTTTGCCCTTCGAATCTTCCTCCTTTGATTTGTTCTTCGACACGTTTGAGAGCGGCGCACAGACTCCTTGTTGTTTTAGAAGCGCCCGCATCTTGATCTGCCACAATCCGAAACTGTTCCTGTCGTTGAACTTCTCCACGCTCACGTTGTGCGACGTTATCTCCCTGCTGATCGAGAATCGCTGATAAATCCTAAGGCTCTGATACCAGTTTGTTACGAAAAGAGGGAGAGAGGGATCGCACGAAACACAGAGGAACACGAAGAGGAAAAACGACGGTGGCTCTTTGTTATGGAATAACGATGATTATAATGATGAGTCTGATCTCAAGGGAGTTTATATAAGTACTCCCTTTAACAGATGATAGGAATTACATACGGATTGGGACTCTAAATAAATCCTCTGAAAATAGGACACATATTTCGTGATAAGAAAATAAATCAAATCCGAATCACATACATAATACCCCTAAATAATTTTGCTCAGGGGACTCCGCCCCCTTGCAACACCGCAGGGGGATCCTCCTGGATCCCCCCTTGACCCCCACAGGCTCGCTGACCGGGCAACGAGATCCTCGTAAAAAAATTCTGCTGAAGTATCTGACTATGTAGGGGACAATCAGGTTCAGATTCAAGGTATTATTAACTGATGCATGCAAAATACAACATATTTTAGTTAATTATTTTAATTAAATTTTCTATAATTTGATCATGGCATGCATCATTTTTAGTCACTTTTAATCATAATTCCGGATTTATCAATTTTAATTATTTAAAATCGCTGAATATTTTAATTGTGGATAGATTAACTATATTTTGATAATTATTTGTAGGAAAATTCGAATCTCGGCCGAAATTCAAAGAAATTCCTTACGGCCGAGATTTGGCTTTACACCCAAGTTGTTACGGCCGAGATTCAAAAGGAGTAACGAGATTTAATTCTTTGTTACGGCTAACATTTGAAGGCGTAAAGATAAATGTTTTTATCTTTTGGGCGTAACAGAAGAAATTCCTTCCTTACGGCCGAAATTCGGAGGCGTAATGGCATGAAGATGAAGGGCGTAACAAGATAAAAATAAGTTTATCTTTGGGCGTAACAAGACATTTGAAGGCGTAAAGATAAAAGGATTTTTATCCTTTGGGAGTAATGGAAAGAAGATAAAATATTTTCCTTACGGCCGAGACTCTTTGGGCGTAAAAAGATAAGAAAGATTTATCTTTGGGCGAGTTGATAAAATGATTTATCTTTGGCCGAGTTTAAAGTTAACCGTACGATGTTACAGCCGAGATTAAATTGAAGGTCGTCCGCACCCTATAAATACGTGAAGAATCCATCATTTCAATGGGTGCTCTGAAGTTCAGGTTTCTTCCACGGCGAGTCGTGAGCTCTGCAGGCTACGACCAAGAGGAGAGAGGTGCGACGGCTGGAAGTTGTTCGTGACCCTGATCAAGTCCGAGAGGCTGCCCGACTGTCTGCCCGTGATCCGAAGCTTCGACTTTTGTCTATTTGGGTGTAATTCTTCCAATTATTATTACTTTATTGTTATCTCTCCAAAATTTCTAGGATGAACTCCATATTTTTATTTATTTCATTTTAGGAGATTATTATTGAAGGGAAATTATTTGACCATATATTATTTATTTTAATCTTTTCTGATCAATTAATTAATTGTGCTTAATGCTTTTAATTTAATTATTTGGATTTCTGAGTTGAGTACTTACCAGTTTGTGGATTATTTAATTTCAGAATTCATTAATTAAATTAATTGATTTTATGTGAAATTAATAATTGACATAAATTTGATAACTAGTGTGTGGAGAATCAAGTTTATGTGGTCTGTTAATCTAACCAGTTTGTGGAGAATCAAGTTTATGTGGTCTGTTAATCTAACCAGTTTGTGGAGTGATTAATAGTCTAGGATTTTCATATTAATGCATCTTAATTTTAATCTTATCTGACGAATACCAGTTTGTGGGACTTTAGGTTTGATTAAATTTAAGATAGTTTGATTTACCGGATTAAATAGCAGAATTACCAGTTTGTGGACTCTGTGATGTTAATCTTGTAAATTAATAACTTGGGAAAATTCCTAATCCATCTTTAAAGATTAAATTTATCTTTTTCAGTTCAAATATTTATCCTAATCTATTTTCATCCTAAGGCCTAACTTCAACACCACTATCTTATCATTATCTTGTTTTCTTTATTTTATTTCATAAAACCTCTTTTCAAAAATCCATGTTTTTTTTCCTCTCTTATTAATTTATAATTTCAGATATTGAATTAATAATATTCCTCGTGGGTTCGACACTCTTACTCTTATTACTATATTACTTGAGCGACTAGTGCACTTGCTAGCAAATTTTATTGTTACAAATCAAACGCATCAAGTTTTTGGCGCCGTTGCCGGGGAATATTTTATTAATTAATTTCTGATTTTTATGAATTATTAGGAGATGTAAATAAATTGTAAATAATTCTCTGTGCATATGTATTAATTGTTTTAATTATTTTTGTGAATAAACTGACATTTTTTCTTTTGCAGATAAAGGTCACGATAATTTTTTATTTGTCTACTTTCGGTTTAAATCCAACGCCTATTGAATTTTCCGAATTACAGTGTCGACCTATGATTTTACGACCAAGATTTGATGTGTCGGCTTTATTAATTTTACAGCCTCGCATTGAATGATTTCTGAATTCTAAACTTTCAATCTTTACGGCCGTAATATTTTTTTCAAACGTTGTTTTTACGCCATGAGTAATTGATATTGATTTGATTTGTTACGCCCGGTTTATCGATGGTTTAAATTTTTACGCCCTATTCGAATCAATTTTCATTCTCGGCCGTAACACTTTAATTGTTTAAACCCTTCATATGATTTCGTTGTTTTACGACCGTAAGGAATTGTTTTCGTTGTTTTACGACCGTAAGGAATTGTTTTACGGCCGTAATGATTCAATTTTCGACATTTGAGTTTTATTCGAAATTATTTCGGCCGAAACCCTATTTTTCTTTACGGCCTCGTGTTGACATCATCTCGGCCGAAGTGACCTCATCTTGATTGACGATTTAATCTTGTTACGGCCGAGAATGATCTCATGTTTCATTTTTACGGCCGAGAATTGATCTCATGTTTTCTTTTACGGCCGTAAAATTTCTGAACATTCGTTTTTTACGCCATCTTCCGACCCAATTGATTTGTGATTTTTTTTTATTTTTATTTTCGGCCGTAATGGATAAAGATAATAGTTTGAATTTTGATTTGACTTTGTTTTGGCCGAAGCGATTTAGTTTGTCTCGGCCGTAATGGATCATCCATGGATTTTACTCCTTTTCGGCCGATTTATATGTGTTGATGTTCTACCTCTCATTGTTTTACGGCCGATATGAACTATATTCTTTGTCGGCCGTAATGATTCATTTGTCAACATTTCATTCAATTATTTTTTTCGGCCGAGATAATTCATCACCATGCTAATTTTTACGCCTTCACGTTGAATCCTTTTGACACTGTTTCAATATTTTTACGGACGAACGAGCTTCGAATTACTAATCTAATATCGACCGTAAATCTATTTCTGTAATTACGGCCGATCAATCCTATTTCTTCAAAATAATTTTTGATTATGTCTAATTATTAACTCTATGACCGTAAATTAGTTCGGATTTATTTTGTGTGATTTCTTACATCACCATAAATTCTTTCGGTCGATATTAATTTTTGGTTTTCGTATTGGTTTGAAGAATTTCTGAAAAGTTCCTCTCGAAAATTAATTTTAATGACGAATTTTCACATTATATCGTGCCGAAAGACTTTATTAGTAAAAAAACTCATTTTTCGTGACCTATTATCTGAATTTCTTTCTTCTTGCATATACTTTATTTTATTCTTTTATCTTACTGAAAATTGGTTGTTGCAGGTACTAATTGAAAATTAAATCACAACCAATCCTGGAATCTTCTGATAAGCGCACTAGAAGTTCAAATCCACTGTTGGAATTTGATCCTGAGATTGAAAGAACCTATCGTCGATTACGAAGAAATATAAGAAAAATGGCGGAACAAGCACGCGACAATCAGAGACTGGAGCAACAGAATGAACTGGTTCCACCACATAATAATCGGCGAGAAGATGAAGCAGAACTTTCTATGAGAGAATATGTCTCGGCCAGATACAGTGACCGAGAATCATGCATCGTGCTGCCTGATATTAACGCAAATAATTTTGAGATAAATCCAGCAATCGTGAGGATGATACAAGCATCCCAATTTGGAGGAGGATTTCATGAAGACCCTCACGATCACCTTGATAAATTTCTTGCCACTCTGAGCACCTTTAGAAATAATAATGTTTCTTCTGAAATTATTCGTTTATTATTATTTCCTCAATCTTTACGTGACAAAGCTTCCACCTGGTTTAAAACTTTGCCTGCAGGATCAATTCATTCTTGGTTGGAGCTGGTAGAAAAATTTGTTGGAAAATATTGCCCACCACAAAAGGCAGGCAAATATCGAAGGGAGCTGAGGGCATTTGTTCAAGACGATAACGAGACGTTATATGAAGCCTGGGAACGATATAAGGAACTGCTGGCCAGAGTTCCTGACAACCGAATTCCAAAATGGCAAGTGATGGAAGATTTCTACCATGGATTACGACCTGCAGATCAAGACAAACTCGATCAATCAGTAGGAGGGACAGTGCTAGGATCTAAACGTCCTAGTGAGATACAAGATATAATTGAAGCTGTAGCCCTCAAGTCGAGCCAAGAAAGGAGACCATCTCGTCGAACTCATGATGTGCATGCTACAGAAAGTAAAAATTCTTCTGAAGTAGTGACTCAGCTGGAGTCACTTAATCACAAATTTGAGCAGATGATGTCATTAATGGTGTGCAATAACTGTGGAGGAGGACATGCGAGCAATTATTGTCCTCAAGGTAACATTTCTAATCCTGATCATATTGAAAACGCTAACTTTGTCTCCAATCCATTTTTCAGGAATAATGACTATGGTGGGAGGAACAATCAGAAGTTTCCTTACAGGTCAAATCAAGGGCAAGTTTTTGAGAAATTTCAGAATCAAGCTCATCCACAAAATTATACACTTTTGAGAAAGCAACAAGAAGCTCCTGTCCAACAATCGACCAATCCTATGGAAGAGATGATGGCAAGAGTTATTGACACTATGCAAACCATGCAGAAGACAATGGAAGCAAGGGCAAACAATCAAGATGCTACAATCAGGAATTTAGAAATGCAAATAGGACAGATGGCCAATATGATGGCAGGACGTGCACCAGGGACTCTTCCAAGCAATACAGAGAAAAATCCTAAAGAAGAGACCAAAGCTGTGACTCTTAGAAGTGGGAAACAATTGAGAAGTCTGAGATTAGATTCCCCGCCAAGAGTAATTGATCAAACTGAAGCATTAAAGACACAAGATCAGACTACTGAAGATATCAATCTGAAGAAAAAAGAAACTGACATAAAGGATCTACCCTATCCACAAAAATTTCGCAAAGAACAGTTAGATAAGCAATTTTCTCGCTTTCTTGATATTCTGAAGCAATTATCTATTAACATTCCTTTTCATGAAGCTTTACAAATGATGCCGAGCTATGCTAAATTCATGAAGGATATATTATCTTCAAGAAGAAGATTTGAAAACACTGAGAAAGTATTGTTGACATCAGAGTGTAGTGCCATTTACGATCGAGATATACCTAGAAAAATGAAAGATCCTGGAACCTTCACTATACCTTGCACTATAGGAAAATTCTTTTGTGCACAAGCTTTATGTGATCTTGGTGCTAGTATTAGTTTAATGCCACATTCTATATTTGTGCAGCTAGGTTATGGAGAACTTGAAGAAACAAACATGACTCTTCAATTCGCAGATTCTTCATGCAAGAGACCCCGAGGAATATTAAGAGATGTTTTGGTAAAGGTTGATAAATTTGTTTTTCCTGCAGATTTTATTGTTCTGGATATGAAGGCAGATGAAAAAACCCCCATCATCCTCGGGAGACCATTCCTAGCGACAGGAAACGCACTCATTGATGTTCAACAAGGGATGCTCAAACTTCGTGTCAACAATGAAGACATCACTTTCAATATAAAAAATTCTCTCAAACAACCTTTTGATTACTCATCCTGTTATGCCATTGATTCTTTAGAAAATGACACGATTGATGTTTTTGATGATATTGTTGCAGATTTTATCTCAGATCCATATGCTAAGGAAGCTTTGGAAATGATAGAGGAATCTAGAGAAATTGGGGAAGACGATAATGCGCCAGTAACAACAGAGACACTCGAGGCGGAAAACGATAAATTGGATTATTCTCAAAAATTTGAGCTTAAAAAACTTCCACCTCATTTAAGATATGCTTTTCTTGAAAACGACACTTACCCAGTTATCATATCTGCTGATTTGACAGGTGATATGGAAAACCAACTTTTAGAAGTATTGAGGCAACACAAAAGAGCAATTGCCTGGTCGATCTCAGATATCAGGGGCATCTCTCCTACCATTTGCATGCACAAGATCTTGATGGAGGACAATGTCAAGCCAATTGCTCAATATCAAAGAAGGCTCAACCCAACTTTAAGGGAAGTTGTGAAAAAGGAGGTCATCAAACTCCTTGATGCAGGTATTATATATGCCATTTCTGATAGTTCATGGATAAGTCCTGTGCAGGTAGTCCCTAAGAAAGGAGGAATCACTGTGGTAAGTAATAAAAATAATGAATTGGTACCTCAAAGAACAGTTACAGGTTGGAGAGTCTGTATAGACTATAGGAAGCTTAATGATGCTACCCGCAAGGATCATTTTCCATTACCTTTTATTGACCAAATGTTGGAGCGTGTTGCAGGTCATAGCTATTATTGTTTTCTAGATGGCTATTCTGGATACAATCAAATAGCAGTAGCACCTGAGGATCAAGAAAAGACAACGTTCACATGTCCATATGGAACGTTTGCCTATAGAAGAATGCCATTTGGCCTATGCAACGCTCCAGCAACATTTCAGAGATGCATGATGTCCATTTTTGCAAACATGAATGAGAAAATACTCGAAGTCTTCATGGATGATTTTACACTATTCGGTAGCTCTTTTAATAATTGTTTGGATAACTTATCTCTAGTTTTGCAGCGATGTGAAGAAACGAATTTGGTCCTTAACTGGGAAAAATGTCATTTCATGGTTAAGGAGGGTATAGTGCTTGGCCATAAAATTTCAGCAATTGGAATTGAAGTGGATAAGGCCAAGATTGATGTTATTGCAAATCTGCCCCCTCCAACCAATGTGAAGGGCATTCGAAGCTTCCTTGGGCACGCAGGATTTTATCGCCGTTTTATCAAAGATTTTTCAAAAATGGCTAAACCCTTAACTAATCTTCTTGCTAAGGACACAAAATTTGATTTTAATTCAGATTGTCTTGCTGCCTTTAATTTATTAAAGGAAATGCTAATTTCTGCACCTGTTGTTGTTGCACCAGACTGGTCTCTACCATTCGAGCTGATGTGTGACGCGAGTGATGGTGCTATTGGAGCTGTGTTGGGGCAAAGAAAGGATAAAACATTTCATGTCATATATTATGCAAGCCGAACATTGAATGCTGCCCAACTAAATTATGCAACAACAGAGAAGGAGTTTCTTTCTATTATTTTTGCTTTTGACAAGTTTAGATCATATCTAATTTGTTCAAAAATTATTGTATACACAGATCATGCTGCCATCAAGCACTTGATGAGCAAACAAGATGCCAAACCTAGACTGATCCGATGGATACTACTTTTGCAAGAGTTTGATGTGGAAGTAAAAGACAAAAAAGGGACTGAGAACTTATTAGCTGATCACCTATCTCGTTTGGAGCCATCTCCAAGAGAAGTCACAGACATACTTGAAGAATTCCCAGACGAGAAACTTTTTTCTATCTCTACAATTTTTCAAATTTATGACACTACACCATGGTTCGCTGATTTTGCTAATTACCTTGCAGGACATTACATTCCAAGGGGCATGACCACTCATCAAAAAAGGAAATTCTTATCTGACGTCAAGAATTATCACTGGGAAGATCCTTACCTTTTTCGATTATGTGCAGATCAAGTAATTCGAAGATGTGTTCACGAAGATGAGATTGATAATATCCTAAGTCATTGCCACGATGGACAAGCTGGAGGTCACTTCGGACCCAATCGAACAGCAGCTAAGGTACTTGAATGTGGACTATATTGGCCAACCATCTACCGAGATGCAAGAAACTACTGTAAGTATTGTGACAAATGCCAAAGGACAGGTAATATTTCTCGTCGAGATGAAATGCCTCTCACAAATATTTTACAATGTGATATTTTTGATGTTTGGGGTATTGACTTTATGGGACCATTCCCTAAATCCTTTAACAATCAATATATCTTAGTGGCGGTTGATTATGTTTCCAAATGGGTAGAAGCTGTAGCCACACCAACAAATGAGGCCAAGGTAGTTGCCAACTTTCTAAGAAAGAATATTTTTACTCGTTTTGGAACACCTAGGACTATCATAAGTGACAATGGAACACATTTCTGTAATAAAATAATGTCAACTCTTCTTAACCGATTTGGAGTCAATCACTTTCTTAGTACCCCATATCATGCACAATCTTGTGGACAAGTGGAAATTTCAAATAGAGAAATTAAAAGAATTCTAGAGAAAACTGTGAACTCATCTAGGAAGGATTGGTCCTTGAAACTAGACGATGCACTTTGGGCATATAGAACTGCTTTTAAGACACCTATAGGTACCTCTCCTTATAGATTAGTTTTTGGAAAATCATGTCACCTTCCTGTGGAATTAGAACATAAAGCTTACTGGGCAACGAAATTTTTAAATCTGGATCTAAAATCATCACAATCAGAAAGATTATTACAATTAAATGAGCTCGATGAATTTAGATATCATGCATATGAGAACAACAAACTATATAAAGAACGTACAAAAAAATTACATGACCTGCATATTAAACATAAAGAATTTTTACCTGGTCAACGAGTGCTTCTTTACAATAGTAAACTCAAATTATTTCCTGGGAAACTCAAATCAAGGTGGACTGGCCCTTATATCATAATCAATAGTTCACCTTATGGAACATTTGAAATTGAATCATTGGATCATAAACAAAAATTTAAAGTTAATGGACATAGACTTAAACTCTATCATGATAACACATATTATCAAAATTTATCTATGATTAATTTGTTTACCATCTAAATGACGAATTGACAAAGTCAAGCTGACGACTATAAATCAGAACTATTTCTATCCTTTTTATTTTTGTTCATTTTTTTTAGTTTAATTAGTTGTTAATATCTTAATTTCGGTGATAGTTTTATTAGACATTTATTTTATTATGGAATCATTTAATTTAATTTAATTAATATTTAATGTTTGTAAGGAGAGATAAATTTAGGGGCATCAACTCCAAGGCGTAAATTTCAAGAATTGATTCTCTCTACGGCCGAAGCTCAGACATTACGCCCTGCCACCCTCGTTACGTGCGCATTACGGCCGAGTTGTCACACATGCTCAAGCTCGGACATTACGGCCGAAGCGACCGTCGTTACGCCCTGCCACCATTCCGTTACGGCCGAGTTGTCACATATGCATCAAGCTCGGACATTACGCCCTGCCACCCTCGTAACGTGTGCATTACGGCCGAGTTGTCACATATGCATCAAGCTCGGACATTACGCCCTGCCACCCTCGTAACGTGTGCATTACGGCCGAGTTGTCGCACATGCATCAAGCTCGGACATGACAAGACAAGCTGCCACCATTCATCGTTACGGCCGAGGATGCCAGATGCCTTCGTTACGGCCGAGGATGCCAGATGCCTTCGTTACGGCCGAGGATGCCAGATGCCTTCGTACGACCGAGATGTTATGCACAGACGACAATGACACGACAGCACATCTGCATGCACAAGTCCCATCGAAAAAAAAAATTGTATGTTTTTACGACCGGATTTGACCCTTCACTGCGCGCTGTCGGAACAGGTATTACCCCCTCCAATTCATCTATAAAATACTTACCCCTTCTCGTGTTATGCAGATCAATCACCGCTCGCCCTTTCATCTATCTCTTACGGTCGAAGCTCAAACTCCTTACGGCCGAAGTTCCGGAGCTTCAACACTGCGCCGCCCTCTGTATATTACGGCCGAAGTTTCCACGTCGCCTTCGTTTTACGGCCGAAGTCACGTCATCTCCGCCGCTCTCTTACGGCCAAGCTCCGGACGAGTTTCTTCTCCTTACGGCCGAAGTCTCACCATTACGCCCTATGCGTTACGGCCAAGCTTCCACGCCGATTTCGTTTTACGGCCGAAGAACCGACACCAGCGCCACCACCTATTCGTTACGGCCAAACTCCGATCTCCGGCCAAGCTTCATCAATTACGGCCGAAGTTCTTCGTCGCCTCCGACCTTCAGCCGGTTCTTCATCGAATACTACGGTCGAAACCTCAGTCGCTTCTACCGAGCCGGTACCTTTTCTTTGTTTATTTTTGTCCAGATCAAGATGAGGCGATTTGCTAATATATGGAGGGGACGTCATGAACGACGACATCCGAATGCTCAGCCGACCCCACAGCCCTCACAATTAATCTCCTACCCCGGAGATTATTATTGGACTAAGCCGGAGTATCAAGCTCGATATGAACGGATGTGTGATATTCGAATTCATGCCACCAGATTTTCAGATACTGAATTGCTGAGGGAGTATAATTTACTTGCAGATACTCATCTATTATTTTCTCAAATTGGACTATCTGACTTTGTGCATTCTTGGTGGCCAACTTATGAAGTACTAATTATGGAATTCCTCTCGTCTCTGAAAATCTTTAATTTAGATGGCAGGAACTATGATCAGCCCCGCATTTCATTCCAACTTTATGGACGACCATTTACTCTCACTCTAGGAGAGATTAATAATATCTATGGATTTCCTAACCATGGATCTCTTTCTGTACCTGCTGACTTTGAGGCTGAAACTTTTTGGAAACAGATAACAGAAGAAGAACGATTGGTTTGGAACACCGCTAAAGATAGCTCAATTCAGAATCCTGTTCTGCGCTACGTCCATCGCATGCTAAGCAACACCATAAGTGGACGCAGTGATAATGATGGTGCCGTCTCAGAAGGAGAGTTATATCTCATCCACAGCATGCTTCACAGAACTCCCGTTAATGTGGGTGCCTTCCTCATTCGTCGATTTCAGCGCCGCACTACTCATCGTGGCGGTAGCATTAATATGGGCAGGTCATCGCTCCAGTAATTCCACCTACAGGACCATCTACCTCTGTCGGACAGCTACACCAGGATGAACCTTTCTCCTGGTTTGATTCTACTGATTATGCGGCAGCCCAACCCTACCTTCAACAGCAACAAGGATTCCATGCTATATCACCGGCAGCTTCCCAATATGCCACATCCGTCCATTCGCCTTATATGCCGGTACCTTCTCCGATTCCATCTCCAGCACAAGAGAGCTCTTCTGATTCCTCGTTCATACCTTCTACTCCTTATGAGGAACGCGATTCGATGGAAATATCTGCCCCTTTACAAGAACCTGTGCAGAATCGCTATATAGCACCAGAGCCCACTTTTACTTCAGCTCCAGAGCAGACTTACTATCCACCTCCGCCACCTCAGCCTGACTATGCTTCCATGCAAAACTTATGGGAATCAATGTATGATGAACAACTTCGTCAAGCAGGGGAGTTTCACACTTTTCAAGAAGAGCAACTTCGTCAGTCAGGGCAGTTGCACGCTATTCAGGAAGAGCAACTTCGACAAGCACAAGAGCTGACCAACATTCGAGCTGAATTTAGAAATATGGATGATCGTCAGGGTCGCTTCGAATCCCTTCAGAATCAACATGCGCGCATGACGAGACGCATCCATGAGTATCATATGCGCCAAGGAAATCTCAGCTACTATCCACCATCGCCACCCCGCAGACAATAAATCCGGTTGTGTCTTTTCCCTTTTCTTTATTTTCGTTTCTTTAAATTTTCCTTTTTATTGAGTATGTATCACTTTCCCTTGCTGGCTTAACACTGAGGACAGTGTCTGGTTCAAGCTTGGGGGAGTTTGCATTTCATGCATTGCATGTTTCTTTCTGTTTATTTGCTTATGTTTGCATCTATTTATAAAAAAAATCCAAAAAAATTGCAAAATTTGAAAATTTTCTAAAAAATACCATTGCATGCATTTATTTTTGCTACCATCCTACAAACTTTTGTCTTATTGTTTTAATTATCTTTAAGTAAAAGTTCAAAGACATGTCGTTAATTGATGAAATTTGAATACTTTTCTTTCTTATCACTTGCTATTTTAGTATCAAACTTATGGACTATGTGCCTATGCTAAGTAGAATTATGAATGACTAGACGACAAAATCATATTCATGCCTTTTTATTTCTTTTAAGTCTTGATAGTAGTAGCCTTCTTATTGATCATATCAATTACTTTTTGAGCTTATAAAAAAAAGAAGGGTTAGTTAAACCCCAACAAATAATAATAATAATAATAATAATAAAAAAGCTGAATAAAGTTATGTGTAGGTACAAAAGTGTTATCCGGAACCAAGGTGTGTTCAGGTAATTAGATCCGTAGGGGTTCATGCCTGGCGACCTAAGGGCAACTGCTCTGGGATCCGTCGATCGAAAACCTGCTACATGGACCATCTTGTGGAATATGGAGAAGCACAGGAGTACTGAATCATGGCTAAGTTCGAACTCTTCATTCAGAACCTTGGTTGTTCGGGCAAGTAAACTCGAGGGGTGCTTTATCACCTGGTGCCCTAAGGCCATCTGGTTTGGGAGTCATCAGTCCAAAGCCCGCTACATGGACTTCCTTGTGCAATCCTGCTTGAAGATTAGAACTTTTAATTAAAATAAAGTTGAAAAATGAAAAGAAAAAGAAGTTTTAAGCTCAATTAGTACTTATGTGTTCAATATCAATGATATTATTTGATAGACAATTTATTTTTTTCACAAGGCTGGATTTGAGATTGTTTAAATTTGTGTAGCATTCAGAACCTCTATGAAGCTAAGTGCATGAAAAATGATAAGATACTAAGTAGTAGGTGTGCAGAAGAATTGTATGAGAAAATTAATCAGTTGACAATGTGGCGGCTATGATGGAACTTTCTTGAGCTTTGCTTTGAATTTTTGCTTGAGGACAAGCAAGACTTTAAGCTTGGGGGAGTTTGATGCATGCAAAATACAACATATTTTAGTTAATTATTTTAATTAAATTTTCTATAATTTGATCATGGCATGCATCATTTTTAGTCACTTTTAATCATAATTCCGGATTTATCAATTTTAATTATTTAAAATCGCTGAATATTTTAATTGTGGATAGATTAACTATATTTTGATAATTATTTGCAGGAAAATTCGAATCTCGGCCGAAATTCAAAGAAATTCCTTACGGCCGAGATTTGGCTTTACACCCAAGTTGTTACGGCCGAGATTCAAAAGGAGTAACGAGATTTAATTCTTTGTTACGGCTAACATTTGAAGGCGTAAAGATAAATGTTTTTATCTTTTGGGCGTAACAGAAGAAATTCCTTCCTTACGGCCGAAATTCGGAGGCGTAATGGCATGAAGATGAAGGGCGTAACAAGATAAAAATAAGTTTATCTTTGGGCGTAACAAGACATTTGAAGGCGTAAAGATAAAAGGATTTTTATCCTTTGGGAGTAATGGAAAGAAGATAAAATATTTTCCTTACGGCCGAGACTCTTTGGGCGTAAAAAGATAAGAAAGATTTATCTTTGGGCGAGTTGATAAAATGATTTATCTTTGGCCGAGTTTAAAGTTAACCGTACGATGTTACGGCCGAGATTAAATTGAAGGTCGTCCGCACCCTATAAATACGTGAAGAATCCATCATTTCAATGGGTGCTCTGAAGTTCAGGTTTCTTCCACGGCGAGTCGTGAGCTCTGCAGGCTACGACCAAGAGGAGAGAGGTGCGACGGCTGGAAGTTGTTCGTGACCCTGATCAAGTCCGAGAGGCTGCCCGACTGTCTGCCCGTGATCCGAAGCTTCGACTTTTGTCTATTTGGGTGTAATTCTTCCAATTATTATTACTTTATTGTTATCTCTCCAAAATTTCTAGGATGAACTCCATATTTTTATTTATTTCATTTTAGGAGATTATTATTGAAGGGAAATTATTTGACCATATATTATTTGTTTTAATCTTTTCTGATCAATTAATTAATTGTGCTTAATGCTTTTAATTTAATTATTTGGATTTCTGAGTTGAGTACTTACCAGTTTGTGGATTATTTAATTTCAGAATTCATTAATTAAATTAATTGATTTTATGTGAAATTAATAATTGACATAAATTTGATAACTAGTGTGTGGAGAATCAAGTTTATGTGGTCTGTTAATCTAACCAGTTTGTGGAGTGATTAATAGTCTAGGATTTTCATATTAATGCATCTTAATTTTAATCTTATCTGACGAATACCAGTTTGTGGGACTTTAGGTTTGATTAAATTTAAGATAGTTTGATTTACCGGATTAAATAGCAGAATTACCAGTTTGTGGACTCTGTGATGTTAATCTTGTAAATTAATAACTTGGGAAAATTCCTAATCCATCTTTAAAGATTAAATTTATCTTTTTCAGTTCAAATATTTATCCTAATCTATTTTCATCCTAAGGCCTAACTTCAACACCACTATCTTATCATTATCTTGTTTTCTTTATTTTATTTCATAAAACCTCTTTCCAAAAATCCATGTTTTTTTTTCCTCTTTTATTAATTTATAATTTCAGATATTGAATTAATAATATTCCTCGTGGGTTCGACACTCTTACTCTTATTACTATATTACTTGAGCGACTAGTGCACTTGCTAGCAAATTTTATTGTTACAAATCAAACGCATCATTAACACTTTCATTTGAGAAATAAAACTTGCCGAACACCAGAGGAGATGAGAGAAGTGACAGGAAATAAAAGTTGCCAACACACTTAGAGGAGAGGCGACAATGGCGTGCGTTGCGAACACTCATGAAAAATCAAGAAGCAACGATAAGTAATACTGGAATACTAAAATATGAACAAACTAAAATATTAGTATGGCAATGCTGGAACAAACTAACATCTTTGGCACAATCCCTGGCTTATCCTCCGATCACTATCATCAAAAGAATTCTAGCAATTAAATATATTAAAAATATGAAAAAATATCATGTAATAAATGAATTTAAGGAATATATTTTTGATCCACACATATGAACTCACCATTGATTCATAAATCAATAATAGTCTTTCATAAACACTTTTTAAATATAGTTATAATGAATTAAAGATTAATTTATAAATCAACGATAATCCTTAATCAATTTATGTTTAATAAAAGGATGGTGGCTGCCGGCGCGGGCAGCGGTGGCGCCACCGACTGATCCACCACCAATTTGGTGGATCACGTCCAGGACCAGATCAAAAGATATCATGGACTAAGGATATATAAATAAAAAATATAGTGTTAAATATATTTTTTTAAAACTAAAGAGCTGACCAATTAAACATAATTTTTTTCCTGCTAAAGAACCAGATATTTAATTAACTATGGAAAAATAGTTAAAAGATTCATATTTAATTGTGATAAAAATTAAAGAGAATATTTTTAATTGTTGATAAAAATTTGTAAATATTTATTTTGGATTCAGTGTAAATAGGTACAAGTATAAAAATATGAGAATAAGATTAATTTAAAAATATAACAAATACACATGGCAAAAATTAGTAAAAAAATTAATTGTGTTAGTATTACTATATATATATATATAATTAGAATTAGAGGCCTTAATTTAGTTAGGACCTCAAGTCAAGATTTTGACGGTCTTATGCTTGAGCCGGCCTTAATCACGCCGGAACAGGAGGTCATGACGGAGTAGAAGCAGCACGAAGTCATTGGAGCTGATAGTATTATAGTTTGAGTTCCAACGGCGTAGTATCCCACAGCAAAATTGTGATTTCCACTCAGCATTAATCAGTTTGTGACGAGAATTAGTGAAGTTATTGCAATATTGAAAAAGGATGTTCGTTACAATTGATGATGATGATTGATGAACTTAAGAGGTAAAGTAACTACTTTATTAATGATTCAATGATGAGCAGTTTAACTTTAAACAAACTAAAATTATAATAAAATAGATTTTTAAGGTGAGCCACTAAATCTTGGTATCTGAATTCTGAGGAACTTTTTGGTACATAAAATCTTAACAAAAAGGAACGAGAAATCTTAACAAATAGAATTAATGATGATGTACATAAGAGGAAGGTTGACATTCCAAAAAAAAAAAAAACACGTTCGCCACATTCTCAAGATCTTGCCTATTAAATGGAGGGTAAATTACACCCAATGTCCTCCAACTTTGACGTTTGCTCAGCGATGTTCTCCAATTTTACTTTGTAATATGAATGTTCTTTATCTTTTAACTCGTTTCACCCGATGTCCTCCTTTCTTATAATCGAGGGTTTTCCGGTTACAACGCTGACGTCGTGTCTCTGCCTCTCCACGTTCGCTAATAATAAATAAATAAAAATAAAAAATGCCACGTGGAGTCGCGCAACGAGGGAGGGGGAGTCGCCCCGACCTTCGGCGAGCACAGACTTTGCGCTCACCGGCGCGGGCAGGTGGGGGGTCGCCAGGGGGCGACCCCCCACCTTCCCTGCGACCTCGCCGGAGGTCGCAGGGAGGGGGGTGATTCTTCCGCTCGCTCGCTGCGCGATTTCATGTGGCATTTTTTTATATTTTTTAATAGCACCAGTAACATGAACATGGAGAGGTAGAGATGCTACGTCAGCGTTATGACCGGGACACCATCGATTATAGGTAAGGATGGTATCGGATGAAACAAGTTAAAAGATGGAGGACATTCGTGTTACAAAGTGAAGTTGGAGGATATCGCTGAGCAAACGTCAAAGTTGGAGGGCATTGAGTGTAATTTACCTGGTAAATGAAGCATCAATGTTATTTTTTAACATTATTCAGCATTTCTTCCTATGTAAATGGAGCCTTCTTGCCTAGTAAAAATGCAGTTTATTTAACGGGCAAAGGTGATATGTGGAGCAGTCACCTTGTTCACTTAATCTGTTGTACACTACTAAATGTACTCTTTTTCATATATTATACCCTCCTAACAAATCTGGTGAAATTTTAACTCTTTCAACATTTAAAATATGTGGTGTTAAATTGGAGAACTTTTAAAAGGAAGTTTCAATTTTCTGGAACAAATAGTCTATATAGGACCTAATAACATTATCAATCGTCCAATGAATCCGAGGCCCTAGATCCAAAAAACAGAACAAATTAAAGGAAAAAAACTAAAAAAATAGGAATCAAAATACATTTGAAATTGATTATTTAATACAATAAAATCAACCCACTCAAATTAAAGTCCATGAAATTTATTTTTTTATTTATAACATTTATTCATATGTCATCATCTTAATTACTGATGTAATAATTTTTTCATGATTTAAGATTCGTCTATCATATTATGAAACTATTATTTGATATCTTTAAAGCTTTTGTGCTGTATTTTATATGTTGCTATTAAATAAAATGTATTTATACTTTTTAATTCATTGTCTAATTTTTAAATATTTTTAGTATCAAAGCAAGGCTAGAAAGTAAATTTTCTTTTTTAAAATAATTTTAGAATGATTGTTAATAAAAAATGATAAAAAAATATGCTGAATGATTTCTTAGACTAAAACTCAAACAAGATCGAACTATTCTTACTCTTAGAATGTGTTTACTACATTGTCATTCAACATTACATAGCAATGTAAATTGTCTCTCAAAAAAATTATAAATTGTCAGAAATGTATATTATCTTGTTTAGTATGTATAACTAATTTATCTAGCAATCCATATTAATTATTTATAAGAAAATAAATATTTATGAGTTAAATATATAGTTTTTACCGATATATTCCCAACGAAAAGAATTATGTTTAGATATATATAAATTATTTTTAACTTGGTAAACTGAAATCACAAATATATATTCTCTTCCATAAAATTAAAATTTATAAAATAATTAATATATTTTTTAAGTATGATAATATTATATTAATAATAATTAACTAATATTTATTTGATTAATTTATATTTTATTTAATTATTATAATTTATTCAATATGTTTTATAATTTATTTAAATAAAACTATAAAAGACAAATGAAGAAAGTGAAATTGAAAACCAACGTAGTAATGTGGATTATCTCCCCTCCCATAAATAATATGCATTGTTACTTCGTAAGTAATATGAATTGTTTGGGCAAGGTAGATTACCTATTACCTGTCACAAGTAAACAGTGTAATGTGATGAACTCAGGTAATTTAATACAGCATTACCTGATAAATGTCTCTTATAGTTTCCTTGCATAGTTAACCATTTTTTATAAACAATAATTTGTCTAAGAATAAGAGAGTAAAACTATTGAAATAGATAAAGTTAATAACTTAAAAATTAAATCAATATCATATTAATAAATTATGTTTATTTTTTTATTAATATTAATAGTTTGAAATAATTTAATTTGACATTTTGAATTATCAACATATAAACGTTTAAATTTGATACTCCATTGATACCATCAAAAGATAAGACCAGATTTTAATTTTACATTTTGCATTTTTCAAGAAGTTCGGACTTCAGATTTGAGCGTCTAGATTTCAGTTCAGTCATCTCATTTTAAAGTTCTAATGTCAAGAACAAAATTTTGAAAGAAAACAAGAAGAAAATGAAGTTTGGATCTCTGCTGTGATATATTGCAACATCACATAAATTTAGATCATATTTTAGTGTTCAATTAATATCAGCTATACTAATAACTATGTATCAAAGTAAGTTTACATTATTATAATTATAATTACTATACTCAGTAATGTTTATTAGTTTATTGTAATAAAATAGGATATTTAATTTAGGTATAGGCTTATAGCAATAGTATTGTGGTTTATTGTGGCAAAACTATTCACAAAAAATATTGTATTAGAAATTTTTTTCTCGTGTGTTGATACTAAGGGAGGCCGAAAATATATGTAATAATTCGATTTCCCTCTAATAGAGTGTGAGCATTTCCACCAATGTGATAATTTGTAAATATATTATAATTCTACTCATATAAAAAGAAAACAATCAAGCAGCCACCCATGGCTCAGATGATTTCTCTTGGAACTAGAGCTTAATTTGGTCAGTGGATCACTTCAAATGCACTGTAATAATCAAGTAGCAATAAGTTTGATAAACAGTGGAGCTAACAGTTTCAAAGAAAAAAGAAAGAAGTGACTATGATCTATATGCCTATCAATGATATGTTGATTGATTTCGTCACAAAAGGAATTGCAGGTGAAACATTCATTAAACATGTTTATTTAATGAGACTCTTGAATATATGAGTCAAAGGAATTTTTTAATCTTCAAACTAGTAACTCACGAATAGTGGGAATATTAAAATTGCTTACATGAATATTGTAGGTATTGAAACATCATGACCATGTTTGTCAAGTGAGAGATGTTGTAGATGACCATCATGGTCATTAGCTTGACAAGCGTGAGAAGCGCTCGTCGAGTGGAACGTGTTGTGCGCACGATGATCGGGCAACGCGGAGGATGTGGGCACGGAAGAGGTGGACTCCATGGTTGAATATGCACCTATAAAGTGCTCGCAATCAAGCGGAATGAACCATCGGATGGAGCCTCTAATTCACAATCCATTTTTCTTTCAAGCGCCGCTCTAGATCCGCGTCGTGGAAGGAAGCCGCTATGAGATCCTCATCGCCACTGTCGTCGTGAGTGTTGTGGGGGTCAATGTCATCCGACCATCATCACCCAAGATCCATGCATCCATAACAAGCTTGCAGCTTCGACACAGGAGGAATCAGTCAGGTTTGCATCCATGCATCCTTGCTCCCGCGGAAAAATTTTTTTGTAAATTCAAAGTTCCGAATGAGGAGTCCCCACAAAGCTTATAGGGGGCGAAGAATATTGTCATCCCTGATTATGATACCAATGCCAAACAAGTAAAAATATTTTTATATTAAATAGTATTAATATTATATAATATTTTTATACTAAATATAAAATTATTAATACTAACATAAAAGTAATTTATGTCATGAAATAATCATATAAAAATTAATATTTTTTTATAAAATTTAATTTGATTAGGGACAATATAGATAGTTATCCAATTTAATTTATGCCGTGAAAATAATCATTATAAAAAGTACTTTATTTGCTTCCAAGGCTCGAGTGTTGCCAATAATATGATCTACGTAGAAATTATATTTGGTGTAATGAGTGGTGATTCTGAATTTGTTTTCGTCCTTTTGGAAAGAGAGATTGGACATAATAACAACAAGTAAAATTAAGTTTCGAATAAATAGCGGGTTCATACAAACATTCGACTCAATTTTGCTATTAAATAAAATAAGTTTTTAAATATATTTTGATTCGTGAAAAAAATGATGACGCATCATAAAAAAATATGGCGTATGCTTTGGTCAAATAGATTTCTATTCTTTTTTTATGTGATGTTTAATATTTTATCAGTTTTTTCAGTTACAATTTTCAATAATCTTTTATTTACTTTAAAAGCTGTGCTATCATTTGTGCCCTCTGATTTTGTTTTTTTTATGTTTTTTTTTTTTTTGGTTTCGGATGTATCAACAGCAAGAGTTGAAATAAAGGAAGGAAGAAGTGACTGGTGGCGCTCTGTTACCAAGCTTGAAAAAAAAAATACTCATTGAGTTTAGTTGATTTAGGCAATATACTTCACCTCGGGTGATTATTTTCGTCGACGAAATTATGATGAAATAATTAGTTTATTACTATCCGTGAATAAAAAAACTTGAATTCATCCACATCATTATAAAAAAATTTTAAAAATAAAAAATGGGGTCGGTGCCCCATTCGCAGGGCGGCCGCCCCCTCCCTTCTCCCTCGAAGTCGGTGACGGAGGAGGAGGGGGGCCGCCGCCCCCTTCTGTGAATGGGGGCGCCAGCCCCTCGACACGCGAGGAGCATAGGGGGACCGCCGTCCCCCTCCGCCGGTGAGATTCGTAGAGTCGGTCCTTATTTTTTTATTTTTTAAAATTTTTTATAATGACGTAGATGATTCCACATTTTTTTATTTTTTATAATGACGTAAAGACGTGGATGAGAGAGAAAGATTGTCACGTATGCAAAGCAATTAAGAAACCTGTGATCACCAGTCAGAAAAATTAATCGTGCAAGAAAATTAAAGATGAAGAACGTTCTGATTAGAAATTAAAATTGGGGGATCAGTTTAAAAATGACTCAAAGTTGATAAACCAATCGTGTAATTTATCCGGACATTTGATTAATTTTTTCGAGGATGGATGAGGAGAAAAAAGAGTACTAGGAAAATACTAGAAGTAGCAAAAGTAGTAAAAGAGACGACCAAGAACGAGGGGACAAAAAGAGCGATCAGAAACTAGGAGGGAAGTGATAAAAAGGAAGTAAGTGGCAAAAGAGACGACCAGGAACAAAGGGTAAGGGACAGAAAAAGGCTTATTTATATGACGAGGAGAGAGAGGCCATTCAAATTATCCCCAAAACCTTAGATTTTCTGATATAGAGAGAGATGGCCATTGGAGGTGTTTCACAGTTTGCGGCGGAGGTTATAATCGGAGGCGCCCTTCTCAACTTCTTAAACTCCTATCTTGCCACGACCAAAGGCCAACAAATGCTGTCAGCAGATCATGTCACTGTGCTCCACGTATTTTTGTTCTCGGTTCTTGTTATCTTCTTCTGCTTTATGGGTCTCCGGCTCTTTTCTTGGTATCAT
Organism: Pontederia crassipes; assembly: GCA_030549335.1. Taxonomy (NCBI): domain Eukaryota; kingdom Viridiplantae; phylum Streptophyta; class Magnoliopsida; order Commelinales; family Pontederiaceae; genus Pontederia; species Pontederia crassipes. The sequence continues at coordinate 1,657,628 of CM060193.1, forward strand.
CACGAATGGGCCAACTTCTTCTTTCTTCTCCTGCTCGCGGTCACATTCGTCTCCGCATCTGTCTATCTACTCTGTGTCCCACTCCCGCAACATCTCATTTGGAAGACATACACATCTTCCTTAGTCGTGATGTTGGCGATGATGGCACTCGCTGGATTTCTGCGCGTCAGGGCAACACGAAGACGTCGACTTGCTCCTCGTTCGTTACTTCCTTTATGATGTCGGCCGTTTTGTAATTCAATCCATATATCTGTAAGAAGTGATTCATATATGTTTTCTTTTTCTGTCATGGAAATCAGTTCAAATCTTCATTTTGGCGGCATAAATCAACAATTTATGTATAGCATAATGATAAATGAGTGCTTTAGTTATTTATTACTACAATCCAAATTTGATTAACTATTCAGTTGATTGATTGCTGATAAATTATCCTTCATTTGGGTACACCGAAGGCCCAACGTTGAAAGCAGAAAAATAATTATAGTGGATTGGGCTCTAAAGATTCGGCCCGTTTCTATCTTCACAATCCAAAATACTTTACTATACCCGAGTCTCCAATTAGCGACTAGCGCTTCATTTTGATTTTATAGTGGTGCGATTTGCGACTGTGAGCGTGTGGGGGAGGGGGCGAGTGTCACGGGGTCAATCTCAGACACTAGATTACGTGCGACAGATTACGTATGATGACTAAGCGAATAAGTACCTAGTCAAGTATGTTTTGAATGGCAGCGGAAGTTTTATAATCGAGACGACTATGCCGAAAATCAGGAACGGAGCCAATGTATTGTTGGGAGGGCCATGGCCCCCCCTAACTTTTTGCAACATTACCTATATACTACTATATATTATTATATACATATATAATATATATGATATGCTCCCCTTAATTTTGTAAACTTGACCTAATTAAGCTCCTCCTAATTTTTTGAAACATTATATATAGTAATATATATTATTATATATATGGAGAATCCCCTAACTTTTTGAACTTGGCATAATTATAATGTGTTATTATAGTAATAAGAGAATATATGTGTACATTTATAAAAGATTATAGTATAATATGTGTTTTTATGAATGTATAATATATGTACTAATAATTTTAACTCTTTTTTTATAAAAAATCAAATTAATTAGTTGTCATAAAAAATTAGTTACATATATCTTCTCTTAACATGATAAACATAAAAAGAAAAAATATGCATGATGAATAACAAAAAAATATTTTAATCTAAATAAAATAATAATTATAATTATATGTTGATTCTATTGTAATATTTTTTATTTCTTAATTTGGTTAATAAAGTTAATATATATATATTTTATTCTTTACTTGCCCCCCCTAAGTATTGATCTTGGCTCCGTCTCTGCCGAGAGTCACTCTTATAGACGTTCAATCATGAACATGATTAGAGTGTTGGACTACTCGTCATAGGTTCGTGACATTAGCGTGTTATGCCGACGCTTAAAGTTCGAAGGGGCGACGAAGGGATCACGGACGTCACGAAGGGACACCGATGTGGGTTACCACCCCACGCTCAAGGTCATGACACTAGAATTAAAGGAAAGCTTACTTGTATTAACTATGATGAAACATAACATACAATTGGGCCTCGGAAGGCACTAGTGAACTCCTCCCAGTGTACCGTAGGTATAAGAGTCTTATTACATATTGAAGATGCAAAAGACGTACCCTACGGAAACATCATCTACTTGGTCATTCATAAGGATGACCTTATAAGATAAATGCTTTAAGAGCGGATAACTTGGTACTCCACAATATTACGCAGTGTGAGGGCGACTGCATATGTTCCATGATTTCGACGCTGAACGATCGAGGGTTATAAATTGAACGACATTAGAGCCGCGATGCTTCACACTTCGTGTCACGGGAAGTTTTCCCGTGACACGAGAGGCTTCTCTTTAGTACAAAGATCAACCCGATTTCCACAAGGATTTTTTTTTCTTCTTTTTTTTTCATTTGCTTGTGGTAAACGAAATATGAAGCAATAGTATGTTTATTGTGTTGAAGAAAAATGTCAGGAATTATGTATTTTGTTACTTTTTGATGTATCTAATAACTCTCTCTGCCAATGTTGGATATTAATATTTCAGCAAGTTATATATACTACTTGTTTAGATATATAAGTATCATTATATAATGATTTTAAATATATATATCTTTGTTTAATCAAAAGAATTATACTTATCAATGAAATTAGATTTGTCTTTGAATTTAGGCTTCTTTTTTTTCTTTGTAAAATTTTTAATTAAAAAGGGAATTTTACATTCTAATCAATTTAGTTTTATCATTTTCCTTTGCTATTATTTTTTCCATTTTCTCTTTCTTCCTCAACTTCTAATCAACTTGTCACTTGAAGACAAAAAATTCGTGCGATTAGCAAGAACCTGTCAAATTCTCATTAACAGCAAGAATATTCAATTTTTTTTATTTGTGCTAATACCCTATTAGATATTATTTTAATAATATTATTATATGCATTATTTTTATATTATTTATTTAATTATACATTATTTATAAATTATAATTTATAAAAGTTATTACTTCTTTTGTTCAGGGGTTGGGCTGCAATTCAAGTGCTAATCATCTTTTATCTAGACGTAATTGCCTCTTTTATGATATTCTTGTGTGGCATTTATACAAACAAGCAATTCGCTAAAACGATGTAGCATATACTTTTTCTACTAAATAAGAAATAAAATTATAAAGTCTAATTGGCTGATTCCCATGTATGTTGTCGGGATGGTTTCAATATGCTTACCTTGCACGTAATTAGTTATAGCTATAATAAAATAGATTATTATTGCAAGACCATTCATAAGAATTACTATGTTAGAAAATTAATTTCTCTTGTGGGCATTAAATTAATTTCTCTTGTGGAATAATGAAACCTTATTATATGCTTCTCCACGTTTCTAAAGGTGGTGGGGTCCTACAAGTGGAGTGGTGCTATGAATCGGGCCGAGGGGAATTCATATACTGGGAGATTAAATTAATTAAATGGTACAGAGGAAAGTTATGATGTCATAATTGTTGACTAGTTATAATAAATATATAGTGGTTTTTGTTGCGTGGCAGGGATTATTTTTGGGTGTGTTGTATATAGGCAATAATCATAAGCTATAGAGACTGGAATTAAGCTATAAGGATGCTGATCAGAGTTTATTATTATCTGTTAGAATATTTACACGGTGATAAACATACTCTGCAAGATAAATGTCTTCATATGGTAGAGAATCGGCTTTAGGTGCTTCTAAAAACAGGAATTGCATGACATTAGGTTTTTGAATGAAAACATTGTGATGTGAAAAATAAGCAACCGTTAGCTTTATTTACTGAACAGATTTTCGATTAGTTTGGACAAACGCAGCTTCTGTTGAGGTCTTTTTGGTCACATCTTTTTTTACACCCATTATGCATCATTCAGTTTTCTTTCGTGTGCTAGTTGTGTCTAGTTTGAGGTTTATCAGGAAACATCCAATTGCTGCTGCATTTTTTCTAGGTTGAAAATTGATGCCCTAAAGTTTTTTCATTTGTTTTTTAAGGTCAAGAGATGCAAAAGCAATTATGTGGTCACAAGCTTCTCAGGAGCTCCATTGATGCTACAGCTAGAGGGCAATATTTTAGGTCGAGGGACTGAGTGAATAGATTCCCTGTTGGCCCAGGAAGAATGAGGCCCATAACTTGTGGAGATTTAGTGTGAAGAAAATAACTAATTAAAATGACATCATGTCTCACAGATATATATGTCAGCTAAATAAATAACCAGTTCACAAATCGTTTGCTTCTGGTAGGAAAATTTAATGTTCTTGAATTGAGAATAATAAAAATGGAGATAATTTAAGAATAATTTTGAGTGGAAATAATATCAGTGATGCCCTCGGAACATATAAGTGGTAAATAATAATTATGAGAAGGAAACAATAGGCTAATTAATAACCCAATGTTTTACTGGACTGGGCTATGAGACTCAATGAATCGCCTAGAAATGCAACTTTTTTTTCCTCCGATTATAAGAGTTTCTGAATAAAAGAAAAGTTAAATTTTAAAAAGATAAGAGTCACATAAATCATCATAGTCATAACAATTATTATTGATGTATAATAATTAAGGAAATCAAACATTGCCATATCTTCTAATTCAAATTAACTTTATTAATTCCAATATGTCCTGTCCTATTTCCATTTGTCCATTTCCTTAAAAAAGAAATTCTACTATGGCTATAAATTTAATACAACTAAATGAGGAAGGGTTGACCCATATATATATATATATATATATATATATATATATATATATATATATTATTGAGTTCACCATCATAGAACACCTACTTGCAAGTCGATAAAGTAAAGTCAAGTATTTTTTTTTCGAATCTAAATAAAGGCGCATACGTGAGCGGGAAGGGACCAGAAGGCGACGAGATTGAGTCCGCGGGACAATCAAAGGACCATCGCAACAATTTCATCACCTAAGTAAAGAACTGTTACAAATAATGAAGAAACTAATAGATTTAAGTAAGAAGCAAGATAAAATAAAGCAAACTTGATACCTGAATATTCAGTTTGATAACCTACTACTAATTCTTCCTCTGCTTCTGGTAAATCAAAGGGCAATCTCTCACATTCAGCTAGACGACAAAATCAGGAAAGAATATTCGATTTAAGGCATGGGCCCGCGATTCAATCAAACATTAGTGCTGCCACTTGAATAGAATTGGTTCACGTCCCCTTCGTAAAAGAAAGAGGAGAGAGAGTCAAAGAGATTCCACGAATCCCTGAGGTAGCTCCGAGGAAGAAGGTTGACCCATATAATAATAATAATAATAATAATAATAATAATAATAATAATAATAATAATAATAATGGTAAAAGTATGGGACTTGTGGTTGCGACAAGTGGCGTCATGCGACGACGACACATGTCATCTAAAAAATAAATATTATTATAAAATAAATTATCTAAGTGTTGGTTGGTTTCATTAGAAATTTAATTAATTCATTTATCTTGCAAAATTTGATTTTAACTTTTAGTTGATTTTATCTATAAAATTGGATGAGATAATATTACCATAACGACATGTGTCATAATTAAAGTAATAATAATTATAACCATATTTTATGTACAATCCTAATCTATATCACAATTTATATTATATGAGATTGTATTAGCATAAAATTAGTTATGTAAACATATCCTGATATTAATTGTAACCATAATAAATTTAATATTGAAATTAAAAATAACCAGAATTATATATAATCCTAAATTTAATCTGAGTAGGAGATTCAAAATAGTCCTTAGAAATAGGATAATAATATTTGCATCCTAATATTAATAATAAAATATCATATAACATATGTATACGTAATTGAAAATTAAATCAGTTTCTTAACCAATATTAATCTACTCAAATTCGAATCATACTCTCAATATGTATAAGATCATCATCTAACAAAATTAATATTTACATTAACAATCCTAATCTATTTCGAATACTAATACATAACAACGACATATATCTTAATACATAATTTTGGAGTTTGAAAATATCCCAATCAAAGGAAATCCTAATCTAATACGTATCCTAATATTATCCCTAATACTATTTTAATATTATAAATTAAAATAATATACCACCTATAATTATTTATTTATAATAATTATTACTAATATTTCAAAATATTATTTATTAATCTTTATTGTAAATCCTAATGTGATACGTATCCTAATATTATCCCTAATAATAGATAATATTTGTAAACTCATAGTTCATTTCGGATTTATTAAAATAAAGATATTAATTATAAATATTAGTTATATAAGATAATAATATATATACAATTGAAAGTTAAATGATATTAATAATTTTCAACTAATCCTATATGGACGCCACTTTAATTCTACAAATAAAAAATGAACATTATAAATTAAAATATAAGAAAATATAAATATATGGTCATAAAAGTTTCTAGGTAATGTAGTAACAACATATCCTAATATTAATTGTAGCCATAATAAATTTAATACAAAAAAGAAAGGGTAGGCTCATTACATTAAAATAGTATGGGAATATCCATATCATAAAAAAAATTGAGCGGGAGAGCCAAATGAATTGAAAGATTTCGGGGTTTTCTTTATTTTGTTTCCCTCTTTCCTTATTTTAAGAGAAAGTTGTTGTGTAATCTAATAGTCATTAGAAATTGGATAATAAAATTTGCATCCTAATATAGTAATACTTAACTTCTGATATTTTTAAGAATTTAGGATATTTTTAAGCAGAAATATTAATAACAAAAGTTAGTCATATAAGGTATATATGTACAATTTGAAAATAAATAAATTTTTAAACTAATTTTAATCTATCTCAAAGTTAAATGAATTAATAATTACCATCTAATCCTATATGGACACCACTTTAATTCTACAAATAAAACAAATGAACATTATAAATGACAATATAAGAAAATAAAAATATATGGTGATAAAAGTTTCTAGGTAAGGTAGTAATATTTACAAGCATACAAAAAAATTAAAATTTAAACTATTTTGATAAGGAATATATTATGTTAAATTGTTTAGAAGTAGGATTTTTTTATTAGAGAACAAATATATTAATATTTTTAAAATTTTCAATAAATAATAACATTCATATCATTTAAAAATAAATAGTATATTATAATTTATTATCATTTTCATTTCTTTACAAAAATAATATATATATATATATATATATATTTGAATATCTGATATTAAATAATATTTTCTCAATAGGTGTTTTGTGATTTAAAAACCCGATCGCCCCTACAAATTAATATTAATATTTCTATTTATCCATTCAAGTATGAAAAAATAATTTAAAATAAATGATATAATTTGAGTTAAATTAATATCAATATTTTCTTTCTATCAGTTTGGGTATGATCAAAATAATAAAATTTCCTTTCTAAAAGATAATATGCAAGTAAATAATAATTTCATTTTAAAAGATAAATTTTCTTTACGGAATTTAAAAATAAATTAAAATCAAAATTTCAATTTGAGTCAAATTAAGATTAATCTTGATTTTTTTTTTATCAATTTGAGTATATTAAAATTGATAATATTTTTTCTTAAAGATAATATGCATGTCCTTTTCAAAAGCTAATTTACTATTTTCGTAATAAAGATGATTTAAAATAAATAATTCAATTTGAGTCATATTAATGTTAATATTTTTTAAGAATAATTTAAAATAAAAAATATAATTTGAGTGAAATTATTATTAGTCTTTTCTTTCTATCAATTTGAGTATGATCAAAATAAATAAAATGTTCTTTCTAAAAGATAATATGCAATTAAATAATCATTTCATTTCAAAAGATAATTTGTTATTTTGGGAATTGAAATAATTTAAAATGAGTGTTTCATTTCTGTCAAAGTAAGACTAATCTTTCATGTCTTAACAATTTGAGTATGATTAAAATAAATAATATTTGTTCTTAAAGATAATGTCGAAGTCCTTTTTAAAAGACAATTTATTATTTTTGGAATAAAAAATTTAAAATAAACAATTCAATTTGAGTTAAATTAAGATTAAGCTTTTATTTTTATCAGTTTGATTATGATTAAGATAGGCAATATTTTTTCTAAAAAGTAATGTCAAAATAAATAATAATTCATTTTCAAAATGATTATTTATTATTTTCAGAATTTAAAAATAAAGAATTCAATTTGAATCTAAAATTGATATTTTTTTTATCAATTTGAATAGATTAAAATAATAATATTTTTTTCTTAAAAATAATGTACATCGCACTGGACATAAGACTAGTTCCTCCTAAAAATACAAGAGACGTGCGCCACAGGACATTAATTCTCAAAAGCTCCTGCCTCTTACTTAGCTGAAAGTTAAGACCATTAATGCTACTTTTTAAGTTTTACACTAGGAATTAATGAGCGTGTGACGCATTACCGAAATCTCATGTCTCGAGCGCTGCCGTCGGATATTTAAGATTCCTAAGTACTGATATAATAGTTTTTCCATGATTTAAGATTATTCTATCATATTATGAAACTATTATTTGATATTTTTAAAGATTTATTTGGCAAATAACTAATAGAGGGATGGCGTGATGAGTGACGAGGGGATGAAGTACGGTGTGTTATTAGAAAGTATATGTTTGGATAATAAATTATATAATATGTGTGATGAGATAATGAAAGTTTTCTTTGTATAGAAGTCATTTTTATTTTTCATTATATATTTAAAGTATTTATAATCGTTAATTAGGAGTGAGCATGAATTGGGACGACCTGATCGTCCTCGTCTGCATCAGCTCAGATTTGTCGAATTTTTTCTTGACTCGATGAATAATTGGGTCGGGACCGAATCTCATTTCTTTGAGACCCGGCCCTGTCGGGTTAGAATCGAATTCGAATTTTACGTTCTAACTCGGTTGAATATATTATATTAATATTAAATTATTTTTAAATAGTATATTTATGTTTATTTTGAATAAAATTTTATATTTACTAAAAATTTTTATTTACTAAAAAGTCATTATTATCTTTTAAAGTAAAAAATGATAGATAAATATGTATTCATGTAACTATTACTAATGCGTTCTTACACCAATGGCTCTCGAAATCTCTCCCCCCGCTCCCCAACCCTAGACCCTCCTCCCCTTCACCCCCCTCTCTCGCTCCGATCTCCTCTGAACCCTCTTCCTCCCCTCCTTCCTACTCCTGCAGGAACTGCCCCATCTCTCACTCGACCTCATCTCTCTATTCTCCCTTCTCAACCTCCTGTCCCCGATGTCAAGCGCTGGGTAGATGTGGTACGTGATCGGCGCCAGAAGGAGGTGCCTCTTCCCCAGATCTCTCGACAGTGGATGCTCGCGATTCAGGCGGCTACAAAGGATGAGGTCGTCATCTCTGGTGATGAGATCGCCCAACGGTCGGCCGATCTCAAGTTATGTCTAATGGGGTGTTTCATCGATAACTCACTGCCGACGGCTTCGCTGGTGATGGAGCTGTCCTCTCTGTGGGATCTTACTGCTCCCTTAGGCATCGCTGATATCAGCAACAGCTACTTCATGTTCTCCTTCGAGGGCGAAGCAGATCGGCTCAAGGTACTTACTTTGAGCCCTTGGAACTTTCATGACTTTGTTCTTCATTTGTCGCAGGCTAGGGCGTTCTTTCGTCCTTTCGACGAACAGATCTTCACCTCGCCAATTTGGATCCAGTTGACAGGCCTCTCCTATGAACTTAGTGGCGTAGACACCATTCACCGGATCGCTTCTGTTTTCGATCAGCCTCTAAAGATCGACACATTTACGGCTTCCGGCGAGAAACTTCGATATGCTAGAGTATGTGTGGAGCTGGATCTGGCTGCTTCGGTGAAGCAGGGCACTTGGATCCGGCTGCCGGATGGATCCCGCTTCTTCCAACGGGTAACTTAAGAAAACCTTCCTCAGTTTTGTTTTTGTTGTGGCTGCCTGGGTCATCATTTGGATTCGTGTCCAGATCGGCTCTCCTCGAATGGAATCCGACCGGCGAGTGTGGATAGCCCTCTCCTTTACGGCCAGTGGTTGCATTCCTATCCTCCTCGGCGTCGGATGCCGGCATCGGCGACCCCTGCTGGTGGCCATACTCGGAACCCACCGGGGATGGTTGTCGCAGTCGCGGCGGACTGGAGAGGACAACCGGCTCAGCACATCTCTGAACCGGATGTGAACCTTCTGGATGCCCTAACCAGTTCGAAGAGCCCGCACCATCGGATCAGTCCAACGGTCGAGATCTCCTCCTCTCCTCACGATCCTGCTCCATCATGTGAACCTTGTGAGGCTTTTCCAGAACTTTCCCCTCACGTGAGATCCCCACGTGCCCTCACCACTCCCTCTCTCCCCGTCTCCTCCGATCGTACACCCCCTCACGTGTTCACATCTCTTCCGATCTTCCCCCATCTATTAGGTATTCTGCTTCTTCCCCCAAATCCAGGAACGAAACTTCTTCTTCTGCTCCCCCTTCTAACAGGCACGAAGATTTTGTTTCACAGGTGCTCCAATGCTTTCATTCCCCTGCTCGTCCTTCTGTCGTCCTTTCGGAGGATGATTCAGAGGAAGAATCTAAAGAAATGATCATGGAACCTCCCCCGGATTCCCATCGTGCGCGGAAGCCGGCCGCTCGTTTCTCCCCTCCTCCTCCTTGAAGTGCACGAAGAAAGAAAGGTAAGTTGTGTATGTCTCCTAACTCTTCTAAAAGCTCGCTCTCTTCTGTCTTGCAGGGTGAAGCTCCTGCCTCCTCCCCCCTTTCCCACGAAGCAGAATGATCTCGGTGCTGGCGTGGAACTGTCGGGGAGCCTTGCTTAGTAAGACTAGGGACCAGCTGCGCGATATTCTCTCTGTGCACAAACCTAATATTCTAATTCTGCTCGAAACGCATATTGTATATATAAAGACTGAAACTATTGTTAGAAGATTAGGCTCTTCTTGGTCTTGTTGCTCACGTGATAGCGTTGGCGCTCCGGTGGTATAATTGTTGCTTGGAAAAAAAGAATCTAGGGTTTTTATGGTCAACTCTACCTCGTAATTTATTATTGTGGTTATTACTTTGAATGATTTTTTCTTTCTGCTTTCTGCTATCTATGCTAGTAATTTATCTGTTGCCCGCTCTTCTTTATGGAATAATTTCGCGAGTTTTAATTTTGATCACATTTCTTGACTTATTATGGGGGACGTAAATACTATCTCCTCTCCTCAAGACAAGCGCGGGGGGTATACTTTTTAAATTTTCTAAATCAGTCAGATCTTTTAACGATTTCATCCAAACCCAAGGGCTTTTTGATCTTCCTTTCTTGGGCAACCAGTTTACTTGGTGTAATAATAGAAATGCTAATGCTAGAATTCTATGACGTTTGGATAGGGCCCTTACTAATCATCACTGGTTAGGAAAATTTTCAAATTTATCTTTTAAATCTCTTACTAGGGGTACATCTGATCACTCTCCAATTTTGTTCTCGACAAATAACTCTTCTCACAAATCCAAACCTTTTAGATATGAACACTTTTGGTTTGATTATTCTGCTCCCAGGCAAATTGTTGATCAAGTTTGGGCCAATCGATCCAACAATGATCCATTCACAAGTCTCTTGACAAGATAAAGATGCTCACAACTAAATGGAATAAAACTGACTTAGGTAAATTAGAGAACAGAGTTCAAATGATTAAACAAGATATCTCTACCCTTGAGTCTAAAGATGAGAAATATGGGTTGTCTGATCTTGAGCTTAGTTCTCTTCGCGCTAAATATAACCATCACGTTGTCCTCCTTAGACAAATCTGTCTTAAGTGGTGGTCTAAGTCTAGGTCTAACTGGATTAAGGATGGTGATAAAAATACTAGATTCATTCATCTCAGTACCATCATTAGGCATAGAAAAAATAAGATTACTTCCATTCAGGATGATAACATGAATATTCATTCTTCTGATAAGCATATCCAAGAATCATTTATGTCTCACTACTCTCGGCTTTGGTCTCGGGACAACCAACTTCCTCCTCCTTTAGATGCCTGGCCCCCTTGCCTTCCTTTGATAATTCATGGTCCTCGCTTCTCACCTCCTCTATCTCATATGAGGATATTCAACAAACCTTTTTTAGCTTGGCCCCAGGGAAAGCCCCGGGGCCAGACGGCTTTATAAGTGAATTTTATTGTAACTATTGGGATATTGTTGGCTCTTCTGTTATCCAAGAAATATATTCCTTCTTCCTTACTAATCAGCTACCCTTGGGAGCTAGTGATACTATTATTACCTTCATTCCCAAGAAACAAAATCCTGTTATGATCAAAGATTATAGGCCAATCTCCCTATGTAACATCATGTATAGAGACATTGCTAAGATCCTTGCTAATAGGCTCAAATTTACTTTGCCATTATTAATTGACAAATCTCAAGCTGCTTTTGTCAAGGATAGGTGATGCGTTTGATTTGTAACAATAAAATTTGCTAGCAAGTGTACTAGTCGCTCAAGTAATATAGTAAAAAGGAGTAAGAGTGTCGAACCCACGAGGAATATTATTAATTCAATATCTGAATTTATAAATTAATAAGAGAAGAAAAAACATGGATTTTTGGAAAGATGTTTTATAAAATAAAATAAAGAAAATAAGATAAAGATAAGATAGTGGTGTTGAAGTTAGGCCTTAGGATGAAAATAGATCAGGATAAATATTTGAACCATGAAAGATAAATTTAATCTTTAAAGATGGATTAGAGTCTCCCTAAAGTAATCTAACATGATTAACTTGTGGTCTCCACGACTGACATCCCTCAATCTAATCATATAGAACTATCTTAATTTAATAAGAATTAAAGTCTCCACGACTGGTACCCCCAAAATCATATTAAAATTAAGATGCATTAAATTGAATTCTCTAAACTATTAATCACTCCACAAATTGGTATAGATTAATAAACCACACAAACTTGATTCTCCACACACTAGTTATCAAATTTATGTCAATTATTAATTCCAAATAAAATCAATTATAATTAGTATAATAAATTTTGAAATTAAACACTCCACAAACTGATATAGCCTAATTCAGAAATTTAATTAACTAACATAAAAGCATTAAGCACAATTAATAATTGATCAGAAAAGATTAAAGCAAATAAAATAGGGTCCAAACATTTCCCTTCAATTAATAATCTCCTAAAATAATAATCCTAAAAACATGGTGTTCATCTTAGAAATTCTGGAGAGATAATAACAAAAATAACAATAATAATCGAAAGAATTACACCCAAAATAGAAGTAGAGCTCTCGAATTGGGCAGACAGTCGGGCAGCCTCTCGGACTTGATCAGGGTCGCGATCAACCTCCAGCCGTTGCACCTCTCTCCTCTAGGTCGTAGCCTGCAGAGCTCACGACTCGCCGTGGAAGAAAACCTGAACTTCAGAGCACGAATTAAAACGATGGATTCTTCACGTATTTATAGGGTGCGGACGGCCTTCAATTTGATCTCGGCCGTAACATCGTACGGTTGACTTTAAAATTATAAGATAAACTCGGCCAAAGATAAATCCTTTTATCATTACGCCCAAAGATAAATCTTTCTTATCTTTTTACGCCCAAAGATAAACTCGGCCAAAAGAATGATTTCATTGCCATTACCCCCTCCAAATCTCGGCCGTAAGAAATTATTTTATCTTTATCCCAAAGAGATAAAAATCCTTTTACTCCCTCCAAATCTCGGCAGTAAGGAAGGGATTAAATCTTTGTTACGCCCAAAAGATAAAATCATTTATCTTTACTCCTTCAAATCTTAGCCGTAACAAAGAATTAAATCTTGTTACGCCTTAGAAATCTCGGCCGTAATGATGAATTCTTCATCCTAATCTCGGCCGTAATGATAAATTCTTCGAAATTTTGGCCGATACAGCACAATCCATTTAAATCTTGATTTTTCCTGCAAAATAATTATCAAAATTTAGTTAATCCATCCACAATTAAAATATTCAGAGAATTTAACAATTAAAATTGATAAATCCGGAATTACGATTAAAAGTGACTAAAAATGATGCATGCCATGATCAAATTACAAAAAATTTAATTAAAATAATTAACTAAAATATGTTGTATTTTACATGCATCAATAGGTCCATTCATGATAACCTTTTTCTTGCCACGTCATTTTATTTCTAGGGGAAGAAAGAAATTCATTATTCTCAAGGCTGACACGGAGAAGGCCTTTGATAGAGTTTTTTGGTATGCTGTTGAGACGGTCTTTAGGATTATGAACTTTCCTTCTACCTTTATTACATGGATTATGGCCTGTATTTCATCTCCCAGATTCTCCTGTTATATTAATGGCACCTATACTCCTTACTTCTACAGCTACAAGGGACTTAGGCAAGGGGATCCTCTCTCCCCCTATCTTTTCATTCTGGTCTCACAAATATTCTCCTCTCTCATGGATCATCAGACTCGTCTAAACAAAATCATACCATTCAAATTTGGAACTACAACTTTAGGTCATCTAACATATGTTGACGATCTTCTGATTTGTGACTGCTACTTGTAAGAATTTGCTCAAATTGTTCAACCAGTATTATGTCTTGACTAATTAGAAGACAAATCTTGATAAATCTGCTTTTTACTTTCCTTCGAAAATCAACATCATTAGGAAATCTAGGATCAGGTCTGTACTGGGTGTTGCTTCTGGTTCTTACCCCTTTCCTTACCTAGGTACTATCATTTCTTATAAGCACATTACCAATTCTGTCATGGGTCACATTACTTCTAAGCTTCATGATAGGCTGGCAGGTTGGAAAATGAAAATCTTGAACCAAGCTAGCAAAATTGTCCTTATAAAATCTACGCTTAGTTCAATTCCATCATACAATTTGGGTTTTGTGCAGTTTTCTTCTGCCTTTATTTCTTCCTTAGAGAAATTGTCTAGTGCTTTCTTGTGGTCCTCTTCGTATGAGTCTAGAGGTCTCCATCTCTTAAATTGGGGCTCTATCCAATGCAGTAAATTCAGAGGTGGTCTGGGTATAAAAATTTACATCTTCAGTTTGCATTGGTTAGCAAGAGGCTTTTCTCTATTTTAAATCATTCACATTCTCTCTTGGCTATTTTTGCCATAAGCAAATATGGGGTTCCTCACCCGTGGTTTAGTACATTTTTCATGTATGATAATCTTGCTAGTTCGTGGCGCCTTATTTTGCAAACTCTGGATGTGATTAAATTAAGGATCAGAAAGCATATTGGTAATGGGGTAAATATCCATGCATATAATGATCCTTGGATTTTTAATGTTCCTATTTGTTTCATGCCAACATATGTCAATGTTTTCTCCCCTATCTCATCTCTTTCTGTTGCTGATCTAATGCTCAATTCTGTTTGGAATGCTTCTCTAATTAATGACTATTTTGCACCGTATTTGTCGAGTAAAATTCTATCTATGCTTTTGCATGTTACTCCCGAGGAGGATAAGTGGATTTGGGCACCAAACAAGTCTGGCATCCCCACCTGTAAATCAGTTTATAACTTTATTAGCATGCCCCTGGTGCCGCCACCATATGCTGGATGGTCAGGTTGGAAAATTATTTGGAACATCGAGATCCCCCCTAAAGTTCAATTTTTTTATGGAAATCTGCGCATAAAAGTCTCCCCACTAACCTCATGCTCTCTTCTTTTAACCCTGTTGTTTCTGCCTTGTGCTCTCTTTGTCATTCGGCTGATGAATCTATTGCACATCTGTTTTTTCAATGTCCTTTTGCTTACACTCTGTGGCAGCTTTTTAAAACTGAGTTCAACATTGCTTTTACTCATTTTAATTCTTGGATTCATGGGGATTGGATCTATGAGGCTAACCACTCTTCTAATCCTACCTATTGCTTTCGTAAACTTTTTGCTTTAACTTTATAGGGAATCTGGAATTGCCGTAATGATATGCAATTTAACTCAAACTTGACAACCGCTATGGTGGCCTGGTCCCGGATCGTGGTGAGCTATCATGAGTTTGTTATATCCACTTCTAAGGGAACTTCCCCGGCACCGCTTTGATGGCAACGAGGACGGGTTCTCTACTATTTTATCACTAAAGACGAGGTCAACGATGATCGCAGAGGTGAGGGGGGTGACCACGTCACTGCTTTGTTCCCTTTTTCACCATCCTCGTCATGAACCTATCACCGTCACCAGAGAGATGGGGCAGTTTTTATTTTATTTTTTATGTAATATTTTAAAAATGATGGCGCATCATAAAAAAAATATGGCGTATGCTTTGGCCAAATAGATTTTTATTCCTTTTTTATGTGATGTTTAACATTTTATCATTTTTTTCAGTTACAATTTTCAATCATCTTTTATTTCCTTTAAAAGCTATGCTATCATTTATGACCTGATGTTTGTTTTTTTTTATGTTGTTTTTGTTTCGGATGTAGCAACAGCAAGAGTTGAAATAAAGGGAGGAAGAAGTGATTGGTGGCGCTAGCTCTTACCAAGCTTAAAAAAAATACTCATTGACTTTAGTTGATTTTGGCAATATACTTCACCTCGGGTGATTATTTTCACCGACCAAATTGTGATGAAATTATCAGTTTATTACTACCTCGGATCAATATTTCAATGGGTCAAAACAAAATGAAAATAAGGACGCAAGCATATGTAAATAATAATGATAAAAATAAGAAACTATTTTTATCGAATTATTTAGTCCCACTTGTGAATTTAGACATGGATATGAGATATATAAAATAACCTGAAACGTGCGCACGAGAGGCGAAACGAGGAGCGAAACGGACAGAACGCAGCGAAAAGCTCTTTAAAAACTCAACTGAAAACGAAAGGGCTGCAGATATCCGAAAAAAAAAACTCTCCTAAAAAAATCCCACCGAAAAAAAAAACTCTCTAAAAAAAAAGTGCAACGAAAACGATCGAAATCCCAAAGACTCAAGAACGAAAACTATCCCAAGAAGAGACCTTAGATTTCCATTTTTATCCCCAAAACCTTAGATTTTCTGATAGAGAGAGAAAGAGATGGCCATTGGAGGCGTTGCACAGTTTGCGGTGCAAATTCTCATCGGAGCCCTTCTGAACTTCTTAAGCTCCTACCTCGACACGAACAACGGCCAACAAATGCTGTCAGCAGATCATGTCACTGTACTCCACGTATTTTTCTTGTTATCTTCTTCTGTTTTATGGGTCTCCAGCTCTTTTCTTCGTATCATCACGAATGGGCCAACTTCTTCTTTCTTCTCCTTTTCGCGGTCTCATTCGCCTCCGCATCCGTTTCTCTACTCTGTGTCCCACTCCCGCAACATCTCATTTGGAAGACGTACACATCTTCCTTAGTCGTGATGTTGGCTATGATGGCACTCGCTGGATTTCTGCGTGTCGGGGCAGCACGAAGACGTCGACTTGCTCCTCATTCGTTACTTCCTTTATGATGTCGGCCGTTTTGTAATTCAATCCATATATGTATATGAGGTGATTCATATATGTAATTCAATCCATATATGCATAAGAAGTGATTCATATATGTTTTTTCTGTCATAGAAGTCAGTTCAAAGCTTCAATTTTAGCTATTTATTACTACAATCCAAATTTGATTGTTTAGTTATTTATTACTACAATCCAAATTTGATTAATTATAGTGGGTTGGGCTCTAAAGCTTCGGCCCGTTTCCATCTTCACAATCCAAAATACTTCAGTATACCCGAGTCTCCAATCAGCGACTAGCGCTTCATTTTATAGTGCATGCATCCACGGCATCCGGGGGCTTCTCGTCTGGATCGCCCTTTACCAAGACGAAAAGGTGCCTTATGGCTCTTTGATCACCAATGAGAACTGTTATTATTATTGACAAATTATCTCTTTAGGCGCTTTAATGAAATTTTTAGTTGTTGAAATAGAGAAATAGATAAAGATCTGGCTCAGGGATGGGCATCAGATTTATTTGCAAAATTGAGCACTTGGAGGTCATGGGGTTATAGAGATCCACCTTCTTACAAAATAGAACTCAGGTAATGAGATCTGTTTGCTTAAATTGGTAAATAAAATTTCAAACTAAGTTTGCCTCCTTACCGAAGAAGCTCCACAAGAGTGGAGCTTAGAATTCAAGTACTAGGGCTGCCGGATTTATTCATCGGAACCTCAACGTTACACTACAAGAAAATTGGAATTTTTCGACCGATCATTTTCGACGGATAAAAATTCATCGCAATTTACGACGGATAGGTATTTTCGATGGACACAACCGTCAAAAATAAGAATAATAAATTATGCAATATGTTATATTATTATTTTATTTTTTGACAGTTAGTAATGTCGAAAGTTTCGACGGATATCTATCCATCGAAAGTTTCGACGATCCTAACTGTCGGTAAATAAAAAATAATATAATATAAAAAGTATTTTATTAATATAATTAGCGACAGTGCAGACCATCGATATTTCCGACGGTCCAAACCATTGGTAAGTTAAAAATAACAATATTATAATGAGTTTTTTATTAATATAATTACCGACAGTTCAGACCGTCGATAATTCTGACGGTCCAAACTGTCGATAAGTAAAAAATAATATAATATAAAGGAGTCTTTTAGTTACCGACGGTCGTGGCCGTCGGTAACTAAAAAATCAAATCCCGCTCTTTCTTTTTTCATTCTCCTGCTTTCCCATCTTTCCATATATATATATATATATATATATATATATATATATATATATATATATATATATATATAACCTTATCCCTCTCTCCTATCTCTACTTCTTTCCCTCTCTCCTCTCTTTCTCCCTCTCCTGTTTTGCCGGTGACACGACCTCCCGGATGGATCTCCCCGTCGGCTACCCTCTCCCTCCTCCTCTCTCTCTCTCTCAGTCTCCGGTTCCCTCTCTGTTCGGGCGCCAAGCGGCCGAATTTGGCCATGGGCGATCGGATCGGCTGCCTCGCAGTTCGATCTGACCGCGAGCGGCCGGATCAGCGGCCTCGCTGTCTGATCTGGCCGCGGGCGGCCAAATCGGTCGCCTGTCAGTCGAATCGAAATCCGACGGCCGGATCGGCTGCCTCACAGTCTGATCTGGCCGCGGGCGGCCAAATCGACTGCTTCGCTGCCAGATCTGACCACAGGCGGCCGTATTGGGTCGTTGGCAGCCGGATTGGGTCGCTGACTGCCGGTTCGGGCCGCTGGCTGTCGGAATCGGCCGCTGGTGGCGGGCTAATTTTTTTATATTATAAAAATTCTTTGCGACGGTTGCGATCACCGAAAGTTTCGATAGTCGCGACAATCGCAAAAAGTTTTGACGGCTACTAGCATCGAAACTTACGACGGTTGGGGCAACCGCCGATTTGCGACGACCTGTCAAATTAAAGACGGTCAGAACCGTCTGTAATTTTCTTTTTTGTTGTTGTGTTGTGTAACACTCTCAGCTCAATCAATATATTGTTCGCTTTGAGTCATTGATCTGCACGAATTTAAAACGCATCTTGATAGACGAAGGAGGTAGCTAAATATAAGCCCATGACCATGTTTTGCCTAGATCTCAGCTCGTTACAATCTTCTCCCATAAAAAGTTCAACGTCCTCGTTGAGCGGGGTCCATGTTAGCCCGTTGCCCGTATTTTTCACATGGCTCAAGTGAGCACACGAGGTCATCTGTGACAAGGTTGTCAAGTTCGAGTTTCTACCTAAGTTCTGTTTAGGGGGGTGAACTCGTATCGTAAATTCGATACGAAAATACATAGTATTTAAATATAATATTAATTTAATATTTTTTTTAAACCACATAAAAATATATTAATAAATACCTAAAAATTTAAAATAACATGAATAATTAGAGAATAAAATTTCACAAATTATGAAATTGTAGAACAATCTATTTTAAAATTATTAAGATAAGTATATATATATATATTCAATTGAAGTATCATAAATTCATATAATGAAATTAATAAATTTATATACAAACAGATAAATGTATAGGAAAATTAATATAGTCTAAATTTTTTGTCTAAAATAGTATTATTTTTTTCACTATTATCATAATCACTATATAATTTTTTCAATGTATGATTTGATTTTTATTTAAGTATTATGGTCAAAGGAATGAAATAATAAACATAATTCATTGGAATTATTTATAATAAATTATATATTTTTAACCCATTTTCTATCTTAATTTTAATTTGTTATAAATTTTTAAATAAATTTAGTATGATTATAAAATAATAGTGAAAAAAATAAACACAGAATTTATGTATAGTAAACTAACAAATGTTGTCAAAAAACTTTGGCATGGAGGTTGGAACATGCAGAAACGAAGTATTAACTACTTAATCGTTCATATTAATGTATTCATACATTTTTACCATCTTAAAACGTAAGTATATCCGATTTGAATCCATTTTATGTTTTTCTAGATACGTAAATTCGTAAGTTTTTAAGTATTAAAACTAGTTTTTCACAACCTCGGACTCTTATATCATTTTGTAACACCCTCCGGCCTAATCAAAATATTATTTGCTTTGAATCATTGGTCCGTATGAATTTAAAATACATTTTGATAGGTGAAGAAGGTAACTACATATAAACTCATGACTACCTCTGTGTTTTGTCCATGTGAAACTATTCAATGAGACTATCTTGATCCTTAGACCTCGTATCGTTACATCAAGTAGGATTGATCACGTGCTAGAAAAACAAATTAGGATTGCCCACTTGTAGTTTGTGCTTGGCATCCTTTATCTGGTTCTGCTTTTTGGGATTCATTCTAGATGTGTATGGAATGAGTAATAATTTATAAAAATCATGATTCAGCTTTTTGCCGTTTTGGTATAATATTTTTGTTTCTTTCCTTGAGATCAGTAGTCGTCCAAATTAATTTATGTGACGAAATAACCAAATAAACACAAAAACTACATGAAACAAAGAGGAAACAAGATTAACAAGCTCTGTACTCATGCCTTGATCAAAGATTGTACATCATGCATGATGTTTCTTCAAATAATACTACTTGTCCTCTCAAGTTCGTCAAAGATCCTCTAAAGAAGGTCGCAGCATAATATGATTTTGAGGCATGTTGTAACACCCAGGATTTTAACAGAAAAAGAGGAAAAGAAAAATAAAAAGGAAATGATAAAAAGTGGAATAAAAGAAGAGATAAAATCTGAGTTGGATTTGATCTGATCAGGGAGGAGTTAAATTCTGATTTAAACTCTGATCCTCTCCCTATAAATATGAGGTCAAATCAAAATCCCCTTCTCGTTTTCCTCACGAAGCCGGCCCTAATTTCTCCTCTACGTGCGCCCTTTTCGTTCCTCTCGTCCCTGACGGCCGCCGCCTTACAGGGGACACACCGGAGGATGCGGACGCCGGACGTGCACACGAACAGAGAGGAGCAGGCAGAGGAAGAGGAAGAAGAGGAAGAGAAAGAAGAGGAAGAGGAGGAAGAAGACAACAGTAAAGTTTCTCGGACAGAAACCTCGAGGTATGAAACTAGGATAGATTCGTAATAGAATCCTGATTTTAGACTTGAAGCATGTTCTAGGTCGTTCTTGATTATTGTTCCATGTCTTATGATGTTGATTAGTGCCGGCCATCGCCGGAGAAGATGATCGGAATGCGAATTGCGCGACGCGCAGTTTCTGCGAAAGATGAACCTGGCCCGAGTTCACCTGAATTCGGCCCGGGCAAGTCCTTCGCCGGACCGAGTTCAGAGGAACTCGGTCCGGATCCGCCATTGTCGATGCTCTCGGAGCTCTGCAATCGGATGAACCCGGCCCGGGTTGAAGACGACCCGGACCGAGTTCTGTGTACGGAAGTTTGTCGGGCGCGACGACCGCTCCGATTCGATGACGACTCGACCCAGCCCGGGTTCCGACCTGATTAAGCATATGATTATGATTTTTTAATACTTATTATATGTGATTAATCCTGATCTATGTATGATGATGATGATGTCGAATCTATCCCTGATTTACTCTCCATGATTATGTTATTTATCATGATTTAAAGTCCTTATCAAAATATGTTTTATTTAATTACAAGATGCAAGATAAAAGACGTAAAATGTTAAATGGAGAGCTCTTTTATGATGGACTAGTGACGACCAGGTTATGGGCTGTCATCGGAGAGTTATGGGCTGACTACGGTCAGTTATGGGCTCACTATGGTCAATTATGGGCTGACTCTGTCAGTTATGATGATGATGGACGGGTTGAGGCAGGCCTCCCCGTGGGTTGAAATATACTCACAATAAGTCAAAGATGATAATAAAATGATGAAGAAGATGAACACATATGAATAAAGAATATTTCTTATGATGCTTGGCTTATGCCTTCCTTATGATGACTCTATATGATCACTTATTCATATGTCCTCTTACATGCTTTTACTTTCATATTATGATCATGATTCACTTTCCTATCAGATGATGATGTTATCTTATGATGTTCTTTTTATGATTCATGTTTAGTATCATGATATTATGATGATTTTTATCTTACTTCCATACTGAAAACTCATAGGAAAGTTCTTCCCTGCATGTTCTTAAATGCATACCAATGTCAGAATGATGATGGTGACCAACGGTGACAGATCGAGCTCGTAGGTGACTGCACATGGTTATCGAGTCCTTTAGATGATGATAGTTTTTTTCTTTCTTTTTATTATTTGATGTATTAGTTTTCATTTGGACTCCTATGAAGTCAGTTACTAATTTTTCGCATTTCATGATATTACTCTCTTTATTCTTAATGATGATTTAATTATTCTGCATTTATCGTTACTGAGTTGACCAGTCAAAGTCTTCTTTTCGATCAACATGATGTACACGTAAGGATGACCCGTAGCGTCCTTGAAGCGTATTCTGCCATGTGGCGAGGTGCGATTTGGGGGTGTTACAGTTAGGTATCAGAGCCTAAAGTTAGGCCGTTCTCATGTCCTAATATATGATGTCTAGTCCATGTGTAAACGCCACGAGCAATCACCGCGCCACCTGAAATCAAGTAAGTTTATTTTATCCCTTATGATGTAGGATGTTTTTCCTAAACATGATCATGTATGATGATGTAGATGCCTTCACGCCGTGCACCTGTTGGACGAGGTTGGGGTCGTAGACGACCTCGAAGTAACGGCGGAATAGGAAATCCGCAACAAGAAGGGACGGACCAGAATGAGGTGCAGACGAGTCAGGCTCGTGCTGTGGAGCCGACAGTTAAGTCCTCACTAGTGCAATCCCCACCGTCACGGGCGTCAACAGTTCAGCCCGTATTGACACCTTCAGTTCAGGTTGCACCAGCCATGACGCCAACTATTCAACTTCCTTCTGTACAGTCTCTGCCTGTACAGCCTACGCCACCAGTGTCCTCTAAGGACACTATTCAAGCCTTCATGAAGTTACGCCCTTCAAAGTATGATGGATTGTGCGAGTTTGACAAAGCTGAGAGATGGTTGAGGACTGTTAAAGAGAAGCTGCAACAAATGGATTGTGGAGAAAACAAGAAGATCCTGTTTGCCACCAGTGTTTTAACTGATGATGCCTTAGACTGGTGGAGGACCGAGGTAGATACTAAGTACAATGGACAGAATGACGTTCCTTGGGAATATTTCTGTGAAGCATTTGAGGCACGCTATTTTCCACCATATCAACGTGCACTGAAGCAAAAGGAATTTTTACAACTGAACCAGAATCAGATGATAGTGGCTCAATATCATGCCAAATTCATTCGTCTGGAGAGATACAATACTCTCAAGATGAGTGACAGAGAGAAGGCAAAACATTTCTGCCAGGGCCTAAACCCAACTATCAGGACCAGCACCTTAACTGGCCAATGTGCTAATGTGAGTCTGGCGGTGAAATTAGCTACCACGATGGAAAGGAACTATGCTAGAGAGTAGCAAGAGCTGAAGAATGGGAAAGGAAAAGCTCCTATGCAGCCCTCTGCACAGAACTAGTCTCGTTAGAATGACCGTCATCATAATCGAGGAGGACCCGATCATAAGAACCAACGTCGGGATCATAGAGCGAAGCCTTATGAACCTCGTGATGCTAATCGCCAACCACAACCCCAGCATCAGGTAAAGATGATGAACACGAAGTTAAGATGCTTATGATGACGCAAATTGAGTCCTGACCATTTTTGCAACCCCAACAACAGGCACATGGTACTGGTGCCTGTCTCCACTGTAAGAGGTTCCACATCGGGAAATGCAGAAAGAAGGCTAGAGTATGCTTGCACTGTGGGCAACAAGGACATTTCATTCGTGATTGTCCTACTAAGAAGAATGATCCCACACCAACTCAGCGTGACGTAAGAGGAGGGAACAATATAGTGCCTGGAAGAGTCTTCCACCTGGAGGAAGACGCCGAAGTCATTAGAGGTACCCTATCCATAGCCGGTCTTCCTACTCCAGTTTTATTTGATTCGGGTGCATCGCACTCTTTCATATCTAAAGACTGTGCTACTACTTTAAGTTTACCTCTACATGATATAAGTCGCCCTATGGAGATAATTATTCCTATGGGAATGCTCTACGTCACAAAGTACCTTCCTGAGGTACCAGTAGAGATACAAGGCAAGAATTTTTCTGCAGACTTGATAATCATTCCGATGACGGACTACGATGTCATTCTCTATATGAATTGGCTATCATACCACGATGTAGCTGTGATATGTAAGCAGAAGAACGTAATTATTGATACCCAAGGTGTACGCAAAGCTACTGTTAGAGGTACCACAGGAAATGAAAGAAAGGTTATCGTTTCTACAATAGAAGCACAGAAGATGTTGTAGAAAGGATGCAGAGATTTTCTAGCTAATGTAATGGAGATGGATAATCCATTGGTCAAACTACAACAACTGGATGTAGTTCGGGAGTTTCCGAATGTCTTTCCTGATAACATCTCCGGATTACCACCTCCACGAGAGATTGATTTTCGGATCGATCTCCTTCCGAGCACTGCTCCGATCTCAAAGGCCCCCTACAGAATGGCAATGGCCGAGATGCACGAACTAAAAAAACAAATTCAAGAGCTTTTAGACAAGGGGTTTATTAGGCCGAGTGTATCTCTTCGGGGAGCCCCCGTGCTATTTGTCAAGAAGAAGGATGGCTCTCTAAGACTGTGCATTGACTACCGGATGCTGAATAAAGCCACAGTCAAGAACAAGTACCCCCTACCGCTGATCGACGATCTCTTCGATCAACTTGCAAATGCCACGATATTTTCAAAAATCGACTTATGAAGTGGGTACCACCAGCTTAGAGTAGCCGCTGAAGACGTACAGAAGTCAGTTTCCGATCAAGGTATGGTCATTATGAATTTTTAGTGATGCTTTTTGGACTGACAAATGCCCCTACAGCTTTCATGGATCTCATGAACCGGGTGTTCAGACCATACCTAGACCAGTTTGTCATGGTCTTTGTAGATGACATCCTGATCTATTCGAAAAATGAAGAACAACACAAAGAACACTTGAAGATAGTTTTAAAAAAGTTAAGGCAACATAAGCTATACGGCAAACTATCCAATTGTGAGTTTTGGCTGGATCGGATTATGTTTCTTGGACACATAATCTCGAAGAACGACATTTCTGTGGATCCATCCAAGATAGAAGCGATATTCCATTGGCCAAGGCCGCTAGATGCTTCAATCCCGGTTAAGATTTATTCATTCATTCTAAAGGTAGTAAATGGGATCGTAACAAAAAGTAAATTGATGATACAAAACCTGTGCCCTACGATTATTAGAAAAAAAATAATATTCACTTTGAAATGGAATAATATCCACGTGGTCTTCTGCAGCCGTTCCACGTGGGACTCGCTCTTTTATGTACCAAGACAAAAATGGTGCTCTTCGTTCTCTTCGGCCGTGAGTGAGAATCATTGTTTTTTCTTTTAATTACAGTGCCGATTAACGATAATTTATCCATTATCAGATACATATCTCGATTGGATGTGTTTGGATCAAGAGTTTAAAAGATATATATTAAATTTAATTAGAATGAAATTAATTTAAAAATTATAAGGATAAATTTGAATGCAATTTTTATTAATTTAATTAAGAATAAGTTGATTGGTGTTTCTAAATAACTCTTCAAATTGATAATTTTGGAGGGACATTCTACTCTTATTTCTTTTCAATCAAATTTTTAAAAATTAATTTTTTGGACATTTACCAAACTTTACATTTCCTTCCTTTTAAAAAAAAACTTAACATTTCTATATTATATTTTGTATCCAAATAAATAATGGATTAAATTAATCCAATTCATCCCATTAATTTATATCCAAACATAATTTATATATACATTCATCACACTCAACTTTACTAACTCTCAACCTTACCAACCCTCACTACACCATCGTAATTCATCACTCAACTTAATTATCAAACAAAGCCTTAAATTAAGCTTTGTTTCAATAAAAAATTAGCGAGGATCAAGTAGATTTAATTAGTGTAGGATGAGTTTAAACAATCTATATCTTGTTTGAATATTATTTTTTAAAAAAATTTAATTGTAATTATATATATATTGATGTTCATAAGTTAAACGTAAATTTTATAATTAAACTCACTAAACTAATAATTTTAAAAGGGTTAAAAATAATTATACTCTTTTGAATCAAATTAATAAACATTTATCTAGCATATTAATGTTTCGCAAGTCATGTATTCAAATAAAGAGTATATTAAATTAATTAATTCAACACATCGCATCAATTCATATCGAAATATATATATTTTTTATAAACATTCACCGCATTCAATTTCATCAACTTTTACTCCATCACTCTAGCTCATCCCCCTAAACAAAGCCTTCGAGCATGGGTATTATTGTAAAATGGGGAGACATAATTTGAAAATTGTGAAGAATAAAAAGAAATATGGATAACAACACCTCTACTATTCTAATTCCTAATTAGCTCCTATCTGACGGAAACAGAATTATTGTTCATTCCTGAAATAGTGATACATGTTGGAACCAAATGAGATTTGCTTAAATTAGTGAATCAAAGTTCAAACCAAGCTTGGTTGGTTAGCAGATAGTGATGGATGTCGGAAACAGATCACGTTACCTTTACAATTAATCATTTGTTGAAACAAAAATGATGCATTACACGCTCATAAACATGCATAAAATTTTAAACCCAAAAGAAACTACGTTGAATTATATAGAAATAAGATAGAGCTAAATTATATATGACCTTTATTCTCCACCGAGAATAAAGGCAGTCGGTTGAAGGTTGATTTGCATGGATAGTGCGAAGCTTCCTCCAATTAACTGTCGACGTGTCACACGGCTGAAGGTTGCTTAGCAACGAATGAACCGATATATGCCGGAGATAGCCGGCAGGGGAGGGAGAGACGAGATTCAATTTTTGCCCAGTTTTGTTGGCAGCACCCATAATGGGCAACCATACTTGACATGGTGGCCATGCCAAGGTATGGTAGTCATGCATGATGGCATAGCATGGATGCCATACTTCCCACACTCCCTCCCTTGATCTCTCGGCAGACCAATCTCCTCTATAAAGGAGCTCTCTTGCTGCTTTCAAGGTGTACAAAGTATGCAAGTTCTTGTGTAGAGTTAAGATGTGTGGAGAGTGAGCTTAGGTGTGTCCATAAGTATTGAGCTTGTGTAGCCATCTTCTTCACTCTTGTGTGCTCTATCTTTTCCCTTGCATTTGAGCTATGGTATTGTATTCTATTTTCACATTCTATTTTCACGTGATTTGATTCCCAACCACACGTACGAAGTGCAACTCGTAATTCGTTTGTGGAAAAGCCACGTGGACGATCCGCTTCCGCATTAAGGTACTCCGTGAACCTCCATATTATTATGTTTATTAATTTCTACAATTGGTATCAGAGCCATATCGGCTACTTCCGAAAGTTTTTTTTAAATAAAAAAAAGGAGAACTCTCGGCTGCTGAAAAAAAAAGAACGGCCCGCACGCGGCCTGGCTGGAAGCACAGCCTCGCGCGTGGCCTGGCTGGACGCGCGCAGGCGCGTGGCCTTGCTGCGCGCAGGCGTGTGGCCCGCGGCGCGCAGGCACGCGGGCCGGCGACGCACGCGGGCTTGCGGCCTGGCGGCGCGCACACGGGCTCGCAGACAGAGACGCTCGCGGGCTCCAGGCCCACTCAGCGCGCGAGGGCCCGCGGCAAGCGGCGCGCGATGGCTCGCGGCCATCTGGGCGCGCGCGGGCAAGCGACACGTGCGGGCGCTCGGTCCGATTAAGTGGGCCAATGCTGTGTGCAGCCCAGAAGGACATTTTTCCCATTTTTCCTAATTCTGAAAAGTCAGAAAACATCATAAATTGCTAGAAAATTATAGAAATAACATAAAAATGTGAAATTTTTTCCTAGAGCTTTCTTTAGTTTTATGAATGATTATAGAAATTGATAAAAAATTATGGAAAATGAGGATAACTGTGAATCTTTTTCTAGAAGTATCAGAATATAAATGCATATGTAAGTTTAATTGCATTTACAGTTTAGTGCTAATCAATGCAATTAATTTTATGAGAAATTGAACATATGCATGAAAGAAAATTAATTACATAAATTTTGAATATGTAATTAATTGTATATGTTTTTCGAGAGGCATGTATGTTTTGTAAATTTTATCATGTGTATGATTTGCATAGTTATTTGTTTTCCTTAGTGGAAAATACAAAAAAAAACATGCCATATGTATTATGTGAGAAAAATTGATAATTAGTTAATTTTCTCTATCATGTTTCATCAAATTTAGAGAAATAAATTTATGCTAATTTTCTCTAAACTATTTAAACATAGAAAATGAAACATGAAGTGATTAGTATGTTTAATTATTTGAGAAAACATAAGACATAATATTTTTGGATTATCCATTGATTCAAAATTTGGAAACGATTTGTCACATTATTAATTTAATAAATGGTAATTATCCTAAGGATAGTGGGAGATGAGTGGGAGTATAGCGACCTCTCGATGTCATTACCTTTGGATTGTGTCATTTATTATCTTGAATGTCTGTGACAAATTAAGACATGCATAACGTAATTCCTCCTCTTATCTTAAAGAACCTAAACTATTGACCATGACATCAAAGTCCATAATTGTCGACCTGAACAAAGGGGATAAACTAAATGGTGAAAATTATGATATTTGGCATCGAAAAGTTCAGTATCTTTTAGAGGAACAAGATGTTTTAAAGACCATCAAACATGTCATGCCACAACCGGCACCTGGTAATACTGTCCAACATAGACGGGATGCTGAGGCATTCGAGGCTTGGTCCAAGAAGAGTCGTATTGCTCGCATTCTGTTGCTGAGTACAATGGAAGACTCCCTCATATGCGAATTTGAGGTTTACCAAACAATATTTGAAATGTGGGCAGCTATCCAGAACAAGTTCGGAATCACATTAACTTTCAAGTTGAGGATGTTGACCATCAAATTTGATTCATATAGGATGCGGCCTAATCACGCGATGAGGCAGCACCTAAGGGAAATGATGAACATGATACGCGAACTCAAGAATGCCGGACATGTGCTCACTGATGAGCAACAGGTGCAAGCAGTTATCCGCTCTCTTCCCAGATCTTGGGAACACATGCACGTCAACCTGATGCATAATGACAACATAAAAATTTTTGATGATGTGGCCCGTCACCTAGAAATGGAAGATGAGGTACTGGAATATCAGAAATCCTCCAGTCAAGCATTAGTTGCTGAAATAGGTGGACAAAAGCATGGTACAAGTTCCACACGTAAGAGGTCGCGTAAGTCGCACCCCAACCAGAGGAGCGGATATAGTGGACAACAAAAGATCCAGCACCAACAACGCAAAAGGAAGAAGCGTGGTGGCAAAGTGGATAAAAGCAAAGTGAAATGCTACAATTGTGATAGTCATGGTCACTTCGCTCGTGAGTGCACTGAGCCGAAAAAGGTTTGTCCTGACCATATTTTCTTTGCGTATGTTTCTAGTTGTGTTCTAGTTGCTGAAACTCATCCTTCGTGGATTGTAGATTCCGGAGCAACAGACTACGTAGTCAAGGAACGTGAGACTTTTGTCCAGTTTCATCGACTCAGTACGGGCTCTAAGTACAACTACGTAGGAGACAATAAAAGAGTGGAAGTCAAAGGGATAGGAAGTTGCAAGTTAGAACTTAGCAATGGAAAAATCCTTTACCTCCACGATGTTTTGTATGCCCCTGATTTTCGACGAAACTTAGTATCTGTATCCACTCTTGATGCATATGGATATGTAATGACTTTTGGCTCTAAACATCTGAATGTCTCAATGGATGGTGTTCCTATATGCAATGGCTTTCTTGAAAATGGTTTCTATGTCTTAATACTGCATGTGTTGCTAGTAGTTATTCATTTATGTCATCCGTTGATGTGAATGAAAGTGTCAAGACTTTGCATGCCAGACTAGGACATATAGAACAAGATCGAATGAATAGACTAATTAGAGAAGGACTCATAAACTCCCTCGCTAAAGTCGATCTGCCAACTTGTGAAGAATGTCTAGCTGGCAAGCAAACAAGAAAACCATTTGAAAAAGGAAAGTGTAATATCCCTAAGTTAACCATGCATGATTAGTTGTATGAATGTGATGCTATATTGTCTTATTGATAATCTCTATGAATGTGATGTTAAGACTTACATTTCGATATCAACTAAAGTGCGAAAGCGATGGAAATTTACTTAAGGCGTGAAAACATGAATTTCAAAAAAGTGAAAATTTGGAAAATTAAAGTCCCGGTAATTGTTCCTATATATGGAAAATTTACGTAAGAATTTTTTTAAAAATCTGTGAAATCACGATTTTTGTTCTTCGGACAAAAATTTAGATTTCGATTCCTTAGTTATTTATTTTTCTAAATATTTTATTTGAATTCAAATGGGGGATAGTTTCTTATTTACATGTAATGTCTTAAGTAAATGAATAAATAAATAAATAAATAAATGAAAAATACAAAACCATTTACTTAAATGGCCTTAGATGTAAATAAGGCAAATAGTAAGGGCAATTTGGTCTCATCTTTGGCCGACTTGGTAAGTCAGTTTTCCTTTGCATTCTTATCCTTCAAATTCTACCTTTTACCACCATTTTCTGCCCCTTTCACCATCCTTGGCCGAATAGCAAAGGTAGGAGAGAGCGTACTACATGTTGAAGAAAATTTGAGAAAGAGAAGAGGAAATTAGGGATTCTCATTTGTGGTGAGTTCATACTTTAATTTATTTTTATTTTAACTACATACCTTTCTAATTAGTGTTTCTGTGAACCTTCCCCATCTCATTCATTTTCGGATTTTACTTGAACATGGGGCAAAACTCATGTTGTTCATGGGTAAGATTAACCTTAGCTATGTTTAATTGATTCACGAATATTTAGTTACATAATTCTATACCTTTGAGTGATCCAAAAATTCTGAAATTTATTTTGATTGATCCTATATGAGTCTACTTTCATTGAGCTTTGGAATCAAGTTAATATGATTGCTGTAGATAAAGTTATGCTCTTATATTTAAGGTACTATCACTCTGTCCGCCTAAATTGCTATCCGAATTTGTAAATTATGTATTAAATTCAATATGTCGTGGAATTGTTTGATAATTTAGGGTGTCATAGATATTAATGTTAGGGTTCATTGACAATTGGAATCACTAGAAAATGATATGTGTAGAGAAAGTTATAAATAATTTATCGGGCCTTACTCAGTCTGTCAGGAGGGA
Source organism: Pontederia crassipes (assembly GCA_030549335.1). Lineage (NCBI taxonomy): Eukaryota > Viridiplantae > Streptophyta > Magnoliopsida > Commelinales > Pontederiaceae > Pontederia > Pontederia crassipes. Next base: position 1,688,875 of record CM060193.1, read on the forward strand.
ACTTAGGGCAGATTATGCTAGTATTGGTTAAATTTATTGTGCTCAGTACAAATAGATATAAATTCAAGTAATTTTATAATTGCACCTTAGGATGTCTACTATTTGAGAAAATTGAAAGAATCAGAACATGAAAGATTTATTATTTTATATAAATCATAAAAGTAAGGTTACTCAGTCTGTCAGGACATAGAAACAACATAAAAGTTAGGCTGAATGTTGATTTTCATGAGAGCAAACCATAATGAAATAGGTAATGAAACTTTTACAAAATATGTAATATGAGAGTAAAGAAAATTGTAATTATGTCATTTGATTATGTATATAAGAATATATGGATTTTTCTTTACTATGTGTGCAATCTGTCATATTGTTAGGTCAATCCTTATGTTTAATAGTTACTTAAGTTATAAGAGTAAATACTTAAGGTTCATATACCTAAGCAATTAATTATGTTTCATGTGTGATAGGATTGTATTCAGATCATAGTAGTAATGTGTTTCTTACTATTATTGTTATAGGAGTAGAAGAATAAAGTAATGAACAAGGAAAGAAAAATATTTTGTTAGCCCTTATAGGTAAGTTGGTTTCTCCTAATCTATGTATTCACTTTTTTTGAATTCGGTGTGACATCTATTATTATATGTATTGAACATGTTTTGGAATATTATGAATTGATTTCGAGAAATCCAAGTATGAAAAGTATATGTGATATGATCGGAATGGATTGCGATGAGTGCAATCTTGTTTATTTTGAAATGGTATTGGATATGATTCATCTTCTGATATTCAGGAGATGTTTGTTACGTGATGAATCATACATCGCATTTGCATTTTCATATATGATGGTTGGAGCTAAGTGCTACATCACTGATCACGATGGGAGCCACCTCTAGAGTCCAATCCATCATTTTGTTCCTCAATAATGGAATGAGATAGACTGGAGCTAAGTGTCATGCGGAGCTAAGTGCCACATCGTGAGTAGTCATGATGGAGGCCAACTCTAGAATCCGTAGGGGCCACCTCTAGAGTCCACCTATCGTTATATGATTTGTTCTCCGAAAGGGATGAGGTAGAATGGAGCTGTGTTACATCGCTGATCCCGATGAGAGCCACCTCTAGAGTCCACCTACCGACCACTGGCCAGTTGGTGATCCGTGCATACATATGAGAGTGTTGCATTGCATATACATGTTTGATATGTTTAAGTGACAATGAATGTAAATTGAGTGCAATGCTTTTGATTGGGAGGTTATATATTTAGTAAATGTATGAAGATATTGACTTTGATATTATGATTAATTTATGTCTCCTCGAATTTATTAGATGGTAACACATAGCTTATCAGTTATCAGCTTACTGAACTATTATTTGCTCACAGTGTTGTTGTACACTTTTTTCATATCAGTAGAACTTTTGGGAGCGCGAGAGACAGCCTTAGTAGGGTGTGGATCCTTTTTGTTGCTAAGGTATTGAGAAGTCATGTGCCCCACTGCGCGTGTTAAATAGAAGACTTGCAGCTCTCATATTCCTCTATTGGGATATGGAGAGAGTTTGATATGTGCTATGAATGAAAAGTAATTTGTATCTTGTAAAATATAAATATTTTGTGACTATAAGATGGTGTAAACCCTAGGATTGTTACATGCTCTGAATGACCAATATAAACTGTGTGGTTTGATTATGTATGTTATCACTCTCTTGTATTATATAGAGGAGTTATGCACAATTTTTTTAAAAAAAAATATTATTTGATCGTCTGTAATCAGTCGCGAGCTTTGATTTAAACCACTGTTTAAATCGGGGTCGTGATAGAAAGCGTGCCGAGTTTCCATTGCAATTAATCCACTCGGACGTATGTGGTCCAATGACTGTCCAAGCAAGACACGATTTCTCATACTTCATCACATTTATTTATGATTATTCACGCTATGGGGTCGTATACTTGATGTCTCATAAGTCTGAGGCTATAGATTGCTTTGTGCGATTTATGAACATGGCTGAGAATCAATTAGATCGCAAGATTAAGTACTTGCGAACCGACCGTGGTCGTGAGTATCTTTCATATTTATTCAAAAAGTTATGTGATGAAAAAGGAATAGTTAGGCAACTAACAATTCTAGGAACTCCACAACAAAATGGTGTTGCGGAAAGGAGAAACCGTACTCTACTCAATATGGTCTGGTCTATGATGGCATAAGCAAACTTATGAATTTTGTATTGGGGAGATAAATTGCTTACAACTGCCTACATGCTCAACCGCGTACCATTAAAGTCTATTTCTTCCACTCCCTACGAACTTTGGACAGGTCGTAAGCCTGACCTAAGTTACTTGCGTCCATGGGGATGTACCATCTATGTCCTTGACAGCTCTCATAAGTATGGAAAGTTGAACCCTAAAGGCAAAAAGTGTGTCTTCATCAGATATTCTGAAACCTCTAAAAGCTATGTGTTCATAGGAGAAAAGAATGATGGAACTATTACAGAAATTGAGAGTAGAGATCTGACATTTGTAGAGGAAGAATTTTCAAAGCAAGACGAGATTGATAGAACACTTCACTTAGAAGAAGTTAGGAATCTCGAAATGACGACATCTGCGGATCACAGTGTAGAAGAGTTTGTCCCTTCACCACACATTGATCCGAGTGGGAGCATTTCGTCATCAAACGAAAATCCAGAGTACTCACTTCGAAGGACTACTAGAAAGAGCATCCCACGTCAACGATTTGACATCGAAGAAATTCATGAAGCTCGTATAGTAGGTCATGAAGAAGAGCTTGAGCCTAATTCAATCAATGAGGCTCTCTCGTCTTGTCATAAAGAAAAGTGGATTAAGGCAATGGAAGAAGAATTACAGTCTATGAAGGCAAATCAAGTTTGGGACTTGGTTGATCTCCCGCCTGATCATAGAGCAATTGGGAATAAGTGTGTTCTTAAAATAAAATGAGGCGGTGATGGATTTATTGAGAGGTACAAAGCTCGCTTAGTGGAGAAAGACTTCACCCAAGAGGAGGGTGTTGATTATGAAGAAACCTTTGCTCCAGTTGTAAGGTTTTCTTCTATTCGCCTTATCCTAGCAATTGTCGCACATATGGACTTGGAATTACATCAAATGGATGTAAAGACTGCATTTCTCAATGAAGAACTAAATGAAGAAATTTACATGAAGCAACCTGAAGGCTTCATAGTAAAAGGAGAATAGCGCAAAGTTTGTAGGTTACGCTGGTCCATTTATGGACTTAAACAATCATCTAGGCAATGGTATATTAAATTTCATCAATCAATCATATCATATGGTCTTGAAATGATTGATGAAGACCATTACGTGTATGTCTATAAATCCAAGGATATGTTCATCATTATGACTCTATATGTAGATGACATTTTGATAGCTGGGAACAATATGGAGTTTTTGGTCACCATTAAGAAATGATTGTCCTCTGTCTTTGAGATGAAAGACATGGAAGAAGCAGCCTTCATACTGGGTGTGAAAATTCAACGAGATCGTTCTAAGAGATTTCTTGCTTTGTCGCAAGAGGCATATATTAACAAAATTTTAGAACGATTTCGGATGGATGGTTGCAAACCCATTGATACTCTTATTGCGAGATGCGAGACTTTGAACCTCAATATGTGTCCAAAGACTGTAGAAGAACAAAGAGAGATATCTTCATTCCCCTATGCAAGTGCAGTCAGCAGCCTGATGTACGCTATGTTGTGTACTCGGCCGAACATATGCTATGCAGTGGGTCTAGTGAGTCGATATCAGGCAAACCCAGGACGCCAACATTGGAAGGCGGTGAAGAGAATCATGAGATACCTCAAAGGCACTATTGACTTTGCTTTATGTTATCACGGAGGAAGCTTAAGGCTGGTTGGATATACGGACGCCGATTGGGCAGGCGACATTGATGAACGAAAATCCACCTCCGGATATGTCTTCTTGCTCAGTAATGGTGCTGTCACATGGAGCAGCAAAAAGCAAGAATGCATAGCATTGTATATGATGGAGGCTGAATTTGTGGCATGTTTAGCCGCAGTGCAAGAAGCCCTATGGTTAAAGAGATTCCTTCAACTCTGCGGTTTTTGGATGCTATAATGAGAAAGATGACTTTACATTGCGACAATCAAGCAGCGATTGCCTATGTGAAGGACGAAAAATATCATTGCAAAGAAAAGCATATCGACATCAAATACAAATTTATAAGAAATGAAGATGTGAAAGAGGAGGTCTCTGTTGAGAACATATCTACGCACAACATGGTTGCTAATCAGTTCACCAAACCACTACCTAGAGATGTATTCTTGAGACATGTACATGCACTAGGACTGCGTAGAATATAAAAAGAAACATGTACTCAAAGTTAATCACATTAATAAAAATATGTTTTTTCATAAGAGAATTATGTTATGCATGTGTTAAGTGTGTCCATCAGGTATGAAATTACTCACTCACACGAGTAATCGCCTCCGGTGCTTATGTGATTGCACGCGGGGAAGAAATGGTTTAGACCTAAATATTTCTTATGAGAAATGGCCTAAACCGCCTTGATGTGTTCAAGATGATGCAAACATGAGTTTGGTAACTCAGTGAAGCCTGATGATGATAGCCAGATGTGGGACTCTAGCTTTCACATCAAGTGATGGCAAGCAGTTAGATGTCTCAGGTCAGACGTCAGTGGAGGGCGACTGGACTTAAATTTGTGCGGTGTTTGAGTTAGACACACGCTTCTTTAGTAGAAGTTTTCACCGCAATACTTGTATTTTGTACCAAGTATGCTAAGATGACCCTGAGAAATGACGAATCGATGTTGATCTTCGTCATTGTGTGAGTCTCTCTAGACCAAACGGTCTAGTTGTTGCTCTTTGAACTTTGACTATATTTCAAAGTAATGATTGGTGTTGCTACTTTAGCATGATACTCCAAGACCCAAAGTGAAGAAGTCCGCTGAGTCATGTCTAGGAAAGCAGCCGATCAGAACTGAGAAATATGAGTGCAAAGGAAAAATTTGTTGAGAGCTGTATGAGAGTTCTGCATGCAATTGTTCAGCTATTCTCCTTGTGTAGGAAAAATAGTTTTGCATACAAAAATAAATACCGCGGTATTAGACATGAGGATGTCTAGATAATGCAGCAAGGCAAATCTAGGGCATAACGAGTACATCATGCTTGAGCGATTGTGTGAGTCACGATTTGGCTCGCAGGATAAAGCCATGTGAGTCATGATTATAGCACACGCGATGTATATCACACGATATATTGAGCAGCTATGTGAGACGTAGTTATGGCTCAAAGATGATTGAGCAATTATAGATACATGCTCTCGAGGTGGTCGAGCGATTGTGCATCCTTAACAGGTCACAAATCAGAGCTCCCATGTTAAAATTGCGCTTGTACTCGTGGGTCGCACGGCTCACTTGCTTTCACGGGATAATAAAGAAATTGAGCATGCATATTGAACTCATTATGTGCGAGTGGGAGATTGTTGGCAGCACCCATAATAGGCAACCATACTTGGCATGGTGGCCATGCCAAGGTATGATAATCATGCATGATGGCATAGCATGGATGCCATACTCCCCACACTCTCTCCCTTGATCTCTCGGCAGACCAATCTCCTTTATAAAAGGAGCTCTCTTGCTGCCTCCAAGGTGTACAAAGTATGCAAGCTCTTGTGTAGAGTTAAGGTGTGTGGAGAGTGAGCTTAGGTGTGTCCATAAGTATTGAGCTTGTGTAGCCATTTTCTTCACTCTTGTGTGCTCTCTCTTTTCCCTTGCATTTGAGCTGTGGTATTGTATTCCATTTCCACATGATTTTGTTCCCGACCACACATACAAGTGCAACCCGCAATCCGTTCGTGAAAAAGCCGCGTGGACGATCCGCTTCCGCATTGAGGTACTCCGTGAACCTCCGTATTATTATGTTTATTAATTTCTACATCTTTCAAAGAATAAAGCTAATTTATTTGAACAGAGTTGAATTCATTGTTTTAATTATTTTAAAATTTTCCGAAAAGAATACATTTAGCATTGATTATCCAATAATCACTCAAAATAAGTGTGTTGCAAAAAATGAATTCACAACCATGATTAACATTGATTATCCAATAATCACTCAAAACAAATACAAATTTCCTTTTTCTCCTTAATACAAATCACATTTCATTTTTAGACATAATATATAACAACCATTTGCTTAATGCTCATATGAAATTAATTTCAGAATAATTTCACCCTCTGCTAGCAATAATGATCAGAAGATCGACATCGTTTGTTAAATCATAAAATTTGTTATTTTCTAGTAATATTTTTATTGTTATAACTTTTTTCATCCTAATGAACATATATTTTCTTAATACGAGCCCCTGACGAGATACATCTTACAATAAATAGTATGTAATTTCTAAAAGATAAATGTATTATTTTCGGAATTTAAGATAAAATTAAAACAACAAATTCAATTGATTCCAATAATCTGAAATAAATAATTCAATTCGAGTCTAATTAAGATTTTTTTTGCTTATATTTTTCTTTCAAAAAATAATGTGATATTTTAGAAATTTAAAAATAATTTAAATCAAAGAATTCAATTTTAGTGAAATTAAGATGATTTTTTTTTATATACAAATCTAATTTGAATTTTTTAAAAAAATTATATTTACATATAATATATATACAAAAATATTAATGTGCTACCACACTTCTGTGATAGTACTCTGCGCTCACGCTTTTTAGAATTGTCCAATCTAAGATAGAGGGCTTCGATGTATGCACATCCTTTTAGGGGTGGGGTTCAAACGATTCAGCGTGACAAGGGTTGGAGGGATCAAGCGCGGCTTCCGATGAGCACTTGGAGGTTGGAGGGACTGAGCGTGGCTTCTAGCGTTCACATAGGGGGCTGGAGGGATTGAGCGTGGCTTTCGACGTTGATGTGCGCGACTTCCGACATCGGCCATCAATAATCTTTACTTTAACATTTTTTACATTTTTACTAATGAGTTAAAAAAACAAGTAATTTTAATGTGTCTACTTTTTAGAAATAAGGTTACTTAGAATATAAATGTATGAAAAAAGAAAAAGAATTGAAGATGTTGAAAATAGAAGAAAGATGACATAGGACGGTGAAAAAAAGGTATATAAGTAAAAAAGAATTATTGAATAAATGTGAAAGAAATTTAAATTAAAAAATTTACACGAACTATTAGTACAACTAAATAATTATAAATAAGTAAATATAAAATTTTAATATTAGTGAAATGACTAATATTTTTTCTATGCCTTCGGTGCATGGCTAGTCGTATACTAGTATTTGGTAAAAGAAAAAAAAAGTTTATGTTAGCAATTTATTTAGTCCCACTCGAGTCAATGAGAAGTGATATGTAATATATTCGTATTGGAGGCAAATTCCAACTAATTGAATTCGAAAAATTAAAGTCTCACACAAATTGGAATTATGGGAAAGGACTCGACGGAGCGCAAGCCCCAAAAGATATATTTTTTTTATTATACGAGTTTTTTAATTTATTATAATTAATTTTTTTATTACAATTAAATCCATGTAGAAGAAAACAGAAGCATGTTCGAGTAAATAAATAAAAAGAATTAACAGGTAACGTAACTAACAACTTATCTAAAGGTTAGAGACTCAAGTAAACAGACGACGTCATGTGCTCACTAGCGGAGAAGAAAAGCCCACGTCATGCTCCGCACTAAAGGTCAATAATTGTAATAGAAGCCGTCGTGATAAGTAGACGCCGCTGTGCGTGATAAGTAGACGCCGCTGTGCGTGATAAGTAGACGTACCGTTCGCGATGAGAAATCTGAGGACTGCCTACTGATAATTAGACGACGGTGAGCGTGGATAAGTAGGCGCGCCGCTCGTTGATAAGTAGCAGACCAATATGATCAGATGACGGTATGTATGATGGGTGTCTTTAACGTTACTTCTTTAATCTTTAACGTCACTTCAAATTTTTTATTTTATCTTTTCTTTTATTTTAATTTATCTTTCATCTCTTCAATTCTGATTTACACTCAACTTTTTTCTTAATTAATCTTGTAATCAATTTTTTCTTTCTCTAGTCTCCCTTCCAGATATTAATATTATCATTTTTCATGATAAAAAATAGAATATTAATATTATATAATATGAGATATGATTCATACATATAAATTTAATTAATATGAAAACTTTAATTACATTAAATATATATAATAATAAAAAGTATATGAAATAAAATGAAAAATTAAGATACTTTATTTTTTTCACAAAAAACATATAGATGCTAAATTATACATGCTCATTTATTATTTTATTCAATATTTAATTTACTTTTCTAAAGTTTAATTTCCCAACCTAGTAATTTAAGTTTCTCTAAAAATATTAATTGGGATTGAGGTCAAAATTATCAAAGATAATTTGAATATGGAATGTTTTGATTTATCTTTACAAAAATGTTCAATTGTATATCATCATATTTAAATAATTTATATGTTAAATATATACATTTAACATTATTATTTTATTTCATATTGATAAATCATTTTACATTAAGAAATAATTTTAATTTAGTTAACAATAATGCAAAATAATATCTTGAATAAGTAATTTTCATTCAGAAAATTATACTTATAAATATATTTTTCATTTTAATTAGCTCATTATTTAATTTACATTGAAATTACTATTTCATACTATTTTCTATATCATCGGGAGAATATATTTCTTTATCATGCACTTGGGTATATCCTTTTTAATATCAATTCATATTTAAAATGTTCATGAATATTTCTAATTTTATTTATGTGTATATATAGAACTAAAATTAGTGTGCCACTAAAGGGAAGGAAAGTTTCCAGAAAGGAAAAATAGTATATATAGAACTAAAATTAATTTTTTTTAGTCTTCTTGTTTATCCTAAAAATTGAATGTTTTTAGAAATAAATATTTTTTGAGAAATGTTGAAATTGAAAAACAAATTAATAAATTTTTTATATTTTATATGTATTTTATTATTTGTGAACTCACTTAACAAGTTGGCTGGCTCTGACAGCTCCTGAGATCTTTTTTTTCTCTAGTGTATTTTCTTCTTCCGGAACCAAAAGTATGGAAAGCTTTATATATCCCATCTCCGGATTTCTCGAAATTAAATTGAGAGCAATTTATTAAAAGAAAATAAATGTCCTTATGCTTCGGCTGCTGTTATTTTCTTTTTCTGAGAAATAATCTAATCTTGCATATGTTAAGTCTTATTTGTTTCTGAGATATTAATTCATTAACAAAAGTTTATGCGCTCTCTTTTTGTTGTAGTTCAAAACACCCCAAGGCGAGAAAGTGCCTTTTTCTTCAGTCTCGGTCTCAGACTTGTTTTTGGTTAATTATCAATAATATGATAGTAATATTAACCGAACAAAAATAATATTATATATACGATGCTTTTTTAAAAAATTTCGTCTCAAATGCTTGGCATCCCATGTTTCGGCAGGCAACGTTTACTTAGTATTAGTTAACTTACTCAAGCTGCAGATCCATCGTATTGGGTTAAAAGGAAGAAGAAAAGAAAGAAATTTGACAGGAATGGTACCCAAATACAATTGATGGAAATATGCAAAACTTATAGTAATGGAGAAGAGCCCCAGTTTCATATTGGGCCCCCTTCGGCCCACAAAATAATAATACAATTAATCAAGTTTATTTCATAGAATTACGGCTTAAGTATATTAAAAAACTGAATAAGAAATTCTCTGAAAATATTATTTTCCAGGTATCGTTTACCAGAGTGGTGCTTAGGTCCACCCCGTAAAAAGATCTATTTTGTTATCAGTCAAAGGATTAGTCTATATATAATTTTTTTAGCAAAGAAAGGATTATATATTATAATATTATGTAATGTCTGAGTACGTAATGTTGAGCCTCGAGAGAAGACCCCATCCAAAAATTGTCCAAAAGAGCCATCTTCTCAAATTAGCTAGGAAGTTAGCAGCTGAATCGTATTGTCTATAGCAATGAGTGCATTTTAAAATTTCAAAAAGTGAGATGAAATATTCGATTTTAGCAAAAAAATATCCATAAACGTCAGGGACATTTAGAGTTGTTGATGATATTCACCAGATTTGATGAGTCCATCTCAAGCCAAACTCTTGTAAATTCTTGGTCGCGACAGTATCTGAGACCAACTATTGCCCCCTTCAATTATGTTTCTAGCACACTGTTCGCTTGACATCTAAGCGCACCTGCCATAATACAAGATACATAAGTATTGTGAATAACAAATCCCATGCCCCTAGATCTCCAGGATTGGTGAAGGACCTATTCGAGTTTACTTTCACCCAATTAGGCAGCAGAATCTTCCACCGGATTCGAATGGGGTCTTGGGGGTCGTTTGCCTCAGAAATGGTGGATCTAGCGAACTCAACTGAGCCAGCCAGAGCCCGTCTCCACAAGACCAAGATGGTTACCGATTTGAAAGCATAGTGGGCGTCATTACGTGCTAACCAGATTCCCTAAAGATAGAAAGCAATAACAGACTGGAGTATGATCACTAAAGGAGGATCAAGGTCATGACCTTCTAAGATCCAATCCCCCAGGTGCCAATTAGCAAGGAACTAATAGACCAAATGTGCTTCTGGTCCGTCCAGAGGTCGACAGTGAATTGGGCTGGTAACTCAGAGAGTAATAAACAAAAGAGGCATTTGCTTCACCATGAGGATCAACAACCCAAATCCACCGATCATCACCGGCAGAAACATAAGGAGGGGGCAGTGAAATAGCAGTAATGGCATCTATCAGAGAAGATCCAAAAAAGTCGTACCAATAAATACCAGTTCCCATCAACAATTAAACTATTAACATTAAGTGATTCAAAAGCTACCTCCACGTTAATATAGGTTGGCTTATGAGATAATGGTATATTAAAAATCCATGGATCCAAGGTAATTGAGATAGTAAGACTATTAACAATGCATTTATGCAAACCGAATTTAATTTCTTTCATTACCATGTTAATCATTTTCCATGGCCAAGAAGCGTTCCTGCAAATGCTATCATTCTAGGGCATCAGATAATCATACTTATGCTTTACTAATAGAGACCAAATATTCTTCGAACCATTTAGGGCCCCGAGGACCTGCTTAGCAAGAAGTGAAGTCCGGATCCAATGTGGTTTACGGATGCCCAAGCTGCCAAGAGATTGATGAGTTTGAATAGTATGCCACGCTACAAGATGCATGCTAACTTTATTTCTAGAGTTAGACTAGAGAAAACATTTAGAATATTTTTCTAAGAAAGAAATGAGCCCCCTTCAGACATATACATATGATAATGTATGAACTAGTATTGAATTGAGAACTAACTTAATAAGCACACTTTTACCAACAGTGTTAAGTAATTTACCTTTCCATCCAGCAAGGCGCCTACTTGCTATATCAAATATAGCATGTTGCTGCTTATGAGTAATTTATTTGTATGAAATAGGAGCTCCCAAATAGGTGAAAGGAAACTTACCTTGCTTGATGCCCAGGATTTCCAAAATTCTATTCTTCCGAGTGGAAGAAAACTTAGTAGGAAAATAAAGCTAAGACTTATCACAATTTATAACATGATTAGTAAGATTACTATAAAGGTTAAGAATGTCCTTAATAGTCTTAGCATTTTTAGTAGTGCCCCTAATACTAATGAGCAGATAGCAAAAAGGAGGTGGCTAAGGTTGAAATTACCAACATTGGATGGCACAAGATGATTTAATCTTACTTCATCATGAATAAGTGAAGAAAGGACCTGGAAAATAAGGGTAAAGAGGCAAGGAGGGTCTCCTTGCCTAAGGTCCATATAAGATGAAAAGTAAGGAGAATGTTCCTCATTAATCTAGTTGATTGAATGCACTTCTGGATCCAAACAATGAATTTATCAGGGAAATTCATCCTATGCATTACTGATTGGAGAGCAGACCAAGAAATTTTGTCAAATGCTTTAGCAATGTCAGTTTTGAGAATGAGATGTTTCTTCCTCCCAACAAAACGGGAGTGAGCAATCTCCTGAGCAACCAATATATTATCCCGAATGGATCAACCAACAATGAAAGCAGATTGGCAAGGGTCAATCAGCTCAGGAAGAGATTGTTTAATTCTACTAGTAAGGATTTTGGAGACATCTTTGTATTAACATTACGAAGGTTGATTGGCCTAAAGTCATTTATGGTTTGAGGAGAGGACTTCTTGGGAATAATGACAAGAGCCGTGTTCCCCCATTCCCTAGGAAAAATATTGTGGTTAAAGAAATTTTGAATGGAGGAGATGACCTCCTTCCTCGGGATATCCCAATATTGTTTATAAAATTTCAGAGCGAATTCATTAGGCCCATGGGCTTTTTCCGGAGACGTGGACCAAAAAAATATCTTTAATCTCCTTAGTAGTTACAAGAGCCAAGAGAGAATGATGCCATGAATTACTTAAAGTTGGCAAACAAGGCCAAGTCCTGGGGTTTCTAGAATTATGATTAGGAGCCCAAAGAGTTTTATAGTGAGTCATAAAAGAGTTAAGAATCTCATCAGTATTCAGTTTTAGATGATCATTGTTGTCTTTGATGCTTGTAATCAAGGTTGTCGGGATCGCTTGCAGGATCGTAAGATCGTAAGATTCTACGATCCAATAGTGGGCAAGCGATCCTAATCTCAATTTGGGGATCATAAATGTAAGATCGTATAAAGATCGATCGCTGGATCGTAAGATCGGTATGATCGTAAGATCCTACCTATCATGTGATTTTATTTTTTTAATTTATTTTTTATTGAGAAAAACTAAAAAATAAAATATTAAAAGTTAAAAATTGGCAACGAAGGAGGTAACTTTCTCTGACTATCATTTTATTTATTTAAATTTATTTTTTAAAAATAAAATAAAATATTAAGAATAAAAATTAGCAAGGCATTAGGTTAAATTCCTCTCCATTCTCTCCCTCTTCATTTCTCCATTCATTTTTTATGAGTGATCTATTATAATTAATAAACTTATGTATAAAATGATATTTAGAAAAGAAAATATTATTTATTTATTTATTTATATTCAAATAAAAAAAACTGATTTACCATTGTTAATTATCATAATTAGTTTATCTTAATTTCTAACTTTTATATTATTATGTAGTCCATGAAAGTTACAATTAAGTATAATGTAGATATTGAGAGTAAAATATTAAATAATGATTATTATTGCTATTATTATTATTATTATTATATTTTTAAAAAATATTTTTTATTCATAAGGTAGGATTTTACGATCCTCGATCCTTTGGACCTCTCCCGATCTTACCTCGAAAAGCGATCTTGACAACCTTGCTTGTAATCATGTTTTGTTTTTGTCTAATAGTTGTGCTCAGATGGTAAAACTTAGTGTTCTTATCCCCATTAGTTATCCAGTTGATCCGGGATTTGCTCCACCATTTTATACTAATTTGTCTTAAGAGAGCAACATACTTATGGTAGAGGATTCGAAATTGAGTAAGCTTGCTATCATTGAGTCCCCTTGAGTCAACCTTAAGCTCAAGAGAATGGATATTAGTTAAGGTAATCTGAACCCTAGCTTCAAGCTTTCCAAGCTCTTGAGAATTTCATTTAGTGGGATTAATCTTGATCTGGTGTAGGAGCTGACTCATAGTATCTCTAGGATGTCTATTGACCTATACTTGTTCAACAATATTTCTGACTTGTGGATATTCAAATCAGAAATGTTCATACTTGAACTTGTGTTTCCTTTTTTACGTCTAAGAAGTATGAAGAAATAGAGGAGAGTGATCAGATACACACCTAAGGAGAGTGTTGGTAGAGGCATATGGATAGTTTAATAACTAATCAGGATTGACAATAATTATATGAAGCTTATTAAGGATCCTAGCTTGACCATTCCAGTTATTACACCATGTGAAGCCCGAGCCAGGAGGAGGTAAATCAATTAGGCTTTGAGTTTGGATGAGTTCGTGAAGGGCAGAGGAGGAAGGGGTAATGCGAAAGGGGAGCCCCCTCTCTTATCCGATTGGAATAGGACATTATTAAGATCCCCAAGTAACATCCAAGGATAGCCTACTACATTTAAATGCTTCAAATCCTTCCACATATTCTTCTTAAGAAGTGGGTTGGTACTAGCATACACACATGTAATCAAAAAGGAAAAACTTTTCGAGGAAACCACATCATGAATATGGTGAGTTCAATAAGAATTGGCGTAACCTCTACATTTTTCTGTCACCATGCTAGAATTAAGCCGTTGGCAGCACCGTTGCCAAGGGACCAGCAATCACACAAGGTGGGGCCTAATCGGCGGACGACAGGCGCAGAACGAGAAACGTCCACATGGGATTCTAGAAGAATAATTAAATCTAGTTGCTCATTAATAACTAAATTAAAAAGGTAATCACGGACTTTACTACGATAAGCCCCCTTGCAGTTCCATGATAGGAATTTCACGTGTTTAAGTCAAGAGGGTGTTCAGGCATAGGACCTTTCTCATCATAGACTACATTATCAGAGTCGAAGGTAGTAGACTTACCTGGTTTCCTAGCCCTGCTCTTCTTAGGTTTCTTCTTGAGGACTTGGAAACTAGGCTTGACCACTATTTTTGTTCTTCTGGGCGAACGCTCAAATCTGGGCAGGGGCGGTGGAAGCAGATCAGCATCTTCCAGCTCTATCTCTGAATTTGTTCCTAAAGCATCTGCAACAACAGGCTCATCGGGAGAAGTGAGAAGCTTAGATTTAGCTCATTATATCATCTCGGAGTGAGAGGGGTGGCAAATAGACTCATTATTGTCGGGTCTTGGGGTAGGCGCAGAAGACGGCTCCGGCAAGCTATATGGTCCAGGGAGGAGGTTTTTCCTGAGTTGGGAGAGCGGGGTTAGACGCTGGGGCATGTGCCGTGAGCATAGTCAGGTTTGGAGATGGAGAGGAGAAAGTAGATGGTGTTGGCGAGGAGGGAAGCGGCGATTTGAGGGGTAGGGTTTGGAGGGTTTGTGGGGATAAAGGGACACATGTGTGTTGTTCAGTAGGATGAGAAAAAATCTGACGACTCTCCTTCTCTCTCACATTTTGTTATCTTCTATAGTGTTGGGGACAGGTGTCCAACGATTGGGGGCAACGAGAACATCCAACGACTCCTGACACAAGTCCACAAACTAGTACGGGATAGCAGGAGCCAGTAGCTCGGCATAGCTAGGGGCATCGCCGGCGGATCTGTCCAAGGGCCTCTCAATTCTTGGCCAGTTGCTAGCCATGGAGGAACGCCTTCCTCCACCAAAAGCCTGCATCCAAGATCCAAAGAGGAGTACCTTCGGTTTTTGAGTGCCAGTCACCATGGTGTCTTCAGAAGGGATCGACGGACAGGTCTCGAATCGATGGCCAACGATGCCACACCTAAAGCAAAACATAGGCACATTTTCATACATGATTTGCTAAAAGAAACGAGTTTTTTCCGACAATCTGACCCACACCCCCTGCCTTAAGGGAAGTGACAAGTCAATTTCCACACAACACCTTACCACGATCGACTCAATGTCCGAACATAAGAAGTTACCAAACGTCGATGCGAGTCGAGTAATGGATTGAGAGTTGCAGAGCTCCCAAGGCAGCCCCGACAGTTGGATCCAAGTCGGCGTCGAAGCAGCCCTATCTTCATGCGGCTTGAAAAATGGTTTAGCTTGCGAAACATGGAGAAGAGAGTTTCGCACCTTCCATGGATTTTTAGTGAGAACTTGCAGCTTGTCATTTAGATAAAAAAACTGAAACATCAAGAAACTGTTGCCCGTGTCTTGGATCTTCAGAGAACCCTTAAGCATCCATTGCGGAGCCAGAGATTCCATGATCACATCGGCCGAGATGAAAGGTCCCAGAAGACGTCCCATGAGATAGCCCTGAAGGTCCGCTGAGCGTTGCAACATCTCTTTGAGCGGGATGCTGACTTCCTCGGTGATGGTTTCCTTGAGGGTGCGAAGTTGGTTGGGGATATTAGAGCCATCTTATGACTGGGTTGATGGCGAACGATTTTCAACCAATTGGGACTTTCTGTCCAATCCAACTGGGAGAGGAGAAGGGTCTGCTGTCACCATCGTGAGCTTTTTAGAAAATACTTCTTGTTGTCTATATACATTTCAAAAGCTTTCTTCTGTGGGTATGTCAAAACCTTCTAACAACCATTTGATTGCAGAACTGGAGCGAAACTACGACCTTATTTTGTTCGGTTCCACCAAATAAGAGGTGGAACCACAATTCCAAGCCGAGAACCAAAGCGTGGAACCACTATGTCATGTGAGGTGGTTTCGACATTTTTGTTCCATCGAAATACATGGAGTCACCGTTCCATGTCTTCGCAGCATCGGCCCCCGTGTTTTTTTCCTTTCGCTTGCCCTTCGCATTGTAGCCACACTCCCCTTTTTACTTTGCCCTCTCGTCATCCGTCGATCGCTACCGTCACCGTCGTCATCCGAGTGGCTTCGGCCTCATTCGAGTCATCTTTGTTGTTGACACATCCCCTACAGGCCTTCGCCTTCCCACTATCACCTTCGCCTTCGACGCATCGCTTGTAGTGCGCCACCGAATTTCGACCGAATCTCAGGTACATCGAACTCATTTTCCGACAATTTGTGCTTGTACATAGGGTTATCATCCATCTTAAAACACCCCTCAGTTATGGATCTGAGTTATTGTCCTTCATATTGTACCATTTCCCCTTTTGCCGTAAACCCTTCATCAGCCATCGATCACTAGCATCACCGTTGTCTTCCGAGTGGCCTTCAGCCTCATCCTAGTCATCTTCACCATTGATCCATCCCTTGTAGGCCTTCACCTTCACATTGTCGCCTTCGCCTTCGACACATCCCTTGTAGTGCGTCACCGAATTCCAACCGAATCTCATGTACATCGATCTCATTTTTCGACGATCCATGCTTATACATAGGGTTATCGTCTATCTTCAAATACCCATCGAGTATGGATTTGAGTTATTGTCCTTCATATTATAGCGTTCCCCCCCCCCCTTTTGTCGGAAACCCTTCTGTTCTTCAAGGCCGTCGACCATCGTGCTTCCGGGAAGTGTCAGGATTAGTATGCTCATCCGTTTCAATCTTCCGGGTTCGATTCTTTCCTAACTGGAGCCGCGACATCTTCCGCATTTAGGGTTTAAGTCAAGGGGAGAAGGTGTCCAAAAAAAATAAGAGTGAATTTTAAACTTGAGACTTCTTATTAAAATATATTATTATCATCATCATCATCATCATCATCATTATTATTATTATTATTATTATTATTATTATTATTATTATTATTATTATTATTATTATTATTATTATTATTATAAGTATGTTTTATATTAGTTATCAATGAATATACATTATTAGTATGAATATATTTTTACATTATTGACATCCAGTCCGACCATCCGAGTTAACCGGTCCAACCGGTTCAACTTCACCCGAAAACTTTTCTGGGTCGGCATTCAGTTCGGATTTTACAACATTGCCCGATAGTATGATCAATCGTCCAATGAATCCGAAGCCATAGATCCAAAAATAGAACAAATTAAGGAAAATAAGTAAAACAAAAGGAATCAAAATACATTTCAAATTGATTTTTTTTAATCAATAAAATCAACCCACTCAAATTAGAGTCCATGGAATTTTTTTTTTGTTAACATTTATTCATATGTCATCTTCTTAATTACTGATATACTAGTTTTCCATGATTTAAGATTCGTCTATCATACTATTATTTGATATCTTTAAAGTTTTTGTGATTTATTTTATATTTTGCTATAAAATAAAATGTATTTATATTTTTTTATCAATATCTAAATTTTAAATTTTTTTAATATCAAAGCAGGGCTAGAAATAAATTTTCTTTTTTAAAAAATAATTTTAGAATGATTTTTAAATAAAAGTTATAAAAAGTACGCTTTATGATTTCTTACACTGAAAACCAAACAAGATCGACCCATTCTTACTACTATTGTTTTCTTGCATATCTTCCCGTTACCTGTTTTTATAAACAATAATTTGTCTAGGAATAGGACGAGAGTAAAACTATTGAAATAGATAAAGGTAATAACTTAAAAATTAAATCAATATCATATTAATTAATTGTGTTTATTTTATTAATATTAATAATTTGAAATAACTTAATTTGACATTTTGAATTATCAACACATGAACGTTTAAATTTAATACTCCATTGATAATTTGATATCATCAAAAGATAAGACTATATTTTCAGTTTTACATTTTGCATATTTCAATAAGTTGGGACTTCATATTTGAGCAATCTGATTTCAAGTTCAGACGTCTGATTTTAAGGTTCGAATGTCGGGAACTAATTTCCGGAAGAAAGCAAGAATATGACGTTTGGATTTCTGCTTTCATTTAATGCAACGTCACATAAGTTTAGATTATATTTTACGGCTCAGTTAATATCAACTATACCGATAACTACGTACCAAAGTAAGTTTATATTATTATAATAATAGTTACTGTACTCAGTATTATTTATTAGTTTATTGTAATAAAATAGGGATATTTAATTTAGTTATAGGTTTATAGCAATAGTATAGTAGATTGTGGAAAAACCATTAACAAAAATTACTGTATTAGAAAAATACTTTTTGTTCTCGTGTGTTGATACCAAAGGAGGTCGAAAATGGTAATAATTCGAATTTTCCTCTAATAGTGTGAGAGCATTTTCATCAACGTGATAATTTGTAAATATATTATGATTTGATTCTTATAAAAAGAAAAGAAACAGAAGCATGCATGTTCGAGTAAATCAAAAGGTAACAGTAAAGGTACCAAAGTGATTAAATAGTCCCACCTGGAATAAATAAATAATTTTACACGGTATATTATTTCAGTTTAGGAAACCAACATCAAAGTTGCACTTTGAATTTTTCAACATGGAATGGCTATGGTTGCAATCTTGCGCAATGTCAGGACCAAAAGCGCAAAGCGCAGGAAACCAACATCAAACTTGCACTTTGAATTTGTGTTGAATGTTCTGCACAAATTGGCGACATGTGGTCATCTGCCAAAGTGATGTCATCTGCCAAAATCATCTGCCAAAGTGATGTCATCTGCCAAATTCAACATTGTGGTGGCGATGGCTTCATCAACATGGAACTTGGCAGATTCATATGTCATCTGCTGTGAATAAAAAAATATAGAAGTTCTATATATAGAGACAGCTGTTCCCTTCCCTCCTTCCATGGGTTCATGCGGATCGCCGGGGGAACGGAGTAGCAGTGTAGGTAACGCCGGTAAGTTGAGAATCCCTTACATTAATCTATTCCGGCTCTCTCTTTGCTCTCCAGCTACGCGACCGATGGCCTCATCCTCCTCACCACCATCCGATGCACAAGAGGATCCTCGTCAGTCGAGGGTGCGCCGCCGCCGCCGCCATTGTCGTCGTGTCGCTCCTAGAACAATAAGCGAGCTGGCGACGCCGCTGGCCCCACTGATCAGTATCTTCGGATCCGTACCCCAGGCGATACGCATGAACCCTTGGGGATACCAGCTCTTCGAACCAATCCGTTACCTCGTTTTGGTGGGGCTGATCGCGGCCTATGTCGCCATCGTCATTGCCCTGTTGGTCAAGCCCGGCCGACGCCGCTGCGGATGGTACGAAATGGCTGAACGTGTTGCCTTGGGCATCGCCTTATCTCTCATATTGGTGGCGTTTGGGCTCCAGCTCTTCCTCACCTAGTTCGATCTGAGAGCGTCGTGGAGGGAACAGAAATCTCTTTTGAGGTCATTGTTTTCCTTTTCTTGTCCGCATATAAGCAACTGCAATGTCTCCTCCCTTTCTGCATGAATATTTCTTTTCTTGTTTCTTGCATATGATTATGGGGGGACCTTCCCCAATCGTCTATTTCAAAAGAAAAATTCAGTGTCTGGTGAAAATTGTGTCCTTTTATATGTTATGTCTTTATATGCAAAAATGGAAGTTCACAAGTCCATGTTTTATATTATCATGTTGTATATTGGATTGCTATTTTATCTTTTAAGAATTTGCTTAAAGAGATGCTTTATATTAACCGATGAAAAGTTGATGCTGAAACAATTTTTAGAACGAATAAAGTCTGTTTCGCAGTCTAATGATAAAACAAGAACGCCTCAATATCTTCTTTTAATTTTCTTTTGTAGGAAACTTGATGGACATCATTATGAAGATTCGAAATCTTATGGTCCATAATCGAAATATGATTTTACTATTGTGCCAAATTAGTAGTCGTTAGCAGCTTTTATCCGGGTTAAGATTTCTAACAATACTAGTTGCGACTCTAACAACGTAAATTGATGTCACAAGATCTCTGTCCTACAAATGAAATATATAACTACTTCCCAGGACAGGTTTTGTCGGGAAGCAGCCGTTTGGGAGATGTATACGGTTTTATTCTTCTTCTGATCTTAAATTGTATGACACGCGAGAAGGATGTATTCTTCACCTAAAAGTGTGTTATATACGTTGACTGGAGGAGAGATATGACTCGAACGATGACATAAACGATGCTAATTTAGTTTCCACTTATGACCGCCTGGCACTGAGGATGTATCCTTACTGTATATTTTTTAACGGTGGTCTCACGAGATTGTGACCTCTTTTACGCTACAAGAAAGATCTTTTGACGGACGTTGCCGGCGAAAAGAAATCCGTTACCATTTGTGACGGAAAAATATTCGTCGAAACAATCGTCGAAAATAAAAATAATAAATTATATAATTTATTATATTATTATTTATTTTTCGACGATCATGGACGTCGAAAGTTCCGACGGATATTTATCCATCATAATTTTGACGATCTTGACCGTCGGTAAATAAAAAATAATATAATATAAGAAGTATTTTATTAATATAATTAGCAACAGTTCAAATCGTTGTAATTTCCGACGATTCTGTCCGTCGGTAAATAAAAAATAATATAATATAATAAGTATTTTATTAATATAATTAGCGACAATCAAACCATCGTATTTTCGATAGTTTTAATCGTCGGTAAGTGAAAAATAATATAATATAAAAAATATTTTATTAATATAATTAGCGACAGATCGTCAAAATTTTTGGACCGTAGGTAAAATAAAAAATAAATATTATATATATGTAAGTAGTATTAAATATTATAATTAAATAATTTTCGATGATTTCGACCGTCGATAACTTTAAAAATAATTAAATATCATATTCATATGTATCATAATAATATATATTATTAATATTTGCTAAGTTTCCAAAGGTCATAATCGTCGGTAATTAAAATAAATCACTCTCCCGCTATTTTTTTCCCGTTTTTCCGCTTTCCCATCTTTCAACCCTTATATATATATCATCTTTTCCTCTCTCCACTCTATTTCTTTCCTTCTCTCCCTCTCCTATTTTGTCGGCGCCCTCTCCTTCCCATACGACCCTCTCCCTCCCGGATGGCGATCCTCTTCCTCCCGGACGGCGACCCTCTCTCTCTGGCAGATGGCAGTTGGATCTGGCGGGCCAGCCGGATCCGACTGTTGGCGGCGGGCTAATTTTTTTATATTATAAAAATTCTTTGCGATGATTGCGATCGTCGAAAGTTTCGATAGTCGCGATAACCGCCGAAAGTTTTGACAGTTGCGACTGCCAGACTTTTGGGACGGTCATAACCGTCGGAACTTTCGACAAATTTTTTCCAACCGTCGAAACTTTGCGACCGTCGAAAGGTTCGATTAGTTGTAATTCAAGTTCTTTGTAATAGAATTTTCCTTCCGGCGACTTCTTCTGTAATTCCTCTGCGTCTCCATTTGCTGCAACCATTTGATGATCGATAAATGATAATTCTTTGTATATTTCTCATTGTCTCATCTATTCTTGAAAAAAAAACAATGGATATTTCTTTGTAAAATTGTGTTCAATTTTATGTGTGGAAAACAAATCAGTATGTGCTCTGCTTCAATCTTCCATACGTATTCTTATCTATGTCATGCGCTCTATTCTTATTCCAAGGCGAGAATAAGAATGGCCCTTCTTTGGGCCAGTTTTTTAGTCTCATATACTTGTTTTTTTGGTTAATTATCAATAATATGATACATTAATACGATGCTTTCTTTTTTAATTTCCGGCTCAAATGCTTGGCATCCATGTCTCGAAGGCCCAGTTCTCGTATTGGACCCAACACTGGCATCCACAGCCATTCGGCCCACAGTTTAGTAATACAAATTAGTCAAGTTTATTTCATAGATTTACGGCTTAAATATATTAAGAAATAGAATAAGAAATTGTCAGAAAATATATTTTCCAGGTATTGTTTACAACAGTCGAACTGAGTTCACCCGGTAAAAAAAGAAGAACTGTTTTATTATCTGACAAAGGATTAGTTCATTTTAAGTCGATGAAATTAGTCTATATATATATATATATATATATATATATATATATATATATATATATAAGAACTATTATTCTATTATCATTGTATTTTTTGTACTCACTGATACTTATTATTTTATTGCAATAATATAAGGATATGTAATTTTGATACATACATTATTTTTTTACCAATATCATTCACAATATAAGTATAATTATTGTAGATAAAAGTATATAAATAAATTAATTTGACATTATTTTTTTTGTACTTACAAAAGTCATTTCATTATGTTTTTTCTGTATTTATTTTTAAATAATAACAATTCATTCTAACAAACTTTCAATTCAATTCAATATGGTTATTTCATCTCTAAATGAAATTGTTTACATCTGTCCAAATATTCAAGCCTATTTTTTACAACAATATTATATATTAATAAAAATATATTTAAATATAAGTATATAAATTTCTGTTAGTTGATCCCTCTCAATTTCTTTTACTATGTCTCTGTTACTTACTATAATAAAGTTTTGGTTAGTATAATTTTGTTGGATTTGATATGCTCACCTTGCACGAAATTTAGTTATAGTAATAATATAATAGATTGTCGTAGCAAAACCATTCACAAAAAATAGTATATTTTCTTCTTGTGCGTGTGGATACTAAAGAATGCCGAAAACTGTATTAATTTGAATTTGATTCATGTAAAAAAAAAAGCATGTTACTATTAAGAGTGTAAATAGTCCCACCTGGCAAAAAACGAAGAAAAGCCCACGTCATGCGCCGTACTAAAAGTCAATTGACGGCTGCCTGACAAGAAATAATTGTAATGGAACGCGTGATAACCGTCGTGATAAGTAGGCGAATCGTTCGTGATAAGGAGTGGACGATAATTAGACCATGGTGAGCGTGGATAAGTAGACGCACGTATCGCTTGTGATAAGTAGCAGACCGTCATGATAAATTTTAAATAATGACAAAATTAATTATGTTTATTTTATTAATAATTTGAAATAATTTAATTTGACATTTTGTATACACATTGTTTGTGTTATATGCTTTCTTGTGATCTTTCATATGTCTTATTTAACTCCTGAATAAAACAGTCCATCAATAAAAAAAATACGTTGTATTTGTGGTATATGCTCTCCTTTGAAGTTTTAATCTTCAACATTTGTAGTGCAATATTAGATAGGGAATAAAGAGGAGCCTTTCATTTACTAGAATAACGTTTTGGTCGGTATATGTTTGTTGGTTTCGATAGGCTTACCTTGTACGAAATTTAATTATAGCCATAACATAACAGATTGATATAGTAAAACCATTCACAAAAATTACTATATTAATTTTTTTTCCTAAATTTAGCATCAGTTAACTTACTCAAGCAAGCTGCAGATCCATCGTATTCGATTAAAAGGAAGAAGACAAAAGAAAGAAAGAAATTTGACAGGAATGGTACTCAAATACAATTGACGGAAATATGCAAAAACTTATAGTACTGGAGAAGAGGCCCAGTTTCCTATTGGGCCCATTCGGCCCACAAAATAATAATACAATTAATCAAGTTTATTTCATAGAATTACGGCTTAAGTATATTAAGAAACTGAATAAGAAATTTTCCGAAAATATTATTTTCCAGGTATCGTTTACCAGAGTGGTGCTTAGGTCCACCCCGTAAAAACATCCATTTTGTTATCTGTCACAGGATTAATCTATTTTAATTATATGAAATTAGTCTATATATATTTTCAAAAGCTTTCTTCTGTGGGTATGTCAAAACCTTCCAATTGATATAATATATGATCGACAAAATTTATGAACACCCCAAGTTCTTGGAACATATTATGTTGTGATATTTTTTGTGTCCGAACACCTACTTTACAAGTGACTACCCTAGTCAGGGCATATAAAATACAAAAAGAAACAAAGTATATCTGAAATATATGTGTGCACTTGTATTTTCATAAACATATTTGAAGCTTAATCACATACCTTCATAATTGGATTTTGACAAATTATTTACATGGTCCGACCAAAATATGGCATTATCCTGTATAATTTACTGAAATTTAAGCTATAAATTTAATATATTAGAATTATTATAGATTATTCTAAATGAAGCTATAGAAATAATACATATCTGAATTTTGTTTTTCATATGCGTAGTATCCCACAGCAAAATTGTGGTTATTTCCACTAAGAATTAACCAGTTTGTGATGAGAATTAGTGAAGTTATTGCTATACTGAAAAAGGTGATGGTTACAAACTTACAATTAATGATGATGAACTTAATAGCTCTTGCTTAGCTTTATGTTAAGAGCATTAGTGCTATTTTTTAAAAAAATTTACAACATTGTTTTCAATGAAAATTTACAATCTTGCCTAGTAAATATATCCAGTTTCTTTACTGTCTGGGAAGGTGATATGTGGTGTTCACCTGCTTAATCTATTGCACTCTACTAAATATACTCTTTTTAGTATATTATGTCCTCTTAAGCATCCTCCTAGCAGATCTAATAAAATATTGTTAACTCTTTGTGATATTTAAAATATGTGGTGTTATATTGGAGAACTTTTAAAAGGAGGTTTCAATTTTTAGGAACAAATTGTCTACAGAGGAGCTAATAATATTATTAATCGTCCATTGAATCCCAGACCCAAGAGAATGCCCATAGTTTTAAAAAAAATCTCCCCATAAAATATATTAGATTCAAGAAAAGAACAAATTAAGAAAAAAAACTAAAAATTAGGACCCGGAATACACTTGAAAGTGATTTTTAGTTCGATAAAGTCAACCCACCCAAATTAAAGTCCATGGAATTTATTTTTTATTTCATAACATTTATTCGTATGGCATCATCTTAATTACTGATATAAATTTATTTTTTCCATGATTCAATATCTTCTATCATATTATGAAACTATTATTTGATATTTTTAAAATTTTTGCGCTTCATTTTATATGCTGTTATAAAAGAGAATATATTTATATTAGTTAATTCAATATCTTATTTTCAAACTTTTTAACCAAAGTAGGGCTAGAAAATAAATTTTCTTTTGAAAATTAATATTAGAATGATTTAAATTGAAAAATGATAAAAAAATGTTAAATGATTTCTTAGATTAAGGCTATATTTGATAATGCTAAAAAGTGCATTTGAAATATTTTTCAAATGCTATTTTTTTTAATTTGACAAAATACATAATCATGTAGAGTTTAACATTTTGAATGAAAATGTTGAAAAACTACTTCTACTGACTTTTAATTATAAATGTTGAAAAACATGTCGAGTTTCACGTTTAGAGGTTTATATTTTTTCGATTTTATTACATTATTTTTTATTTATATTATTATATTATTATTTAATTTATATAATCATTCAACTATACTTCTTTTTATATTCATATTTAATTACAAATTATTTATTTATTAACAATGATATATAAATTAATTTAATAATTGATATTTTCATATCATATATGAACTAAATTAAAACATAATTTTTTGTATATTTTAATAAAAAATTACTTGTAAAATTTTATTTTATTTCATTGATATATTAATTAATGATTTATTCAATTATAAAATTTGTAGAACAATTAAATTGAATAATTTATTATATATTTAATTATATTATTTTATATTCATCAACTAATTCTACTTTTAAGTTATCAAACGTTTATTTATTAATGTCATAATAAATTGTTAACTGTTAATCATTATTCACTGTCCATTTATCAAATCACTAGTAATGTCAACTATACACTTATCTGTAAAAGAGAGCCAAAAAATTAATCCAACCGGTTACCGGACCGCTCTTACCTCTATTGTTTCCTTGCGCATCTTACTGTTAGCCTTTTTGTAAATAATAATTTGACAAGGAATAAGACAAGACTAAAACTATTGAAATAGATAAAGTTAATTTATTAAATAAAAAATAAATATCATAATAATTAATTATGCTTATTTTATTAATAGTACTATTTTGGAATATGTATTTTAATTAATCATGGCAAATATGTATTTTAATCAAGAATTTAAATATGTATTTAATGAATCAAGAAAGGGAGAGACACTACAAGAAAATCACGATTTTTCGACGGGCAATTTCCGACGGTTCGAAATCCGTCGCAATTTGCGACGGATTTTTCGACGGTTTCATTTCCGACGGATTTTTCGACGGTTATGACTGTCGGAAATGATTTATATTATTATTTAATTTTTCGACAATTAGGAACGTCGATATTTCCGACGGATATCCATCCGTCGCAATTTCCGATGGATTTTTCGACGGTCACGACCGTCGAAAATGAAAAAATAAATTATGTAATTTATTATATTATTATTTAATTTTTCCGATGGATTTTCCGACGGTTACGACCGTCGGAAATGAAAAAAAATAAATTATGTAATTTGTTATATTATTATTTAATTTTTCCGACGGATTTTCCGACGGTTACGATCGTCGAAAATGAAAAAAAAAATAAATTATGTATTTTTTATATTATTATTTAATTTTTCGACGATTAGGAACATCGATATTTCCGACGGATATCCATCCGTCACAAAATCCGTCGCAATTTCCGACGGTCGTAATCGTCGGTAAATATATAATAATATCATATGAAGGGTATTTTATTAATATAACTAGCGACGGCTCAAACCGTCGCAATTACTGACGGTTTTGACCGTCGATAACGATTACCGACGGTTCAAACCGTCGGTAAAATAAAAAATAAATATTATATATAATTAAATATATTTTTGACGGTCACAACCGTCGGTAATTTTAAAAATAGTTAATATTTACGTTTTTGACGGCCGGAGCCGTCGGTAATTAAAATTTCGTCATCCCGCCTTTTTTTTCCTTTTCCCGCTTTCTCTCATCTTTTCCCCTTATATTTAATTTCTCCTCCTCTCCTCTCTCTCTCCCTCCTCTCCTCTCTTTCTCTCTCTCTCCCTCTCCCTATCCCTCTCCTTCTCCCGGCCCGCGAGCACCGGTCGTCCCTCTCCCGCACCGGACGCCGGCGACCCTCTCCCGCACCGGCGACCTTCTCCCGCGCCGGCGTCTCTCTCTCTTTCTCTCTCCGGTCAGAGGCCGCTATCGGCCGGATCTCGCCGCTAGCGGCCGGATCTCGCCGCTAGCGGCCGGATCCGGTCGTGGGCGTTTGGATCCGGCCCCCAGTGGCCAGATTGGCCGCCGGGTGTTCGGATCCGGCCGCCTGGCGACGGATCTGACCTCTCGCGGCAGGATCGGCCGCCCGACGGCCGGATCCGGCCTCTAGCGGCTGGATCCGGCCCCCAGCGGCCGGATCCGGCCCCAGCGGCCCGAATCCGGCCCCTAGCGGCCGGATCCGGCCCCTAGCGGCCGAATCGACCGCCTGGCGGCCGGATCCGGCCCTCAGCGGCCGGATCCGGCCCTCAGCGGTCGGATCCGGCCCTCAGCGGCCGGATCGACCGCCTTTGCGACGGTTGTGACCGTCGAAAGATCGACAGTTACGATAACCGTCGAAAGTTTTGACAATTGTGATCGTCAAAACTTTCGACGGTTCGAATCGCCGGGACTTTTTTCGAGAGTTTTGACCGTCGATATTTTTGACGAATTTTTTTCGACCGTCGCAAATTCATATGCGACGAGCGTTTTTCCGACGGATCGATTTCGACTGAAAAACCGTCGGTAATTGCCTTACCGACAATTTTTAGACTGATTACCGACGGTCCGGACCATCGGTAATTAGCATTTTTCTAGTAGTGAGGAGGAGGGGAGAACCATGGCAAATATGGATTTTAATTAATAAAAAAGGGATAGGATGAAGGGAACCATGGCGAATATGTATCTCAAAACAAAGAGTAGTCGTTCAAGAAAGGGAGAACCATGGAAAATATGTATTAGGGAGAGGAGAAGGGAATCATGACAAATATGTATTTTAATTAATCAAGAAAGGGAGAGGAGGAGGGTAGAACCATGGCAAGAGGGAATAATGACAAATGTGCATTTTAATTAATCAAGAAATGGAGAGGGAGGAGGAGGGGAGAACCATGACAAACATGTATTAGGGAGAGGAGGAGGGATTTTAATTAATCAAGAAATGGAAAGGAGGAGGGGAGAACCATGGCAAGTATGTATTCGGGAAAGGAGGAGGGGAATCATGACAAATATGCATTTTAATTAATCAAGAAAGGGGGAGGAGGAAGGGAGAACCATGACAAATATTATTTTAATTAATCAAGAAAGGGAAGAGGAGGAGGGGAACCATGGTAAATATGTATTTTAATTAATCAACAAAGGGAAGAGGAGGAGGGAACCATGGCAAATATGTATGTTAATTAATCAAGAAAGGAAGAGGAGGAGGGGAACCATGGCTAGAGCGACCCTCAAACCCAAAACAAGTCCAATAACAACACCAAGCCTCAAAACAGCGAGTACTGCGACCAGCAGTGTGGTGAGTGCAAACTACTCTTGTTCCTCAGAAATTATTTTGCAGGCAGAAAATATTGTATTTTCGAGTTGTTTCTGTTAGAAGTGTCTCGTCGTCTCTGTTTCTTTTATCTGTTGTTTTGTATTTCTTTTACTGTACATACAGTTAAGTTCGTTATACTGTACATGAGAGTTACATAGTTCTGCGATACACTACATTGTATTCATTTTACACTTCATATAAATACAAAAAGCCTTGTCTCATTCTTGTTGGTTGAGACATTTTTGGCCAAACTGGTTCTTGTTCAATCTGTTAACATGGTATACTGGAACCTTCAAGCGACTACGACCTTGCTTCAAGAAAGAGAGATTGATCATCGTCGAGAGTCTGCTGAATTTTCCTGGTTAGATTCTTATTATCACAGTTTAAGCTTCTGGATTTCGTTTATGGCGAATGTTTTGGATTCCAATTCTTCTAGTTCATCTTCTTTTGCTGTTCTTGCTCTGGATCACACCCATCCATTGTATCTCCACCCATCTAATACTGGATTAATTTTAGTTCCAATACGTTTCAATGGATCTGAAAATTACCCAATGTGGAGTCGTGCTTTTAGTAATGCTCTTCTAGCCAAGAATAAACTAGAATTCATTGATGGGTCCTGTCGTCTAGATCAATTCGATCAGAATTTACAATTTCAGTGGAAGAGGTGTAATGCCCTCGTGCTGTCTTGGATCATTTCTACAGTGACAGATGGTATTCTTGGTAGTATAGCATATGAGTCTGAGGCTTGGATTGTATGGAAAGACTTACGGGAAAGACTTGATGCTATCAGTGCATCAAGAGTCTATTACCTGCATAAAGAAATTGCAGTTTTAAATCAGGATTCTTTTTTCATTACTGAATATCATACTAAATTGAAATTATTCTGGGAAGAAATGTATACTATTATACCTACTCTTGGGATTCAAGATCCAGCCAATGTCATGTATTTTAAGCAGCTGAAGGTCTTTCAGTTTCTAATGGGACTCAATGAGTCGTATTCTACAGTCCGTTCACAAATCATTTTGATGCGACCTGTACCACCTGAAAATTAAGTTTATGCTATGCTTTTAGATGAAGAGCAACAAAAAAAGAATAATCTAGTTAATTCAGCTATGATAACCTCAAAAGTTAATGCAGTTCATCAAAGTTTTAATCATTATCAGAATCATCAGAATTCAGGACAAAATTTAAATCAAAACTCAGAGTCTCAGTCACAGTGGCAAAATTCAGGCTAGCAAAAAGGAAAAAAGAACAGGAACTTAATATGTGATCGTTGTCACAAGATTGGACATGTCAAGGCACAATGTTACAGACTTATTGGATTTCCACCTGGTTTTAAATTCTCCAAAAATCAGAATCAGTATTAGAATCAAGGGAATGTCAATAATGCACAGATGAGTACTGACAGTGTGGCTACTAATATGGTGCCGGACATCTCCTTAGCACCTTCTCAGGCGACTGATTCCAACAATAGTATCCCTCAGACTCCTATGATAACTGGTGAACAGTATCAGCAAATTTTGAGGATTCTCAACAACCATAACACTTCAGATATCAGTGCCAATATGGCAGGTAATTTACCTTTATTTTTTGGTCGATCTAAATCTAGGTGGATAGTTGATTCAGGTGCATCATACCATATGGTATCTGATCTTAATTGTCTGGTTGATGTTCAGCTTTTGGAACATCCTAAGAAGGTGAGATTGCCAAATGGAAATATTTCTCATATTACCCATATTGGCAAATATCGTGTCAATGCAGAACATACACTGCACAATGTCTTGTTCATTCCAGATTTCCAATATAATCTATTATCTATTTCAAAAGCTGTCAGAGATCTCCTTTGTACAGTGATTTTCTATTCTGATTTGTGTTTATTTCAGGACCTTTACACTGGAATGATTAGGGAGATTGGTAGGCATGAACAAGGATTATATTTCCTGGCTGACAGAGATAATTCTGCACAAATCCAAAGTTCATTGCAGTGTTCCCCTAGTAGTGCCTCCTCAGCATCAACTTCAAGTTCTAAAGAACATATCAGTCACAGCACAACCAATCCAAATGGAATTATTTGGCATAGACGTTTAGGACATGTTCCTTTTACAAAGTTAAAATCATTGTTGCCATCTAATGTGTTAGTTGAAAATTGTCATTTTGACATTTGTCATATGTCGAGGCAAACTCGATTATCTTTTCCTAATAGTGCAACAGTCACTCAATCTTGTTTTGATTTCATTCATGTGGATGTTTGGGGGCCTTATAATCAACCCACTTGTGATGGATTTCGTTTTTTCCTTACATTAGTGGATGACTTTACTAGAATGACTAGGGTCTTTCTTATGAAATTTAAAAGTGACACTGCCATGTATTTGAAAAATTTTGTGACTTTAATTAAGACCCAATTTACCAAAAAAATAAAGATTATAAGGACAGATAATGGCACAGAATTTATCAATACAACTTGTAAAGACTTTTTTGCTTCTAAAGGCATTGTTCACCAATCCTCATGTATTTACACACCACAACAAAATGGTGTGGTGGAAAGGAAACATCGTCACATTCTTGAAGTTGCTCGTTCACTCAAGTTTCAAAGTTCACTGCCATATCCTTTTTGGGGAGATTGCATTCTTACTACATTATATACAATCAACAGATTGCCATTATCAACTCTGAATAACAAAAGTCCATATGAAGTAATGTTTGGCTCTCCTCCCAGCATTCAGAATTTTCGAGTGTTTGGCTGTTTGTGCCTTGTCAATAATCTGTCTAGTTCAGATAAGTTCATGCCAAGATCATCTCCTTCTGTATTCCTTGGTTATTCCAACACTCAGAAAGGATACAAGTTTATGGATCTTGCTTCTCACAAGGTTTCTGTTAGCAGAGATAGTTAGTTCTGTGAAGACATATTTCCATTCTCAGATTCAGGGAAATATTCCTTTGTGTCTCCTTCTTCTCATAAGTTTGCAGTCAGCACTTTATCACCCTTTATAGATCCAGATCCTTTTTTGCCTCCTGCTTCCAGTCTACCTAATAATCATGTTTCCTCAGAATCTTTACCTGTTTCAGATCTGCCTATTGTACCAGCTGAAGTTTCAGAATCAGATGTTCCTACAAGTCGAGCTGCATCTTCACGACCTCGCAGACTACATAAAGCACCTGGTTGGTTGGATGATTACATTGTTAATCATTCCACTACACAGTCTCCTCTCTATCCAATATCTAATTATGTTTCATATGACCATCTGCCCACTGCCTATCAGGCCTTCTTAGTTTGCTTGAATGCTGTCCATGAGCCTTCCACCTTTGAAAGCAAAAGATCCTAAATGGATTGAGGCTATGAAGTCAGAAATGGATGCTTTACATGCCAATCATACATGGGACATTGTTTCACTTCCTCCTGGTAAATTTGCTATTGGATGCAAACGGGTCTATAAGGCTAAACTTAATTTTGCTGGTCAGGTTGAGAGATATAAGGCAAGGCTTGTGGCAAAGGGGTTCACCCAATTAGAAGGTATTAATTATACTGAAACTTTCTCACCTGTGGCAAAAATGTCTACTATTCGATGCTTGTTTTCAGTCGCTGCTCAAAAATCTTGGCCACTGTTTCATGTTGATATCAATAACACATTTCTTAATGGAGATCTTTTCGAGGAGGTCTATATGCAACTCCCTCCTAGCTTCTCTTCTCATCAGGATCGTTCTTCTAACTTGGTTTGCAGATTTCGCAAGTCACTTTATGGATTAAAACAGGCGTCTCGACAGTGGAATCTCAATCTTACTCATGTCCTTCTGTCTGCTGGTTTTAAGCAAAGTTTACTCGACTATTCCTTGTTTACTAAACGAACAGCTCTTGGCCTTGTTGTTCTTTTGGTTTATGTCGATGACATCATAGTTACTGGCAGTTCTGATCATCTTATTCAAGAGGCCAAGCAGGTCTTATTCTCGAATTTTAAACTTAAAGATCTTGGCCATTTACGTTTTTTTCTGGGTCTCGAGGTTCTTCGTTCATCTGCTGGCATCATTCTGAATCAGGGGAAATATACTCTGGATCTCATTGCTGATACTGGCCTTTATGCAGCCAAAGTTGTTGACAGAATGTCAAATTAACATCTGTCCAATATGATACCTTTTTTCCTCCTGCTGTACCTGATCCTCCTCTTGCCGATCCTATTGAATATCATAGGCTAATTGGACATTTGTTATATCTGACAATTACTAGGCCTGACATCTCCTTCTCAATACACCATCTTAGTCAGTTTATGCAACAGCCTAAAGCTTCACATCTCGCCGCTGCTCTTCGTATTGTTCGCTATCTCAAACGGGATCCTAGTCTTGGACTTTACTTTCCTGTTACTACCTCAGTTTCTCTTCAAGGATTTTGTGATGCCGATTGGGCATCCTGCCTTCTCACTCGCCGTTCTGTCATTGGCTTTTGTGTTCAATTTGGTTCTAGTCTTGTTTCTTGGAAGTCTAAGAAGCAGCCCACTGTTTCTCGATCATCAGCTGAGTCCGAGTATCGCAGCTTGGCGTCCTTAGTTGCTGACATTATATGGTTACAGCAGCTCTTTGCTGGACTTGGTGTTCATGTTGATCTTCCTGTTCCTGTTGTGTGCGACAATAACGCTGCTCTTCATATTGCTTCCAATCTTGTCTTTCATGAGCGGATCAAACATATCGAGGTGGATTGTCATTTTGTTCGTGACAGAATTCTCACTGGTCTGATTCGCCCGTTTCATCTTGATTCTGCTGAACAAATGGCTGATATTCTTACAAAGGCACTTGACAGCAAGCAGCACCATTATTTACTCTCCAAACTCGGAATGTTGTCTGTTCATCATTCCTCGTTTGCAGGGGTGTGTTAGAAGTGTCTCGTCGTCTCTGTTTCTTTTATCTGTTATTTTGTATTTCTTTTACTGTACATACACTTAAGTTCGTTATACTGTACATGCGAGTTACTGTACATAGTTCTGGGATACACTACATTGTATTCATTTTACACTTCATATAAATACTAAAAACCGCGTCTCATTCTTATTGGTTGAGACATTTTTGGCCAAACTGGTTCTTGTTCAATCTGTTAACAGTTTCCTTCCCTTCCTGCTCTGCGTATGTTCACTAACAGCGTATTTTTCTGCAGAAAAGAATTCGAGTTGTCGCCCTGGTTCCTTAATTCATATGGCTTCTTCTTCGAGGTTCGTCATTGGAGGAGAGGACTTTCTTCAGAGGGGATTCCTCGTCATCCTCACCGCTCGCCTTAAGCCGGCTCAAGGCCAAGCCATGCCCGTCGCCGACCACCTCTGTATAGCTCACATCTTCTCGCTCTTGGGCGTCTTCGTTTTTGCGTTCATTAAGCTGCTGCCGCTGCCGCCGTCCGGTAGTAGCAGCGAATGGGTTGACGAATTCTTCCATGCCTTCCGCTTTTCAGCATTCCTTTCTCTTCTCTGTTCTCTGCCGGAAGATATGGTTTTCAAGGCTTACGCATTGTGAAAACTAGAGAATGGGGCAAAATCACTCAGCAAATCACAGCTGAGATGTATGCTTTGTATTTATATCACAAGTTCTGTGTGTACATACGAGTAAGGATAGCTACAGTAGAAACAGAAAATAACTACCATCACTGTACAGCGTTCTGTATTACACGTATATCATTTTCTGTATATAAACTGTACATATTAATTAGTGGACTCGTTAACACGCATGCCTCATGGCTTTTTTGTTGACACTGAAAGTGGCGGTCGGAATACCAAAGCGCAAGACTGATTACAGGAAGTCGACAACAATGGAGCATCTGAATTCATTCATGCTCTCCTTTGTACTCTGTTTCTTAATGTCAACCTCCTCCTTCTTACATGTGTTCTATTATTTGAAAGAAAATAAAATGTTCTGTCGGGGTAAGGGTTGCTACCTTTGTTTGTTTTCAGAAATCAATTCGTCAATAAAAAATATATTATTTTGTGTTATGTACTTTTTTTGTAATCTTCCATATGTCTTGTGCGTGTTATTTAATTTCTGAACAAAAAAAAAATCATGATGGATGAGTAAACCATTAACATCCCAACACACGAATTAAATTCGAAATATTATTTTATTTGTATGTATGCTCCGACAGCCCAATTAACATCCCAATTTAGACATAGCTTCAGCATAAAACTGAGTAAACCATTAATTGCATGCCAAGTAAATCACACTTCGATTGACTAAGAGATGGATGAGTATTCCAACGGGTGTTAACCTATTATTAACGTGTAATTTGAAATTTTCTCTCCTCCGATCAAGTGATTTCATTATTTTTTTCCCTTTTCAATTAAACGAACAAAATTCGAGTTTGTAACATAAATTTACTTCAAAAATATTATCGGAATATACACTTTTGAATGTTCTACATATTATATTAATCATCATGTGCCAAATAACTTGGTATAGAATTCGAGTTGTTGGGCGGAACGCCCCCAACTTAGGTTGATGTTGTATCAACCATAAAAAAGGGGAACCAAATCAAAAAAAAAAAAAAATCAAACGACCAGCTGTAAGGGAGTAATCATATCCCCATCGAAACAAAAACTTTCAGAGGTTGGATAACACTCACAAATCAGAGAGTTAAACATTATCTTTCTTAGGGAACAGCTCCTAATTCCACTCATAAGTTTTCTTTGGCCCTAATTTGAATGTTGTCAGTTTGTCTTATGTTTAATCATAATTATGAAATTATGACTGATTGTAATGCCTGTCCTCACTGAGATTTATTCCTGATTTCAACATGAATTTCCTCTACGGATTTTACTTTCTATTGATCTGGTTGCTTCCATTGTACGAAGAAATAAAGAATAATAAGTTCCTAAAATAATTAATAAGTTAAGATAGAAAATGAATAATGAGTTGTCAGTCTAAGTCAAGTGTTTCAAAATAAGGGTAGCTCCCATAGTCATGGTTTGATCATCCATGACCCGCACAAGACTATATCATTTGCTCAGCATACCCCAAGAATTAAAGACACCTAAAGTTCATCCTGATTTCTATATATGAACCAAGATTAAGAAGTATGATTAAGACAAGTCAAATTACTGTTATGGTTCTCAAGCATGCTATGATTTCAAGTTTATCAAGCATCATTTGATTTTATTGATTCATGATTTCTGCTTATTCATCTCTTTATTATGATTTATGATTTCTGCCATATTTTCATTATTCATTCACGATAAGTACTCTGCCTTATATCTGATTTCTCTATTCAAATTATGCATTGCATACTTATGTGATTACTCACTAGGCTGTAAAGCTTACAAAAGGACATCTTTCCCTATGTTTGATTTTCACAGAGGCAGGTCAGTGATGATGTTTGAAAGCAAACCCCCATGATGAAATTATCGAATAAAGCATTGATACAAGTGATCGAGACATAGGAAGAATATTGAATGACATTGATTAATAAACCACTTTATTTCAAGTGGTGTAATTATACCAAGGATGATATCTTCTCAAATGACTATAAGACTTATGATTGATTCCAAATATAATTGTCTCGTTTGACAATTACCTATAGTCTGTACTTTGTTCAATTCCTCAATATATCTGATTTAAGTCGAAGATCAAGTGATCATAACCCCACAAGATGATATCGCATGATATCGTCAAGATATCGGCATTGGATGATGCTAATCGTTGATTTTAATTGAATCAAAATAAATTACGAATCATGAATTCTTATGGATGTCAAATGTATGTTAGATCAATAGCTATGGATGTCAAACGTATATCAAATCAATAGCGATATTGAAATTTAACTCACATATACATTAATCCTTAGAGCTTACGAAGTTATGAAATAATGATAAACTTTTCTTCAAATTTCAGTGTTAAACAATTAAGATTTCATAAGAAGGGATAAATGTTAAAAAACTTAATTAATGGTAAGTATAAGGGCTCAAGATGACAACAAAGTGTAACTAATTATTTATATCTACAGTATAGTTATCAAATTCCAATATCCATCGTGCCAGCAATATAACGCAAAATGCGCTTGGCTACTTCAAAATGATGTTTTGTTGGATAATGCATAAATTTGGATACAAGACTGACAGAAAAAGATATATCTGATCTTGTGTGAGTCAAATAAATTAAACCACTAATCAAACTTCTAAATATTCTTTGATCAGCATGACCTGTACCGTCATCAAGTTTAAGCTTTTCATTCACATTCATAGAAGTGACATCAGCTTTGCAATTTAGCATATTGAACATGTCCAACAAATCATTAGCATATTTCTTTTGAGAAATAAATATGCCATCAGTACCTTATTTCACTTCTATACCAAGAAAATAGTTCAATAGTCTTAAAACTGTCATTTCAAAATTTACCATCATGTATGCTTTAAAATCGGCCACAAGTAATTGAGAAGATTCCATATATAGAATATCATCAACATATAAGCAAACTATAATAAATTCAGTCCATTTTTCTTTCAAGTAGAGTATTTGCTCAATTTCACTTCTGCGAAAACTATTGTCAATAAACATAAATCAATCTTACTGTATCATGCGCGAGGAGCTTGCTTTAGGCCATACAAAGCCTTTCTTAATTTGTAGACTTATCTTCCTTGCCATTGATAACAAAACCTTCTGGTTGACTGACATAAACATTTTCATTCAAATCACCATTTAGAAAAGTTAATTTTATATCAAGTTGATAAACGGACCATTGCAATTGAGCAGCTAAGGCTAGAAGTAATCTCACTGTTTCAAGACAAGCAACAGGAGAAAAGGTTTCTTCAAAAACTATACCTTGCTCTTGTGCATAGTCTTTTGCTACAAGTCTTGCTTTATGCTTGTGAATACTTCCATCTGCATAATATTTAGTTTTAAACACCCATTTCAAACCAATCAAATTTTTGTTGTTAGGCAAATCAACTAGCTTCCATGTATGATTTATTTCAATAGACATTATTTCTTCTTTCAATGCATTGTGACATTCTTTCTTTTCCATTGTTTCTTCCAAACATGTTGGATCTGAGACAAATAAAATAAATTGACAATAATCATATATTTCTTATAAAGAACGAAATTTTCTTAGTGCAGAATTAGGTGAATTTTCTTATAAAGCAAATTATTTCCACTACTGGAACACATTCATTTCTTGCTGGTGCTGCAACAATATTTTTTTCACCTTATGTAGGAAACCTAATTTGCAAATAAGTCACATTAATTCTATTTGTCTCCTCTCATGTCCAACTGCATCTTTCATCAAAGATAATGTTTCTATTAATAACTACTTTGTTAGTAGAAAGATTGTATAACCGATAAGCTTTGGATTGAACAGAATAACCAACAAAAATATATTATTTGGACTTGTCATCAAGCTTTTGACAATTTTCAGAATTGTTAAAAACATATGCAATGCAACCAAAAACTTTCAAATGATTTACTTTCAGTTGCAACCTTTCCATGCATTAGGGAGTCTAATTTTGCACTGCTTTTGTTAGATAAATATTCAACAAATATACTATAGTTACAACTGTTCAGTCAAAAAAGTATTTGGAACATTTTTCTCCTTTAGCAAACTTCTTGTCATTTCCACAATTGTTCGATTTTCCTTTCAACAACACCATTTTGCTGAGTTGTGTATGGAGTTGTAAGCTGCCTTTGAATTTCCTGTTCTTTACAAAAATGATTAAATTCATTTGATAAAAATTCACCATCTTTATCTGTGTGTAGAATTTTTATGTGATAATCACTTTCATTTTTCATCATTGTCTTGAATTTTTTGAACACATCAAATGTCTCATATTTCTGCTTCAAAAAATATACTCAATTCATGCGAGAATAATCATCAATAAATAATGCAAAATATTGACTACCATTAAAGGACTTTGTTTGCATAGGTCAACATAAATCAGCGTGAATAATTTCAAGAGGATACTTTGCTCTGTATGATTAAAAATCCTACAGGAAATGATTTTTTGCATTGCTTTCTAAAAATGCACAATTTACAAACTTCATCAAGAGAATTAATTTCTAGAAGACCATGAATCATATTCATTCTAGTCAATAATTTCAATCAATTAATGTTGAGATGACCATACCTCAAATGCTAGAGTTTAGACTTAAAAATTGGCTGAACTGAAAATGCACAAGAATTTGAAATATTCAAAGGAAATATGCGATTTTTTATCATAGCAACTTTTGCAATAATTCAAATTTCTTATCTTTGACCAAGCAAACATCATCATCAAACAAAATAGAATAATCACTTATCATCAACTATCCAATACTTAAAAGATTGTTTTTCAAAGTAGAAACATAAAAAACAGCATGGAGATTTTTTTCTTTACCATCATTCTGCCTAATAGCAATTGTACATTCTCCTTCAACTTGCACATGTTTATCATCTCCAAATCTGAGCTGTCTTTTCTTTGACTCATCAAGCATTTTAAACAATGATATCATTCCAGTCATATAGTTAGAACATCCACTGTCTAAAAATCATATTTCATTTATATCAACAGAATGAGAATAAGCCATAAATAACTTACTTTCCTCTTTTTTTTTCTTAAACAAAATTTGCTAATTGTTTTGCCTTGGTCCAACAATTTGCTTCAATATGCACATGCTTCTTACAGTAGTAACATTGAACTTTGCTTTTATACTCATTTGATGGTTGGTGTCTTTGCTCATTTTGTTCATTAAATCTTTCTCTACTATGGCCTCTTCCGCGGCCTCTTCCACGAAATCCGTCACGACAACGACCTCTATTGCAATCAGATCGAGGTGCTTCTATTTTGGCTTGAAAAATTTTTTCTTCAACTTTTTCTATGAATCTTCTCATTCTTGCTTCATGTGCTTACAGAGTACTCATTAGTTCATCAAAATAGAGTATAGACAAATCTTTAGACTCTTCAATTGCAACAGCTACATAATTAAATTTTGAGGTCAAACTCCTCAAAACTTTAGCAACAATAATTTTATCATCAATCTTTTCTCCATAAGATCACATTTGGCTAACCACAGTAGTTACTCTTAATAAAAATTCTTGAACAGACTCATTTTATTTCATAAATAACATTTCAAAATATGGACGAAGAGTTTGCAATTTAACTGTGATTACCTTTGATGTTCCTTGATACTCTTTTTGTAATATACCCCATACTTGATTTGAGGTAACTGCACCTGTAATTCTGTAAAAAAAATAGTCGCATGCACAGCTTGCTGAATAAAAAATAATGCCTTTGCATCTTTCTTTTTGTTTTCCTTTAATTTCCCTTCTTCATATGGATATGTATATACATTCTCAATCAAATCCCAAAGATCTTGTGACATAAATAAAGTCTTCATTTTGATATTCCAAAACTCATAATTTTCACATTTGAAAATAGGAATCAAAGATTGAGAAAAACTTACACTACCACCATTTGCAGTCATAATTTGCTCCACACTTCTGCTTGTTATGAGCACCGATTAATTGCACTTGCTAGCAATTCCAAATATGCAAAACAATGTTTTTTTCTGCCCGAGTATTTCGCAACCTGCTCTGATACCAAACTTATTGGAAATTAAAGGATAAATTAGGAAAATAATTCAGCACATAATAGAGTAATCAAGGAACAATTTTTTGAGAAAAGGAAATATCATTGCATGATATTCTGCTATGTTAAAAACTAAAATAAGATGACTTATAAATAGACTTACAACTTGAGATGCAAGATAACAACATAGAGATCATGCACACACTCCACCACTAACACACTACTACCACTAACTACATTATCCCGTAACCATGACTACCACATCACCACAACTATCCACTAATTTCATAATTAATTTTCTTTTTTTCAAAATACAAAATGATGTGGATAATATTTTTTGAATCACATTTCAACACTAACATCATTCGGATTAAGGTGCCTAATCTAGTTGCATACTTCACTTTTGCCAAGTGTCTGACCCATATTATGAAATGCAAGGTATAACGTTGTAGGAATAAGCATGTACCCATCATCCAAGTAGCCTTGCATTCCATCACGATGAAGAGGTAACATGAAAGCTCGAATTGGGAATGCGCCAAGAGTTCCCGCATCTTTTCAGTAAGTCCTCCACCTCATACAAAATTTGAGGACGGATTTTCTTTTAAAGAGTTTATAATGTAACAACCACAAAAAAAGAGGAATCAAATAAAAAAATCAAATGGCCAGCTATAAGGGATTAATCCATATTCCCATCGAAACAAAAACTTACAGAAGTTGGATAACACCCACAAATCAAAGAGATAAACATTATCATACTTATCATATTTGATTTAAAATAGGAGAGGAGTTTTAATAGATAAAACAAGCTTTACAATACTTCCCTCTCCCCTCAAACCTCACGAATCCTCCCCCTTCAACACCCACCAGAGAGGTCTCTCGATAGGTTTGGCTACACACCAAGAAGAAAAGCAATCGAATCCTTCCTCCTCTCTCATGCATGCCTCGCGGTCTATATGAGGTTGTGAATCGTTCTTGGCTGGATTGCAGGAGATGAACACCAAGGAGAAAGAGGGCAGGGAGAACATGATCGA
This sequence comes from Pontederia crassipes, assembly GCA_030549335.1. Taxonomy (NCBI): domain Eukaryota; kingdom Viridiplantae; phylum Streptophyta; class Magnoliopsida; order Commelinales; family Pontederiaceae; genus Pontederia; species Pontederia crassipes. Next base: position 1,730,242 of record CM060193.1, read on the forward strand.
TAAAAGTCCCATCATATCAAGACAAATGATCAATCGCAATTAGAGGTGGGTGAATTGAAATCACCTTGCATGACCTTTGATATAGATTTAAATCCTGCCCTAATCGATTACGCAAAGAAGAAGTTAAGAAGGTCACGGAAGCCCCCTATTTTTGCCCTGTTTGCTTTTTTATTTTCATGATTGCTTGATTTACTGCCTATAGGACTTGATTCTTGTTGTTGCGTTTCTGCTTTATTGATTGTTAGGATGTAGGAATTAGTCTATAATTAATGTATATTAATGATTTGAGTGATTTGCGTATTAAAATTAGCCAGGAACCCTCGTAGTCACAGTCGTGTTGGCCTTACGGCACACCCGTGCCACCACCATCATAGTCGTGCCAACCTATTGGCACGCCCGTGCCATCGATCCACAATGCTAAGTAAAATATCGGTCGCCACCGGTCGACCGAGCATCCAATCGGTCATGGCCGTGCCATCCTTCTGGCATGCCCGTGTCATGACCAAGTACCCAGCTGCACGACTAGCATAAAACCGGTCGACCGGCCCCTTTGAATTGGTCAACCGCCCTCACCCTCTGTCATGGCCGTGCCCTCTTATGGCACGCCTGTGCCACCTCTTGTAGAATCTGATCATGCCATTCACATTGGCACGGCCGTGCCACTATGTTGTCACGACCGTGCCAAGCTACATAGCAGTCGTGATTCCACTCATAAGTTTCCCTTGACCCTGATTTGAATGTTGTCAATTTGTCTTATGTTTAATCATGATTACGACTGATTGTAATGCATGTCCTCACTAAGATCCATCCCTGTTTTCAACATGAATTTTCTCTACGGATTTTACTTTCTATTGATCTGGTTACCTCGATTGTATGAAGAAACAAAGAATAACAAGTTCCTGAAATGATTAATAAGTTAAGATGAAAGATGAATAATAGATTGCCAGTCCAAGCTAAGTGCTTCAAGATAATGATCGCTCCATTGGTTATGATTTGATTACTCATTAACCCGCACAATATTGTATCATTTGCTTGATATATCCTAAGAATTAAAGGCATCTAAAGTCAACCTGATTTCTAAGTATGGACCAAGATTAAGAAGTATGATTAAGACAAATCAAGTTACTATTATGGTTCTCAAGCATGCTATGATTCCAAGTTTACCAAGCATCATTTGATTTTATTGATTCATGATATCTGCTTATTCATCTCTTATTATGATTTATGATGCTGTCATGTTTCCATTGTTCATTCACGATAAGTACTCCGCCTTATATCTGATTTCTCTATTCAAGTTATGTATTGTATACATATGTGGTTCCCCACTAGGTTGTATTATTCTGAGACCTATTATTAGTTATAAAAATTAAAAAGAAGGAAAAGGGGAGATGAATGAGAGTGGTTTGGACTTTTCAATTCTAGAAACCATTCAATGTTATTATTTTAATTTAAAAGTACTATTTGATTATTTTATAAAAAAAGGGCAAAAAATCATCATTTTTTAGGATGATATTTTTCAAAGTCCTACTTTGGTATAGAAATATTTTGAAAAATAGATACATATTTAAATATATAGCATATTAAAAAAACCTTTTTAAAAGTATGAAATGTGAAGTTTAAAAAATGATTGGTCTGTGTAGAATCAATATGTCACAGTACTCCTTGAAAGGCATAGGAGTATCAAAAGTGTTTTAGTAGTCGAAAAAAATTTAAAAACGTGTCTACAACGAATATGAAGAAATATAAAATGGGAAGAATAATATATGACTGTCTTCCCGGGTCGGAGCATCATTAGCATCTCTAGTGTCGTCTTGAACAACAATAGAGACAACTAGAGAAATGCGGTCGCCCTTGTCGAAGTAGGAGAAGATGACAGAGTAAAAATGACAAGATGTAAAGAAAGAGTTGGCCGTCAAGAAAGACACAGAGCCCATCATCAGTCAAGAAAGACAAGGAAAATTATCTCATTTCCATCATTTCTCACGTCTTGGATGATAGAGATAGGCCTATTGCAGTCAAGAAGAACTATAGGTGATGACGAGCCATCAAATGCAATGTGGAAACTAGTGATCGCCGAAGGTGGGAATTGCCATTCTCAATAGGGATTCGGAAGATAAGAAATGTCTAAGAAAAAAAGAGGCAAATTGCATTTAATCATTAGAGGGAGAGATTTTATCAACGAAGAGGATGCCCCATAACATAAAAACTACACTGCCAAGAAGGAGCACACCACTAGCGATCACTGTCGTCATCACTAGAAGAATATAATTATAATAAAGTTTTTTATAACAAAGTGATAAAAAATATATAATAATAAATAGAATCGTCCGTAAAAAAGACATCAAATTCATCATCAGTCAATAAAGACAAGGAAAGTTACCTCATTTCATTATTATGTTTATGATTATGATTATTATTAATTTTCTTTTGAAACTTTGTGTGTTTTACCAGATGAATTTCAGTATAAAAATGTTTGAGTATTAGTTTATATAACTAAAAGATATCATTCAGGAACTAATATGACTAAAAAATATGAGAAAACAATAAACAATAAGACAAATAAAAAAACAATATCAATTGTACAATGATGGTAATATAAACTAAAAGGATATTATAACCAACCAAAACTTTTAGCAGCGTCAAATATTACCTTCCCCAGTTAGAGGCAAATTGCATAAACTAGTGATCGCCATTCTCGATAGGGATTCTGAAGAAAAGAAATGTCTAAGAAAAAAGAGAGGCAAATGACATGTAATTCTTAGCTAGAGAAATTTTATCGACGGCGAGGATGCCCCCAAAACATAAAAAATGCACCGTCAAGAAGGAGCATGCCCCTAGCGATCATCGTCATCATTGTCGTCATAACTCTCATGGTGGTGCTGGAATCGTCTGAAGTGTAGTTGATGATCGGGGCAGGCAAGACTATGATCAATGGAGCTGTTCTTGTTTGCTTTTTGGTGCATTCCACCATTGGTATAACATTTCCATCGCAAATTCTTAAAGTGCCCTCGCAACTTCTTTCCTCGTGACGATGGCAGAGATACCGATTGTGGAGATTAGACTGTGGAGACTTTATATAATTACGAACTAAATAATTTATGAAGAAGAATATAATTATAACAAAGTGATAAAAATATATAATAATAAACAGAACTGTCCATCAAGAAAGAAATCAAATTCATCAGTAGTTAATAAAGACAAGGAAAGTTAACTTGTTTATGAATATTACTAGTTTTGTTTCCAAACTTTGTGTGTTTTGTCATATGAATTTCAGTATAAAAATGTTTGAGTAGAAGTTTATATAACTAAAAAATATCATTTAGGAACTAATTTGATTAAAAATATGAGAAAAATTAAAAAATGATAAGACAAATAAAAAAATAATATAAGTTGTACAATGATGGTAATATAAAATGAAAGAACAGTACAACCAACCAAAATTTCTAGCAGCGTCAAATATTACTTTTCTCGGTTAGAGGCAAATTGCATAAACCAGTGATTGTCGGGGATGGGAATCGCCATTATGTGTAGGGGATTCTGAAGAAAAGAAAGAGCAAATTGCATGTAATCCTTAGAGGGAGAGATTTTATCGACGGCGAGAATGCCCCCAAAACATAAAAACTGCACTGTCAAGAAGGAGCACGCCCCTAGCTATCATCAACATCACTGTCGCCATAACTCTCATGGTGGTGCTGGAATCATCTGAAGTTGATGACCGGGGGAGGCAAGACTATGATCGGTGGAGGTGGTCGTTGTTTCCTTTCTAGTGTGTTCCATCATCTGCTAGCAGCCCAGTTCCGCTTGGAAACACTTTATTATTTCCATTTTCGCCCAAGATAAGAAAGCTGAAGTGTGAAAGTCTTAGAATGGAATTACTTATGAAAGAGTTCCCGTGAATAATAATTGTTGGGCGCGGCGAACTCGCCTTCGACTTCGTCGAGTTGAGTTAAAGACAGACTACTAAGGAAAGAAGAGAGGCTGTTCCAGGGACTGATTCTGGAACAGAAGTTGGCACTGTAGAATCAAGAAGCAGGCGACCTGCGTCGAGGATTGGAGAGGAGAGGAGCAAGCTCCGGCTCGAAAGCCGGAGCGCGCTTGGAGTTTTCTCGCTTCTCACAACTATCCTATATACCATGTTCGTATGGTGGCGCGATGTTAACATTTCCACCGCAAATTCCTAAAGTGCCCTCGCAACTTCTTTCCTCATGATGACGGCGGAGATATTGACTGCGGAGATTAGACTATGTAGATTTTATATAATTATGAATTAAATAATTTTTGAAAAGAATATAATTATAATAAAGTTTTTTTATAACAAAATGATAAAAATATATAATAATAAACAGAATCGACCATCAAGAAAGACATCAATTTCATGAGCAGTCAATAAAAACAAGTAAAGCTACCTTGTTTCAGTATTACGTTTATGATTATGATTATTATTAGTTTTGTTTCGAAACTTTGTGTGTTTTGCCAGATGAATTTCGGTATAAAATTGTTTGTGGAGCAGTTTATATAACTAAAAGATATCATCTAGGAACTAATATGACTAAAAAATGTGAGAAAAACAAATAAAAACAATAAAACAAATAAAAAAACAAATGTCAATTGTACAATGATGGTAATATAAAATTAGGATTATTTCCTCTAACGGTCCCTAAATTATCATGATTTTTTAGATCTAACTCCAAACTCCAAACTTCATTTTTTGGGTCCTGGAAGTATCACGATTTTTTCAATTTGATCTTTCCGTCCAATTCCGTCAACTTTTCTGTTATCTTTGATTTTTCGCATTTGTGAAAAGTCCATTATACCCCTATTATAAGTGTTACTTTATTTTTTCTTAAAATAATATATAATAAAAATTAAAATAATTAAAAAAATACATTGCTTTGGGGGCGGGGGCGTGTCATTGGAGCGAAAGCGGGGCGCCGACTCCCCTTTTCTCCCTCGAATGGCACGAGTACGATGGTGCAAAAACCCACAGCTGTAGCCACGAATCCTCTTTAGCAGTAGTCGGCCAGTGACAGGTACCACAGGTGCTTTCCTGCCGCGAAAGCTCATCCCCGGGGGCCATTTCCCCGAGGAAAATTAAAGTACATGGAGACCAGGAAGAACATCTCGGTGTCCGTCACCTCGTCCAATTGGAGCGCGTCATTCTCATCGTCGTCAGATCCATCGCCGAAGGCCGCATTGAGCTTCTACAGCACGACCTTCCGTGTCCTTTGTCGGAGCACATCGTCGTCGTCCCCGGCCACGACAAAGCCTCTGTGCCGTCGCGGCGATCTCGGCCTTCGTCACCCCAATCGAGGACCAGGTCGTCGGACCTGGCGGAGCGTGAGATTTGCCAGAAGATGGCGTAGTTCCACCCAAGCCGGGGGTGGTCGGCCGGTTCCTCCACGAGGTTGACGAGCTTCCTCTGCAGATCGGCCTCAGCTACGTCCGGGGATGCTACAGCCGGGACGAGGCCGTGGGAGGCGGCGTGGATGGCGGAGATGTAGTCGAGGGCATCGCGGCTGAGGGTGGCGACAGCCAGCGCCCTGTCTTCATCGCTGTAGAACACCTCGTCGACGAGCTCGTTCGGGGGGGGGGGGGGGGGGGCGCCGGTGCCCCCTTTCTCACTCACCGCGCGCGAGGGAGAAAAGGGGGGGGGGGGCATGCCCCTTTCGCTCTGGCGACACTTGCCCCTGCAAACAATGTGTTTTTTTAATTATTTTTATATTTTTATTATATATTATTTCATGAAAAATAGAGTAACACGTGTAATAGGGGCATAATGGACTTTTCACAAATGCAAAAAATCAAAGATAACAAAAAAGTTGACGAAATTAGACAGAAGGATCAAATTGGAAAAATCGTGATAGTTTAAGGACCCAAAAAATGAAGTTCGTAGTTTGATGTTAGATCTGAAAAATCGTGATAGTTTAGGGATGATTAGAGGAAATAGCCCATAAAATTAAAAAATAGTACAATGAAACAAAATTTCTAGCAGCGTCAACCATTACCTTCCTCGGTTAGAGGTAAATTGCATAAACTAGTGATTGCTGGCGATGGGAACCATCATTTTCTGTAGGGGATTCTCAAGAAAAGAAAGAGGCAAATTGCATGTAATCCTTACAGGGAAAATTTTTATCAACAGCGAGGATGCCCCCAAAACATAAAAACTGCACCATCAAGAAGGGGCACGCCCCTAGCGATCATCGTCAGCACTGTCATCATAACTCTCATGATGGTGTTGGAATCGTCTGAGGTGTAGTTGATGACCGGGGGAGGCAAGACTATAATTCTACCACAATTGCATGTAATCGTCTGAAGTCGTTGTTTCCTTTCTAGTGCGTTCCATCATTGGTATAATATTTCTACCACAAATTCTTAAAGTGCCCTAGCAACGTTTTTTTCCCATGACGACGGCGGAGATATCAACTGTGGAGATTATACTGTGAGGACTCTATATAATGTATGAACTAAATAATTTATGAAGAAGAATATAATTATAATTAAGTTTTTTTTATAACAAAGTGATAAAAATATATAATAATAAATAGAACTGTTTGTCAAGAAAGACATTAAATTCATAAGCAATTAATAAAGACATGGAAAGTTACCTTATTTTAGTATTTTTTTGTGTTTATGATTATTATTAGTTTTGTTTCGAAACTTTGTGTGTTTTGCCATATGAATTTCAGTATAAAATGCTTGAGTAGCAGCTTATATAACTAAAAGATATAGGAACTAATTTGACTAAAAATATGAGGAAAAATAATAATAAGACAAATAAAAAATATTATATGATGGTAATATAAAATGAAAGAACAGTACAACCAACCAAAATTTCTAGCAGCGTCAAATATTACTTTTTTCGGTTAGAGGCAAATTGCATAAACCAGTGATCGTCGGTGATGGGAATCGCCATTCTGTGTAGGAGATTCTGAAGAAAAGAAAGAGGCAAATTGCATGTAATCCTTAGAGGGAGAGATTTTATCGACGGCGAGGATGCCCCTAAAACATAAAAACTGCACCGTCAAGAAGGAGCACGCCCCTAGCGATCATCGTCATCACTGTCTCCATAACTCTCATGGTGGTGCTGGAATCATCTGAAGTGGAGTTGATGACCGGGGGAGGCAAGACTATGATCAGTTGTTTCCTTGCTAGTGCGTTGAAGTGGAGTTGATGACCGGGGGAGACAAGACTATGATCAGTCGTTGTTTCCTTGCTAGTGCGTTCCACCATTGGTATAACATTTTCATCGCAAATTGTTAAAGTGCCATCGCAACTTCTTTCCTCATGATGATGGTGGAGATTAGACTGTGGAGACTTTATATAATTATGAACTAAATAATCTATGAAGAAGAATATAATTATAATAAAGTTTTTTTATAACAAAGTGATAAAAATATATAATAATAAACACAACCGTCCATCAAGAAATGTCAATTAAGCTTTATTATCTTATTAAGCTACTTTTTTTATTAATTGTGTAATGTCAATTTAATATTTATTATCTTATTATAAGAAATATTTGTTAAAAATGAAAAACATGGATAAAATTATTTATTAAAAAACATATTATGTCTTTTATAACATGTCCTTCTATATATTTTTAAAGAGTCATATTGTGATTTATATTAAAATTTATCATTATGTTAAAATTTTAGTGCATATTAAAGTTTATCTATTTTATATCTTAAATTTATTTATAATCTATATTCTATATCTATAAATATATTACAAGGAAAATGAGTAAAGAGATAAAAAATTAAAGACAATTATGAAAAAATAAAAAATAATGAAAAGTTATTTAATCATATTATTTATTAATGCATCGAGAAAAGAATATAAGTAAATGTAAAAAGATAAATATGTATTATATTATAAAGGATTTAATGATCGTGTAACACCCATTCGGTGAAGTATTGTGTAACGCCTCTATCATCACCGTCCATTTCAGATCCGTGGCTCAGATCGAAACCACTAAATTACTTCCCCCTCCCCCCATTTCTTTTCCGCCCTCTCTCTCTTCTCTCTCTCCCCTTCGGCATCCCCCCATTTCTTCTCCGCCCTCTCTCTCTTCTCTCTCTCCCCTCCGGCATCCCCGATCTATCTCCGGTGCTCCTCGTCGCCGTCGCCGTCGCTGCCCCTCCCCTCCGATCTGCGTCACCGCCGCCTCTCCCCTCCATTCGCCGTGCCGCTGTCGCCCCTCCCCTCCGATCTCTCCAAGATATGCGTCGTCGCCGTGCCGCCGCCCCTCTCCTCCGATCTCTCCGATCTGCGCCGTCGTCGTGCCGCTGCCGCCCCTCTCCTCCGATCTACACCGTCGTCGCGCCGCCGTAGACCCTCTCCTCCGATATCTCCTTGATCTGCGCCGTCGCCGCCCCTCCCCTTCGATCTCTCCTCAGATTTGTGCCGCCGCCGTCGCTCCCTTCCGATCTCTCCCCGGTCTGCGCCGCCGCCACCACCGCCGCTCCGCTCTCCTCTGTTCTCTCCGCTCCTCAATCTGCACCGCCGCCGCCTCCCCTGCCCTCCGATCTCTCTCTTCTCTCCTCCGAACGTCGCCTCTGTCTTCGGTCAGCGCCGTCGTCGCCTCCCCTCCCCTTCGATCCGGCGTCGACGGCCAGGGTGCCGGTGATAGTGGGGTTAGCCGCATATCTGAAATGGATGACGATAATAGAGACGTTACACAATGCTTCACCAAATGGGTGTTACATAATCATTAAAACATATTATAAATATTAATATTAAAATATAATTTAATTATTGGTGGGTTTAGCCTTCGAATAGACAAGCTCTATTCCGATGACTGTCTTTTTATTGGTAAATTCATCGGAAATTGAATTTTCTGACGAATTTCATAAGGTTTCCAACAAATTTAGGGGTTGAAAGTCGTGAAAATCATAGTAGTGAATGATTGAGATAATTTTTTTCCAATGTTAATTATATTCTTCCAGTTTATTATTCGATTCATCGAGAGGACACACTCCTTTTGTCTTATCGCTCCGACGACTAGTAAAAAAATATATATTTTAAGTTTTAACGACCGAAGTCTACTGCAAAAAATATCAATAAAATGTGATAATTTTTTTTTTTGCACAAGGAATGTTGGATGGAGTAGGAATCGAGTATGCCTTCTTCCTACCATCTTGACTGCGCATCATCATAAAAGAGCCTTCATAAATTGCAGATATTTTCTTTCAATTTTATTCACGAGGATTGAAAAGATTTACGAGTTCCAACTTGGTTCCCGATGTGCTAATTTGTCGAAATCCTTACAACATATATATCAGGATCTCTAGAATTTTAGCTTTCCGTTTGTGCAAAAGGCAAAAAGTGTGGAAGTAACTCTCGACTCCCCTTCCTCCCCCATCAAGCCAGTAGGCCTCGATCACAACTGTTCTCCATTAGCAGCAACTCAGGAGAAGAAAAGGTGGTCACTTTTCCTTCCCACAACACCGCCATGCCGTGACGGCGCGACGACGTTTGTGAGCCGAACAAAACAAACACCTCCAACGTCCTCAAAGGCGAAAACTTGCTCTCATCCATGTCCATGTCCATGTCCATGTCCATGTCCCTTCATGTGTTTCCTTTTCTTTTTGACGTCGAAATGTAACTCCTGCGTCGAGAAACTATTAAAAAGAAAGAAAGAAAAATACATAAATTAAAAACATAAGTGATGCATGTTTAAATAAAAATAATATAGTTTTGGTATCCAGATTAAAAACGCTCAGTAGTTTACAATTTGAATAAATACTCAAAAGTAAAATAAAATTAAGTTACACCATAAGAGTCAGCACCAACATTATCATAATTATCTATTATACTTATTCGGATCCAATTAATAGGAGGAAAGGCTTACATGAATACAAAATACTCAGAATGCATGTATGGTGTAAAAAATATATCAAATATTTAAATAAAAATAAATATAAAAAATGAATCACTTTTCAATGAATCACTTACTAGACAATTTTAAATATATCAATCAATTTTAATATGCAATTATCAATAAGACAAGGATAATTAAACAATTAACAATCTTTATTATTAATATCAATAATCAAATGATGTCTATATCATTATCCATCTATCATAATAATCAATTTATTCTCCATTATAATTCGATTAGTAATTTTTAAGTATTCCTCAACCATAATTATCAATTGGCTGCAATAAATTTATTATGTCTTATTTTAATATATCTCATTCATGTGGAGAGCATTTGTGCCTATGTTACTGGTGGCATGCACGACATCTACTCTATACCCAGAGACAGAGCTGGACAATAAAATTGGGAGGGCCAAATATATATGAATACATATAGTTATAGGAAAATATTATTTTATTAGTAAAAAATTAAACTTAATTTTGATAACCCCCTAGCTCTATCACTGTCTGTACCCAAAGAGCGGGATCCATCATTTTTTTATTTGCGTCACTTTTGATTTTTTTTAAAAAAATTGTGTGTGTGTTGGATTTGCCAGAGGGCAGATGCCATGATCCTTTTTCATATCGTAGTTTCTGTTTTCATTGTGATGTTGTTCCCAGCAAGTAACATTCACCTCTCTCTCTCTCTCTCTCGCTCAAATCTCCGGTCCATTTGCTCCTCGTTATGGAGCACGTCGGACTTCGTCTCTCACTATAAATAAGCCCTGGACTATGTATTGCTCCCTCAGGTTCCCAGCGGGCTCAAAACCTCTCCATACACTTTACTTTTCCTGCTCATTCGGTACGTAGCCGGCAACGACGACTGCACTCCGCGCAATGGGGGGATACGCCCTCGTGTTCGCCGCTATCCTCTTCCTCGCGCTCTCTACCGCCGCAGTGTCCTTCCCGCTCGACGAGTCGGACCTCGCGTCGGAGGAGAGCCTGAGGGACCTGTACGAGCGCTGGCGGAGCCACCACGGCCGCGCCGTGTCCGCGGACCTTGACGAAATTGAGAAGCAGAAGCGATTCAACGTGTTCAAGGACAACGTCAGGTTCATCCACGGGTTCAACAAGAAGGGGGACGCCCCTTACAAACTCGGCCTCAACAAGTTCGGGGACATGACCAGCCAGGAGTTCGCCAGCACGTACGCCGGAGCCAAGGTGCAGCATCACCGGACGCGCCGTGGCGAACGCCGGAGCTCGGACCGGTTTATATACGAGAACGTCCGCGACCTGCCGCCGTCCGTGGACTGGAGGCAAAGCGGCGCCGTCACCCCGGTCAAGGACCAAGGCAAATGCGGTGAGTCCTCTAAACATTGGATATACATCAAAACTTTAATTGTGATTTGTCATCAAGCAGTTAAATGGTATCCCTTTCTAGGGAGTTGCTGGGCGTTCTCAACTGTTGTTGCTGTGGAGGGCATAAATCAGATCACGACCAACAAACTCATCTCCTTGTCGGAGCAAGAACTCGTCGACTGCGACACCAGCGACAACAACGGGTGCGACGGAGGACTCATGGAGCACGCGTTCGAGTTCATCAAGAAGAACGGAGGCATCGAAAGAGAGGTCGACTATCCCTACACGGCCAAAGATGGAGTCTGCAATATCACATCCACTAATGTACGTATATAACACTTGCAGGATGGTTTTGTTTCGTGACCATTAATTACTCGAATTAATCAGCTTCACTGCACCATGCATATGCATGGTTTTGCAGAAGAATCTCCCCCTTGTGGTCATCGATGGGCATGAGATGGTGCCAGTAAACGACGAGGGAGCACTCATGAAAGCCGTCGCCAACCAACCTGTGTCCGTCGCCATTGACGCGAGTGGCCGTGCTTTCCAGTTCTACTCCGAGGTCTGACGTCAATCATACAATACGTCCACTTTCAGCTGAAACAGAAACACATATCAAAGTGCATGCATACTTCACATACAGATCTAATTAACACTTTATGTGCGCTGCTAATTTAGCTCTAAAATCAATAACTCTTTGCATTTCATCATATATACCTCGTTCATCAACTTTAACTTCTGAACTGGTTGCTGCACGCATACGCAGGGAGTTTTCACAGGGGCCTGTGGCACGGAACTGGACCATGGAGTCGCGATCGTCGGCTACGGAACGACGCCGGAGGGAACCAAGTACTGGATCGTGAAGAACTCATGGGGAGCAGAATGGGGGGAGAAGGGATACATAAGAATGCAGCGTGAGGTTGGAGCGAAGGGAGGGCTGTGCGGCATCGCCATGGAAGCGTCATATCCCATCAAAACATCCGCCAACCCTCCTCGCAACAGGAAGCTGCGTGCATCTTTTGTAGTTTAATTAAATCCATCAGATTCAGAGGCATCCTCTGATATATCATTGCACTATATATACACAAATGATTTAAGCTTATATATTATCTTGTCAGCTTCAGATCATTTTTGTTTCTGCATGCCGCATGCATGCAACTACTAGTTAAAGAGGTATGTAAGGCTCTGCCATTGATGAATGAATAAGTTCATGATCCAACGCTTGATTGTTTGGTTTTCCTTCTCTTTTATTTGTGCAAACTGATAATTTTCCAGCATGAGAATATATATGACATCAATTGTCAACTAAGAAAACTGCGACTAGCTATTTCTGTCCCCTTGCGCAGATCGCCCATTGCCATATTAATTTCTCTATTAACTCATGTTTTTGAGTGCTTATTTGATTGAGCATTCGAAAACTGAGGTAAATGAATAAAATAAATTTTGAATTACGTGTGCAACAAGCTCTTAATTGAAAGATGGAATTGAATGCTTATATGGGTAATATGCTCCATTTAGCAACGTAAAAAATGACACATTTGGAGTAGCATTTAGCAATTCAAACTTTTTTTAATAAATGACATAGAATTTGACGTGTTGGATAAAAAAAAATACTATTATATATAGACTAAAAGTTAAATGTTCATTCTTCCCCAATCTTATCCTTATTCAAATTCTTTGTTCCTTTCTTAACTTATTTTGTTATTTTCTTAATTGTATTTTATCACCGTTAAACTATATTTATTTTTTTATATTCATGCTTAATTAATTACACAATTATTTATTTATTAATAAAGGATAAAAAATTTAATTTAATATTTAATATTTTCATATCATGCATGTACTCTATAAAATTTATCGCAAATATAAATTTTTATACACTTTAATAAAAAAACATTAGTTATGAAATTTTGTTTTATTTGATATATAAATGTTTTACTTATTATATGCTTGATACGAATAATTTATCTTATTCAATTATGTCATTTTATATTAATTAACTAACTAATTATAACGTTAAATTTATGGAATACTTTTTTATTAATATCTTAATTAAATATATAATTGCTAATTATTGTTCGTTATCTTTTATTTGCTGACTAAATTGCTATTCACTTTTAAAATGTTAATGATGCTAAACACAACCATGTGGCCGTATATACCATAAAACATATTTTCTTATTTGAAAAAAAAATGCTTTTCTATTGCACCAAAACAAATATACATTTATATCATTATTTTAATATATATATATATATATATGCATATATATGCACAATTAAAATTCACTATAAGTTACTATTTACACAATGTCAAAAGTACCTCATATATCTATATATTATTTAACAACATGCGTCTTAAATTAAAGCGAATATAATTAATCCTTAGTGCTTATAGTATGTTTTTTTTTCTTGCTTATAATATACCATTACATTGGTATAAGCAAATTAAGTGTGACTATTACTTCCAGCTGTTGCTAGCAGGCCTAAGATATATTAATAATAAGAAAATCGCATATGCTACCCCTATTGAATGAACTCAGCAATTATTAGTGCGATCATGAGAAAAAGGAGCAGTGGCTTTTGAAAAGCGGGATCACCACTTGAACATGTGTTATATATATAATAATATCATAGCTAATAAAAACAATAACACAGCTGTTTCTCCGGTGTAAAAGACTAAATATATATAATGTCTATAAAACAAATAGCTATCATATTTTAGATTAATACATTTAGAAACAACATTAAGGAATGTTACTATCATATTTATCGAATGGCATAATATTTAGATTAATAGCAATCCTTGGATTTTGACGTTATCACCAACGAACTTTGTTGAGTTCAACTCTCGTTGATATAAAAAAATTAGAGGAAAAAAATATTTTACGAAAAGTAAAATACTTTCTGCCTCTAACATATTTTGTTGAAGCTGTGATTTTTTTTTATCTAAAAAATATTATAATATTATTAACAAGAAAGAAAGTCATTTTAAAATCACATTCAATACATTTGTATCAATGTGCGTTTATTAGTTGAGAAAAAAAATGATAATTTCGACTCGTTTAAAACGTTAAGATACTTTTCTCTTGTACAAACGAAACTTGAAAAATTGAGGTATTTTATTGACCTCAAATAATTAAATGTGCGACAATGTTGACGATGGGGTCATTTTGTTCCGTTCCGTTCCGTTCCATTCCGTTTTGTTTGGCTCAAAAGTTCCCGCTTAGCTCAGTGGACCACACCGCGTTTGTTTAAACGCATGTAGGACCTCGCGTTGGTTCGCATCGCCCTCGCATTAAAAAGAAAAAAAAAAACCAAACGCATCGAACCATCGAAGTGGACGGAGACGACGACCCGGTCGCCGTCGCGTCGTCCCAGGAAACGGGGAGTTATCTCGGCTGCCACGGCAGGGGCGCTCAGGCGGGCGGACGACTACGACGACCGACGCGACCATCTCCTCCGCCGACGAGTTGTCGCGGCTGCGGGCGGAGGGGAGAACCGCGGCGGCGCGTCGCTGCTCGCCGGGCGCTGGACGCCAGGACCATGAGACGTTGCCCCGGCGCCCTCTCGGATCTCGGTAGATCCACGAATCGAACCCTCTCGGATGGACGCCACTTCTCGCCCCGCCGTCGTCATTGACAACGGAACCGGGTAAGGGAGCAACATCCCTATTTTGATCTGAATTTTGGGTCGCAACTAAGCACGTGTGCTGATTGCTTTTTTTTCTGTTGTCTTAGAAATATTTTTTCATCTCTGTTCCTTTTATATTACAGTCGTAATATTTCTTAACACCTGATGCGTTTAGAAAGCTTATTTCGGAGGCGTGAAATCGGAATAGGGAAATTTTGATGAACACCAAAACCCACAAATTATTAATCGTTGAAAATGAGTAGTTTTCCAGATGACTACGGTTTGAGCTGCTAAAAGCGCGATCATTTTTACTCGGTACTATCTTAACCAAAACAACTGAAGTGGCGTACACATGCCTTGGAGCGTGCTGGGCATGGTGGGATGCATTAATTAACGGGCATACTTTCTAAAAAGGACCGCTTTCCCGTACCCCTCAAAACAACGAAAAACTCGTTATGATGTCAATTCTTACAGCCGCCTCTTATCAGATGAAGATAAACTTGCATTATAAACCTGTACTACAACAACAACGAAGCCTTATCCCACTAGGTGGGGTCGGCTAATTGCATTATAAACCTATAATATACAAAATCTAAGGGGTAAAGTTGTGAAGAAATAAAGGTGTCAACTGTCAACCCGGCGGGTTTGTGAACAAGTCTTTCTGAACTTTCAAAGGGAATGATGTACAGATGGATTATGCTATTTCCTGCTTTCTATCTTACAAGAATGGGTGATAAAAGGGAAGTGCTCAAGCTGCAACAGGAAAGGCAATCTAGAATTGGATGATTTGCCTCAGAGTGCGGCCACTGAAATCTGCAAAATGTTGACAAATTTCCATAAATATAAATGCTAATGATAATCTGGAGTCAAACTATTCATCGCGTGACATGTCGAAGTTTTATGAATGAATTTGCTTTTCCTATCAGGACAACTATCAATTATCCATGTCACTACTTTATAAAATTGCATGGCGTGTTCCTAACTGACTACAGGTGAATGTATAACTATAATCATAAAGAGCCAATTTTGTGTTTATATGCACTAGATTTTAAATTTTAGGAAGTCAAGTTCACTACCCTTCGCTCTAAGAAAACATTAACTCGAACTGATCTTAGGATTTATGAATGCTCCAAAATTGCTTGAAATTTATGCATTAAGTATAGGAGTTAAAGAAATTTAGGTAAATCTAATCGACGTTCAAGAGAGGCTCTTTTTATTGGGGCCATTGATGTTGTGTGGACAATATTATACATCATGTTAGAATTCTTTTAAGTGAGTCGAGATTGAGTGTATGTTGAGGTCATGTCCTGGTTGTTCCTGTCCTTGTATCTAGCCTATGCAACTATTATTTATTTCTGCATAGATTGGATGACTTTTTTACCTTTATAGTCACCCTTTTAGCCTTAAAAAATCTCCTAGTTCAATTCTATTTTCTCCTGATAAGCTGTATACTTTCTCTCTCTCTCTTTTTTAACGAAAGCTGTATACGTTTTTGCTCTAGGTTTACTAAGATAGGTTATGCTGGTAATGTCGAGCCAAACTTCACCATCCCCACAGCAGTTGCTGCCAATGAATCTTTCCTCAACCAATCTGATGGTTCGAGTACAGGAAATTATTTAGCACAATATAATGCAGGCATAATGGCTGACCTTGATTTTTTTATTGGAGAAGAGGCTTTGTCACAATGTCGCTCTGGTGGCATTTACAGCCTCAAACGACCTATACATCGTGGTCAGGTATAAATCTAATTTGCACTATTGACAAGTTCTGATGTTTTTAAGCATGATAAATCTTAAAGTTATGTCTATCTAATCATTGTAATTCACAGGTTCAAGACTGGGATGCAATGGAAAAATTTTGGCAACATTGTATATTTAATTACTTAAGTTGTGACCCTGAGGACCACTATTTTCTCCTAACAGAGAGTCCGGTTGCTTCTCCAGAAGATCGTGAGTATATGGGAGAGATCATGTTTGAGACCTTTAATGTTCCTGGCCTTTACATTGCAGTCCAACCTGTTCTTTCACTTTCTGCTGGGTCCTCAGCCGCCAAGGTTGGTTAATAGTAAATCAAATTACTGAAATCCTCTTTGATTTTTTGTGTTTTTCTGATGGTTAAAGTAATTAGTAGTTTAAGAGTATGGAATAGGGAAGGACATTATATTTCCATATTAAAGTATATTTATTATAATATACCGAAAGGTTTGGTTACTAATAGAGCGGAATGGCGTCGTATGATCCATGTAGCCGACCCCACCTAGTGGGATAAGGCTTTGTTGTTGTTGTTGTTGTATTAAAGTATATTTATTCTGTCATTTTGGTGGATACTTTCTTGTTGCACTTTTTATTTTGGAGAGAAAAAGTTCACCGTTAAATTGCTTTTCCTCAAAAAACCAAAAAATGTTGGTTCAGCCATACTAGAATCTATTTGGATGTCTTTGAAGTCTCTTGCTTATGGCGCCATAAGAGTGACACTGTTGTTTATGATATGAAGGTAAAAGTTCTGTAATCCTTTTGATCTGAGTTCAATTTTGTCAAGTAAAACATGATTATATTGGTTGAAACTTAATTTGATATCAAAATTATCTGCTTCGTATCAGCACTAGATATGGTTACAATGAAAAGGATATTCCTAGTTTAGGTATAAGATTATATTGGTTGAAACTTAATATTATCTTGGTGAGACTTGTGAGAATGTTCTCCAAGTGAAGATTTTAAGTTCTTTTTTGTTACTTTTTCACCGAGAGTGAAGATATTAAGTATTAGACTGTCATCTAGAAAAATAAAATGTATCCCTCCATTATTCTCTTTTCTGGATTCTTAACTTAGGCAAGATGAAAATCCTATGGTTTTGATGTTTACTAATTCTTAATATTAAGGTCTCTGTCCTATGCAGTTTTCCAAATACCAATATGCATGAGATATGACAAGTTCCAGGCTCTCTTGGAACTACCATTGCTTCTATCATGAATTAGGCATGCAATGAATAACTAATTAATTAAACAAAGTATCTGTTCAACTGATAAGCTCAAAAGGTATTACAGAAATTTTGACACAAAAGTTATGTACAGAGGCTGTGTTTTCCTGGATTTTCATTATGAAAAAACATAGTGCAAAATGAGCTTATATGAATGTTATCAGTGAAGTCAATGTGAGATTTGTGGTTGTTTTCTCCCCTATAGCTTCTTCTGTCTGTGTGTTTTGCTTTTGGGGGGTAATAGGATGACTAGGAGAACCTTGTCTATGTGTGTTTATAAGCTGATGATTATGCAGTGAGCCTCTGATTCTGTTTAGTTGTATACTTTGTCAGCCTGTGATGACAGGTGTTGTCGTTGATATTGGAGATGGGGCTACCCACGTTGTGCCAGTGGTTGATGGTTACGTGATTGGAAGTAGCATCAAATCTTTTCCAGCTGCAGGAAACGATGTAACCGAGTTTGTTTTGCAACTTCTAAGGGTATGATAATATTATCTATATGCTCATGTCCGTGGAAAAATAACATTATTGAGGTTTTCAGTGTCTGATATTTAATTTGCTGCTGCATATATAGTATCTGAGTAGTTCTACAGTAAACAACTTTAGCAATTAACTATGGTGCTTGGATCCTTGTAAACTATCCTTATCTTTCATCATTATTTAACAATTCCTAATGAAACTATTTAATGGCGTTTTTTTATATTTCTGTTTCAATCTTACATCCATCTAATATTACCTTGACGATATTAATTTTGTAAAACTGTTGCAATGAGCCTATAACGAACTCCGCCTATATTTTATAGCCGGTCCCAAGCCCGGATAAAGGAGGAGGGTTGTGTTAGGCCCCGACAGCCAGCATAAAATCCTGTCGAATCTTATGAACATGGATCAACCAATGGCGTCGTATGATCCATGTAGCCGACCCCACCTAGTGGGATAAGGCTTTGTTGTTGTTGTTGTTGTTGTTGTTGCAATGAGCCTATAACGATTTGAACTGGACAGTACAATCAAGAAATCCTTGATGATTATCTTTTAACAAGGACTTGGAGGTTGTTTCAATTAATCAATTGGAATACCTAAACGAGATGCCTGTTTATGGTTCAGAAGCCCATCATGTATTTGTTGAACATCATAGTATATGCCACATGGATTTTTACAATTGGTCATGTGCTTAACCTTTTTGTAGGAAAGGGGAGAGCTTATACCTCCTGAAGATGCTTTTGAAGTGGCTCGAAAGGTGAAAGAAATGTACTGCTACACTTCCTCAGATCTTGTCAAGGTTTGCTTCTCATCTCATCTTTTATTCAGGAGCTTTAGTGGTTGTCATCTCCATATTCCTATTTTCAGCTGCTTAGCCTTTTATGTGTTTGACGTACGATAGAACATCCTTATTTTCTCCCAAAAATCTGCATTTTTTTTGCTTCATTAATGACTGTTAGCCATCCTGTTCACTCAAAAATAAAAATGTTCTTTTTCTTTTCATTCAATTTCCAATTTCCCATCCCACTGTGCTAGGTGATAATAGATTAATTAAAATTTTACAGAACTTCAAAGTTTGAACCCTCAGTCTCATGTTCATCTTTTGTTAGGTATGCTACAAGCTTAGTGGGTATAACTACTACTATATTTGTCATGAAAGTTCACTTGTCATATCACTGGTAGAAAACACTGTAGCTACAGATTATTATGTTTGCATGTGAAACACAGCCTTGTACAGGTTGATTGTTGATTTTTCACTTAGAAGTCTACAACTACTTGTTCAAATTGTGTTTCAATGAACAAATTGGCTTCCTCCATTGCAAACATCCTTTTCCATATCAATCAAAGGAATTAGTCCCTTACTTGGAGACGGTCACAATGGCTAGGTTAATTCCTCTGACCATCTTAAATGACAACAACAACAACAACAACAACAAAGCCTTATCCCACTAGGTGGGGTCGGCTACATGGATCATACGACGCCATTCCGCTCTATTAGTAACCAAACCTTTCGGTATATTATTCACCAATAGATCTTGCTCTATTAGTTCGCCAAGTGTCCGCCTTGGCCTCCCTCTCCCTCTTTTAATCGGACTCCAGATTATTTGATCTACTCTTCTTATTGGCGCATCTAATGGTCTTCTCTGAACATGACCAACCAGCTTGAATTCTATGATTAACATCGTCTTCAATCTCACCATCTTGTCTTACAATTGATCATAAATATTTAAACTTTGTCACTTGAGGAATTATATCCTCCCCTAATCTAATTTCCAAATCGTCTCTAAGTTGTTTATTTGTAAAATTGCTATGCATATATTCTGTTTTATTCCTACTTAAACGAAAACTCTTTGACTCCAACGTATTTCTCCATATTTCCAATTTTGTATTAATTTTTTCTCTTGAATCCGCTAAAAGTACTATATCATTCGCAAATAGCATGCACTTAGGTACCTCCTCTGTGATACTCTCGGTTATAGCATCGATAACTAAGTTAAATAGATACGGGCTTAAAGCTGATCCTTGATGTAGGCTAAAAGTTGGTTTCCACTAATATTGGCTTTTATTGGACCCCAGGAGTTTGATAAACATGACAAAAATCCAGCAAAGTACATCAAGCAGTGGGCTGGGACTAAACAGAAAACTGGGGTGCCTTACTCATTGGAAATTGGTTATGAGCGCTTTCTTGGACCTGAGGTTGGCTTGATTTACATACCAAGATAATTGACTACTTTTTTCTGTGTTCTTTTACCATTTATGATCTTTCTGACTGACACTGAGGTCTTCTTGTAGGTGTTTTTTCATCCTGAAATCTTCTGTGATGATTTTAGTACTCCTCTGACAGAGTTGATCGATAAATGTGTCCAGTCATCACCAATTGACACTAGGAGGGGTTTATACAAGGTATCTTTTAGTGTAAATTGTCCCCGGAAAATTTATTCTAGCATTTACTATATGATGCATTAGTCATAAGTTCTTCTAGCATAAATTGCACTCTGTTTGATAGTGTTCAAAAGCTCAGATCAATAAAGGAAATATTTTAATGTATTAACTTCTGCGTTTGGAATGGTTTAAGAATGTAGTATTATCTGGCGGATCAACCATATTCAAAGGCTTCCAGAAAAGATTGCAGACAGATTTGAAGAAGATAGTCGATGACCGAATTGCTGCTTCTAATGCACGAATTGGTGTGGACATCAAAGTATGTTTTTGTGCAATACACAAAGGGTCACTCTTGGTTGATTGTTCTATTTTCTTCCATTGAATGTAGTGTGCTAGGATTAATTGCATGATTGACCTGTTTTTCCTTTTTTTTCTTGATAGTCTCAACCTGTGGAAGTTAATGTGGTCAGTCATCCTGTCCAGAGATTTGCAGTTTGGTTTGGTGGTTCTGTAGTCGCATCACTGCCCGAGTTCTATGAGGTATTTCTTTTTCTGTCATTCGTAACTTCCAGTCCTCTAATGATTTGCTATTACTTTTTAACTGATCTTTCTATTGTCCTTTCTGGTCAGTCTTGTCACACAAAAGAGGACTATGAAGAACATGGGGCAAGTATATGCCGAACTAGCCCCATCTTCAAAGGGATGTACTGACAACTAGAATAGTTTCTACAATTCCCTTCTAGTTGCAACAATCAAGAACTCGACTGCTTGGTGAACCTCATTATCCCCATCACACTGACATTTTTGTCCTGGTTTTATTCTTCTTTGGCGGGGCTCTGCTTATGACCAAAGATGGAAGTCCTTTGAATAGTAAATGTTTCGAGCCATTGTTGTAGTTCAATTATT
This sequence comes from Pontederia crassipes, assembly GCA_030549335.1. Taxonomy (NCBI): domain Eukaryota; kingdom Viridiplantae; phylum Streptophyta; class Magnoliopsida; order Commelinales; family Pontederiaceae; genus Pontederia; species Pontederia crassipes. The sequence goes on from CM060193.1 coordinate 1,751,835, forward strand.
CAATTATTTCATTAATATTTTTCTTAGGAGCATGAAGTTGTACAGTGTGAAGTACAATTCTGATGTTTATCCAAAGATGTCATGGATGACCCAGAGGACGATTAAGATCCCCAGCAGGAAGCACAGTAACATTGGAAATTCTCTAGTTTGCTTCTTACATTATGTGATTTGCACCCTTGATTTTTACTGTGATAAAGATTTGAATTTATACAAATGAACAAGTATAACAGCAGATTAAGCTGGCGACATCTCACTTCACGCTCCAATTATGATAGTGATATCGTATTAAGCTGAATCTTAAACTCTCTGAGTTTCTGCAGTGATTGATATTTTGTTGCCTTAAAACAAATTTCTTTATTATGCAGCGGAAGAACGAATCATTTGAATGGAAACCAACCAATTTATTCTTTTTTTCCTGTTGTTTTCAAGGAAGATTCCTATGCCCAATTGGCTCATCATGTCAACAAAGAGAAAAAGAGAGGAAATTTATTTATTTTATTAATTAACTAGTGATTGGGTGTCGAGTCGAGTGGACGTTCTACGCCCATTTAATGCCTCGCCAACAAATTAATAAATAAGCCAAACTGATTAAAGAAAGATCAATCGTCCTCAACATTGGAATAGTTATGTTGGCCCCAGCAACAATTGACAACCTTGTAAATAATATATATGATTAATGTAGAGGAAGTCTCTGTTAGATGTCACTCATGGTGTGTGCTATCCAGTTTGCATTGTTAAATAAACGACCCGGAATATAATATTGAAACTATAACGTGTAAATATAAAGTACGACCTTCCTAATATTTTGCTGTGGGACAAAGATTCCATAATGTGACACCATTGTAAGTTGAGGCGGCGGGTAGTAGTCTTGAATTCGAGTAGTTGTGAATGTAAAAAAATTTATTTAAAATCTCACCTGCATTGTAAGACATTCGACTAAATTAAATTAATAAAAAATAATTGAAATGATGAGCCAACTTTTAAATTATGAATCATATGCATAATTATCAGTGTCGCGTGAATTAAAATTAGGTCTCAGCTTTTTCATATACGGCCAAAAAAAATATATAATATGACATGGTAATCAATTGATTCGCGGTTCATCTGCAGGGACAAGGAATTGCTTTTGTCTTCATTTAATTAGAATTAAAAAAATGAATTTAATATGGCGACATTTTAAAAAGTCGATAGAACTTATCCGGTCTGCTTTATTCATCACTGTTCAGCTGCAGGACGTATTTCCATCTCTTTAAACGCTCACCACCTCCGGAAGTCCCACTCCCAACCCTAGAAAGCGAAAAGGGCATCTGCTCGCGTCACCCGATCGCTTTTCCTTCTTCTTCTTCCCTGAGGTGCAGCAATCGTAGCATCGGCCGATCGCCCCGCTGCCATCCCCAGCAGCTGACGCGTTTGCGCTGGTTTGGATCCGAGGTAGTTCTCTAATCTCCGTTGCTACCCTTCCACGACTGCTCATAACTGGGGATTTTAGCCCCCGAGAAATCAAATTTCTTTTCCTTTCTCTATTTCGGAAGTGTTCATTTTTTATATTTTGCTGGAGACTTATGATGTGCGGATGCTTGATTATGATACTAGGGGGGTTTTAGACGTTATTGTACCATAGACCTAGATGCATGATGTAACCTCGACGTGGGTTTCTTCAGACAAATGTTAAAATTTGGCGCATGTTCTAATGTTTCGTGTACCTGCGGTTTGAATCTTTAGACAAAATTTATTTCTCGTAACCTAATCTTAGTTGTTGTTTTGACGCTAAGTTAACTGTTTTTAATTTTTTAGAAAATGTGATATTTTAGTATAATTTTGTTAATCTCCATGAAGATTGTGTTTGAAAAGTAAACTTCGGCCTTGAACATCTTTCAGTGACCCTTTATTTTGACAGAACCATGATAAAACTCTTCAAGATCAAAGATCAGAAGAGGGAGGAAGCAGCGAATAACAATGGAAAGGCTCCTGTCAAGAAGCAAAGCCCAGGGGAGCTTCGTCTTCATAAGGGTTGGTCTCAATTAAACTGATCGTCTATGCTAGTCCAAGATAGAGATAGTATTGGCCTTCTCAAATAATTTTATGGACTTCGTGTACAATTTGTTTTAGCCAACTCCTTATATATTCATAATGAGCATGCATCAAATCCTGTTCCGCCTCTGTTGTTGTATAAGGCACTCTTGTGTAGAAATGGGCATGCTTCATACATTGAATTCATAATGTGTATCATTGTGATAGAAATCATCATAAAATATATTGCTATTAGATTCTATATACCTAATGCCAAGATCAAATGGTATCTCTCAGTAGTAATGATGATCGTGAATATGAGTTCAATATAACATTAGAGTTTGAGTGCCACTAAAAGGATTTCGTATGTTATGGTATAGGCTACTTTTGTTAGTCTAAGCTGAAGTATCACTGAAGTTAATCATGTGTTGTTATACATCTAATCTCCTATGGTCAAAGCATAATTTCACTTGGAAAAGTGATAACATATGGTATTGGTGTAGATTGGTGAGAATAATCCTCAGTTGTTTGTGTTTGGTGTTCACTTGTTGACTTTTTTTAAAGTTTCTTTGGGAATAGTTTAAGAAATGTGAGCTGATTAGTTATTCTTGAAAAATTTCAGCTAAAAACATTAGATTACTTGTGATAGCTTACTTAACTCCTTGTTCTATTTCTTATTTTTTAACCTATCTAGTAACTGATCAGGATTTTATATTGTGATTTGGTTACACTTTGCAGATATTGGTGAGCTTAATTTGCCGAAAACCACTGTGATATCGTTCCCAAATGGCAAGGATGACCTGATGAACTTTGAGATTAGCATCATGCCTGATGAAGGATACTATAAGTAGTTTCTTTCCCTTTTTCTACATTTCTTAATGATTTCTTTCTATGTATATTACACATGATATGTCTTTCCCTTGGAATGAAAACAGTTCAAAGTCATTATCTTCTGACTTCTGCTTCATTATTTCTCGAGTAGTTGTGATATTTAATAATTATATACTGTCCATGCACCTTCTGATCCCCAGGGGTGGTAAATTTATTTTCACATTCCAAGTGTCACCATCTTATCCTCATGAACCACCAAAGGTTAAGTGCAAGACTAAGGTAGAGTCTTAATTTGTTAACTTGTCCTTAGTTATTTCCGAGTAGTATTTCTGTCCTCACTTTTGTTTTATATAGGTGTATCATCCTAACATTGACCTTGAAGGAAATGTCTGCCTCAACATTCTGCGTGAAGATTGGAAGCCTGTGCTCAACATAAATACAATTATTTATGGCTTAAATCTTCTTTTTACGGTAATACTTTTTGCTATAGCAATTGCCAACATTCCTGATTTAGTTCAACAAATTTGTATTATTCGTTCTATATATAGCTTTTGCACCAAAAGAAGAAGAGGTCTTAGAAGTGATTTTCTTCAAGCCTTTCTTGTTAATGTACATGTACGCATCATATACTACATTGTTGAGTGCACACACTTATTGTTTGTACATTATCATATGCTATATCACATTAATGGTTGTTCAACAAACATGTTAGTTTCAGATTTTGTGATTGACCTTTCTTTGTAACACAAGATTATTTTTGCCATGCATTACATGATGTGCATGGCGGAGGCTACAAAAACTTATTTATGCCTTATGGGGTTTTCGAATCCGAGAAACCACTTTAACCTGTGCCTTAAAAAATCCTAGCTAATATTGAATGCCAAGCATCAATTTTGCTCGAACAGCTCCTTGTTAATCTTGCTCATTAAATTTCATTTCATTGATTTTTCTTGAACTATGGTGTTGTTAGTTCTTTGTTAGTCGGCCATCCACTGATCTTTTCCTGTATCCTCCTTTTATACAATTTTAAAAGAAAGTGTTCTGTAGCAATGTACTTATTGATGTTGGTTTTATTGCCATATAATCAATTGGTTTTTCCTTTTAAATGTAAAAGTCTTACCTCTTTTTGTTTACATGCATGAATGTTGAGGTGAGCTGATGGCAATGCTACTTTGAACTGTGCCATAGAATCAATTTGGTTTTTCCTTTTAAATGTAAGAGTCTTACCTCTTTTTGTTTACATGCATGAATGTTGAGGTGAGCTTATGGCAATGCTACTTTGAACTGTGCCATAGAATCAATTTGGCTTTTCCTTTTAAATGTAAAAGTCTTACCTCTTTTTGTTTACATGCATGAATGTTGAGGTGAGCTGATGGCAATGCTACTTTGAACTATGTCAGTTTTGATAGTTTCTTTGGCGATCTCTCACTCGGTGATTCAACCTATGTTATTTGTGCAGCAACCCAATGATGAGGACCCATTAAATCATGACGCAGCTGCTGTCCTGCGAGACAATCCGAAGCTGTTTGAGAGTAATGTCAGAAGAGCAATGACTGGAGGCTACGTGGGCCAAATCTATTTCCCAAGATGCATATAAAGTTTGTTGCATTTGTAGCAGAATTAATCACTTTCCTGTAAGTGTGTTAAAATTTGAAACAATGGTGTAAATACCTCGGGAACACGTAATTGTCTCAAGGACGAGTGTTAGCTCGTGAAACGCTGTTGCTGTAAGCCATAAAACTCGTATTATCTGTATGCTTGCATATTTGTGCACCAAGTTATAACCTATTGTGCGTGCACTGTCATTTCCCTGTGCTAGCATACTTTTTTTTCTAAAAAATGAATCATAATCAATTTTTTAAAAGACGTGGAAGACAAGTTTTCATTTCTGAAAGAGCTGATCTCTTTTTGTCTTAAAAAATTCATTTGTTTTTTTTACTCAAAACATTAACGAAAACATGTTTTTTTTCCCAAAAAAAAAAGCATTCATGATTCAAATAGTGCACTGGAGTTAAACTGCGTCACATTCAACACGTTTTGTTCCTCAAAATCTTGTTTATGGCAGAGGGTGAATACATTTGCATTTTTTTTTATTTCTACAGTTTTACAAATAACTACACACCAACAACAACAACAATAATAATAATAATAATAATAGTAATAAAATGCATGTGAATTAATACTTAAGAAGGCTGCTTCAATATCCCTGTGGCCATGGGCCATGTCACATTCGAACCGTTTGATCACTATAATAAATATGACAGATCAGATTCGATATTACAGCAATCTTATTTTTTTTAACCTCTATTTTGATTGAAACAGTTGAATAACGGAATTATGTTTTAATATTATATTTATTTATATCGCACATATCTGAACATTGAATTTATTAAGTTTGAAAATTGGTGAATCTTCGATCCAAAAAAAAGAAATGGTTCTATACTTTCTCCTTGGAATACCGATAATTTGAATGGAAATAATGGTTTTGATCTCGACTGATTCTATAGAAATTTAGATTTCGTGTCTTGAATAGATTATTTTGTAATTTATGATATCATTTCGTAACAACAAAAGTTTGTTCTTCCAATTTAATCCGAAGAGATACAATTTATTCTTTTCTTTTTCAACGCTCTTTAATGATTGGTACAACTCATTTCAATTTTCTATTCCCAATTGGGTCGATAAATTAATGAACAAGTTATAACCGATTAAAGGAAATTAAATTATGCCGGATAATTGTATTTATTATAACCCAACAACAAATGGCAACCATATGTACCATAGAAAAGACCTATGGACTTGCAATAATCATTGCTATTCTCATGATGCCATCTGAATCCGATCTAATTCAATATTCGGACAGAAAAAAATGAATTGATAATTTTAAAAATTAAATCTAGGATTGCTAATCTTGTCGACTTTGAAACATACTTGCGTTAAATTAAAATTCCTTAATATCTAATATCGAGTTCATATTTTCTATTGCTAAATAAAACGAGAACAAACTCTTACAAAATATTCAAATTCTTGTCATTTTCTTTTTCAATTTTTTTTGTGTCAACTTCACGAAAAATGATAATTGAATATAAATTATGGAAATTCCTTATTTTTATTTTAATCCTGACAATATAAATTCGACCTCCTTATAAAACCAATTAAATTAGTATTATCATCAATTAATAAACTCACATTTCGTATTTTTCTCTCACATTGTTTTATTTTTATTAACCAATAGTAAAAGAAGGAATATAAAACGTTCTGCTTTTTTTCTCTATTTTTCTTAATCGTGGAGGAAAAGAAATATGATTTGTCTACTCATATAATTAATTAATTAATTAATTAATTAATAGTTATTTCATCACTGTCACCCGCAGGACGACCTCGGTTGATATATAAGTCACCTCCTCACCGTCCCTTTAATCGCTCACCACCTACCATCCCTAGAAAAGAAATAAAAAGCATCAGCTCGCGTCCCTTCGATCCCTCTCCCTCTGTTCCCCCGGAGGGGCAGCGATCGCAGCCTCGCCCACTCGTCGCCGCGCGCGTCGATCGCCCCGGTGGCCTCCTCAAGCAGCTCGCTACTTTCCGCTGGTGCGTGTCCGATATCCTTTTCCACGACCCATCTTTGCTCGTTGAGGCTTTTCGTCGAATGATTTCAAAGGATTGGTCGTAGTAAAGGGTTCTTCATCCGTGAAATCTAATCTTTCGATTCCCTTTTTCTGAGGTTCTTCTAATTTTTGCTAGAAACTTACGTAGGTGTAGATGATCGTTTGTTTAATTGTTTATGTTGTGCCATGGAATTAGATGCATGATGTATGTGGCTCCGATATTGGATTCTTCAGGCCGTTATTGTTCTTTTTTAAGGGAAAAAGTTAGGCTTTCGGCGTGTTCCATGTGACTACAGTTCGAGTGTTTAGAGGGATTTATGGCTCGTATCACAATCTTAGTTGTAGGTCGATCTTGAGATATGTTCTCGGGGATATGATCGCTTAATTGTTCTAATCTCACGAAATTACCTGAACAGGAACAGTTTGTGGGTTGGTACTACTGTCCTTGAAAGTGCCCTAAAAGATTTTTCTAGTCTCGGTTATATTATCTTGTGCTGAACTCATGCCCTGTGCATGTTCGAATTATGTGCATGTTATTGCTTGATATTCTTGTCACTTTTTTTTGGGCAGAAACGATGATCAAACTTTTCAAGATCAAGGACCAGAAGCGGGAGGAAGCAGCAAACAACAATGGAAAGGCTCCTGTCAAGAAGCAGAGCGCAGGGGAGCTTCGTCTTCATAAAGGTTCGTCTGAACTCTAAATTGGTCATTTCTGTTGGCCTAAGCTTTTTGTATGTGTCAAAGATCCATACGGACTTGTCTTCACGTCCAACATATTTCTGGGGAATTGATTGCATGTTCATACTATCAAGTTGCCTGCAGCAACAGTGAGCAGGATCCTGTTTATCAGTCTTTTTCTCTTTTTTTGTTGGTTTGTTGCTGTATAGTGCATCCCGCGTACACAAATGGGCATGCTCCACAAAGCAGATTCATAAAGAGTATCAATGTTAAAGTGATGACATAAATTTTATCCTTCAGTAACAGTGATGAGTATGATCATCAGCATAGACTTAGTAGTAAGTCAGGAGGTCTCTGTGTTTGATTCTCACCATACGATTTTCTTTGTCCTTTTGTTTTTTTTATTTCAGTTTCATAGTTACTAGTCCCACGTGCCTTCCTTGAAATAAAAAATGGAGTATTTGTGATGACCAACTCTAGTGCCAATCATCACAAGGGGTGAGCTGTAAAATCACGTATAGCTATTCAATCTCATCTTAAAATTTAGTGAATGGTTCCTAATAAATTTATGTCATAAATTTTCACAAAATTTCAGCCTATAAATCCACTATTAACATTTACGTCACGAAGTATTAGAATAGTATGAAACGAGTCAAAATTCTCTTCTCAAGTATCTGAATTGCACTATTACCTCCAAGCCAGATGTTCGTACAAGGTTGTGTTCAAAAATATAATAGCATTAGTATAAATAAAATTAGAGTCTAATGCTCTTATCATTGGATAACAAGTATCAAATGAAGAACATATAGGTACAATGCCACTCAATCTCTCCTTCCTATTTCGATTTGCATCACTCAAGATAGCATGCATGCAAGTAAACAGCCTTCTCATGATTTGAGTAGGTGGAGGTGAACATTGATTTAACTTAGTAAAGGAATTCCTCTAAAAAAACTTAGTAAAGGAATTTTTAGCTTTCACAAATAAAGATAGCATCACTCAAGATAATTGTACAATGCCACTCAATCTCTCCTTCCTATTTCGATTTGCATCACTCAAGATAGCATGCATGGAAGTAAACAGCCTTCTCATAATTTGAGTAAGTGGATGTGAACATCAATTTAACATAGTAAAGGAATTTGTAGCTTTAATAAAGCTACGATCCTCATCCATCATAAAACTATATAATTGCTCGAACAAGCAACTTGTTTAACGTCATTTTCAGAAAGTTCACTCACATCAACAGATGAGATTTCAACTTAAGTCTCTATTTGTCGAAGCATATAGTAAGTGCCAGCTGCCTATTTAAACATAATGGTTGCATTCAAATAGATTCTCCTTCCACAGGATTAAACAAGATATTTTTTCTATTCGAAAATTTTCTAATAAAGTAAATTGAAGTTGACAAAACCATACACATTTCGTTAGATGCATGAATTCAATCATTATTGATAGTTCAATCAAATGTAAATGCAAAATAGCTAGCCACTCATGTGCTTCAATAAATACTTTTCGATATATGCAAAAATTAACTAATAAAGAGATTATTCTAAATTCATCTTCATTACAACAATGTATTGATTAACACAAATTAAATATAACTGAATTCATCTTTACCAAGGTTTCAAACTTGAGATTTGTGTAGACTTGTTTTATGTCCTGTAAGTTCGAGTTTTAAACTCGAGACATAGACGTACATTCTACATGCAAAATCATAAATAAAAAAATATGTTGTACCCTAAAAACTTTTAATCATAAATACTTTTGTAATTATATCATCAACCCTGGTTAGATACATAATTAATGGAAGTGTCAGTTCTACATGGGAAATCATCCTAGTTTATCCAAGTCTATATTATTCTACCGAGCTTAGAGTTTATCTGAGTCTACTTCCTAATATGATTTTGATATGAGCTCACTTGGTTGTGAAGACCTTGATCTTTAAGCATAACTAAAGCATCAAAGTTAACACACGTAAATTTTGAGAAAGAAAACATGTTACCATTTTTTTATTCCTGAGTTACACACTGTCAGCCTATGATGCACGGGTGCTCCGATTTCCTTTACGTACTCGGTACTAGTACTCCATGGATACTCATACCCACACACACTCAATAAAAAATTAATTGTAAAAAAAATGGGTATTTCAATGGGTACTCGTACGTATGATTTTGGGACACTATATCAAAATTTTGCTGGATAAAACTGAAAAAAAAGATAATAAGTGATTGATAATCATGGAAGCATTAACACTAGAGAAATGGTGAACATATAAAATAAAGAAAAGGAAAATAAATATCATCATCTTACATTATGCTTTGCTACGTTTTTGTCAAATATGAGCAACAAAACATATAGATGATAAAGATGAGAAGTCATCTTTAGTATTGAGAAGAAAGAAAACCAGTAACAACTCATTTAAATATTGTCTAAATTTTGTGTGAAGTGGAACTTAAACATCATGTAAATACTAGAAGTCTTATGAATATATATATATATATATATATGTATATAATATTTAATATATTTTTGTACTTGCACTCTAATTTTTTAGAATTTGACATATCCTGTACCGTGCCAAGTACCGGCACTGTACCCATACCCTTGCAACATAGCTGCCAGCCTTCAATTCCAAGCTATTAACAATTATTATATTTTATTAACTAATCATTTTCCATTTGTGATTGGATTAACATGCTATTGTACCTTATCACTGATAATTCATAATTTAGTATAGATCAGCATGTAATTCCACTACAAGATTGTACACTCAACATCATTAGCAATTAATCACATTTTAGTAATTGAAGTGTCCAAGGATCATTTTCATGATAATCCACATGATCCACCCTATCAAAATGAGCTTTGTGCCACTTCCTTGCCCATTGCCATTCACAACCATGAAACCTTCCATTTCATATAGCAATGGAAAACTTATTAAGCGTTTAACTACTTAATCACTCTCCCATTCAGGCCAAAAATTGAGCTAACACACACATTACGCTTATTCTTGCATGCAACTTCAATTGTATTAAGTTATTAGGTTCTGATCCAAGATGTTTACCCAATCAACTTCCCCTTGGCTCAAACTCCTTTAAAACAACGTCCAACCAGCAGTAAACCTTGGTGATCCTTCGGCCAACTGTAAAGCTCTAATGTTCATTAAGACCAAAATTCAAACTGATGAATCCATAAAAATTACCCATTGAGGATAGATCAAAACTCGAGCAAAGCTTCACAAAATACTAGTCTGGAGTACACTATTGATAAACTGAAGGAGTCTGTCAACGAATCAGTATCTAATGACAATAACACATCGGCGATTTCTAACTCCATTCAGTCTCTGCACGGTACACGAAAGCTTTTCTACTTTACAATATCGTCTTCCCCTCATCCAGATGATTCTTGTAGTACTCTTTGATTTTGCCTGTGATGGACAGCAGTGGTGGACCAAAAATATAGTCTGCAGCAGTTTGCTCAGTCTCTCCTTTGTGAGCAGAGAAAGGAAGGAACACTGTTCTCTCTCCTTCTCGTCTACTTTTATATTTTAGTTTTCTTACCAAGTGATACATTTTCCCTTCATATATTCATGAAGCAACCATATCACCATCAGGCATTTTCAATTGGGTCATTACAGTGTGAGTGCCACTAAGGGGCCTTGCTAGTGTATGTTATGGGCTAGATATGTTAGCCTAATTGGCATGAGATCTCAGTATCGCTGAAGGTTTCCATGAGATGTGATACCTCCAAAGTTTTTTTCATATATGGCGGCAATCTTGTTGGTGATGAAATAATCACCATGCATTGTCATCTAGATTTTCATGTGTAGTGTTCAATTTTTTGACAACTGCATTAAGGTTCTTTCTAGAGGAAGTTCTTACATTCATTTCAACCTGCATGATCAAAGTCCCCCTAAAAAAAAACCTGCATGATCAAAGTCATTTTTTTTAGGAGAATGATCAAAGTCATATGACAATTGATTTAAGGTTATCTTTCAGGTTGTATTTAAACACTTTAAATAATATCATAATTATGCCATCTTCTTTTTGTAAAGATTCAAATATGGATCCATTTGTGTGGACCCTTAGGATATATATTTCCATTGACTAGATGCATTGTACCGTGTTCTGTGACTAGTAGTCTAGTAGGATCAGTCTGTGGTATAGTAGGTCTTACTTCAAGTTGTCAACTAACTTTTTTATTTCAGAAATAAGAGCTAATTAGGTATTCTGAATCTATAGAAGTTTAAATTCAAAAAATTTATAGTTTTAGATTATATAACGTACTCTGTCTTATTATTGACCATGCCTAGTCAATGATTAGGATTTTGTTTTTATAATTTGTTTCCACCTTATGAACATGGATCAACGAATAAGAGCGGAATGGCGTCGTATGATCTATGTAGCCGACCCCACCTAGTGGGATAAGGCTTTGTCGTTGTTGTTGTAATTTGTTGTTGTTGTTGTAATTTGTTTCCACCTTGTAGATATTGGCGAGCTTAATTTGCCTAAGACCACAGCGATAGCCTTTCCAAATGGCAAGGATGATCTGATGAACTTTGAGATTAGCATCGTGCCTGATGAAGGATATTATAAGTAGTTTCTCTCTCTTTTCCTACCTTTCTCAGGGATTTTTTTTTCTGTTTCATTATTTCTTTAGTATCTGTTAATTTTATAATTTTTTTCTGACTGTCAATGCGTCTGAATTTTCAGGGGTGGTAAATTTTATTTTACATTCCAAGTATCACCATCCTATCCTCATGAGCCACCAAAGGTTAAGTGCAAGACAAAGGTAGAGTATTTATTTGTTAACTTGTCAATAGTTGTTTCCTTTAGTATTTTTTTCCTCACTTTTTGTTTTATGTAGGTGTATCATCCTAACATTGATTTGGAAGGAAATGTCTGTCTCAACATTCTGCGTGAAGACTGGAAGCCTGTGCTGAACATAAATACTGTTATATATGGCTTAATTCTTCTTTTTGCGGTACCACCTTTTTTCTATATCTGTCACCAACATTCCTTTTCTAGTTCAATAATCTTGTTATTCATTCCATGTCTGGATATTGCTAATAAAATGGTATGAGGTTTTTGGATTTAATGATTCTCTTCAAGCCATCTTGCTCATTCTAGTTAATCTACTTGTTTATGAGATACATTAATTTTGTACTTTAGGTCATGGGTACACAAGTTGTTCTTTGTATATTTTCATGTGCAATATCGCAGATCAAGAAACGTGTTAATTGTTGATTGAGTTATTCACCCTTTAATATAAAAGATGATTCCCCTAAAAGTTAATTGTCATGCATTTTATGATTTATATGATGGAGGCTATGAAAAATTTATTCAAGTCCTTGCGAGTTGTGACCAAGCTTTTTTAACTTATTTGGTGGGTAAACTCTCCAACTTTACAAAGGGCAAACAACCCAACAATTGGAACATATTACAGCCCCAATTGGCAAAGAGCCCATATTGAGGTGGTGCTAAACCTTCTCGTTGATGTGAACTTTGGGGAAGATCAGCCCTAGATTACTATTCTCTGAGTCAAAAAATAATTTGACCTAAAAACTTAGAGTTCAACAACTTTTCTTGTGGCCTTCTCATATCCTAGAAACTACTTAAACTTATGTACCGAAGTCTATACTACCTAATCTCAGAATGGAAATATCAATTTCTTTTCCACGGTTTCAAGTTAATATTCATTAAATTCTCGCTGATTTGTCTTCAAAATGAAAGTGGCATTATTTCCCTTTTTATCCATCATCAACTTAGGTTTTCTCATGTGTGCCTCGTTGTATGCTGTTTTAGAAAAAGATAATGCTTCTTAGCATTATACTAATGTCATAGAAAAGCCAACGGTGTTCACCAAAGGTGTGGGCCTCCTTTTAAATGTAGAGATGTTGCCACTTTTACATGCATGAATGTTGAGCTGAACTGGTGGCATTGCTAATCTGAACTATGTCAGCTATGCTAGTTCCTTTTCTGTTGAGAGCTTTGCTTTGTGATTCAACCTCACTTGTGCGTGTGTGCAGCAACCCAATGACGAGGACCCATTAAATCATGAAGCTGCTGCTGTTCTGCGTGACAATCCAAAGCTGTTTGAGAGTAATGTCAGAAGAGCTATGGCTGGAGGGTACGTTGGCCAGATTCACTTTCCTAGATGCGTATAAGCTTACAAAGTTTGCTGGGATCACCGCACTGATTACATTTGTAGCAAAACTATCTGCATGCCTAAGTGTTCAAATGGTGGTGTAAATGCCTCGGGAACTCGTAGTCCAAAGGGATTGGGTGCCTCTCGTGATACATTATTGCTATAAGCTACAAAACTCTTATTCCCTGGTGAACGCATGCTTGCATATATTTTCCTGTGTTTGGTAAATCGAAAGATAAATTTTGGCTGATCAAATGATAATAAAAGTTTGGGAAACGCATTCATTTCAAAAGAGCTCCACAGTATCTTATTTTGTCGTAAGAAAATATTTTATTTATATACTTGGACTATTTTTTTCCAAACAGTATGCTACACAAATAGTTTTGATCTTATTTTATCGTAAAAAAGAAATTGGGACCTAAAACATAGCATGCCATGTCACTTTAAGATGCATATTTTTTTTAGAGATGTTTTGCATATTTTCTTTAAATAATTGAACTAATTTTGTCGTAAAAGAATTGGGACCTAAACAAATAGATTTGCTACCTAAACTTGAGCTTTGAGAGTAAGTTATTTGCATCTCTGTTATCTTGTGAGATATTGTTTCAGGTACATGAACTACATGTGATATCTATGCGTCTGGTAGTACGTACCTCAGTTTAATTATTTTTATGTGCACTTGGTTTATTACGTTGAATGCATCAATAACGCCACATAACTCCATATTCCATCTATTTATCGTATAAGTCAACTTATATCAGAATTAAAGTCCAAGAGAGAAGCGTTGTGAAAGCTCATTAGTACCAATTAGCTAGGCCACATATAATGCCAACGTAACTCTATACGCATTATATGCATTCATAGAAAGCACACGGTGCGTTAATCTCCGAAATTGGACGCCGAATGAAACTTTTAGGACAAGGGCTGACGATTGTAGAAGAAAACGCATACATCATACATTTGGGGTAGCTCGAAACTTCGTGTTGACATGACATGCAATTTAATTACCAAAGACATAAACGTGCGTCAGTACGTAAAAACGATGCACGAAAAAGGCCGTAGGCAAAACAAAGGTGACGGGTAATCGGCCGTACATTTTCATGTTTCCTTACAACTTACGAGATGCATGTACTGTATGTGACAAAATGAGCACGGGGCACAATGTACTGTATTTGGTATAAACGTACGTTGTAGGAAGGCATATGGAAGAATCCCACTCCCCAACGTGGCACCCATAACTGTAGTACTTGTTCTTTCACATTTGGAGATTACTTTTATATGTACATGTACATTATGTATACTATGTAGTATATGTGGTGCATGCATTGCACACCCAATATATATAATTAAAGAAGAAAAAGACGGTTTCTTCAAAAGGAATGCGTTACATGTGTAGCGGTTCAAAGGAGGTGTACTGAAAGAAAATAAAAATAAGTTTTTTTTGGAGGCTTCAATATTTGAATCGTTTAGCGCCAACTCGGCCTAATTGAAACATGGAAGGAATATTTAACAATAAAAAGGATAAAAATGTACTATTTTTGTTTGAGATTAATTTATAATCAACGCCATCATTGTCATGTTATTATTATTTTAATTTCTTTTTCTTCCAATATAAAACCACGGATAAGTTGTTTTCTTTTTGCCTTAGGCTTTTACTTGTTTTACTGAAAATATGTTGCAAAGGAAATAATTGAGCAAAATATTCCTCGCCATTTAATTTTGTTCAAATATGAATTGAAAATTATAAAATAAATATAGAAATGGCCTTTAATCTTGACATCCCAGACCCAAATCATACCACAGATCCCTCTGTCGTCACGTCCACGGTTTAGATCACCCAATTGAACCAACTAACCACCAAAAAACTTTGAACCCCTGCACGATAGGAAACAAATTGCACTCGTTTGCCATTCATGGTGGTTCGTTTCTTTTGGCCTAACTACCAAAAAAAGCAGCTCTCTCTCTCTCTCTCTCTCTCTCTCTCTCTCTCTCTCTCTCTCTCTCTCTCTCTCTCTCTCTCTCTCTCTCTCTCTCTCTCTCTCTCTCTCTCTCTCTCTCTCTCTCTCTCGCACGCACGCACGCACGCACGCACGCACGCACGCGCGCGCGCACACACGGTGTGCGGAAGCTCCACTGCACCTTCCCTCCTCCATCCCCACCTACACTTCCATGAAACTTCTCTGCAACTCCCGTGCCCACAATTTAACACTCTTCATATAATAACTTCTTATAGATATATATATATATAACAGCTACGTGTGAGTTCACACTGCATTGCCATCATCAACAACGACTACTGCAGCAACAATGACCAGCCTTGGATTCTCCAAGTGGTTCTCCAACAAGCGCTTCCGCCTGATGCGTCTCGGCCTCCGCCGCAGTGCCAGCACACCGCACGCTCCAGCCGCATCCCGGGACGCCAAGTTCCTTGAGGCGTTCCGCAGGTTCGACGCCGACGGGGACGGCAGGATCTCGAGTCAGGAGCTCCGGTCCTTCTTGGCGTGGGCCGAGGAGGACGTCAGCTCCGAGGACGCCCAGAGAGCCATCGCCGACTTTGACTCCGACGGCGACGGGCTGCTGGACTACGACGACTTCATGAGGCTGATGAACGCTGGCGGCGGCGGCGGCGGCGGTGCGGTGGGAGGAGGCGAGGGCGAGGACCTGAGGCAGGCGTTCGAGATGTTCGAGGCGGAGAAGGGGTCCGGGAGGATCACGGCCGAGGGGCTCCGGCGGATGCTGTGCAGGCTGGGCGACGCGAGGAGCCACGAGGAGTGCGCCCGGATGATACGGGCTTATGACATCGACGGCGACGGCGAGCTCGATTATGGGGAGTTCATCCGCATGATGAGTTAATTACTTAATTAATATACAAGTTATCATGCACGTAGTTTTGGCCTTTTGAGTAGTGTTGTGCATGCACGCGCGAAGTAGAACGATGCCTTCACGCTTATAGTTATATAGTTAGTGAAGAGACGAGGAGATCGTGGTACGTACGTAGGGGTTATAAGTAGAGAAATAGGGTTAGGATCTGACCACCTTTTCTTTATTGTTTTAGTTTGGTGCACTGTTGTGTTGCATGCATGTTCTGTTAACATCAAGTGTCTATGTTTGTACGTTCAATTAGCAGCTTCGAGTACTTAATTAATTCGCCATTTATGAATGGATTCCATGCGATCTTAATTACTTTTGGTAATTATCAATTTGATTAGTAAGCTTGTACTATTTCCCATGCATGCAGTATGTCCACCAACACGAATTGGGGTAACGTAGTAAACGGACGGCTCCTCCTAATTGTGTATTAGAATCTAACTTGTCACTGTCAAGTACCCAACTCAATGATGAGTCTACCTTCGGACAATATGTTTTTTATTGTCACACCGCTTTCCGGACACGGGCTGCCACAAAGAAAAAATGCATTATATCCATCAATTATTTTAATTACCTCTTTGTACGTGGAGGGCTATTGGGTTAACGTTGAACACAGTTTGTTCTAAATTAGTGAACTTAGTACATTGATTTCAAGAGTGATGTTGTACATTAAAAAAATTATAGCACACGAGTGAACACGGAAATAGAATCAATGAAGCAAACTACAAATATTAGTTTATATATATATATATATATATATATATATATGTATATAGCTAGTCTGATTTCTCTTTTTTAAAGGATACCTGAAACTTTTCTTATATATTTTCATGAAGTATTTTTAGTTCAAGTCATATATTGAATCACGCATGCATATTTTTATGCTAGTGAAGAGAAAGACTAACACAAAAATGACATCAGTTACTTTTATTAATGACATCTCCCAAATTTAAATATTTTTTTAGAGATTAAGATAACAAAGCATATGCATATATTAATCAGTTACCACTTTTCTTAGATTATTAATTACTTTTAATATTGTAAATTTGTAGGGAGGTAAATGCATTAGATGACAGATGTGTATAGATGGACACCCTGTCGGGGGCTACCGGAAGTTTAAGAAAAAAAGTGAAAGAAAATGATATTACACGTCACATGCGTTTTCTTGATATGGAATTTTGATTTCAGCAAAAACAGAAAAAGAGATCCATTTATTTAAATATGGCTAGAACTTTTTTTTTTTCAATAACTACCTATCGGTATCTAGGACTATTAACACCTGACTAATCCGATATTAAAGCAGAATGCACAAAAATTTATTACCCCCGATCAAGACGACGGTTCCAAAGATTGAATCCGAGGTTAAAATCTTTTTATTTACTACAATTTCATGCTCATAGACGTATTTATTAATAAACTTATATTTTTAATTATTTTTCAGGATGGTCGTCATTCACATGTCTAAGCCCATGACGAGATTATCAATTCAAGAACGATTGAGGATCTTATTATTATGCCTTTGACATTTTTGGTGCAAAGTTAATAAGTTTTAGAATAGGGTTATGTCCTCCTAAATTAAGAGGATTTAGCCTCCTAGTTCATTCACATGTAAATTTATCAATTTTTATTTAATAATGTGAATATTAAGAAGATTTAAATAAATTATTTTTTAATTTTTTTTACAATCATTAACGTGGTATTCACATGCTAAAGAATTAATATTTAAGAACAAAAATAAGAATAAAATCTTATTCTCACGAGTTATTCTCCTATCAACAGACTGAAATACTTAAAAAATTTATATCTTTAGAAACCCAGTTTATATATCGATTTTCACCCTACGGGCTAGAGCGCATTTTTTTTACAGCTTTTGAACTCTAAAACTATTTTCGCTTATTAACTCTTCTTTTTTTTTGTTTATCCCACTAATTTTTAACCTTTTATTATTTGAAAAGAAAGTTATATGAAATACAAGAAATAATTTTGGAAAGAAACTTAAAATAACATCCTTTATTTTAAAATAATTTAAATATAGGAAGTAATCGGGACGGAAACGCAAAAAAAAAAAATCACTACAACTTGTATTAGCTGGAGGAGTAATAGTAGCAGTAGTATCACTATCATTCATGCAGACGATATTACAGCCTCATTTAGCTAAAATAAAATATTAAAATTTAATTTGATATCTTCTGACTTCTCTATTTTAACATAGTTAATTTCAAAATTAATACTTATAAGATATTATTTGAAAATTGAGCGACTGAGCGTAGTATTTCAATTCTAAGAATAATTTTGCAGTTATATATTTTTTTCAATTTACTTGGCACCGAATTATTATTATTATTATTATTATTATTATTATTATTATTATTATTATTATTATTATTATTATTATTATTATTATTATTATTTAAGAAAGAACATGGGATGAGATGTAAAAATTTGTAGGAAAGAACAATATTAGAAGCTCATTGCAATTATAAGTTGAACCTTTTTACCTTTGAGTGAAAGAAATATTGAAATACTGTTAAGAGAAGTCAATTATAAGCTTCATGGGATAAGATGTTGCAGTGCCTACCGAAGAATGTATAAAGAGTTTTCTTGTCCTAATTGAAGAAAAATGAGAAACTAGTAGATCCCCAAAGTTCTCAATGTTAAAATGATGGAACTGAGTTGTAGGACAAGGCAACAAGGGTGTGGGCTGAAATCCATTAACAAAACCTTGTCTCTCCATTGAGTTCGTTCTTCCTTGCCTTCTTAATTTTCTTGCACTATTTATTTATCTTACTCATATTAAATTGCTTCTTGCTTGAGACTTTCGGATGCGAACTTTGTAATAAATTGATTTTTAAACTTTTTTGTTGATTTGAAGATTAGTTTAAAATTTTCAAATATCAATTTACCCATTCTCTTAGTGTTTTTTTTTAATCAAATGCTGCCCTAGTTTGCGCCTTTTATTTTCTCCGTAGGTGTTTTTTTTTCCTTTCATACACCAATGTCATTTTATTTTCGTAGTTCTTGTTCTTTCCGGTTTTATTTTTCTCCCCCGGCCATGGACTTGTTCGTACATGGATCTAAGTTTTATTTGAATAGTTGCATAAGATTTTTATAGGTCTAATAGTTGTCATTTTATTCCCTGGTTTAATGTTTATTAGAATTCTGCACTGTCGTCGTTGTCAATTTTAACAGATATGTACACCATGAGAAGGATATGCTACTGAGGATCCGAAATGTCACAATGCGGCTGGAGGTTGTAACTCAAATTGTGAAATTGTACGAGATAAATCTATTATAGATAATTATTTTTTTAATAAAATAAAATAGTTGAAAATATTATATTATTAAAATTATGTAATATTCATAATAACATTTTTTCTTATAATAATAAAGTACTATAATAATAATAATAATAATATATGGTTTGTTAAATTACGTTTATACTTTATTTATGCATCTTTGATAAATATGGAAAATATATAAAACAGACTAGATAAACACCCATCTCTTTAAGTACTTGAATTGCTGATTAGCTCATGGGTGATGCATATTATTAGACTGTCTGATGTACCTAAACAATTGTGAGTTTAAATTGTCAATACTCGGATAAACACGCCCAAAGTCAATATTAGAAGCTGTTCAATCGTATCACCATCTCTATCAGGGATAAAAGAATTATATGAAATTCAACTTCATTTAGGATTAAGATGCACACTGTGGCTAAAAATATCGCAGTCCATTAGTTAATTAATTAAGCGGTCAATAAGGCGCCAAATGTACGGACACGACGACAGCGATCCGAATCCCTAGCACTTAAATTTTGATGTTGCCGTGTCATCTACTAAACTGCACACAGTAGAGATTCAATTTGTTGCTTGCCATTTGGCAACCATCAACTCCGTTGCTCATCAAAGCACGGCTTGTTAGAGAGAATAGAATGCCTCTTAATAGTACACACGTATAGCTTTTTTTTTCATGTATTCCTCAAACAGGTTGCACAAATACAACAAGAAGGAGACAAATCAAATCATAGGGATAATTTATTTATTTATTTATTTACCTTTCTATACTGTGGACTCAAAAGCGAGGCCCTCGCTATCGTCTTTCCTCTTTACAAATCGACCCTGCAAAGTTGATGCATTAAAAGCAGTAAGATATCAATAAGCCGAATCAAGAGTGAATGCCTTCCCTTTTGAAACGATTTACAGATATGATTTCAGGAACTCATCCAATAAGGCAGACTAAAATTAACAGCATTGCATTCCAAAGGGGAAAAAAAATGCAGCTGAAGCATGACGAAAGTTTGTCCAGATGGAATTAATTTGAATATAAGATAATAAGATATTTAATAATTGAGGAACGTGGGATTGAGTCTACACATGTGGTTAAAAGATAAAAAGATGTGTTTGTAATGTGATCTTTTGGAAATATCTTTACTTACCACATGACTAATCATCTACTATATATGATTAGGATTTAACTGCCATCGGATCTTGATCCGACGGTTGAAAAATCAGAATGAAATGGAGATTAATTAGCCGCTTAATACCAATACTAAGTTTTTAACATGTAGACTAAGATCTTAATCAGTGTTATCAGACCGAATCGGTCGGGCCGGTCCGATCGATTCGGCCTCGACCGGTTGATAACACGGGTTAATTTCAAAGTTCAAATCGGATTACTCTTTGGACCGAATTAAACCGGTTAAATTCGATCAAAAACCGAATCAAATTAGGAAAAGTCGAATTGAACCGCGATTAGTTTGAATAGGACGTATGCATGAGAGATAGATGAGTCATCAGTGCGTGAGAGAAATTTTCGAGAGATGTGTTAGAGATAGTGGGAATGAAATAAATGTGTGAGAAAGAGTGATAAAGAGACGTTGGGAGAGGAAGAGGCGTGAGAGAGAGAGAGTGTGTTTGGGAAGGAGAGAGAGATGAGAGAGGTTGGAAATGAGAGAGACAGAGAGAGTTCTAGCCTCTAGGTGGAAAAGAGCAAGAGACGACGTTGGGATTTTTGGAAACGTGAGATATCTTTTCAATAATCAAGGTAAGAGAATTTTGTTTTTAACATTTTTTTATAAAATATCTTATCTTATTAAGAAAGTTATTAAAATTATAATATTTTATTTTATGATTTAAACTTGTTTGACTTTAAATATTATGATTTAATTTTGTTATAATCTTTCAATTTTGCTACATAAATAATTTAATATTTTTTATATATGTTAGTTACATAAATAATTTAATATTTTAATATATTATATTAAATTATAATATTTTATTATTAATCAATACGACCGACCGATCTAACTATTCGTTGTCAGATCCGATCTTAATAAAATTGATCTTAATAATGTTATACGACAAAATGCACGAATTTTGTATTGGCGTCTTAAAGCTGAAATAGATAAGATCCGCAAATCGGCTCTTCTTTTTTTTCTTTCTAATTAAACCTTGTCCCGTGATATGAAACGATTTCTATATTTAAATATGAGGATTTGTTTTTTTTTCCTCCTTATGTTATTATTATTAGATACAGAAAGAACAACTAAGTGGAATAGTTCATATGAAAATAATACTTTGTGCAGTGGAGAGTGTGATATAATATAATAATTAATAGTACCTTAAATCTGGGTCTCTTCTCGGCATTTTGCTTCCGGACCTCGTATCTGATCCGCTTGGCGAACAGCCTGCTGCGCCGCTTCTCCCTGTACCGCCGCACCATCTCCTTCCTGCTCCTCTTCTCCTCCTCCACATCTGCCTTCCCGTCCTCCGACGGCCGGATCTCCAGCGCCGCCGGCGCACCGACGAATTCCGGCACCCTCCACGCCTCGCTCGGCCCCACCTTCACCATCACCTGCGACGCGTTTGACCCCTCATTCCGATCAGATACAACGGCTCTCAGATATTAGCTGAACGGTCCAGATCAACTCACCGGAAAGGCGTAGTAGGGTTCGGCGCGGCTGCCGCCGTGGAGTTGCGGGACGACCTGCGGCTCCTCGCCTTCGATGTAGAGTGGGCCGCGATCCGACCACGACGCGAGGATCTCCTCGTAGTTCAGCTTGAGCGCCAGCGCCCGCGACTGCTCCGTCCCGGCGAAGCGCCACCACAGATCAGCCGCACGGCGTCCAGCTTCTCCTCCCGCGGAGCTCGCCTCCTCGTCGCCGGAAGAAGAGGCGGCCGGCGGGGAGGAGGACGAGTGGCAGTACACCCACCGCTCGCGTCCCCGGAGCGCCCGCCTGGCAAGCCCGTCCCAGTTCAACGAGGACGAGACCGGCGACTCAGCGGCCGACGCGGGTGAAGGTGATCCGGTGGACATGGCGGCGGCGCCGTCGTCGCGGAAGAGGGCGTCCAGCGTGCTGTTGTCGTCGTCGAGGACGAGTAGTGAAGCGACTTGGGGATCGCGATCGAGGTGATCCGGCGGCTGGAGGAGGGAAGGCAACAGCGGCTGCGGCCCCTTGTCACTATCTTCGACCGCTTCACAGCCGGGGAGCGGTGCAACAGCGGATGATGAGGATGAGGAGGGCATATCGGAGCAGGAGGAGACGGTTCGTTCCTCCGGCGCAGGCGGCAGCGAAGACAGCGTCGCGGCATCGGCTGACGCCGGCGGTGGTGGAGGAGCGAGGTAGCGGCGGAGGCTGAGGTACTTGAGTTTGCGGGATTTGGGCCTTGGCCGGCGGCTGCGGCGTGTCATAGTTACGGTCGCCGACGTCGGCGGATAGTTTCGCAAATATTTGTTGTTTGGAAGAGGAATAAAATAAGGAAATTCTGAGGGAACTGAGTTCACTTTTTCTCGAAGGATGGGGGGCTTGAGAGGTGGACGCCATTTGACACGTGGGAGATAATAATTGGTGAAATCCTGTAGATTTCTGAGGCTATCCGGATTTCGTTGGTCAGTTGGGGAGATCACGGAGCGAGAAAGTGGAGGAAGAAGGCGGCAACAAAATAAATGGGAAAAGATGGAGGGAGGGACTCCGAAGAAATAACTTAGTTGATACAAAATAAGTGATAAAATAATTGAAGCGCTGATAAATAATTTAATATTTAAAGTTAATTTTAAAACATAAATAATTATAAGTTATGATAATAAAAAAATTATAAGTTATTATTTTAATAAAATGATTAAAATTTTTTTAATATTATGATAGATGAAATATATGAAGAAAGTTATGTATATTATAATGGTAAAATAGTACATTCATTCATCAAATTAATCAACTTTTTTTCACATAAAATAAGTTGAGTCCTCCAATTTGAATGAATGTATAAATGAATGAATGAATGAAATGAATGAGTGAACGAATGCTATGATATTCATTTTTGTCATTTTATGGAAAGACGATCTCTCTCTTATGATTCTGATTTCTTTTATAATATGGATAAATGATATCAAATGCCCTCCAACTTTAAGGTTTGTTCAGCGATACCCTCCAACTTTACTTTGTAACACAAATGTCTTTCATCTTTTAACATGTTTCACCCGATGCCCTCTTTATCTGGGATAGTCGATTTTTCGTCGACGTGGCATCTCCTCTCTCCTCCACGTAAATAGTTGTCTGACGTGGCATGCTCCGACGTGGCATATAAAATTACACCAATGCCCTTCAACTTTAAAGTTTGCTCAGCGATACCCTTCAACTTTACTTTGAAACACAAATACCTTTCATCTTTTAATATGTTTCACGCGATGCCCTTTTTACTTGGGACAGACGATTTCTTGATTTTTCATCGACGTGACGTTCACGTGACCATCTCATCTCTCCTCTACGCAAATAGTCATCCGACGTGACATGCTTTGACATGACACATAAACTTACATCAAATGTCCTCCAATTTTAAAGTTTGCTCACAAAGTACACATAAAATTACACCAATGTCGGCAAAGATGACGGCCGACGAACGCGAAAGGTGAACGATGAAGGAGGCAAACGACGAAGGAGAGCGATCGACGAAAGAGTGCGAACAGCGAAGGAGGTTTCACGCGAACAATGACAAAGAGGAAAATAAGGAAATAATTTAATAGTGAGCGGGTCAACTTACGATAAGTAAGATGATTTAATATGTGGTGCCACGTCAGAGTATGTCACATCGGATGACTATTTGCGTGGAGGAGAGATGAGATGGCCACGTGAACGCCACGTCGATGAAAAATTGAGAAACCGTCTGTCTCAGGTAAAGATGGCATCGGGTGAAACGTATTAAAAGATGAATGGTATTTGTGTTACAAAGTAAAATTAGAGGGTATCGTTGAACAAACCTTAAAGTTGGAGTGCATTAGTGTAATTTTATATGCCACGTCGGACAACTATTTGCGTGGAGGAGAGAGGAGATGGCCACATGGATGCCACATCGACAAAAAATCGAAAAACTGGCTATTCCAGGTAAAGAGGGCATCAGGTAAAACACGTTAAAAGATGAAGGACATTTGTATTACAAGGTGAAGTTGAGGGTATCGCTGAGCAAACCTTAAAGTTGGAGGGCATTTGGTGTAATTTACCCTCTATAATATTGATGTTATGATCTCCATTTTTTGTCATGACTAATGACATCGATTCATGATGATTTAATCTTTCTCATGTTAATCTCATTTTCTTTTCATATCGATCCATGATGTTTTGGGCTTTCTCTTGTGTTGATTACACCTCCCCTCATGTCATACTTTGACTGGAGAGAGTATGTTCTCTCCCTCTCCATTGTGACATGATGATCTTGATGTTATGATCTTCATTATACCATTTTTATGAAAAGATGATCTCTCTCGAAAAAACTGATCCCACTTTGATACCGATGCTATAATCTCCTTTATGTCATTTTGACGGGACACATTTATCTATGAAGTTATATGTTCTTCTCATACATATTTTGATTAGTACCAACTGTGATAACTCGATTTCATTTCCCTTTTCTTATGGTTTAAGTATATATATATATATATATATATATATATATATATATATGGGTTTAATGATTGTGTAACACCCATTTGGTGAAACATTGTGTAACACCCTAATCTGGACCCTCCATTTTGCATCAAGGGTTAGATTATTTTATTATTTTCTCTCTCTCTCTCATGCCCTCTCTTCCCTCGAGCTGCCACCTCTTCGCCGCTTCCCCCTTCGATCGTCGTGCGTCGTCGTCGGCCCTCTTCTCCGATCAGCGTCCTCATCTCCGATCTACGTTGTCGTCGTCGATCTGAGCCCGCCGTCGTCGGTTCGAGCCCACACGTCGTCGAGTCCACACCGCCATCGGTGTTCATGCTTCCGCTGATCGCCGCAGCCCCTGATCGCATTGTCTCTACTTCCTCCGATCGCCGCTGCCATTCGCCAATCGCCACTGCCCCCTTCCGCCACTGTCATTCGCCGATCGCCGCTGCCCCCTTCCGCGTCGCCACCGGTTTCTTGCTTCCGCTGATCGCTGCGACCCTCGATCGTATCGTCTCTACTTCCTCCGATCGCCGCTGCCATTCGCCGATCGTCGTTTTGCCCCCTTCCGCGCCGCCACCGATTTTCCTACTTCCGTCAATCGCCGCGGCCCTCGATTGCATAGTTTCTACTTCCTCCAATCACCACCGCTCTGATCGTCACTGTCATTCGCCGATCGCCGCTGCCCCCTTCCCCTATCACCGCCGCCCCGATCGTGAGAATTAGAGAGAGAGCATAAGATCAATCCAAACCGTTGATCTAAAATGAACGGTTGAGATCGAAGCGTTACGCAATGCTTCACCAAATGGGTGTTACACAATCATTAAACCATATATATATATATATATAATACATTATGATAGTCATAAATTTTGATAAAAAAATATTATAGTCGTGAACTCACAAATATATTAAATATTTGATATGAGTGAAAATAATATATGAAAAATAGAGATGTAAAAGTCAACGAAGATTTAATGGAAAAACATACTTATTTTCTTCGACGATTGTTTCACTTGCAAGAAAATGTAGAAATAAATAGGTGACTTATTGTAAAATAAAGTTAGATTATTAGATTGACGTAATATTTAATGTATAGGAACAATTACCAAAACATAAAAAAATGAAAATCCAATTCTTTAGTTTTACAGGTGAAATTGGTAACAGCTAATACATTTAAAAAAAACGTTAAAAATATACTTTTCTAGGGTTCTCGGTTTTATTTATATCATTTGTTACTAGTCAGTAATACAATAATGCATTTGTGCCAAGCTATACAATATAACATACATTCAACTAATGAAGATATCCTAACATTTAATTTTGTACATTAATATTTAAAATTACCAATCAATTTAACATCATAGAAAGTAGGTATGTGCAATGATTATATAAAAATATCAAAAACTTTATCATACTCACAAAGAAATATAATTTTATCAATGATTATATAAAAAAAACTTTATAATGTGATAAAGTACTATTAAATTTAGCACGTGCTATCAACTTATAGAATAAATCAATATTATTCGCATTATTATAAATACAAGATTATTAGAAAAAGATAAATGTAACTCAAATAACTATATGAATTATTTGTAAGTTAAAAGAATAATTGGGGTCGTAGATATATTTAATGAGTGTTTTTTTCGGTAGTCATATTTAATGAGTGTTACTATAATTCTAACAATTTTCTTAATGGCGCGTGCATTATGATTTTTATTAATTGTTATATGATTTTACTACTATCAACTTTTTTATTGTATGGGTATTAAGAAATAGAGTTGTAATTCCTGTATCACCCCTAAGTTATATTTTTTTCACATCTAAGACTAAATAATACATTTATAAATTTTAATCTTTGCATTTGTCCAAATTTAACACTTTGAATCCACTCAATTAAGTTTTATGCAAATTACAATTTTTTAATAATTATGAAATAACATTTTCGCCCTTACTTTCTTCTTACGGGCATTTTAAAAAAAAAAATAAAACTAGTTTATTGAAGTAAAACTATTGTTTAGTGTATTATACTCATATATTTTTTTTTGTAGTTTTTGTCTTATATAAAAGTTAAGTGTAAAATTGATATTCCATTCACAAAAAATAAATAACTTAATAAAATTTTGAATAGAAGTTAACACAAAAAATTACGTATCAAATTTGGATAGTAAAATTTACGGTTTTATAATTTAAGATTATAAGTGAAAATTTTATAATATAATGAGTGTTAAAGAAAATAACTTTAGTGCCACTCGCATGAGTAAGTTACGAAAAATGATGAACATATATATGAACATAATTTTAATTAAATATGATTTGTTTATTTTTTGAGTAGTCATTTTTGGTGTTGATGGTTCAACTCGCGTAGCACTAAAGAGTGCATTATTCACAAGTTGAAGATTGGTTCACCATCGAGCCCAACTATTCGATTTGATTATTCCGCATTGCGTACCTAACAGTGACGAATGAAACTTTCAATATTTTTTTTTACTTTCACGTAAACTCAAATTCAAGATCTAATTAAGCGAATTATCACTTCACCCTAATAACTCAATCTCTTGTTGGTGAATATAATATGCTTTTAATGGTCATGTTTGGCTCCAAAACTTGGACAAGAACTTGACCCAAGTTTCAGAACTTGAACCAAACAAGCAACTAGGATAGAAATAAAGCATTGGGTCGAACTTTCCTTTGGTGTCAAGGTAATATTCTGTAAATTATAATATTAATGGCATACGAAAATAATAAATTGTAATAATATTATTTTTTGTAAACAATAAATTATAATATTAACATAAAAAAATTTTCATAAATTATAATATTAATATAAATAATTTCCCTAAATTATTATTTTAATTAAATAAATATATAATATTTTGATTTATTATAATTATATACCTAATAAAGTAACAAACTATTACTAAAATTTATCTATCAAATCAATTTTTTTTAAAATTTTCATCATTACATTTTTCATTTAAACACTACATCTAAATTTTTCTATCAAACTTATATAGTAAAAAGGTTCTCCCTCCGTCTCACCCACCAAATGACATTGACAAAAAGATCGACGTGCTGATAATACGCCCAATCGATGGATCATCCGGTGGCCTTTTGTGCACTTTTTGCAGTGCCAACGTGACACGTTTTTTGGTGCAATTGGCGACAAGGAGGCACCTGTTGCATGCTCTTGTACGTCCCTGTTCATGTGCTAGCCGACGCACGTTGCCTCGAATCAATTTGGTCATGTCACTATAAGTAGGAAACAAATTATAAACTCAGAAGAGGAAGGTGGTGTAACTTTAAGACTCTTTTAATTCTCATCAAATTACCTTTTCCGTTTCATTAATTTTTATTATATTATATTTAATTCCGATCAAATGCTTTTAAAATTCATTCAACTATTCATATTCCACTAATGAGACCATACTTAAATGCATTTTTTTTCATTAGCAATGTTCCTAAATCCTTTTCTAGTTTTATTAGATTAGTTCATGTACTTTATTTTGTATCATAAAAAAATTGTCAATTATGAATCCTTGTTGCATATACACTGCATGTAATATGTTATGAGTTTACTTTTGTCTTCCACAGCAAACTTAATTAATAATAGATAACATGGTACAGAGAAACGTAAAACTCTAAACTACTTATTATTATTTTTTGTCACTCTCCCAGCATTTTTTGCCGGATCGACCTGTCGATGTCAAAGCAAAGTCAAAATTTTGATATATGTGGTGTATAGGGTGGCCACACCTTATTTTTCCTGGGTTCTTTTCTTTCATTGACATCTCCATCTTTATGCGAATGGGGTACCACCACCATTATTTGTCACAAGGGTATATTTTGGACTTCAATACTGAGTGATGGAGCAGTTGGCCGAAATTGATTTTGCAATTAATTGAACAATAAAATAGTATAAATAAGAATGAACTTTTTTGGCATTTTATTTCTTTATCCAAGTAATTAAACATATAATTCATGAATACTTCCAAGAGTCTTCTTTTGCCACTACAAGAAAAATAGTTTTTTCCGTTCCGTCAGAAAATCGAGAGAAACCGTCAGAAACGGCCATTTCTGACGGGGGTTTACTGATGTAAGGGTTCTGTCAAAAAATAGGGCGTCGCAAAACTATTTCCGACGATTCAAAAAAATCTATAGAAAGTTTCGATGATTGTAACAGTCGTAAAACTCCGGCAGTCGCAATCGTCGAAAAATTTCGACGGTTGTAACCATCGAAACATTCCGGCGATCGCAACCGTCGAAATGTTCCGGCGGCCACAACCGTCGAAACGTTCCGACGGTCGCCACCGTCAAAACGTTCTGGCGGTCACAACCATCGCAACTAAGTTTTATAATATAAAAAAATTTTACCGCCGCCATGCGGCCGATCCGGCAGGCCGCCTGGTGCAACAGGCAAACGGATCAGCCACCTGGTATCGCGGCCAGATCCAGCCGCCCAACGGTCGCCCGGCGGCCGATCTAGCCCCCGGGCTAGATTTGGCCGCCAACGGCCGATCCGGACGCCCGAACGGTGAAGGATATCTAGCCAGAGGCGGAGACAGAGCTGGAGAGAGGGGGAGAGGAGAGAGGGTCATCGTCCAGGAGATCATCGTGCCGGCAACATAGAAGAGGGAGAGAGAGAGAGGAGAGAGGGAAAGAAGTACAAAGTGGAAAGAGGGAGAATGTGATATATAATTATATATAGGGGTAGAAAGAAGGGAAAGCGGGAAAAAGAAAAAAGAAGCAACGGGAGAGTTATTTTTTAATTGCCGACGGTCATGATCGTCGAAAATATTAATAATATATAATATACATATATATATTATGATATATATGATTATATATTTAATTACCGACGGTCCAGACCGTCGATAATTGTAATAATAAAATATTACTTATATTATATTATTATATAATATTTAGTTATTTTTAAAGTTACCGACGGTCCATATCGTCAGAAGTCTCGACGGTTTGAACTATCGATAATTATAATAATAAAATACTACTTACATTATATAATATTAAAATTTTTAAGTTACCGACGATCCAGAGCGTCGAAAATTTGGACGGTTTGAACTATCGCTAATTATATTAATAAAATACTACTTATATTATATTTTTTTCAACGTATCGATGGTCCTAATAGTCGAAAAATAAAATAATAATATAATAGACTTCATAATTTATTATTTTTATTTTCGACGGTTGTAACCGTTGGAAATTTCGACGAATGTCTATCCGTTTGCGACGGATTTCTTTCCGTCGGAAACTGCCCATCGGAAAATTTCAATTTTCTTGTAGTGTGCTTTCTATTGGAGTACTCATGCATTTTCTAATATGATGTGCATCAATCTTCAATTTGGGTGAGTATTCTTTAATGAATACAGCATTATACTATTTGACTTGTGCATGAGAAAAAAAAGGTTTAACAAATTGATGAACTATTTAATGTTTTGAACTTTGTACGATGAATAATTTTTTTTTAATATCAAGACATCTATCTCCCATCTGTCTCTTATGAAATTTAAGAATTTTGATAGATCAGATGGAATATAGATGGGAGAAGACAATGAGCAAGCCTAATTAATTAGAACTCTTCCAAATTCTCACTCCTTCTATGCAATCAAAATCCGGACCAATAATTGTGATTTGATAACTCCTGGCGAGGTCCAACTCGCCAGGCATATACGAAAGTATACAAGACTCATTTATCAGACCTTCTCAGGCATATGAGAGAGATTGTAACAATTATCAGACCTTGACATCAATTAATGAGATATTTACTTAATTAGAAATTTAATTATATCTATATCTAACAATAATAATATTCAATTGAACATAAAATCGATGTATAACAATAATAATGTCGACATAAATAACATTAATTACAATTACTACCTATTAATCAGTCTAATTTCACCAAACTAATAAAAAATGAATTTAATCATAAATGTTAATAAAACATGTTAATGAAAAATAATTTCTTAGACATTGATTTAATGGTAAATCAAGATTATATATAACAATATTAACAATTATTAATTACCAATTAAATTTTTAAAAAAACATCACAACATGATCATGGTTGGATCCAATCGTTCATGCCCGCAAGTGGCCATGTCCAGTCGTTGAACGGCCACCCAAAGAATGTTTACAATATAATATTATACACTAACATTTGGGTAAATATTAAAATATTATATCATATTATATATTACTTTTAAATTTTGATGATCTTATTCGTCGAAACTTTCTGATGGATCGGTGATTCATCACAAATTTCGACGGGCATGATCGTCGGAATGTTTAAAATATATTATAATCCAATATATTAAGATTGTCGGAAGTTCGAACTTCTTAATAAAATCTCTTATTGCCAACCACGGCTGCATTGGAGTGATAAATGACTCCTCTTAAATTAGAGTTCATAAAAAAATGCAAAAAAATAAAATATATTAAGAATAAAGTTATATAATAAAACTCTTTACAAGTATAGCAACACTCATTGTGAGATACCCGACGTGAAATAACAAACTAGATTAGTTTTTAGGTACATAACGTGGGACGACTAATCGAATTCTCATGGACCAGCGGATAAAAAATATTATACTTGTTTTTAGTTAAATTGCAGAAAATTTCTTTCTAAAATATATTTTAAACGCTTCTCTTTGTGACATTGTTAGGTATGCGACGCGAAACAATCAACCGATTAGTTGGACTCGATGTTGACCGACTTCCAACATGTATACAATGCGTATGATCATTAGCGCGCTGTAAGCTTTGCTTCCCGGGTCGACCACCCGAAAAATCTCTTACTAAACTTTTCATATGGTCCTCTTAAAATCTCTTACTAAAAGTTCTTCTGATGCTCACATAATTATAAGAAAAACTCCTGGAAGTTAATTAACGTGCATGAGTGTTAGGAAAAAAAAATCAACTAAAAAGGAGAATGATGTCTCTTACCACTATCAACTTTTATTTTATGCACGAATATTAAATTTCTTTTTAGGACGAAGTAAATAGTTTTCATTTTAACTGAAAAAAAGAAACGTACTTAAAAGAGACCGGTGTAATACTGTAATATTACATCTTAAATTCGATTGTTCTTAATAATATATTTACATACTTTTTCAGTTTTAAATGTACTTTACATTCTTTGTATTGTAAAAAAATGTCGATTTTAAATCTTTGCCGTATACTCACTACAGGTAATATATATGTTATCGGTTTACTTTTGTCTTGCATAGCAAAGTAAATGAAAAATAAATTGCATGGTTGTTAATATCAAGAATCTAATTAAACTCATTTTTCATTTTTAAACTCATATAATTTTTTTTACAGTATATGTTACAAATATATTTAATTACGAATAGACATAATATTTTTAATAACATTAGCTACATTCACACTTATGCTAGATATATGATAGTTGATCATGATGAGCGTGTTAAATTTTATTTGTTAAAAAACTTACATATGATATTGGTCAATTAGATGAAAATGATAATATAACAAAAAAAATTGAGTCAACAACTTCTGTTTGATTACAAAATATGTGATATTTGCCAAATATATCATAATAACGTTCTTTTTAAAATAAAAGCTATTTGAATTAAAAAAATAAATTTATATCAGAAAGATATATGTTATGAAATAAAAAATAAATTGTCAAAAAACATTTTTAAAAGTTTAATTACAGGGCGATTCCGAAGACAAGACTAGTCTAAATGCGAAAAAGCGAAGACATAGAAAAGATAAAGTCCGACTATAAAGTTGCCGTTGATGAGGGCAAGTTGATGACAATGAGCTAGTGATACATGAAGGTGAATTAATATAATAAACGAATATAATACTAAACTAATTGCGATGATACAATTGTAATATTGAATTAGTTACGATGAAATTAATTTATTAAAAGAAAATAATAAATGTTTTATTATTAGAACCGAGAGATATCATTATCAGGATATAAATATATTTTTTAAAATAAAAACAACCATAATCATCTTTATAAACTAATACATTTACATTCTTTTATCAGTTTTTTTTATCTAGAACATAGATTTTAACTGTTCGAGTTTATGTTTATTTTCAATTTTAATCAGAGTTGTCTCAGTTTTGAAGTATACCATTTTTTATCTTCATCTTTTATCAAAAGTGTGTTTATAAAAATGTGAGAAAATTTTTTCAAAGGTGAAATCTTTGAGTGTCACCAAAATAAAGAAAAAAACATAATTGGACCCGGACCGACATGTCGAAGCCAGAAAACTTTGGTTATGTGGTCATGTGGTGTATAAAGTTGCCACATTTTTTTCTAAGATCTTTTATTTTATTGACGTTTCATTTATGTGAATAGGCCACTCACTATTGGGCAATTGCATTTTGGACATCTATGCTGAGAGATGGGACAGGCAGGACAGGTGATCCAAATTTATTGCAATTATCTGGACAATAAATAAGAAATTTTTGGAATTTCACCTTTTACTTTAAGGTTTTTAAGGTTGCGTTTGAATTGGGGATTTCAAATTATCATAGGTTCTAGAGAACTAATTGATTTGATTGAAAAGTTTGGGTTGATGTTTGGATGAAAAAGTGTAATGACGTGGATTTAAAAAGTTGATATGATAGATAAGTTTTAGTAATTGTTTGATTAAAAATAAGAACTAAAAATATATTTTATTAATTTATGAGGTATAAAATTATAATAAATAAGAATATGTTATATACGTAAATCATTATATTATTAATATTATTTATAGTTAATTAAAAAATAATTAATAATTTTATATTAATAATATTATTTATATTAATAATATTATTTATATTTATATTGTAATTTTTTAAAAAATAATTGAATATTTTAATTAATAAAGTTTTTATTAATTATAAGAACTAATTATTTCATAATTTTTAATTAATAACGTTTAATAATTTATTTTATAAGATGATTAATAATGTATTAATATATACTAAATTATATATACATACATTGTAAAATAATTAAAAATAGATGAAAAAAAGGTCAAATATTGCGGCTGATAAGACGTGAAATAGAAAAAAAAACGTTTTAAAGTTCTTTCCGAAGGCAAGAACTTTTAGCAAGAACATTTGGCCAAATGTTCCGACCATTGATCACGTGACGAAAATAGTTCTCATCGTATAGAGTGTTTGGCAGAACAATCCTTTATTCTATCCTTTGTTCTGCTGCCAAACACAGCCTAAAAAAAATTAAAGAACATTAGTGTGAAGTGTGAACAGTGAAAGTAAAATCACAAAATACTTCCCAGTGTCTTCTTTTATTTTGTATTTCTGTGATATCACAGAACTTCAACAATTAGTAAAAACAATGTTTATTAAATTTAAGAATTAGAAGAGATAAATGATAATTTGGAAAAAAATGTTTAGTTAGATAAGTGGCACGATAAAAACTAAACTAAAATTATAGAATCATAATTAAATTTAAATTTAACAATGAGATTATCTTATTAAGGACTAGTAATTGAAACTAAATTAAGAATTCTATCTTTAAAATATTGAGAAAGTAAAATAATAGTATTTAATTAATGTTATTCCAAAAGTTATTAGATAAGCATAATAATTCATTAATTAATTATTTTTTAAAATAGAGTTTAACTGAGAGATCAAAATAGGGAGTTAAAATATTGGATTGGATTTAGATAATGATCTAAGTTAATTCATAAATTTCATTAAAGAGTATAATCAGATTTTAGTTTAAAATTGACAATAATTAATATAAAATATTTTTTAAATTAAATCGTATTCGAACTAATAATTATAATAGAAGTTAAAAAAATCAAATTTGAACTAATAATTGTAATAGAAGTGATATTATGTTTTAGATCATAGAAATACAGCCCTAGGCGCTAGGGAGGAGATAAGGGGTAGCTTGCGGATCCATTTCAAAAATTCTAATTATTATTAAATAATAGTAGTTTACATTTTAAGACTAGGATAAATTTCAATAAATATCTTTCAACTTTATTATTTTTCTAACTCTTTTCTCCGGTTTTACTTTGTAAGTAGACCGTCCTTCAATTATTAATTTGTTTCAACAGTTGCCCTTTCAATCAAATATAGACAATTTCAAATTTTCTATCTACGTGGCACGTTATTAAAAATTAAAATAAATATTAAAATAATAGTAGAATATTTAAACTCCGCCTATATTTTATAGTCGATCCCAAGCCCGAATAAAGAAGGAGGGTTGTGTTAGGCCCCAACAGCCAGCGTAAAATCCTGCCGAATCTCATGAACATGGATCAACGAGTCGTATGATCCATGTAGCCGATCTCACCTAATGGGATAAAACTTTATTGTTGTTATAGTAGTAATAATATAATATTTAAATTAAAAAAAGAGTTACTGATGCCGCCCCTCCCTCTCTTCCTTCGATGGGGCAACACCCCCTCTCTCCCCTCTACTGTATAACAAGCACATTGTTAATTATTAATTCTTTGTCTCAAGTAGTGACCTGTCACAGCTTAATCCCCCACTAGCTACTGTTGTATGGGAATAACATGATTTTCCATTAATAAATCCTTAAGAGCTCACCAATTGAATCGGGAAGATTGAAAAATATTAATCACAACAACTTCTACGTACATGAATAGAATTGTTGTTAAATTGATGATAGATATTGAATCGAATGATGATTGAATTGAAAATTGACCATGCAGATTATTGGTTGATAAGGCCATTGTTAATAATTGAAAGTGATTGTTACATTAATCAAAATTAATTATTATTTATTATGATAAATTAATTATCATTAAGTTTATTTATTACTTGCATTCGTGAAGGTGATCAAATACAATAGATAAGCCCTTATGAGCAGCAAATCTGACCCGATCAGGTCGGATCACTTAACCTCTTTTTTTCTTTTTTTCCCTACCTTTATACCTTATTTTAAAATAAAAAATATTATTTAATATTTATTTTAAAATATAAATTAAGTTTTCTCAATATTTGAATATTATTATATTTAAAAATATTTTATTTCTTAATTTTAAATCACATATAGGAGTAATATTAAATTCATAAAATTAAAATTTTAAAAATAATAATAAATGTTGGATCTTCGGGTCATATTGACATGGGTTGATAAATTTGCCTTGAACCACATCAAGTTGGGGTCGGATCGGATTCGACAACTGACCTAATCCACTAGGTTGGGTTGAGTTGGGTCATGGGGCTATGTTGCCCTGATTCGATCAACACCTTTTAACTATGACACAACAAAATAATTTTCATATAGCATAAAATCAGATGTCTTATTCAAATTATAAGCTTATGAATAATTTATTTTGGGTATTTTTTATTTTTTCAGGCGACATTAATTTTATAATTTTTCATATTTTTTTAATTTTATTAAAAAATTGGTTTATGAAATTGAATATCATCTTTCAGGCGACATTATGAGCATGCATTCGAAGCATGCGTTATAATGATATTACGGTATCAATTCTTATGTTGTAATGGAAAAAGAAAATAGTCGTACACTTCTAATACCATTTAAATCTTCAATTCGAGTTCTTTAATGAGTACATTGCTATGAGAAGATATATCTTCAAACTCTGTCCATGGGAAAAAAGTTCTAGTTTAACAAATTGATGAACTAATGAATGTTAGTAGTAACCTTGCCTTTTGAAACTTTTGATATGTACACGTCAATTTCTGTCTTCCATCTATCTTTTCTGGAAGTTAAGAATTTTGATAGAGGTAGCATACACACTAAAGAATAGCACAGAGAAGGCGATGAGCACTACAATTGTGAGTCCTATCATTTCTGATTGGAAGCCTAAAGTTTCTTTCAAATATTCCTTCACTGTGCCGTCAAAGCCCGGACCAACAATTCTCGTCTCCACGTCTCCTAATTGTGATGTGATGACTCCACGTAAAGTCCAGCTCACCGGACATATGTAGTAAAACCAAATCCACCATCCAGGAATTCTCTGATAGATAGAAGAAAATATACGTCAGTAAAAAGAAGTATAAAATTTAAGATCATGTTGATTTGTCCTAACATGTATTAAACTCAGGTTAGTCATATCGATTTGGATTTGTTTAACTCAAAGGAAAAGAACACCTATATGGTTCTCATTTATGTAAAAGCATAGTTAATCTACCAAGAATAGTAATATTATTTCTTAGCATAAAAAATTAGATGGGTGTAAGTTAATGAAAAAAAAAACAATGATATTAATATGATGACAGGAACAAAAATATTATTTCATATACACTAAATATTATAGATCACTTTATTATTCTGAAATGGACAATAAAGCATTTATTAGTTAATTGAGAACAATAAATAGGTATTTTTGTTCTAAAAGTTAAAAAGGAAAAGATTGTACTTAGTTTTTTATCGAAAAGGAAAGGAATTTGCATTTCAATAATTACTTACAGATTTTGGAACAAGAAATCCAGAGAGAAGATTCCACAAAGAATAAAATGCTGATGAGATTACGGCGGCGAGGTGTTGACTAGGAGTCAAGCCAACGGCCATCATCCCGTAGAACGTGAAGTACAAAAATGTGAGAAACATGAAGAGGTTGTATAAGAAAAACTTCCCTGCATGATAAGAGAAAATTTCAAATATATATGATGCTGGATAATAAAAAAACAACCACAAAGGACTAGAATTCTAGATCTACTAACCTGCATTTCTTTCATAGTTAATCATGAAATATGTGATCAAACCAAATATGATAGTTTGTACGAAAACATAGGGAATCTCTACAAGACCCTGTTATTGAAACATTAAACAACTATTAAAGGCAAGGAAGAAAGCAAATTACATATATGTATTAGGAAATATAAACAAATTGCATATGGTAATAACACTATGACCAACCTGTGCTGCTGCATAGGGGAATGCTGAATACATTCTAGCAGCCTTTTCTCTATAATAAACGGTTCTTTCAATTGAGACCACCGGTTGTACCGAGGCTGAATTACTTACTCCTAGAAAAAGGCAAGCAGCGTACAGAGCTCCCATTACCATAAGCAAATCTTGAGTTGTTTCCCTGCAAATTATACATGAACCATTAAGTAATTAAGGGGTGAAACAACCTTTGAAGGAGAAGAAGACACAAAGATTAATTAAAGGCAGTTCTTTTTCCTTCTAATCAGCTTTTCTCGAACTTTTATTTGTACCTTTTTGAGCCAGCATCCCAAAACACCGAACCAAATATCAAGGCAGCCAAAGCAGTGAAGAAGAAGCGAATGACATTATACCGCGGGCTTCTCCAATACACTAGAAATTGCTTCCATAGGCATACTTTGAATTGTGATATATAATCTTGTGAAAATTCGGAGTCAAATTTCAAAGGTTGGGTACCAGCAGCAGGAACACTTAATTGCTTAATGAGACCTTTGATTTCACTAATTCAAAAAGTAAAAGTCAATAGCTTGCGGTTATCAATAACCACTAGAAAAAAATAAAAGTTGTTAATTAACTGAGAGACTCACTTAAATTGGTTTGAGTTTATATACAGAGTAGAAAAATCTACACCAAGTCTTTCTTCGCAAGCAGGTGTGCTAATTTCCAACATCCATGTGGCAGGATTGTAACCTTCAGGCATTGGCGGAATTCCTTGAATTGCCTGCACATAGAGGTATATATAAACAAGAGAAGATGAATTTCGAATTTTCTTAGCAACAATGTGTAGCGATCTACATGTGACACCGAATATTAGTTAGAGATAGAGCATGGCAAGCTCACCTGAAAGTAATCTATCATATCTTGAGAGTTGACACCAAGCGAGCCCCCATATATCACACGACCGCCTCTCTTCATAAGGAGGAGCTGCAGAAAATAGTAAAGAACATTGATGACTAGAAAAGAAGAAAAAAGATTGAAATTTTCACGTAATAATTCTTTAGCTTTCTGCTAATTTCACTCTATTGTGGCCTCAGCACTCCCTACACTGATTTCGACTATTTTTTAAGCACGAAAACGGATAAAGAAAAATATGGGTTTAGACCCAGAAATTCTAGTTGTCTCAATAAGATCAAAAGTACTCAAAAAAAAAATGCTGTGGATGATTGCCAAGTTACGTACCTCATCGAAAGCTTCAAATATATCGATGCTGGGTTGATGTATGGTGCAGACCACAGTTCTTCCCGTGTCCACAGTATTACGAATAGTACGCATGACAATGGCTGCAGCCCGGGCGTCTAATCCAGAGGTCGGCTCATCCATAAAGATGATGGAAGGATTTGCGACCAACTCCACAGCAATGGTCAGACGCTTCCTCTGTTCCGTCGATAGCCCTGTAGTCCCAGGCAATCCAACCAATGCATCTTGCATGTCGTCGAGTTCCACGAGCTCCATCACCTGGTTAACAAATGCCTGCATATACGCACCGTGTAAGGTAAAGAACACATAGTCCCCTCCTCTCTTACTCTCTTTGTGTACACTACATACATGTCGATCGGCTGGGCTAGTCTCCTTTGGGAGTCGCAGCTTCGAGGAGAACAAAAGGGACTCTCGAATAGTGACTTGAGGTGAGTGGATGTCGTTTTGCTCGACATAGCCGGCGATCCTCGCGAACGTGCTTTGTTCTTTCACGTGGCCGGAGATCCTTACATCACCTTCTATGTAACCGCCGGTCTTTCTTCCGGCAAGCACGTCCATCAGCGTCGTTTTCCCTGCTCCACTTGCGCCTACCAACGCCGTCAGGACGCGCGGCCTAAACACCCCACTGACGTTGGATAGCAATTGCAACCGCTTCTCCGGAACTCCCTTCTGAGTCATTTCCTGGACGAGGATAATTTGATTTGTCGATGAGTGGAAAACAAAAATGAGAAATATTATATTGTGGTTAAAATGCTGTATTTGACGAAATTAACCTTGGGCATGTCCACAAAATAATTGACGTCAAGGAACGTCATAACGAATGGTTGGAACGGAAGAATCATTCCTTTCTTGGTCACTTGGCTGCTTTTCTTGTTGGTTAGTTCTACTGCTGCACGTATCCATTATATGCATATGATGACAAATATTTCTTATAAAGTGAATAACCAAAACAGCAAATGCAACAAATCTTACTTTGAGATGACGCGGAAGCATTTGGGTTAGTTTCTTCGACGTCAGCTTCCGAAGAAGCACTTGGGATCATTGCCTGTGCCTTTCCTAGTGCTATATATACACACATTAAAAATATATAAGCTTGCAGGTTTGAATAGCAAAATATATATAGCAACCAATCAGCAGATTATATTCCACAAAATGAATAGCATGTCACATTTTGATATACAGGAATAATCGTGCTCAAGAAACTTACGGTTAAGGTACGCTAAGGCGCAAGTGAATAGGAGATTGAAAAGAATGGAGTAACCCAACATGACACCAACTCCGATCCAATACCAATTCCTACTAGTTGGAATATAATTTGATCGAAGAATATTGAAACCAACTGTCTGATTATTCCCGGTAGGAGACATCTGGCATTAATCAATGCAGCAACAAACACACATAAGATCACATTTTGAAAGCAAATAATGAGAAGAAGATTATAACAGTACTGCATACATGTTGCCATCTCGGGGCGGTAAACTCGTTGACGGAGATTGCACGTTGGGCATATGACAACGGCGAGACCCAGAAAGCCCACACCCACCACGGTTTTATTGAAGCTAATTGATAAATTATGAGAAGAAAATTATAACAAACACAACCACGTATAGAATGTGCTAATAATGCCAAACACAAATACATGAGCTGCTAACCTTTAGGAACAATAAATCCACCCAAAAGCAAGACTGCTAACAATGCAGCGGAGCCAAACGTATTCGCTATAACGATGTCCCGGGCAACAGCCGCCATCATTCGGAAAAGCCCCAATGCCATTTGGTGTATTGAAAACAACATTAACATGAAGGCGAAGAACCTATTTCCAATTGATCAGAAATAATTGTACAGTTGCGATCAAATAGTAATTGAATCATCTGACGTTTGATTACCTGCCAGCGTCCGGCGCAAATCCGACCGTGTAGTATACCACACAAGACCAAACTACAGCTTCGACCACTGAGTAAGGGATGCGCAGTAACCAACTGGGAAGTGAAAAAGCCCATGCAGGATAGAAGAAATTATCCCTCTGTTTGTAGAAAACAGGAAGACGAGATATTGTAATAGGAAGCTCAGTGAAGCCATTGAACATCATATGCACTAAGCTGAAAAACAAACATGACAAGTACATCCTTCCATTTAACTCATCCGAAGGATGGATTCTTGTACGCAAGAACATTGTGGCCGTTATCATTCCAACAAATGCAACCTGCAGAGTTATTAAAACTTTTCATCATGTTGTACCACAAAAAGAAAAAAAAAAGGATTGAGTATAACTAAACCAAGTGACTAAAAGCAACAATGCAAAGGCAGACAATATGATATGAAAATAACGTATAGATAAGATACACCTGTGTATTTAATTTAGGAGATTGATTAAGTGAACGAAAGACGTACTTGACATGTTCTGAATATGTAAAGAAAGCGGTGCCGCTTGATAAGAAGAACTTCTCGGGCGAAACAAGCTTTCAGGAGGTCCTTTTTAGATACGGCAAACTTTGTCGAAGCAAGAGCCGATGGGTCTAATCTTTTACTACCATTAGGAGCAGCAGAAAGACTGGACTGGATAGATCTTCCATATTTTGATTCTTTGAAAATTTGGGCGATCCTTGAAGCCGGAATATAAGCGTATGGCTTTGAAGGATGGGACCAGTACTGTTGTTGATCTTTTTTAGACGTAACCTGAAATATATAATTGAAGTAAAATTAAGCTCAAGAAGCTTATGAGTGGACACAGGGAGGATAAAAAAAACGCACACTATTACCACTTCAAAACATATTATTGTCACTATATGAAAGTGCTGATAAGATAGAATGGAGTGACAATAGTATATTTTGAAGTGACATAAAAAAATGAAAACTATAAAAAGAATACTAAAACAGAGCATGAGGAAAGAACAGTAACCTCCTGAAGAAAATCTCCAATCCCTTTACGTGATGGTAATGAAAAGCCCACCATTTCAAAGAACTCGAGAACATCACTCCGAGGACCTTGATAAATGATGTAGCCTTCGGACAATAGTATCAGATCGTCGAACAGATCAAAGGTCTCAGGTGCAGGCTGAAGAAGGGACATCAAAACGGTGGCTTGCATTTGATGGACAAAGTTCGATATGCACTTGACGATTTGATACGTCGTAGAGCTGTCTAGTCCAGTAGATATTTCATCCATAAACAACGTTTTCCTCGGTCCAACTATCATTTCACCTGTAAATTGCAACGCACAAGATTATTCAGGAAGAGAAATTAACCGTCGAAAAGGACAAGTGATCTCCAGGAAAAAAAAACGCATTTCAGAGATATCCAAAAAATGAATTATTCATATCCTTGTTATATCATTTCAATGTATAGTATCATATCAAGAAAAGAGGTTATAGAAATTAACCTGTTGTTACTCGTTTTTTCTGACCACCAGAGACACCTCTTACCATTTCACTACCGACCATGGTGTCTGCACAGACGTCAAGACCAAGCACCTTCAAGGTGTAATCTGTTGCGAGATTGTATCTTTTACCTCCGACTGAAGCAGCCTATTTTAACATAAGCTGACGATAAATCAATTAAAGATACAAACAAGAAGCGAAAGAGAGCATTTCAGAAAATCACAAAACGAATTGATGCAGAACCTTCATAAATGCATCAATTTCTGGACTCGGGCGTATATTCTTCTCTTTCTCAAGACTCGCCAAATCCTTCAGATTCCCTGCATATGGAGGCATTATTAGAAAAAAAAAACTAAAGCAATAATAAATTATACACCAATGCGTTAGAGACTAAATTTTAAGATCTTTCACTGGTAAAATGGTAACATTTTTCGAAGAGGAATATTTTTCGGTGGGTTTTTAAGAGAAATATTTCATCAGGTTGAAAGTTGCTTGATCATCCTGATTTTTTTATGAAAGCTCTTGTTCGAATTACAAACTTACTCCATGAATAAATAAATGCATATATATCCAATTAACCAAGACAAAAAAATAATAAAAAAGCAACATATAATAATGCAAACACCTATCAATTTGAAGGATTGTAATGAATACTCTATCAAAAGACTCAGATCATAGTTGAATCATAAGAAATATCGCACATAGAGGGACCACGTTCATTTTAACTTATTATAAACAATAAAAAATTAATGAGGGCCACAGAAATATGCCTACATAACTAGGAACAAAGTATTAATTCCAAAGTAACAAATTACTGAAACACTCTAGAGGATGATATTAATGAAATACGAATCAGATACAATATTAGCTGAGAAGGTAAAGTACCTTCCCAGCTGTTGCTTGCTCCTTGACAACTTGCAGCAAAATCCAGAGTTTCTCGAACAGTAAGCTCGCCGATATGATTGTCAGTCTGGCTGATGTACGCTGAAGTTCTTTGTACAAAGAACTTATCAAGCGTGGTTCCATTGTACAATATTTCTCCCTTTTTCTGAGAAAAATTAGCGAAAATAATGCATAATCAAATATAGATCGAAGAGAAACAATGAATGATGCATTCGTTCCTATTATGAAACCTAGCTCCCCCACTAGGCAAATTTAATTTGCTTAACAGGAAAAAGAATTCTGAAAACTGAGTAATTGGATTTGTTAGCTGCTACACACAACAATGTGACTGCAATCAATGCAACTATAATCTGGCAACCAATGTGACTACAATCAATGCAACTGTAATCGTTCTACAGTATTGCCTGAAATTTTAGCAAAACAATTACTCTAAGGCAAGCCATAACGAAGTTTGATTAGTTTATCTCATTCTCACGTAAGCTTCATGAAGGGAGCACTCGGATTCTTTTTGTCAGTCCTGCATATACAGGCCTTAAGGAGGCATTTGAATCGTGCACTTCATTCATGAAATTATCAACAACCTTATTTCTGTTGAGAAACTACATCCTTCCAAAACGATGATGTGTATCACGAAACGGGCGATATGAAAGTTCACCTTCAGTGTGGAATCTAGTTTGCCAGCTAGAGCCAATAGTAGTGTAGATTTTCCAGAAGCAGGAGGTCCTAAAAGCAGTGTCATTCTGCCAAACAACAACAAACAGAAGAAAAGGCAACACATATCATTCCTATGTTGCATTTAAGTTGTCAAAACAATGGCAATTAGTTTTTTACTCAAATTCTTTTTAATGCATAACTAATATCACTAAAAGTGAAGGATTGAAGCTCTCT
This sequence comes from Pontederia crassipes, assembly GCA_030549335.1. NCBI lineage: Eukaryota > Viridiplantae > Streptophyta > Magnoliopsida > Commelinales > Pontederiaceae > Pontederia > Pontederia crassipes. The sequence goes on from CM060193.1 coordinate 1,796,169, forward strand.
GATTTATCTCACCTTCCAGGTTTCAGAACTCCGCTAACGTCATTCAGAATTGTCAAGATATGCCTATCAGGCCTCAATATCCGTAAAGAAGTAAGAAAAAACTGCACGCATCAGAAACATGTATAAATTCAAATATTAGTTCTACGACAAATCGTAAGCGCATGAAAGAAAAAAAAATTGCGCACCTCTAAAGTGTCCCGAACGTAATTAACAAGAGTAGGCAACGCTCTTCGACCAGTCTGAACATTCGCTGACACGGTCAGGTTCTCAAACCTCACTTCCACCTCCGGGACATCCAAACCAACTCTGTGTCCACGTGGTTCAAGAGAAAAAAAAAGATTAGATCGATTATAACAAAAAAAAAAAAGATTGTTGTGAATCAATATATCAGATTCAATAGTTGCCTAGTTAATCACAAATGACATCATGCTAGGTTATACTTTTGTGCTAAACAATTAAATCCTTAGATCGGAAGGCAGGAAGACGGAAGCCATAGACACCAGAGAAGGGTTGATTAAGGAGAGAAACGAATACCTATCGAAGCGTTCTTTGATGCCGGCGAGGAGATTGTAGTTGTCCTGCTCGTTGGTGGCGAAGGCCTTGTTGAGGACGAGCTCGCGGGCGCCGCGGTCGAGCTTCTTGACGTCCACGAGCTCCGATTGATTGGAACTGCCGGTGGTGGGACGGGCGGATGAGCCGCGGCGCAGGATGGCGAACTGGTGGCGCTTGACGGAGGGAAGCCGCTCGACGGCCGCCCAGAGGAGCTCCTCCTCGTCCTCCTCGGCGGCGTTCGCGTTGGACCCCCGACCGAAGAGCTCGGCGCCCCCTTCCTCCACGTCTATCTCGAAGAACTCGCTCCCGCTGGTTGCAGCCATCGTCGTCTCCTTGCCTTCTCTTCCTCCCTCCTCCTCGTGTTGTCGTCGTAGGTTATTTACCCGCTTCTGGTTGCGTTACCAGATCGCGGTGTATGAGAGGAAGCGCACAATGCGTTTGCATGTATTCGAGTTTTTATATATCTCGAGAAATGTCCCAAACTCTTCAGTAACATTTTTCGGGTACGAAGATTGCCCCGAGGTAAATTAAGTATTAAAGCTGTATCCAAAATCATATTTCTTCTAGAAGACGGTAACGATGATGACATTACCATATTACGCAAGCATTTAAATACCCATCTTAAATAGATTTTCTAGAACTTTTTTTGCGATCACCAATTAAATCTCATCACATTCGAGAATTAATTAAATTATTAATCATCCTAATTCATATATCAATTTAATTTGGATTGATCGGGACTTCTAAATGATCAATATTTCAAATTTCTAGTAGAAATTTTGTAATATATTTATTAAATTGATAAGTTAAGAAGAAAAAAGAGATTCTTTTGCAAAATACTTTTATTCAAATTATTATTTTTCTCTAATAATATGTAACAGATTAATTAGCAACAATATCCTGGTTCCTTTCATTTACCACCCTGCCAAATAAAAAAATTTCTATGCATTTGCGTGTGTTCTTTCTCCATCAAGTTCGGCTGCTAAATTGGAGATTATGAGGAGGGAAACGGACGCCACCTTTGCCCGAAATGAACCCAACAATTCGCAAGAGCAGTAGAATCACCCAACTGGGCGGCGTCTCTCTGTCTTTGCCTCATCTTTAGTTTGGCCACACGACAGTTCGCGTTCCTTTTCTACTTTTCTTGGGTGTAAAAGAGAGAGAGAGAGAGAGAGAGAGAGAGAGAGAGAGAGAGAGAGAGAGAGAGAGAGAGAGAGAGAGAGAGAGAGTCGGTCGGCATCCCCCATGCAGGCATGCGATATTGATAATAAATTTATAAAATTTATGATACATAGAATGCATGAAAGCCACGTACATAGTGATTAAAACACCGTTTCAAGGCACAATTAATATCACGATAATAAATTCGAGGCAAATTAATACGGGCATCCGCCAACTCACAAATCTCACGATTTATTTTCCATGGACTCCGTTATTGACCTCCCTTCCCTTTAATACCCAGAATTGAAGAAAACGTGAACAGATATATATTATTTATAATAATTGACTAATACGAATTTGTCAGCGGATGAATATAATAAAAAAAAGATTAAAAACGTCCTCATTAAACCAAGCACATATAAGATATAAAGATATATGAAGATTTTTTCAAATGCAATCTAGATCACAGGCCATTTTTTGTTTTGTGACATTATAAGTACTCCGATGCAGCCAGTCACAATTAATGATGCAAAATGTATGTACGTATGTATACAAAGTTTCCAGAATGACACTAATTTGTTGTAACGTGACCGTGACACCAAACAAGAAGAGAGCACACGCATGCAGAACGGACAAGAATGTCGCGGCAATTACCGTGGCGAAAGTGCTGTCGCGCCTCGAGTCGAGACCAGAATCGTTGTCACCTTCCGCATAACGTCGTGTGTCCATCCAACATTTTTTTCCCGTACGTCTCTTTCCGATGATACATTCGAACTCGATCCTCCTTTTGCTCCCGCTACTCCACGTTTTCCATCGGCTTCCAAACAGGAACGGAGTTAGGAGGAAAAAAAAAAGTGGGAGAGGCCAATATGAAACTGAAAATAATATTTATTAATAAATACTAATTTTATGATCACATTTTATCATGTAAAGATTAACATTTTTTAAAAGTATAAAGATATCTATAAATAAATTAAATATATTTTTTATAGTTTACTAATAGAATGGAATGATGTCGTATGATCCATGTAGCCGACCCCACCTAGTGGGATAAGATTTTGTTGTTGTTGTTATTCCTCGATATAAATCATCAAATAAGAAGAAAATAATTTTTAATACTCTTGTGAAACTTGTTTTTTTAATTATCTTTGTTGCTAAAAAATTATAAAAATCTAATTTCACTTTTATTATTTTTGAATTTATCTAATTTCACTTTGCCATTCATTATCATTTTGAAAAATCTAAATAAAAAATCTGAAAAAGCAGCTGTCCATTTGAAAAGTGGGGAAAATATATAAATACAAATGATCCATATTAGAAAGAATAGATAAATGAATGTAAATTATCCATCTAAAATAGACGCACACTAAGAAATAAAGGAAAGTTTTATGCTAAAGATAATTAATTTGCAGCAATAAATGAGCAGAAGAGAATAGACGGATGAAAGAAAATTTAAAGGTTTTAATTTATTCTTTATAAGTTTTAAAATTTAATTCAATTTAAATTAAAGTTTAATTTTGTGGGCTCTGTGGATTTGGCCCATCAGGGAATAAAAAAAGCATAAAGTTTATTTTTTATAGTGGGGGGGGGGGGGGGGGGGGGGGGGGGGGGGGGGGGCAATTACAACTATTATTATATATTATAACCTATACATTGTTATATATCATAAGGTCCACCTCGCTTTTGATTTCTCCAAGGAGATACTCAGAGTCCCGCCTCTTCTTTGTATGAATTATATTAATTATAATTGTAACATTGATATTAGAGATTTTTAGGTCTTCTTTTTAACTAGTGACTCTGTGACTGTGCCCCCCCAAAAAATGTATATATCATATTGTTTTTTGCAATAACTCTGTGACCATGAATAGCAGATGGGCAACTTGATCTTTGTCGGCAGAAGATATAGTATGAGTAAACCTAAACAAAATATACATTTTCTAATTTTTTAGATATTCTTGACTATTTTTTAATTGTATTTTTAATGAATGTGTTACAACAAAAAAAAAAGAAGAAAAAGAGATGGAATTATTCACATGGGCACAAAGCCCGCATTAAAGCCCACTAACTTTCAGGTCGGAGCAATGGCGCCGGTGTTGCTCGTTCATGCGACCTTCACCTTTTTTGAAATTTACCTAAACGTTTTTTTAAAAAAACAAGAACTTAGTAAATGGTTATTTTCCTCCTCCATTTACTATTTAAATACCCATCTTAAACCTATATTTTATTTTAATTAAAGTCGTGGATTCGAATCGAATCTCATATAATTCGAGAATCTAGTAAATCTTTCTCATTTGAGAATTTTCGACTAGCTATCATATGTGCATATTGATTCTGCATGTTAGAGACAAGCTAGATATTAAGTCTCATAGGTGTTTTTTATTCTGATGATTTTGGATATCATTTTTTAGGATGATGAGAATAGAAAAATTATTCGGAAAAGAAACATTGTGTTCATCAAAAGAACATGTATAATGACAAATGTATTGTAGAATATGATAATGTAGAGGAAAAATGAAAAGCTCAAATGAAACTTGAGGATATATCATATGAAGATGTGGTCGGGTCGCAGAAGATTGTTTAACAGGAGCTTGAGGTAATACATGTTGGACCAGTACTCCACCCCCTATCAAGAGATCTACTCATGAGATAAGACCACTTGTGAAGTATTCTTCTTCTTTGAATTTTATATTACTAACTAATGTTATCCTAATTCATATTCAGATTTCAATTGGGTGGGCCGACACTCCATGCAATCATGTACAGTTATTGACATTTCAAATTTATAGTAGAAATATCTTTTTATTAAATATATAAATAAGAATAAAGAAAGAGATTCAATTACAAAATTGTTCTATTCAATTTATTTTTTTCTAATAATATGTAACAGATTAAGTAATAGTAATTATCTGCAGATTATTAATCAATATTTAAATTGGAGATTATGAGGAGGAAATGGACGCCAACTTTGCCCGTATTGTGATATGTACAAATTCGACAACTCGCGTTCGCTTTGTTAGGCATGCCAGTATTGATCATTAATTATGATATGTAGAATACATGAAGGGCCAAGCATGATGTAATTAAAACACCATTAAAATAAGAAGAAAACGTGAACAAATATATACTATTAATATGGGGCAGCCGACAAATTATGGCCTCTGAATTTTATGTTTAATGATCGGAGTTTAAATCTCACAATTTATTTACCACATGGACTCCATTATTGACCTCCCTTTAACACTCAGAAGAAGAAAGCGTGAACAAATATGTTATTTATATTAATCGACTAACATGCATCTAACAACGGATGAATATAATAATAAAAAGATTAAAAACGTCCTCATTAAGCCATGCGCACACACACACACACCTATATATAGGGTTTAAGGAATTAAGAGAAATTAATTACACACAACATATCTCTGCACAAATTACTACATATATATGTATGCACAAATTAATTACAAATTTGTTTAGAGTGTGAGGAGATAGAGAAATGACGGCAATAACTTTCCTTCATTGTGTTGTTGTGCATTTTGTATGGCATGGATCTTCAGATGATTTCTGAGGGAACTCATGACTCTAGGCAAGGACCATGTTGCCCAATTTTTAAGTTTTCTTTAACCCCATATGGTTAACATCTTGCATGTTTGTGTGCGGTTGGCTAAATTTACGCATAATTATAATCATCTAACAATTCTAATTTCTTGTTTCCAATATTTTTAATTAAGTTAATTTTAGTGAAGCACTATGTACTCCTTCACTTATTATGAGATATACATAAAACTCGACTACATGCAAACACATTGTGCACCTTCTCTCGTACACCGCAATTTGGTAACACAATCAGAAGCGGGTAAATAAACCTACGACGACAACACAAGGAGGAGGAGGAGGAGGAGGAGGCAAAGAGATGACCATGGCTGCAACCAGTGGGAGTGAGTTCTTCGAGATAGACGTGGAGGAAGGGGGCACCGAGCTCTTTGGTCGGGGGTCCAATGCGAACGCCACCGAGGAGGATGAGGAGGAGCTCCTCAGGGCTGCCGTCGAGCGGCTGCCCTCCGTCAAGCGCCACCAGTTTGCCATCCTGCGCCGCGGCTCATTCGCCCATCCACCACCGGTGGTTCCAGGCAATCGGAGCTTGTGGACGTCAAGAAGCTCGACCGCGGCGCTCGCGAGCTCGTCCTCCACAAGGCCTTCACCAAAGAACGCTTCAATAGGTATTCGTTTCTCTCCTTAATCAACCCTTATCGGATGTCTATGGCTTCTGTCTAAGGATTTAATTGTCTAGCACAAAATTATAACCTAGCATGGTATCATTTGTGATCAACTAGGCAACTATTCTTAAATATGATATATTGATTCACAACAATCTTTTTTTTTTTTTGTTATAATCGATCTAATCTTTTTTTTTCTCTTGAACCACGTGGACATATATAGAATTGGTTTGGATGTCCCAGAGGTGGAAGTGAGGTTTGAGAACCTGTCAACGAATGTTCAGACAGGTCGAAGAGCATTGCCTACTCTTGTTAATTATGTTTGGGACACTTTAGAGGTGTGCATTTTTTTCTTCTTTCATGCACTTATGATTTGTAGTGGAACTAGTATTCATTTATACATATTTCTTATGCGTGCAGTTTTTTCTTACTTCTTTACGGATATTGAGGCCTGGTAGGCATATCTTGACAATTCTGAATGACCTTACCAGAGTTTTGAAACTTGGAAGGTGAGATAAATCAGAGAGCTTCAATTCTTCACTTTTACTAATATTAGTTAGTCATTAAAAAGAATTTGAGTAAGAAACTTATAGCTATAATTAGATTAATTATATCAATTAATAATAAATAATATACGATCAATAATACTTTTTCATATCATCACTTTATGAAAAATCAATATCCATTATCTTTAATCAATTATCGATTGTTCATAGGTCAATATTGCCCCCCTTTAATCATTTATCAATTGAATATTATCCATCAAACATAAAAATGGGTTGGCTACAATCATTTAATCAATTCGAAGGGAACAATACATTAGCACATTCCATTCACCTAGATAAAGATCTATTAAGAGAGAATTTATTTGTTTAATCTTTTAATAAGAAGTATTGTAATAGACTAAAGTAAATAAGGTAAACTTTTATTTAATAAATAAAACAAGAGAAAAAAATGAAAAAGAATAATCTAAATATGGTTATTGCCTTAAATCTTTCCTGAATTATAATTATTTTTTGCATATAGCCCTTAACTATAAACTTATCGTATGATGTCCCTAAATATTATCACAATTTTTATTTAAATCCTTAAGTTTAATTTTGTTAACTTTTCTGTTATTTTTTATTTTGTAATTTATGAAAAGACAAAATTTTTTCCATGAACTTTTCTCTTTCTTAATATTTTAAAAAGGATAAAATAATATATAAAAATAATAATACCTTGATCCTTCTCCCTCCAATCAAACTTCAAAGGTCGTATGCTCGGAAATACCCTGATCACCACTTCTTCTAGTCGAAGCTAAACAACAGACTCTCCACGTCCAGTGCCTTCGCTCTCGAGTACGCCCCATCTCTTTTGCCGGCAGCGGCTACCAGCAATGGTGAGATCCCCAAGAATGATGCTTCTAATTCATCCTCGGTGAGGTCGGAGAATGGTGTGACCTCATGTACGGTGTCCCGGGTCTAGCACTTGGTGCTCTGCCGCCCACGCCATGTTTCGGGCAAACACCACTAGCCACCAGGCATACTCCTTGCAGTTGGCATACACCTTCCCATACCGTTTGCTCACCTAGAACTGTTTCTCCGTCCACCCTAACCGTCGTTGGTTAAATTTGCACATAATTATAATCATCTGACAATATTCCAAGTTCTTGTTTTCAATAATTTTAATTAAGTTAATTTTAGTGAAGTACTATGTACTCCTTTTCTTTTTATTAGATAGAGAGCGTAAGAATAAGATTTAAGCATACAGCAACGATACTAGCCATTTTTTACCCATAGTGTAGTATGTTAATTTTTCAAATTATGAAAATCTTGTATGCTATCAAGTCCAAGAATGTTGTGTGAAAATTCTATAAACGAGATTGAAGCTGAAGTCTTTCAACGAAAAGCTTTGAATAATCGAAACGGAGAATGAGGCTCTTCGTGTTTATATCCACGACAACTTGCCCAAACGAAGGCCCAAACATAAGTACCGTATGGCATTTGTAGGAACAACATCAAAAGTCAATTTTGTTCAAGAGGATGATATTGCTCAGGAAGAAGGAGATTGTGTCTTGCTATTTCTATAAGGAGAATCATCCCATTAAGGTTCGTTGAAAATGGCAAGTAATTTTGAAAGAAATGAAATCAAATTTGGCCATTGAAGATAGAGAATCAACAACAATGCAAAAATTGACCTCATGGGAATGGTTTTTTTTATTTAGCATAGTTAATTGAATAAAATAAAATTTTGCTCCCTTGCTTAGTGATAAGTTCTTCATAATTATTATTAAAAACATTTTAATATATCACTCTATTTTTTCCTATTTTTCTATTATTTTGAGTAGTTTTACTTCACAATTTATATTGGACTAATATAATGTAGTATCTTTATCTTGTAATATAATGTTTTTTATTTTCTTTATTTTTCATGAATCATCCCAAACGACCAATGCTCATGGTGCAAAAGATTCATGTGCTTAACAAGAGCTATATTTTTTTACTTCAATTTTTTTCTATCACAAGCGAGTTTTCATTGGTATTAATTTGCAAATTTAATTCCCTTCACTTTTATAAGTATTCTCAATAGATAAAAGGAAAATAAAGAGTTTATTGATTTAAAGATTAGCCCAAGTCAACAATAGAATAAACCAACAAGAGGTTATAACTCTTTTTCACATCGTTAGAGGTTGCTTTTGATGAACAAATCATTAGATAACAATTAGCGAATAATATTTAGAATTTAGATGTTTAATTAAGAAATTGATAAATAAATATTTATTAAATTTCATGGTTTACTTAGTTTAAAAGTATCAAAAGTGTCTCAATAGGTATAAAATGATAACCAATTTAAAATGCATTGAATTATCATATCTTTTAATGGCGACCCTTTGTAGACTCAAAGTCGAGGGCTCTTGTATCACAATTTAATCGATTTACTAATTGAACTAAATCATTTGTTGATGATGGACAGACGATATTTTGGTGCCATGATGCAATTACAAATATTTTCACTTATCAATTGTAATTCTCGTTTGTGAAAATTGTGTGAAAAGAAAGTCTTCGACCTCAAGAGAAATATAACCATAAAATTCTTTGAAGAAAACAACCAATAAAATGCACGTGGGAGATTGAGAATTATTTTGCTTTGGAACTTCACATATATAATAAGAAAAGATGAATTTCTTTCAATCATAAATTGTAGATATACAACAGTTTGACATCTCAATTCTCTATCTCACGATGTGCAACAAGTTAGTGAGAAAGTCGAATTATGATATACATGACGGTCATAATCTATGATAATCGAGGACATTATAAAATAAATTATGCTTCTAGCTCCAGCCCATATCCCAGAAATAGCAGCTTCCATTTCTTCGTGATACAATTCTTGGAGTGAACTAAAATCATAAATTATTTACAAATCTTTGCAATGAGGAAATGATGTAAGTTCATATATTGAAATGGATGAAGAACTTAAAAAATAAATAAACAAACAATAATATTGTGAACAGTTGATGTCAAAAATTATAAAAAGCACATAGATTATGTATCAATCAGTCAAAAGAATTATGTGATGGTACAAGATTCATAATCAATCATTTAGGGAAGTCGTCATTGAGTGCAAATATTATTCCAAGTCGTCATTAGAGTAAAAGTTACTATTCCAAAAATTATCACATCACTGAATGGTCAAAGTGGTTATTTAAGATCAAAATATGACAACTTCCTCTAACAACATGTTTTCCATATCAATTAATAAAAGTCAAGGACAATCACTTAAGCATGTTGGACTATTTCTCCCAAAACAAATTTTCACCCATGGTCAATTGTATGCAGTTGTTTCACGTGTTACAAAAAAAAGAAGGATTGAACATATTGAGTATAGATGATGAAATTGAAGACCTAAGTTTAGTTAAGAACATTGTTTATAAAGAGCCTTACAATTTTTTTGTCATTTTGTTCTTTCACATACAATTCATTATTAAAAAATATTATATTTGACTTCACTTCTTCTAGTACAAAATATATTGTCTTACCAAACATGGAACTCCAAAATTTATCAGTAAAATATATCCAAGCATACCAAGTGAAATTAAGAAGAAAAATAGTAAGTACTACAATCTTATTCCTTATGCTTTGTCTATCATATTTCATCATCAAAATTGTCAATTATTTCATATCATGTCTTAGTTTTCTTTTAAATTTTTTAATGACAAATTGATGTTTTCTTTTGACACTATAAAAAATTTTAATTCTTTAAATTTTGATGTCATTTTGTATGTTTTAATAATATACATGCACTTTTGTTGAAAAGAGAATAACCCCATATTACAACTATATATTTTTATTTTCTTATCATTTTGAGATAATTTATTTGTCACTCGTGTCTTATTTTTATTAGACTTTTTTTGGAAAGTATTTAAAATGAATAAATAAATAAAGTTACACAACTTAATATTTGATTTCATATATAACTTACTATTTTAAATTGTTAGTTAAGTTACAGAATATATTACATTTTAGTGCTTTTTTATAGCATAAAAAGCTGTAATTCTATAAATTTTGATGCCATTTTGCATGTTTGGATAACATAAACATGCTCTTTTGCTGAGAATAGTCCCACATTAAAACTAGATATTTTTATATATAATTTTAAGATGACATTTTTGTCTTATTTTTATACAGATTTTAGGAAAGTCTTTAAAATTAATCAGGGATAAATAAAAGTTAAAAAGACTCTAATAGGTACATTGTTTCCTCCTATTGTATCTTTGTTTTGTGATATTGCTAACCTTTTCAAGTTTTTCTAATCTTCAGAATCTATTAATTGATGTACAAATGTGTTTAATCATATTTTACAAGCATTCCAAATATGATGAAATTCATGTAATTGAGAAGAATATTTCTTAGCAATGTGTCTTCTCACGAATGCATAATTAATTAAATAAATTTAATTACTTTTATGACAAAGATATTTTGATCTATCACTCTATTTTTGCAATTTGCTAGGCTTAAGTAATACAAAAGGCATTAGAAAAGATCGAGAAGATATAAAATTACGTATATGCACCATTTACTCAAAACTAAATTTCACTTATATTGTAATTTTATATATTATAGATGAATTTTAAAATTAACGAGAGGAGTAAATTATCTTGAAATGCTTTTCTATACAGCTCCTCCAAATGTCTTGAAACTTATCTTTCTTTGCTTAGACATCAAGTCTGACATATGTAAATTATTTTTGTTCGAAATCTTATTAATCATAATTAAATATGCATGATGTCATCTTAGCAAAGGTGACGACAATTTTAAATTTTACGTGAAAAAATATTCAAAGCTATTTCTATACAGAATTAAACGATGATTTTTAATCACAGTATTTTATATTTTTTTCCATTGGACAATAAATCTTTTGTAAGTTGTGTCTGAATCATTTTTTTTTTGTTCCGATTTCAAATATCTGGATTTGTTTGTTTCTAATAAAATATAAACGGAGAAAATTCCGAACGGAACGGAACGGGTCATTAAATTAAGCTATAAATACAATCCGTCAACATAGGAAAAATTACTCGTTCCGGAAAGAAGAGCTGGAAGAAGAATTAAATCAAAGTCTCAGTTCGCGTTGGTTCATCTTCCCGTGCTGCTTTTGGTCGTCCTTGCCGTCGCGCGTGCAGGTGGTGGTGGTCGTCGCCGCCGCCGCCGCTTCCCCTTCTATCGAATTGGTATGTACCCCTCTGCTGCTTAGTCTTCTGGTGCGTTTCCTCCTGCTCGAATCGCCCCCCCCCCCCCCCCCCCCCCCCCATTTGGTGCTATTCTCCGCGTGTTCTTGGTCAAATCTTTTCTTCCCCTTCGATAGGTAAATGGTTTGAAACGGAGCCGCGATCTCCATGGCGATGTTTGACTTCGTTTTAACTTACTTTGCCCTTCCGATCTGTATTCGCTATATTTACTTCCTTGCGTCTTGTGGAGCTGTGGTAAGGGGTTGGTTATGCAATCGTGTTTCCTCGTTTGCAGGGGCAAAGAAGGAGATAGATTGGTGGATAGTGGCAGAGCACGAAAAGATCGATGGGGAGGCTGTTCTTGGTAAGCCTCGAGGGTAGCATCTACAGCTGCAAGCACTGCCAGGCTCATCTCGGCCTCACCGAGAACATCATGTCCAGGGTCTTCCCCTATGCCTTCCTACTAAACCTAATCTGTTTTCTTTTTGTTCTTTTGTTTTGAGCTCCGTGATCTGATTATTCGTGAAGAATCTGTACAATTCTTACTTTATGTATGTGCTTTCTCATTAAGACTTCTTTACTTTAGTGACTGAATTCCATTGACAATGAACGTCTGGCAAGCATATCGACAATAATGAGTTCTTTTCGTCTGATTTAAGAAATATTATACGTGCTGCATGATGTAGTAATCCACAAATAAGTAATCTACTCATTACTCATTGACATTTCACTTCAACAAACAAGTGATGGACATAAATTAATCATCACAATGACAACACTGAGGTAATAGAGTGGTTACGGAGAGAAGTTAGATTTTGAACTGGTTTTAACTGGATGGACTTGCAAAACCCTTTGCTATGATTTTTTTGTGCAAAGAACATGCAACCATTATGAACTATATCCAGAAACTTGGATGGGAATCTTTTTTTGTTTTGAAGGAGCAGATAATGCTTACCAAGATGTGCAGACAAAAGATCTTATTTGTAAAAAAGATTTGCTACGAGGCACAAGTGATTGATTCTTTCTGCACTAGAAGTGAAAAATATTCTATTCAATGTCTCCTTTTAATAGGAGCCGTCTCTCTTAAAATGTCAAACATCATGACGTTGAACCTTCATGGTTTAATTTTCTCTACCATAACAAAGTTGAATATTACTAAACTCCTCTACAGAATTTCCACACGGCATTTTTGAACTTGATTGCATACATGTGCAATTCCAGTTTCATCATTCTATTTCTATAGCAAGGGCACCAATTTTTCTTTGTTTTTTGTGAGAGAAAACAGATTATTAACCACAAAGGCCACAAGTTAATGTCAGTCTCTTTTCTTAGAGTGATGTCAGCTTATTTTCCTGTCACCTTCCCCATTAACCACATGAAGTTCCTTTTACCTTTTTGTCTTAGATAAAAGAGTTTCTCTTAAGTTAGTCAAAGAAACAAATGGGGTTCTTGTAACAGAACTTGCTAATAATTAGTTTGATACGTTAATAGACACAAGTGAAAATTTGTGTACAAATTTCAAATCTTAAAACGTATAAAAATAATGAAAGCAGTAGTTAGTCGAATATAAAAAAATGTGGTTGTAACATAAACAATTTGGTCTAACAGATAGACACAAAGTGTGTCTTCCTATGACATTTGCTTTGTTGTGGCCCAAGTTCTGTTAGATTCTGAATAAATCATGCACACTCTAACATGGACTTGTTAAATATTTAGGATCATGCCTATTCATGTATGTTTTCTTTCAAGAAGGATTCATTTATATTTTTTATATTCATGTATGTGCAAATTTTCTAATACTGCATGCAAATTTTCTATTACTGCATTATGAATACGATTAGTTAGATATGACAATGCTTCTTATGTCTTCTTCAGGAGTTCCGTTGCAAGCATGGGAAAGCTTATCTCTTTGATAAGGTGTACGTACAATTGTTCTTCTCAAGATACCCATTAAATTTATGGCATCTGTTCGTATTTTCTTCTTAAGAATGTATATTCCAGCCAAAGGTGCATAGTATAAACCAACGAGAGGACACAAACTAGATAGCCATATTGGTTGTAATTTTTAATTTGGAATGAAAAAGTGCCAGGTGCCTTCCTTGCATAGTATAAACCAAAGGTGTTCTATTAGAAGTACCATTATTTGCTTACACAATCTGCTTATGTATTTTCTGAGCAAGCAGTTTTTCCCATGATAAAAATATTAAATCTTCAACACTCCTAAGAGGTATTCATTAACTTATTAATAGCAGCTTTGATGTGTTCCTGTTTGACTTACGCAGCGTGAATGTTACAACTGGGGTAAAAGAAGAGAGAAAGATGATGACAGGGATGCACATTGTTTGTGACATTTTCTGTGTTGGTTGTGGGTCTAATGTTGGATGGAAATATGTGAGACTCGTCAATACGTTTTTCTGTCCTCCACACTGTTTTCTTGTTTGTCATCCTGATTTTCACCAAAACCTTCTGACTTTATTGTTATATTTCAGGAAGTTGCTATGGATAAGAACCAGAAGTATAAAGAAGGAAAATTCATTCTTGAGAGGTGCTGCTAAGATGGTTTCCCACGATTTTTCTTTTCTCTTTGATAAACTAGGGGAAAAAGTCTAAACATTATAATGAAAACAGTAAGCTGATTAGTTTATATGTGTCTTTCCTGGAATACACAACATGCTAAACTGAGCTCTCTCATTCATGTTTGAGCAGGTTCAAGGTAGCAGGACCAGACGGAAGCTTATACACCAACACACGAGATGCTTACATGGCCAGCAGCGATCCTGATGATGCATGATTTACAATTTTAACAAATAAATGCACATCTTCTAATTGTAAATTCCTACCCTAGATATCATCGGTAACCCGCACAAACCTTTAATATGGGTTTGCATATTTTCATATCTGTTTTGTCTTGCACCGAATTGGGGGGAGATCCATCTGAATATGCCAACATTCTTGTAGCCTTTTTCATGTTGTCAGTTAGCACAATCCACGGATAACTGTGCATCAAGATGCTTGAGAAAATTGAACACATATTTGATGAATTGCACGTCCTGCAGAAGAGATGACTCCCAAGTCTTGTTTAATAATCTGGTGAAGATACTTGAGGTGTAATGACTAGCTCATTACTCTCTCTCTCTCCCCTTTATTTTAAACTTTAAATTCGAAAAAAAAAATGGTCGGCCCTCCCTCCCAATTCTCTCGCCCACGACTCCCCACTCCCCCCACGAACTCTTCACCAGAGAGAGGGGTGGCAGAGCTATATGAGAGAGTGAGGAGGACCTTGCTCGTCTTTTGGACTCCTCGCACACCGCCACAGCCCTCTCTCTCTTTCCCTTGCTTCTTCTCCAACGATCGGCGAACCAGCAGACAAATGAACGAGGGACGCGAACACGAACGAGACAACCCAGACTATCCAGACCTCCCTCAACGCTTTCGCGAGGACTAGGCGCGCACCCTCGTCGGCGGAGAAAGTTCGGCGATCGACCAATCGACGACAACAGAACTGCGATCGGAAAACGTTCGATAGAAGTACCATAGATGTACAATTCCCCTAGATGAAGAAATGTAGATCAAATGTCGTAAATTTTAATTTCAGTATGACCTAGAGACATGTAGAAATGTTTTTCGTATTATGTGTATCGGAGGTCGGCCGAAATTGAAAGAGAAGATCGGCGACTCTATTTCGTGCAGAGAATCGGTCGATCGATTTCACCAGATCGGTCGATCGATCTTGGATGTCGCACGTAGAACTCATGGCCGGTCGACCGATCCCTTGTAATCGATCGACCGACCCGGCAGAAGCCGCCGAGGAAATTCGCATAAGATCGATCAACCGGTTCCTGAGAACGGTCGACCGATTCCGCAACCTGACACACCACGACCGGTCGACCGATTCGCCGAGAGCAGTCGACCGGCTCGGCATGAAGAGTTATTGACCGAGTGCATAATCGATCGACCGATCCACTTGGAGCGATCGACCGGCCTGACAATAACGGTCGACCGGTCCAGAGAAGAAAGTATCACGAATCTTGATATAAAATGACCGAAATGCCCATTGAATGACCAAAACCTCCATAATCATGCCTAAAACTTGGACTGGCCCACTTGAGGTCATGACCAATGCAGCAAGGCAAGTAACGGACCTTTCGTCCCAGAAAGGAGTTTAGATTTTACCCCTTCTCTGAATTTTAATTACAAACTCACATGTGTTAAATAAGATGAGAAAAGTAAAGATGAAATAATGTGATAGCTATGTGTCGCCCAAGGTACAGATCAAAGTATGGTATAGTGAGGGGTAGGTAGTTGTACTGAGAAGATAGTGCACATACTGGTATTAACTACCACTATTTGGGATGTGTCTTGATGCAACATAGAAAGGTAGTAGCCTATGCATCGAGACAACTGAAGAAACATGAAGTTAATTACCCTACTCATAACCTCGAGCTAGCAGGTGTGGTTTTTGCTCTTAAGCTCTGGCGACACTATCTATACGGAGAATAATTCGTGGTGTACACAGATCATAAAAAGTCTAAAGTATGTGTTCACTCAAAGGGATCTGAACATTCGCTAGAGACGATGGATGGAGTTCCTGAAAGACTACGAGTTCGTCATTAACTATCATTCAGGAAAGGCAAACTCGGTAGTTAACGCCCTTAGTCGGAAGTGGGAAGGCTCGATGGCCTTCATACGTCTCCGACAATATGAGATGATGGAGGAACTCTTCAATTGGGTTACACAGGTAACACCTAATGGTTCGCTCATGATGATGCAGCGGATCGAGCCTGATCTAGTCGGAAGAATCATGGCGGCACAAGTTGAAGACTCTGACTATCAGGCCATGATGATCAAGACAAGTCTAGAAGGAAATGATTTCAAAGTTTCCCCGTATGGTGGCATTCGGTACCGCAACCGGCTATGGCCGCTACGACGTGAAGTTTTGGATGAATGCCACAAGTTCGAGTTCGTGATCCATCATGAGAGTACAAAGATGTACAAGGATGTGCAGAGAAGTTTCTGGTGGTCAGATATGAAGAAAGAAATAGCAGAGTATGTATCCAGATGTATAGTCTGTCAGCAAGTGAAGGTGGAGCACCAAAAACCTCAAAATACACTAAAGAGCCTCGGGATACCACCGTGGAAATGGAAGGAAATCGCTATGGATTTCATCACAGGCCTTCCTCGAACTCAGAAAGTCAGTCACTGGACAACTTGATAGACCTCTAGGTGTAGGAGATCGTCAAACTCCATGGAATACCATCTGTCATTTGTCCGACAGAGATCCAATGTTCACCGTCAGATTTTGGAAGAGTTTACAAAATGTTTTCGGCACAAGACTGTTATAGTACGATGTTTCACCCACAGACAGACGACCAATCAGAATGGACGATCCAAATACTAGAAGACATGCTTCGAGCATATTCCTTGGACTGGCATGGTAATTGGAATAATCATCTCCCTTTAATTGAATTTTCTTACAACAACAGTTATCATGCAAGCATAGATATGTCCCCGTTTGAAACTTTGTATGGCCGACCATGTCACTCTCCGGCATGCTGGGGAGAAGTCGGCGAAAGAAAGTTATTGAGCACCGAACTCCGCAAGCAAACACGGAAATATACAGATCGAATAGAGCTGATAAAGAAAAGAATGAGGTCTGCTCAAAATCGGCAAAAGGCCGACGCCGACAAGAAAAGATGAGAGCACACATTCAAGGCCGGTGAACAAGTCTTACTCAAAGTCTCACCAACCAAGGCGTAATGAGATTTAGCAAGAAAGGAAAATTGAGTTCAAGGTATGTGGGTCCCTTTGAAATTTTAGATATGGTTGATGATTCGACGTGCAGGTTGGTGTTACCCCCCGGTGTACGCCAGAGTATACAATGTTTTTCACATCTTGTTGCTCTGGAAGTATAAGCACGACTACGCCAACGTAATCCAAATTAAGGAGTCGAACCTCAAGGAGGATTTAACTTACGAGGAGCAACCCACAATGATATTAGAGTACCAAGAAGTTAAAAAAGGAAAGAAGACAGTGACATTGGTCAAGGTGGCATGAAAGCACCATCAGGGTAAAGAGGCCACATGAGAATTAGAATTAGAAATGCGTGTAAAGTTTCTCAAACTATTCGCTAAGCCCTAATTTTCATTTAAATTCAAGGACGAATTTCTTTTTAAAGGAGTAGTAATGTAATGACTAGCTCATTACTTTCTCTCTCTCTCCTTTATTTTAAACTTTAAATTCGAAAAAAAAATTGGACGAGAGAATCGGTCGGCCCTCCCTCCCGATTCTCTCGCCCACGACTCCCCCCCCCCCCACGAACTCTTCACTAGAGAGAGGGGTGACAGAGCTATATGAGAGAGTGAGGAGGACCATGCTCGTCTTTTGGACTCCTCGCACACTACCACAGCCCTCTCTTTCCCATGCTTCTTCTCCGACGATCGGCAAACCAGTAGACGAACGAACGAGCGACGCGAACAAGAACGAGACAACCCAGACTATCCAGACCTCGCTCGACGCTTTCGTGAGGACTAGGCGCGCACCCTCGCCGGCTGAGAAAGTTCGACGATCGACCAATCGACGATAACAACCCTGCAATCGGAAAACATCTAATAGATGTACAATCCCCTAAATGAAGAAATGTAGATCAAATGTCGTAAATTTCAATTTCAGTATGACCTAGAGACATGTAGAAATATTTTTCATACTATGTGTATCATGATCGGACGATCGAAGGTCGACCGGAATTGAACGAGAAGACCGGCGACTCTGTTTCTTGCAGAGAATCTGTCGACCGATTTCACCAGATCGGTCGACCGATCTTGGATGTCGCACATAAAACTCATGGCCGGTCGATCGATCCCTTGTAATCGGTCGATCGACCCGACGGAAGCCGTCGAGGAAATTTGCATAAGATTGATCGATCGGTTCCTGAGAACGGTCAACCAATCCCCCGACCTGACACACCACGACCGGTCGACCAATTCGTCGAGAGCGGTCGACCGGCTCGGCATGAAGAGTAATCGGCCGAGTGCATAATCGATCGACCGGTCCACCTGGAGCGGTCGATCGGCCTGACAATAACGGTCGACCGGTCCATAGAAGAAAGTATCGCGAATCTTGATATAAAATGACCGAAATGCCCTTTGAATGGTCAGAACCTCCATAATCAAGCCTAAACTTTGGACTGACCCATTGAGGCCATCAGCAAGGCAAGTAACAGACCTTTCGTTCACAGAAAGTGGATCAGACTTTATCCCTTCTCTGAATTTTGATTACAAACCCACATATGTTAAATAAGATAAGTAAAGTAAAGATGAAATAATGGGATAACTATGTGTCGCCCAGGGTACAGATCAATGTATGGTATAGTGATGGGCATGTAGTTATACTGAGGAGACAGTGCACCTACTGGTATTAACTACCACTGTTCCTAGATCACATGCCAGAATAAGGGTGATGTATTGACGCACTCTTCCCCCACGGGGGTAACATATGAATTATAATGCATTATGCTAGAAGGATAAGTAACTCAGTTGAGGAGACAACGAACCTGCATGTCCGCAATGATCACTGTTCCTGAAGTACAGGTCCTCTCCCACCTATATTCCAAAAAGGGTATGCCTTAGCATTCACCTTCTCTTTCATGGGCATTCTGACAACATATGGTATAGAGACACATCTAGCTTCCCACCTAATTAAAGTCGAGCTCGCATAGGATAACAAACATCAAGGACCCCATAGTAATGTAAAAGACGTAGCACTACACAGAGCATAACAAAGTATGGTAAGGTATAATAGAGTAAAGTATAGAGTAGAGTATTGTATGATAAAGTATGGTACAGTACAAGGTATGTTTAAAGTAAAAAATAGAGTAAAGATCTACATGTATATATAGTTCATAGCCTACAGAGATCAAAGTCCTGGAACCAAGGAATAAAGTAACTGATCATTTAACTCTCTTTTATCAGTATTCACTCCACCAGATTATCATTTCATCATCTATGTATCTATTTGTATTGGGCGTTAGCTCACGAGCATTTCATGCCCATGCTTTGGGATTTTGCAGGTGAGAACCCTGCTTATGGAGGAAGTGGATGATGCAGAGTTCCGGGATAGCAGCGCATGACTTAGAAAGAACCCACAAGTTTTCCGCTATTTTGTTATGCATTTGAATCACCTGATTTTGTACATATCAAATACTCGAATTTCCCCTTTTAACCTTGCATATGTTGATATTTTCTTGGACTATTTGAAGTTCCAACATTTCCCTTTTCCTGAACTATTTCCCTAATTGTGACATCTTTTGATTTCCAAATGATATTTCTTCCGCAAACTCTTTTCATTCGTTGTTCCTCTATTATTTCCATTACCACGTGTGTTATGTGTTGACTGGTCAAAGTCAAAGAAGCAATAAGCAGTGTAGTGCTCTCTTGATCAATCTGACTGCCAGCGTGGTAGGAGGGCTGATTTTGGAGGCGTTACAATTTGGTATCAGAACCTAAGTTCTTGGCTCCCAGTGTTCATAGTAGAGTATAGGCCAGTGCCATTGTTGTTCATAGTAGAGTATAGGTCATTGCATTCCGTCGAAAATTATGACGGATAAATATCCGTTGAAAATATCGACGTTCCTAATCGTCAAAAAATAAAATAATAATATAACAAATTACATAATATATTATTTTTATTTCTGGCGGTTGTTACCGTCGGAAATATTTCCATCGTAATTTACGACGGATTTCTATCCGTCGGAAATTGTCCGTCGAAAAATGGTAATTTTCTTGTAGTGTTTATCAGCTTACATTGGTATTAACTCATCCGAAAGAGCTAAAAGTCTAAATAAGAAAAGTAATATTTTAGAAACATCAATAATTAATATTCTTCTATATATATATATATATATATATTGAGTTTAATGTTAGTGTTCTCTGCCTCACATTATTCTTTATCTTTTATACTATTGTATCTTCATCCAAGAGCTCATAATTGAATCTCTTAAATAGTTTATTACAGTTGAACAAAAAAAGTTGATGATGAAAAAGATAGAAAATAAGATAAAGAACACATTTATTTTATTTATAATTAATATTTATATTTTTATCTTATTAAAATTAATAATTTAAAATCTAAGTTCTTATTTTACAAAAAACAATATCTCGCATTCATTTAGTTAATAATATGATTTAGCTAATATATAACTGATCTCATTCGTGAAGTTTTTAACATGCACACATGACCAATAAAAATGAGAAGCAAATGGAAGAGAATTACAGAAACTCCACCATTCTTCCTCGTGCTCCGCCGCCGCTCATTCTTCCCCTCCAACGTCACGTCGTCCCTGTAGATGTCGCCTGCTGTCGCCCTTCCTTAATATGCTTCGATTAGTTTTGGCAACTGTCTATTCTATTTTCATGTTTTGACATGGATTTTCCTGCCTAAACCTTAGGGTTTGTATTTGATCTTTTTTTTTCTTTTTAACTTAGTTAGCAGGTAGAATTGAAATCATTTTTTTCGTTTTTTTTCTTTTTAAAAAAGATTGTGTTACTCCCTCACTATTTTTGTAGGTGTGGTTGCTTCATGATTTTGATTCGGTGTATAGAATTTCGTCTATACATTACTTTGTTTGACATTAAACTTACTACGAGTCGTTTTGACCTTGTGGCCAAACATATGAGTGCCCACTCGTTTTACAAAAATAAACAAATAAAGAGTATGTTGAGCTCGCTCGAATAAATAGCTTTAAATACTTCTTCAATCTTGATCGACGGGCTACTGCAGAAATATAGAAATCTGAAAAGAATTGCTGTTTTATTTAAATCCTAGTGCTATGAAAATGTATTAGAGTTTTTGACACAATGGAAAACTAGTTCCTCCCCATGAAAACTTCTACGGGCTTGAGTAAACCTTTGTTAATATTGATCACTCCAATTGGTTAATCAAATGTCGTCAATAATTATGTGACTTACTTGCAATCACTATACCATTAACAAATTTGCGTCCACTAACTGATGCACGATTAAGATACAACGATTCGTTGATCGGATGAAAAGATTCAAACTCGAATTCCGATAGTACCACAGATAGAGATGTAGTTTTGATCTTAGAAGGTATGCGTTTATGTGACTTACTTGAAATCACTATACCATTAACAAATTTGTTCCAATGAGCGACCGAATGAACCAACTCAGCACAAATAAAAAAACTAACCATAACTTTCATAATCCGAAGAATGAACATCCAAATACTATGGGAGAAAAAAGGACGATTAATATAGACAATGATCATGGGTGCTAGACATGATCATTAAAAAGGACTTTCATAATCATGGGTGCTAGACAATGATGGTACTAATTATTATAGACAATGATTAAACAAATTTGCTTTTGTTCTGCCCTCGAGAAATTTTTTTTTGCCTCAGATTCTAACACTACACTAGCTCAGAATGGCAATCTTCGTGCATCCTTCAGGTCGACCTTTAATACAATTTCACCCAAAATCATGTTGTCATGTAAGTGGTTTCAAAGAAATTATACAATTTTCTCGCACCTATTATCACTCGCAAATTCAGATTTAGACTAATCCCAAATTGTATAAAAAATCATCATTCAGTAATCAGTACAGATACAAGATAGAGAAATGCTGTGTGTTCATGAATAACTCCAGTCAGAAACTTGTGGCGTCTGATATATGAATCAACTAAACATAGTGTCACAGTTTTTTTTTTATCCCAAGGAATGGAATGCATATCAAATTGGCAAATGCAAAAGCAAAAGAGGGAAATTAGATATTATAACACCACAAGGATGCTCCAGTCTAGAAATCGATGATTGAGTTAGCATGCAAGATCTTGATTGCTAGTAGAAATTGAACAGTTAAATTGTTACCAGAAGCCAATAGACATATAGAAAATGAGACAACAGAGGTAACAGTTATAATAAAAGATTAAGAACAATTTTTATTTTTCTAGGGGAATATATATCTACCAGAGAAACCATACACACGAGAAGGATCGGATCTAGCGAGATCTGTACAAGCCTGAAATCAGATTGCATGTGTTTTGTATCACAAGGCAAAGGCCAAATCAAGAACGAGATACAAGTAGCGAGCTACGAGCGTTGATCGAGACCCGCGATGCCCAGAGAGAGGGAGGCACACCTTCAATTTTTTTTATTGTTCAGGTCGTCGGTTGATCGCCGGAGGGTTTGGGGTCGGCGGATCCGGCGGAGGGACGGTGGGCGCTGTCGTAGTCGACGATCTCGGAGTCGGTGACGGAGCGGGATTTCTGGACGATGGATCGGCCGATGGAGTTGATCCAGTCCTCTTTCTCCTTCTCGGTGTCCGCGATGAAGTACATGATCTCGGAGCCGTTGGAGAACTCGAAGGCGTTGGGGCGGTTGAGGACGTCCTCGGCGCCCTTGACGGTGAGGCAGGAGGCGACGGGGATGATGCCGCGGGGGACGGAGGCGCGCGTGACGTGGGAGTCCTTGAACCAGAAGAGCTTGCCGCGCTTCAGCACGAACCACCGCCGGCGCCACGTCTTGATGTACTCCCCCTGCTTCATGAGCCACCCCGTCCGCTCGGGGTTGCTCCAGAACTCCACGCCGTCGCCGACGCCGTCCTCACCGCTCGGCCCCCCAAACGTCGACTTCAACAGAGTCCACATGGTGATTCGAAACCCAGAGAGATGGATCGCCTCTCCAATTTCAGCACGAACCGATGGATCGATCAGATCCTTCACCTCCGACTCCGACTCCGACTCCGGACACGGCGTGGCGGAGCGTCTGATCAATTGGTCATTTGCAGTTTTGCACTTCTTCAGCTGTCCATATCCATCTTTGTTTGTATCCGTATCTCTCGATCCCTTGAAGGTTGAAAAAGAAAACAATAAATAAAAATATATAAATAAATCTGGGCTCTTTGGGTACTATTGAGCTGTTATTCTGGACTTCCATCATGGGCTTCGTAGTGGCCCTCAGCCCTCAGAAAAAGGACACGATCCATCTTACCCAGAGGTTGGCAACAGCCTTTTTGTATTTTAGTAAAATGTGTATTTCAGAATGAATTAAATTACCAGAGACATTCATAAGTTAATAAAATTGCATTTTTCTAAAATAAATTTTACTAAAACGTAGTTCTGTAAAATAGTTTATTAAAATTACTTTATCGTAAAAAAAATGTCGTTTGCCTTCACTGTGCAATATCATCGTCAACCTTATTTGTTCTGTCAATATTATGAGATTCATAAGTTACTAATACATAATGTTATGTATTTCACAAACATAATCAGTGTTTCCGATTATTTGGAAATGATCAAGTAAAAATTTTAAAAAATTAGTTATAAAATGGATGAGATTTCCTTCCACCCTAATGTTGGTTGGTATATTGTTATTTTGATTGAGAAAAGAAAAGAAAAAGATGGACACCTAATAGCAAATTCCATGTACTTTTTTTTCCATTTCCAATTTGCAGCGCATCTGTTCCTATATCCCTACCGTCCCTATCTCCTCCAATCTTTCGTTGGCCAACCTGCTTACTCTCTTCTCACTGTTTTCTCTATTTGTCACAAGGGTGCAATAATCCAACCGGGGATGTAGAGTGAGTAACCTCTCTCAACCAATGCTGTTCGGGTACAATGTCATCGACTTCCCCGGCGCATCGCCGGCGCCGGCGTTGTGCAGCTGGTCAGGGCATGTGGGACGCCATCAAAGACGAGTTCCTCGGCTCGGACACGGAGATATTCAGACGAATTATGTATGCAATTAAACAATAGAACACAAAAACCACATATGACCTGCGAGTCAGTGAACCACTCAACCACAATAAAATCATCAAAAATAGATTCAGCAGTAGAACAGTCGACCTCTCACAAATCATGTATCATTAAACAGAAACGAACAAGCAAGATAACAAACAACGGAGAGAGAGAAAGAACATATGAGAACAAAGACCCAACGACACATTAATACCTGAAGCATTATGAAAGTGAGCAAAACAAAAATAAATTACTGATAAGAGGTGGACATGACAACATATTTATATCTCTGTTAAGATTACAGAGAAGAATGATTAAAAAAAGTGGTTCTAATTGAAGAGGGATTCGTCGATTTCAATCTTCACGATCTCTCCGTCATCGAACCGATCCTTCTTTGGCGGCGAAGGCGGCACTGGAGCCCTGGGAGGACCTCTTCCCTTCTTCTTGTTGCGAGGCCGCGCCTGGCCATGGACGGCCGACCAACCGACGTCGTCAGTAATTGTGTAGCTCAGGCATATCACAACGTAACGAGAAGTGAAGCGGGAAGGAAGGAGAGGGCACTTACGTTACCGAAGGAGTGATTGAAGCGCTTCCCTTTCGCGGTCTTCTTATCGCCTCTGCCGCAGTAAATTACTGCCGTGGACCCCCGGCGTTGATGAGTAAAATGGAGAAAGAAGAGAACGAATACTTGGTCAGACTGAAACGCTCACCTGAGGAGGATGGAAGCGCCTGAGCATTAGCGACGGCGAGAGACGGCGTGGAAAGGCGGAGGGAGCTTCCGGCGACGGCTTCAGCGCTGGAGAAGGAGAGGCGCGAAAAGGAGGCCGATACGAGCGGTACGGTCGGGGCGGACTGAGGAGCTCCTATCCGAAGCCCCATTCCCAGGTTGAGCATCGCCATGGACGCGAAGAGGAAGAGCAGCAGCAGCAGGAGGATAAGATTTGGGAGAGAAGCACCACTCACACCATTGCGAATAATAACCCTCGATATTGGGCCTTAATACTTCTGAGGAAGCCCACTATGTTTATAGGCCCATGTTATATAATTATTTCATAATTCGTTTTCTTTTTTATATTTATGTGTGTACATATATATGCCGAGATAATATGAGATGAAAGGAAATCTTGGTTTATGGAAATTCTATTGACTTGTAGTAACTTTTTTTATTCAGTTAAAAAGGATGTTAGAGGGACCTAAGGAATATTATTATAAATGAAAAAAATTTTAATTTTTTTTAAAAAAAACTAGAATATCTCTCAGTGACAATGAAGTCAAAAGTTTCTTCATTTCCGAACGTGGAATAATCGCAACTTCGATTTGAATTAATTATTGTGGTTCAGATTTGCATCAGAATTACATAATGACAACAAAGAAATACGAATGAAGCATTAATACAAGATATGTACATTCACCCCTTTCCATCACCCTAATGTAAGTATGCTGTATGCAATAAGTATATCAACAAGTGATCAACTCAATAAGAGCGGGTTAAAAGCATGTCAAGAAATCACATCTAGCTATCACCTCCAACTAAATTTATCCAGTTGGAATAAGCTTCTTAAGTTAGGATGCAGCAAGTATGAAACTACATTAAAGAGACCACCGAGTCATTAACTCGAAAACAAACATATGAAGTACAGATGATCTGGTATTCGTATCTGGATCTTTGACCCCAAACACACGTCATTATTAAGAGAAAAAGGAAGAACAAAACAAAATTGTAATTTTGGATGAACTAACTTTTTATTTATTACCCCCAGAAAGGTGGAAAATATTTATCTTATTCCGGGAGTTGGGGAAGCATATCCAGTTACATCATAAACATGTCAGACTTATAGTTTATCCACGAATGTCAACTCAGCTAGATCAATTGCTCGGGAAAGTGCTGCAGCCTTATTTTCACATTCTTTCTGCTCATCATCTGGATTACTGTCCGCAACAATACCTGCCCCCGCCTGCAGATGCGCGACCCATTCCTGGCGCCTGTCGTCGTCTTTGTAGGAGTACATGGTGTCAAAACGAGCTCTTGTGGGAAAGACGATGGTCCGCAGGGCAAGTGCAATGCTCATGTCACCAGAAAATGACACCCCACCAAAGCCGCCACTGTATGGCCCTCGTCTTGTGACTTCCAAACGGTCAATTAACTCCATTGCCTTTACCTATTAAAACAAGGTGAAGATGGAAAGCAAAAAAGAATTCATCACAGTTTACTTTAAAATGTACGCAGTAGGAAAGAGTGTCAAATATCTATAACACGCTAACTGGGATTTTAGTTAGGTTCGCTATGGTGCATCATTAGATCTTAAGCTACTATGGTTGAGTTAAAGTTATATGCAAGTACTTGACCTACTCGAAAGATCTGCGAACCAATTTATTTTGGATCAGATGAAGCAATTCTCAGACTTATTTCGGCCAACAGTTGTCAGTATTTCCATCAATGAAAAGCCTCTTGCACAGTTGGGAACCTTTGTACACATAGATACTACCAGAAAAAACGTTTTCCTCAAACCATCATAACATATGACAAATCCCTCATACTATCAACCTAATAACTTTGAGAAATATGTAGCACACCAAGGGACAAGAGTACATCTAAGAAGATTGCAGTCCAAGATTGAAATAATAATTGATTAAAGAAAGTTGACATGAACCTTAGGAGCTCCACTGACTGTTCCTACAGGTAGTGCAGCACGCAAGGCATCCCAGCAAGTGAGATGATCATGTAGTTCACCAGTAACCTGTACAAGGTATAAAAGGTCAAAATTTCCAAAGGTCAACCAAATTTATATGATTAAGATGTGGAGTATAAAGCATTAGCATTGCTTCATTTGATGACAAATCTTTGAAGTCAAGCAGTTGAATAAATGAAAATGAGAAATGTCGTAAGAAGCTTGTTTAGCTATGACATGAAAATCCTGCAGCATTTACTGAACAATACTCTTGATGTAGAACCAAATCACAAATTAACGTAAAGAGGGGAATATGTTATCAACTCCTTTAGGTTAAATAACAAACCACATAAACACAATGCCACTATTCCATTCAGCATCTAAGCAGTTAGTTTCTATGAAGAAACTAGGTATAAACTTTTTTTTTTTTTGAGAAGTACTAGGTATAAACTCAGTGTTCACAAGATGAAAACTTGTACATGGTGTTTTACAAAAACATTTTTCACATTCAGTGACACTAAAACATGCATAGCCTTGAATGGACATCAAAGTTATGACATGCTACAGCAGACCTAAGACACCAATACAGAAAGGATGGCAACAAAACAGATTCAGATGCTTCTGATTACCATGTGAACCGATATGCTCATAAAACAAAGATTATATCAGAGAAGAAGAATTAATTTATCCTGGAGTGAATAAAAGGCCTGACCGTGGAGCTGATGTGCATCACATGGGAGTATCTTTCAATGTTCATAAGTTTTTCAACCTTGATTGTTCCATATTTTGACACCTGTACAATTGTGCAACACAAAACTAGTCATATTAAACAAATCATAAATATCACATTTTTGACATAATCTCTAGCTATGCTTAGTGCCATCCATACACCGAGGACTAAGGAACCAAAAGCCAATAGGTGAACATATGAAGTTTGCGAAAATAACATGTAAAAGACATAAGTCATCATGCATAAAGGACCCTCATACAATAGTTACATAAAAATCTTCCACAAGGTTATCCAAAGCCATGAAAACAAAATACAATAGACATAATGAAAAGATGTGATAGTTTATATCAAACAATTGACTCGGATCATTAGCAGCAGTCCTTAATGTGGTACAAAATGATAACGATAATTAAGAAAAAGGAACATAGAAATGCATATTTTATCTGCATTCTTTTTGCTTTAATCGTGCTTGCATAATTAGTAAAGAAATGATGATTGAGCCTGGATAAAATAATGAAGTGTACCCTTCCAACATCATTTCGTCCTAAATCCACAAGCATGATATGCTCAGCACGCTGCTTTTCATCATTTAATAGCTGTTCTTGGAGCAGATTATCCTCCTCTTCAGTTTTTCCTCTTCGAACTGTCCCTGCAAGTGGACGATTAATGATCTTATTCTGCAAAGAAAAAGAAACAAATTAGATTAGAAAAAGAAATGAAATTTCTCATTAAGAATGCTTGTCAAATTGCATATCATTGATGTTATTTGGAGAAAGCCAGATAAATATGTAAGTACATAAGCAATTCAGATTTGTAATTTATTTGGTTTACGTGGCGCTATTTTTTTTAGAGTAACAATGCAACACTTTCATTTCTGAAGGAAAGACTTCATAGCTGGAGAAGTTGCAGACCAAAGGAAATATGAAATCATCAATTTACATATTTTATACCTTTTTTACATGAGTAAGAATTTCAGGACTTGATGCTACAAGAATACATCCCCTTGCCTGGAAAAATGTATGAACAGCAACCCATGAGATTCAAAGAACAAGAAAAAAAGTACCATATGCAACAATTAAATTATCATAAACCAGCAAGGTGCGAATAAATTAAAATGATATTTTTGAGAGGATTATATGCAAATTACTACACACACTTGTACATAAGCCATATTTGGACTTGGATTTACAACTCTCAAAGCTCGATACACTTCAAATGGGTCTGCAAATGTACGGCGTTCAAAACGTTGGCTCAACACAATCTGAAAAATATCTCCTGCAAAAATATGTTCTTTTGCCTGAAGAACAGCATTCTTGTATTCTTCACTTGTCATGGATGATTTATTTAGTGAGGTGCCAAACTTCTCAGTACGCACTTTCACAGATCCAGCAGTTAGCTTTGGGCTGTGAAAGACCAAAGATAGTCCTAAGCAATGTTAAACAGAGTGTAGAGAATAATACAGAAGGATGAAAACAGAAAGCTCTTGTTCTTACACATCAACATTGTGCACCTTAGATTGTAAAAGGTCTAATCGATGCATCCCATCTTGATATGCCTCCTCAACAGAAGTGTAATTATCCAATTGCACCCAATGAATAACAAATGCTTTCTGAGGAGGAATTAAAATTTGCATGATTGTGTTAGCCAAAACTTTGAAATAACTACAACGTGAGATACAAGCTAAGCAAAAGAAAGTTCTATTAAACCACAAATAAGCATGTAGCTGATGCATGCAAAACAAACAAAAAAACCATGATAATGAAGCTTCACAAAAGATTCACACCAGAAATACGACAGTCAATCTCTATAATGAGCCAAAAGTGGGCACAATTTTTTATTTTTTTAGGAGAAAAAGTGGGCATAAATTGTTCTTATGTATTCAAATATTAAATGGAACGGTACGTAGTATGCTCCTTCATAGCTTGTTAAAATGTTGTAGCATAGCCTTTAAGCTCGGCACCTTGTTGTAAGTCTTCAACCTTTGGAAGTTCATATTCAAAGTTACCAATGTCCTTTATTTAAGGATAAAATATCATAGCCGTGTGCAAAAATCTAGCATAGGTAATGCCAATTTGAAAGAGAAAGCTTTAATAGTGGGAAAAGGGCAAAAGAAAAATGGATCCTAATTAATACAAGAAGTTTGATACCGTAAGTGCATGAATTCAAGTTTTGAAAAAATCATAATGACAAATTCAAAGCTTTGAATGTTTAATATTAGTTGCAAAGTGGAAAAAGAGATATAGTGTTTTTCTAGAATATAAATTTAGTGAATTTTTAGGGACTAGAAATTCAGTGCACATGAAAAAGCATTAAATTACTATTTGAAAGATGCATTAAATCTCCTGATGTCTCTTTTGCAGAGTAATGCTTATGAGTTATTTGCTTTCCCTGAAAAACATAACACTTATGTTTGTCTCATCACTACTTAATTTGGTAAACCTAATGTTTCTTCTTTTTAGCATTTTAAGGATTTAGCAAACATAAGACAAGGGTGCTTTCTTTCATACAGATAGATGGACAATGAGAAAATATTATGTTCTGTGCCAGGAATATGCCAGCTCTATTTGCAGTACATCATTATGTTTGGCTCCAAAACCACTTTAGCAAACTTTGTGAATCAAGCTAATGTCAATAGCCAAATAGCTCTGGAGAACTTTAATAACACAAGTAGAACTATGATTAATATAAACAAGAGCAAAAAAAGCCACCTAGATTACATGCAACTGTGTTGTCTGTTTGGTTTCTGAGTGAAGTACATTCAGAAAATGATATTCAGTAATAGTGTTTTTTTTAGGCAAAAGGATGACTACCGAATTATGGGGACATTCTTTCGTATTACTAGAACAATAAATTGTACAAGTGTGAGCCCTATTGAAAGAGCCAGCAAAAGAGAAAAAGTGTGGTCATCTATCCAAATGCCCTCCCAAATAAGAAGGAAAACATGGTGAACAATATTTTTTACATGATATCTCTCACCACAAAAGATAACATGGTTACGTTGGAGCCATGTAGCCCAGGTGTCCGGCAAAAAGGTTGCTTAAGGTGTCATCCAATCCTGGCTTCCTCGGCCACCTAAGCCTCTCAATGACTGACGTAATGCCTCAGATGCTGCAAAAGAAACGTCTGGTAGGTGCATCCAGCCCCTACCTCTTGAGCCACAATGCACTTCAAGAAAAGATGTGGGATGTCCTCCTCTGCCAGCCGCATAGGGCCCAAGAAATATCGGCACCGGGGGCCCATCTGGTCCTGTAGGCTCTCATGAGGAGTCTGCCACATCACATAAGTCAAAGAAAAATCTTGACTTTGAGATGCATGCGGAACTGTCAAAGAACCTTGCATTTGGTCATAAATGTGGCGAGGTCGAGCTAGGTGGGAGGAAACAGGCAGACAAGGTGCTTGAGAGCCAGACCCACCCATCTAGCCTCGATGTGTGAAATCGAAAAGGGATGGTCCGCCCCACCCACCAAGCTAGTAGGGCCCGATTAGTGTAGCAGAGATCACGGACTCCCAAGCCCTCCTGCACTGTGGGTCAGCAAATGCTCTGCCATGCCACTAAGTGGATGCCACGCCTGTCCTAGGCGCCGCCCTACCAAAAGAATTGACTCTACATAGTATCCAAACACCACTGCTCCACCTGAGACGGCAGGTGGAGGACAGTCATGTAGTGTGAAGGGAAGGATGCGAGGACCAACCAGAGCAGGATAAGATGACCAGCGATAGCGGCCTCAAACTCCATCCACGCTCACTAACTGAGGTTGACCCTTGGGAGTCAATGTGTCATTCAGAGAGGGGCAAGCCAAGATATGTGATTGGAGGGGAACTGATGGAGTGTGGAGCTCGGTCACGCACCAGGCTGTATCATTTTCCACCACCCACAAATCTCCACCAAAATGGCCACCCTTCTGTCCGAACCTTCCATGAAGAAGAGTGTGTCGTCTCCATACTAGAGAAGTGGAATGAGACTCTCCGTGTGAACGCGGGGAGGATACTGGATGTACATGTGGCTTGAGTAGGCCAGGGCGTCCACTGCCAGCACAAAGAGCATTATGAGGCTAAAGGGCAGCCCTGCCGGCACCCATCCTCTCGTCATCATCCCATTGATCAGGACCGAAAATGAAACAGTAGTGATGCATTGTTTCATCCAAGCAATCCAGGTCGACGAAAATACGCTCGTGCCCTCGAAGGAAGGTCTGTAGATTGTGTAAACGGGCTGCCAAGGTACTGGCTGTAGCATCTGAGGGACTACACTGTGCCACTGATCTGCCACCAACTGTCAGAAGCCATCCTCAAGGAGGTTCAGTGTGTTTGGCCATCATTGGACCGCCACAAAAAATGTGTCTGGTTTGAGAAAGGGCACCAAGGATCTCAAAAACCTATCAATCCGTAATTTGGCCACCGATGGGATCATGGTGCTCCATGCGAATCTACCAGTGGCAGCCGAGAAATCGAGTAGTGAGTGTGTCTCAATGAAGTCTCTGAACTCCTCTGCGCCTACATCTCTCTCACGCTGACCAATGGGGCAATCCTCTATGTCAAGGTGACATTGAAGTTCCAAACAAGTAGCCATCTAGCCTCCAAGAGGTGGGAGCGAGCATTGCAAAGCTCCTCCCATAAGATGCCTCTGAGGAACGCCAAACATGGGCCACAGATGCAGGATATAAGGTATGCCTGACCATCTGCCCGGCTACGAACGTGTGCTGATAGGGAGAATCTTATTGTCCATGAGTCCTCCAACACAAAGAGGTCGGTATGCCACTCGATAATGCAACCGTCCGAATGGCCCACCGCCCCGAGGCTCAAGTGCTCCAAGATGCCTTGTCCTCGTATCGAAGGGCTACTACAATCCAAAATCTGTTTTTTTAGGAATCCAAAATCTTTATTTCCTGTAACAGAACACATCCGCGTCCCATGCATGTAAGTAGGCCAAGTGTTTGGCGCCTCCACAGAGTTGTAGTTTACCCAAAGAAAAGAAAAAAAAAAAACCTTTTTTGTGTTTTATCTTAAAATTTCAAAAGGTTCTCAATAACATAGATTACTTCAAATATAGAGTTAACATCTACCCAAATATCATGCATATGAATATAAACAATGGAAAGATCTCAAGATCTTACAGTAAAATGACAGCAACATAAACTAAGGGGAAAAATTATTGTTGCTATGAAAGTCGTTCTAGTATATCTTACGGGAGCATTTAGGTGAAAAGAAAGAAACCTTTTCCACATGATCAAAAACAATAACATCATTGTAGAGTCCTAAATGCACATCTGGGAGACTTCTATCATCCATTGGTGAACTAGAGAATGGAAGTTTTTTCTTCTCCACATATCTTACTGTGTCATAAGAAAAGTAACCCGCCCATCCACCTGCAAATTGCATTTTTATATCAAATTAGTTCATAGTCAAGATGTGTCACCCATTGATTCTAAAGAACAACCCTTTGTGTCTAGTAGATTATAACAGAATATAAGGAAACAACTAGAGAAAAGAAAATAAAATAGCAGATAAGTTCTTATGAGTGGTGACTGTAGTCTAGATGTCAAATCTTGCAGTAGCAAGAAAAGCAAAATCTAGCCATATGAACTACATGTTTGATCTTTCAAGATTTTGCAATTGTTCCCAAAAGATGAAAGTTCTAGTAGATAACATAATTAAAAAGTTTTCATATCTTTTTTAATAAGATATCTACACTTACAAATCAAGAAATAAGTTATAGTGTATATGTTCATTTAGATTTCCAGTTCAACTCCGCCTATGTTTTATAGCCGGTCCCAAGCCCGGATAAAGGAGGAGGGTTGTGTTAGGCCCCGACAGCCAGCGTAAAACCCTGTCGAATCTCATGAACATGGATCAACGAATATGGCGTCGTATGATCCATGTAGCCGACCCCACCTAGTGGGATAAGGCTTTGTTGTTGTTGTAGATTTCCAGTTCGTAGTTCACAGTCCAAATTGGAAAATATCCCCTGAGCCAACTATCACAAAAGCAAATTTCTACTCCAACACGTACATGAATCTTGGCATCTTGCAATTTACTTGGATCCACATTGATATGACTACAACAACATATTCATTGATCCATGTTCATAAGATTCGACAGTATTTTACGCTGGCTGTCGGGGCCTAACACAACCCTCCTCCTTTATCCGGGCTTGGGACTGGCTATAAAACTTAGACGGAGTTCACATTGATATGACTATTTCGAAATAATAAGTAAAACTCTGGACCGTCGACATTGATATTTCTGGTAAATAAGATGTCATCTTAGTTCACAAGAAATGCTATAAAAATATATCAGTTAAAAGAAATAAGAAGGCACGACAGGACAATAAACAAAACCTTTTACAAACTTGGCAAACAGGTGGCAACTAAAGATTACAGGCTGGTGTTACTGTGACATGTACAGGTTAACCAAACTGTGTGAGAGAAGCAATGAGGTATAGAACAAATGTGAAATGGAGGATTAACATTTTGATAGCCACGAAAGAGTTAGGTGAAACAAGTCAATACTTTTTTGGTAGAAAGCTTAAACCTTTTGGATGCACTGACTCCTCATTTACACCAACCTAAAATTTTAACCCATAATTTGAAAGACGAGGTATCCGTTACCACAAAATGCGTTAGGGAGCTCATCAATCAATTGAGGACTCCATCCATCCATGATTTCCCGGGGGACTTGCATAGGGTCCTCGACTATCTTCTCTGTCCGCTGACCTTTCTCGTGGTCCATGATGGAGACGAGATTCTCCTTGGCCACGATCTCCATGGCAGGCTGAGCTCCCACCACGCTATAACGGCCCTGTAAGACAGTAAACAGTTGTTTCTTTATATTTCATAGAGAAAGAGTAGAGAATGAAAACATGAAGTGGGGGCAGCGCAGAGAGAGAGAGAGAGAGAGAGGAAACAGGGGGCAACAGGGGCATACGACATTAGTGCCGCGGGAGCCCTGCTCGACTGACTCGAAGAGGAAACTGGGGGCTTCGCGCTCGTCCTCCTTGACGAGGCAGCGGTACGCGAGGACCGGCGTGAGGTGATCACAGAAGATGCAGCGGTAGAGAGGGACGAGATTACCCTTCTTGGCAGCCTCCGCAAACTTCAAGGCCTCATTGTATTCGTCAGCTGGACATTGGAACAAACACATGACAGAAGGTCCGGATTACCCACATCGTCTTGGCGGGGTTCGGTACAGTAAACGGCCGTGGTGGCAGAAAAGAGGTTACTGGCAGGGATACCTGTGACGGCAGCAGCGGCGCCGGCGTCGGTGGCAGAGGAGGAGAAGGAGGAAGAGCGACGAGCGGAGCACCCAGGGAAACGCGCGGGGTGGTGGAAGCTGGAGAGACGAGGCGAGGCGGCGCTCCGTCGGCGACTAAAGATGGCTGACATAGAGGAAGGGAAGGCGCCGGGGGCGGTGGTGGCGGCGGAGGAGGAGGAGGAGGAAGGAAGAGCGGTGGGGGACGTGCGGCTGAGGAGAAGCGGGGAGGGGAACGCGAGGGCTTCCATTGGAACGCGAGTTGTGCTCCGTGTTTCTCAAGAGGAGGAGGATGAGGAAGGAGGAGAAGAAAAAACAAGAAAGCCTTAGTAGGGGTTTTGTATTTAACGCGATCAATTTTTTTTTTCAAACATCAGTTTTGATATTTTGGGCAAGACTTTTAATTGACTCAATCGAAAAAAAATGAAGAGCGACAAAAAATATATATAAAATACTCATAAACATCATTGGATTAAAAATTTAAAAAATCACTTGACGTAAATTTTTTTTTTGCCTTTGTTTTTTTAACGTACCATTTTTTTCACTTTCCTTGAGCACCGTTCGATAATATATATATATATATGGTATATAATCATACCACTCTACAATCAGGTCAATTTGTCCATGTCAACCTAGGGTTAGAGGTGATAATATTTTTTTTTAAGGAAAGAATAATTATTTGAGGAGAAAATTCCTAGCCTACATTTAGACGGACTTCAAATTAGTTAGTAATGTCCAAATTTATAACATACCAATTTCGTAACTGCCGCAAGATTATGTTAGGAGAAAATAAAAGTATTTTCTTATTACTAGCAAATACAGGAAATCTTTACATGTGCATTAGCATATTAGATTGTCAAGTACGGTGTCGATGTGTTTAAAATTGCAAGAAAAAAATACAAAATAGAAAATGACATATCCCAAAAGAAAAAATATCAAACATTTTCTTTGGATTCAAATTCTGTCGAGAAACAATAAATAGATTAATCTGAGTTTTGAGCAATATCAAAAACCCTTTAAAGTTTATTACAAAAAGAAAAGTTCATTAAATTGTGTTGCTACTTGCTACATGAAGACCCTCCAGTCATTACCAAATTTTGCTCGAGCAGGCAAGAGCAAGACAACTAGTGCATGAACACATTTTTTTTTCCCACTTTCTGTCGGTAATACTCCACCCCTTCTAAAAAGAAAAAGGATATTTCACCCTCGATTTCTTAATTATTATCCTTTTCTTGACATTTTTCTTAACCAAGAAAAATGTAAAAAAAGAAAGAGAAGGTGAAATGGCCAAAATGGTTAGAAAGAAACAAGGTGGCGCTACAACAGTTTCTTTTTTTCTTTTTTTAACACCTTCTATATATGTTGATGCCAGAAATGTACTTGTACAGCCGTGCTGTATCAGGAACAAGCACAGAACACTTTATCAGACCATATAGTCTGCAAGAGGAAGAACTTCAACCTGATAAAACACTACTAACTGAGGTAATGATAGGGAGGAAACATCAACAATTATCATTGAAATTTGTTTGTTTGATCCTATGAAAGCAGTGAAGTTCAAAGTCCTATCCGTCCCTCGTTACATGGAATCAGTAATGTAAATGGATCATGTATGAACAAAACTACATAACACTGTATTCCTGCAACAGCAAATGCCACGAGCTCGGATGCAAAGATTTATATGGGGCACCAGAAGAATACATAGAGAGTGAGATGGCTCAAAAATCAATATTCACTATCTCATTGACAAAAGGGAAGGGGTATGGTAGGCAAATCAGCAGGCCCAACAATAGAATTGCGATTCCTACGCCGACATACTTATTTTCAGGTTCGGTGATCTCTTCGGAAAGAGGAGCGATTGGTCCCCTTTGTAAGAAGAAAATCAGCACTGCCCAATAAAAAGCGACGTCACTGACCAACGATGACACTCCCAGTAAAGCAAGGGTGATACCACTTAAACGAGCAGATCCCTGATGCACAATGCAAAGAGTTCATCATTTGCAGCTGTGAAGTAAAAGAATTATGGAAAAATGGCAAAACAGTTATGGTTCAATCCATCCTTCTTCTAAAACCAACATAAAGCAAAGTCAATATTAAATAGTGTCACATAAAGAGTGGGCACAGCTTCAATCACAAGATTAGAAGAAAGAATATGAAATCAATGTCCAAAAAAAGGAAGAGCTTAAGTCAAATAAAACCTCTAACGCAATATTGCTAATAAAGTAATAATTCTTCTATGACATGTCGTGTGTCAGATTACCATGTGGCAGAACTATATTGGTCCCAAACCAAAATTCTCTCAAATATATGCTTTCTGAATAAATTCATACATGAACTGAACCATCACCATAAAACAACTCCCTCTATACATTGTCAACATCCAAGCACAGAGACTGAAGCAACCAGTAATAAACTGAAGATAAGAACTCAGGATATTCATAAATTTGTTAATAGCAGAGGAATATAATAGGAAAGAAAAACTACAAGATGCAATAAGAGCAAAAGCAAAGCTAAGATTTGTTTTCTAGAGTAAAAGGCAAAGCTAAGACCTAAGAAATGTAGTTTAGGTATGACAAAGAAACATGACAGAACTAGGACATAATATATCATTTATGATAATAAAAAAGGTTCATAGGACAAAACATAATGCAACAATGGAAATACTGGGTAGACATTTCTCCTTAAGAGCAGTAACTTTTACTTGTTATTTGCCTATCTCTGTGATTTGAGAACAAACCAAGTCCTTTGTTGACATTTTGACATAATTGAGGATCTAAAACAAATAAATAAGAAGCTTCGCATCGACCATCAAAAAATGTCTTTATGCTTAAGTTTGTTCCTTTGTGTTTCCAATGCAACCAAGAATTAGTAGTAGCAATAATAATATAATATGTATGGGAACTTTTGTGCAGAGAAATATAACAAGAAATTCTTTAAAAGCATACCTTCCTTCCAAAGAGGGCAAATGCTATGCGTCCGCCATCAAGCTCTCC
This sequence comes from Pontederia crassipes, assembly GCA_030549335.1. Classification (NCBI taxonomy): domain Eukaryota; kingdom Viridiplantae; phylum Streptophyta; class Magnoliopsida; order Commelinales; family Pontederiaceae; genus Pontederia; species Pontederia crassipes. Next base: position 1,834,188 of record CM060193.1, read on the forward strand.
TGCAGGAATGCTGTTAATTGCATTGATAAGAAGTCCCGCCCAAGACCATAGAACAAGTGGATTGATAGACAATGAAGTTCCTTCTTTCAGAATCTCCCCAAGAAGAAGTTTTGCTGAATGGCATACATCAGAAATGACAAAATAATTAAATCAATATGCACTAGTTTGGAAATGCATCTGATAATATTCTATGCCATTATGAAGCAAAGAAAAGCAAAACCATCAATCATCATAAAGTGATATTATATCAATTAAAATGTCAGATAATAACACGACAAAGACCAATACCAGATATTCACTGAAGATAATTTGCTAATACTAATTTAATCATATGATGGTTTTCCAGTTTTGCAAACCTAAAAGGAAATGATAGTGAAGGGAGATGCTGATGGGAAATTTAAACAATCAACAACAACAACAACAACAAAGCCTTATCCCACTAGGTGGGGTCGGCTTGGAAATTTAAACAATCACCAAATGGAAATTATGATAAGGAACAAAGTAACAATTCGGGTTCCTCAAGCACATCCCCACTACCAAAAAAATGAATGGAAAGAACAACAATACCAACAAATAATCCAAGCCCTTATATAGTTCATCAATCAAAGGTCACTTCAAATTGTCATAACCACAATTGTATTATTAAAAGCTAGATTCCACAGCAAATTTTAAATGTCATAGTTTTGTACTGGTTTAAAAGTGGCCAGGGTGTCACACCCATACCAAAGTGTTCCTATCCGATACAGGTATGTGAAAATGAATGAAGATTCAAGTTATCATGTTGAAGCACATTCTCATCAGAATTGCTTCTATTGCTCAAAGAAGGCATAGGTGTTTACCTATTCCCCCAACAAGAAGTGATTCGTGGAAGATTGCTGGATCAACTACAACGCCGATTCCATCTCCAGGTGGTAAGACAAACCCTAGTAGCAGAAGAGCAAATCCTATTGAGAATCCAGCCAATGGCCCAGCTGCTGAAAATTTGAGAAGATCCTCACGGTTCGCTACAATATTGATGATCCTCGTGATTGCACCAAAGGATCCTATCTGTAACCATAATATGAGGCTCAACTTCCACATCATGCATACACTTATTATTCATAAAAAGCATAGTACAGTGGCCAAATTATCTGGCATCAGAGTGCTTAAATTTATCCTTCATTTATTTTTTCTGTGTTGAACAAGCAAAAACAGTTACATGATAGGCAAGGTTTTTTTTTGTCAAATCCACAAGTTTTGAACAGATGAAGAATCCATGAAAAAGGCAAAGCTATTATGGCTGTATGCAAAAAATCCAGGTTATGATTGAATAAATTTTGGGTGGCATGAACTAAATGAAAATTAATGCTATGTCTGTAAATGAAATTAACATAAGTTGCACCTGCCAGCTTGGAACAAAATATGGCACTCCAAGCTTGATTCCAGAATCTCGAGCAACCAAAATATGACCAATTTCATGAAATCCCAAAATTATAGAAGTTGCTAGGGCTCCAGGGAGACCATCCTTCAAGAGTTCAAGATTATCAAATGCTGAACTGCATGGATACAGATCTAAACATCAGTGATGGAAATTCTATACAACCACAAACCTGATATTAAGGAAAGTAATGACAATCATTTTTCTTCCTCAAATTAATAAAAAACGATAATTAATTGAATACTTCAACAATGAATGTAAGAATACGAGAGAAACCTCATACAGTAAGTTGGACTGCAGGGCAGGTACATTCCGCAGAAGTAATGTGAAGATGGTAACTAAGCCAAATGCAGCAGCAGCAAACCATTCCGGAAGCGCTGCACATACAATCACATTATAGCAAATGTCAAACCAAGAATTTCGCAAAGAAGATCTAAGGTATGCTAACTTTCTCAAGAATCCACCTTCATCCTATTATAATAACATGATCTCAAATACTAAAACTCCGCCTATGTTTTATAGCCGGTCCCAAGCCCGGATAAAGGAGGAGGGTTGTGTTAAGCCTTGACAGCGAATCTCATAAACATGGATCAACGAATATGACGTCGTATGATCCATGTAGCCGACCCCACCTAGTGGGATAAGGCTTTGTTGTTGTTGATCTCAAATACTAAATTCTCATCAACTCAAAATTCATAATTTCATATACCATAACTGAAATTTTGAACTAAATTATAACGTGAATCTATATTCTATGTACTACAAAGACGAGGAAATTTCTTAATATCTGTGATCTCTGGCTGCAAGGTTCTTCTGGGAACAATAACAGCAACAGGTTTATCATCCTGAGGATTGATGAGAAGGAATAGCTTATACTGATCCCCAAATCTATCCTGCAACAAAAATAAGCAGGAAATCAAAATACCTTCTTCAACCCTTTGACTAATTGATGGGAAAGCGACATTTCAATATACCTGCATTCGCTTTGTTAACTTCTCATAACTTTTATTTGCTGTTCCTCGAAGATTCCCCTTAAACAACACCCCTCCCTATAAGGATTGAGTTAATGAAAACTCAGCATTATCATGGCACAAGCACAAAATCGATGTGACACACAAAAATCAACTATTAAATTTTATCTTAATTTATCATCAACTGTAAATGAGCCACAAAATCAACTTGCAGTTTTGTCTCTGTTAATTTTCAGTTAAAAATCTAGCCCATGTGATGATGTGACATAGCCATATGTGTGAAGAATACCATGCAGCACTGCTAAATCAGCAAAAGTAAAAGTGAAACTCGAAAAGTTCTATATAATTTACTGTGAACAATACATAAGACATTTTAGTTATAAGAAAACAAAACAACTATATCACCTCATAGGGTTCCTGACTGGTAACAAAAAATGTGTCAAAACCAAATACATAGTCCTTGAGAACGTCAATAGTTGCCTTCGGAATCTTGATAGTTTCATCGAGTTGTTGCTGCAGATAAGTTCACAGAAGGACTCACTAAGGTGAAATGTTTACTTAGTGCCAAAAATACCCAATTGAGCAAAGTTGGAATTCACCTTCATTCCAGGTAATGGTGATCCACTAGTAACCACTAGCTCTTCATCATCATTCTGTCATAGTTATTAAAATATTAGTACCATAGATTACTGAGACACAGAACCTTGTAAGGGATCTGGACTACCTGCTTGTTATTCTGAGAAACAAGGTTGCCTCCATTCTCTTCGAGCGTTGCTTGAGGATCCAAGTATTCATTGTTACCAGGTTGAATCTTATCCTGGTGCAAATTGGTGTCATCCCAATGCACTAATTTCCTTTTACAAAAAAGTTAAGCTTTATTTTGACATGAAAATCTTTTGAAACCCTTTCTCAAGTGTCTCTGAAAATAACCAGATTTAACAAATTGGCTTGAACTACCAATAGAAATGAACTCTATGACACACAATAAGATAGTGAAAATATAATTATACTAAAAATACAATTATTCTTAAATAGATAATGTTCCATTTCTGCACTAAGGCTCAGTGCTGAAGCAGTTTAGTACACTATCGGTAAACAGTAATACAACAACAACAACAAAGCCTTATCTCATTAGGTGGGGTCGGCTACATGAATCATACGACGCCATTCCGCTCTATTAGTAACCAAACCTTTCGGTATATTATTCACCAATAGATCTTGCTCTATTAGTTCGCCAAGTATCGGTAAACAGTAATACATAAAAAAAAACAGTAATACATAAAAAAAAAACATGAAATCATCACCTCCTTACTGATGGAATCTACACTCTCGTTATTCTGGTCAACTGCAGGTGTGGAAGTTTCTTCTCCGGAACTCACAGTTTCCTAAAAGGAAAAAAGTTCATGAATTATAAGGGAAGAATGAAATGATCGATGTGAAAAGAAAATCCAAGATATATTTACAATAAAAGGTGAACAGAAAAATAGAATCACGATTTTAGCAATAACATGGGCCTTTAATCTTGCTGAGGGGGATTGAAATAATGGAGTATCAAGCTTGGCAATAAGGAATGCTGAAACCAACAGGGAAGTAAAAGGTATGAGCCTTTTCATACAGAATAACTGCGAGGTTTTGTGATGCGACAGATGCTACCTCACACAAACGTGTACAGAGTACAGACACAGCGTGCACGAGAAGGCAATCAATCAGGATGAAGAATTCCACGAGAACAATTTTGAGGAGGAAACCCATAAGAAAGGATGTGATCACCTTCTCGTCATTGCTTCCAGGTTCTGTTCCCGTCATGGCCTGGCAGAAACCAGTCCTTCGCCTCCTTTGTCTGGAAACAGACCGGAAGGTCAGAGCTTTTAAGCGGGAGGTCCTGCCCCCGGCGCTGCTGCGGCACGTCGAGAAAAAGGCCGCGGCGTCCCACCTTCGTATATGGCGAGGGGGGAGCATGGCGAGAAGGGTGAAGCAGTGGACACATGATGAGACCCGTGGCGAGGGCACAGCTGGGAGGAGCCAAGAACAAGAAGAAGTCGCCGGAAAGTTCATGGCGAAATGGGCGGTTTCGATGGAGAGGTTGATGCTCCCTTTGAATCTTAACTCGTCTCCTTAACGTGAGATCCTCTTCTTCTTCGCCGTCGCTTTCCCCGTCGTCGTCGTCTTCGAGTTTTAAGGTGTCGAAGAGCGAAGGGGGAGCATGGCGAGAAGGGTGAAGCAGTGGACGGGAGAGGATGACGATGGTGACGGATATTATTCTTTTTTTGTAGTTCTTTATTATTTTTCCCTTGCCGATTTTTTATGAGTTGTTTTTTATTAGTCTTTAACGATAAATTAGAAATATATATTTATAATGAGGAATATTAAGTTACATATAGTGCATACATATGTGATCATGCATTCTGTCCGTTCGGTCCGCTTCATTTCGCTTCAACGCATGGGAAGAATCCTGCTTGAACCGGTTGGAAACACCCGTGGTTCGCTTTGTTTGTCCGCGGGTTGAGGGCATTGATCACGATTCAGCCGCTCGCTGCGATGGAGCGGTGTTCCGCCTCCGATCGGAACGGACGCAGTTTTCAGCTGCTCGCGATTTTCAGTGGAGCGATGTTCCGCCTTCGATCAATGGTGCACGACGCAGTCTTCGCAGGGCGGAGAAGATTTGATCCTCTTCTCCGCCCCGACAAATAAAAAGTTTGTTGCCTTCAAGCCTAGAGTCGCCTTCAATCGACAGCGCCTGGAATGTTGTCGTTCACCGCTCGCCGCCTCTTGCCTTGAACGCCTGGATGGGATCAACGATGAAGAAGATAGGTCGACGACAATGCTCCACATCATGGAGGGAGGATGATAGGTTCCTAGTCCAATTAGAGCCAAAGTTGATTTCTTCGAGGAGATTAAACCTCCTATAGACCACTTCAAGAGGGGGACAAACCTTCAAGATATTTGTGTTAAGCAATTGTCAAAGAATATTATATTTTCATATATAATTAAAAGAGTTCCAAGATGCTCTATTTATAAGATAAACCCAAACAAATCCTAGTGAAACTAGAAATAAAAGAAAAAAGAGTGCTAATCAAACTAGAAAATAAATAGCTAGTCCTAGTCAAAGAAAAATTAACTATTCCTACTAATATTATAAACTAGGTTCTTATCTCGCCCTCTTTAAAATAGTCTTGTCCTCAAAGCTATGCAAAAACATGCGAGAGAACTTTTCATTTCGATACTTTATCCGACAATATATCATGATAACTTGAATAAAATAAAGATTCATCTTTAGAAAGTAGCTTTGACTATACATAAGTAGCATTGAAACAAGCTTGCATTCATTGAAGAAAGAGAATTTGAAATTGATCAAATTCTTTTCGCATGAATAAAATTGACCTTGAGCCTTTTGAGCATCGCAATCTTCAAATTTTCCTGAGGTTGAGTTAACCGTCGTATGCATGAATAAGTCCTTATTAAGATATGATTCTTCAATGCGTGATGATTGCATGATAATAATGCATTTTGCACTAGATTTTTCAGAAGTTGTTTGCTCATTTGACGGTAGAATTATATATGTCACATCTTTAAAAGATGTTTTAGCATATGAATATGAAGCTTGAACTTCAACTGAATTTGATGGTAGAATCCTTCGTTTCTTGTTAAGATAAAGTTTTAGTAAAGATTTTTGAAGAAAGCTAAAGTGTTAGACTCTTCTTCTTTTGATGAAAATATTATTGCACTTGTACTTTTGAATGATTTGTTCAAGTGTCGACTAACGTTCTTCTTCTCATCTGGCAAAATAAATAGTAGCAACTCTAGTAATGGACCGTCGAGCTTTCACTTCCCGTTGAAGATCGGGGATAAGTCATTCAACAAAAGTTTCCACTCATCGACGTTCGCTTTAATTTTTTAATATGACTTAATAATATTTTAAAACGACCCTGATACTCCTCGACTGTACTCAATTATTGAATATTTGCTAGATCTTCTTCCATATGACGTTCTTTTTTACTTGTTGATCCCTATTTTCATCATTGAAACCTTGTAAAATTCGTTGAAATTATTCTTCGATTCGAGTAAGACGATCGGCTAATGTTAAAATCTCTTAAATCAATAAATCATGTGAAGCCATATATTTTTTCTGCGCATTTGAAATATTAGATTATGAATATAAATTATTAATAAATTATGATAGAAGTCGGTTGATAGTAGTCAGCAACGGTGATGGCGATGTAGTGGTAGCAACGGATGCGATAGATGATAGTGAAAGGCGAAGATAACTAGGTTATTGATCCAATAATAAAACCTGAGATATCACGATTGTCTGATGAAGATCAAACAACTCTGATACCAATTGATAGGTTCCTAGTCCAACTAGGAGCCAAAGTTGATCACTTCGAGGGAATCAAACCTCCAATAGACCACTTCGAGGGGGTCAAGCCTCTAAGATGCTCTAATAAATTATCAAAGAATATTATATTATCATATATGATTAAAAAAATTCTAAGGCGAGAAGAGGAGAGGTCAGCCGCAATCAACAGAGGAGAGGAAGAGTTGGCGGCAGGGGAAGGGTTTTATTTAAACCGAGTTTTATTTAGAACCAACAATGACATGATTTTCAAGTTTTATTCGTTGGATCAAAATTATGATGATTAAATTTCAATCATTATAATTAGAATTATTTTAATCTAATGACTTAGATGACATATATGTGTATATGTCTCTTAATAGATGGGGGATGGGAGGTTGTTATTTTGCCATTGAAAATTTGCTTAATTTTCACTTTACATTTTAACTTTTGTGGTAGTGTTTGAATAAGAGAACTTAAGTTCTTATTACTTCTCGAGAAGATAGAAAAATTTAGATTTGATATTTGGATGAAAGGTCTAATGATGGAAAATTAAAAAAGCGATTAGACGGATAAGTTTTAGTAAGTGTTTATATAAAAAGTAAGAACCAAAGATATATTTTATTATTGTACGATAATTATTTTTATATTATTAATTATATAATATTTTTATAATTAGTAAATTAGATAGAAGAAAAAGAGAAATTTAAGGTAAATTAATTAATAACTTATTTAGAATATCATAATTAATACTTTAATAATATTATGCTAATATTATTAATAATGATTGTAATGTTATACTAGTTAACTTTTATTATGATGTATGATAAGTAAAAAATAAATAAACAAGCATACATCTATATTTTAACATGTCAATACTATTGTAATAGATAATAATGTAAATTATGATTTTATTATAACACTAAGTAAATTGTGATAAATGTATATATTATTAGAGTAAATAATATTATGTAATAACACTAGAGTAATTAATACGCTGCTAAAAGTAAAAAAAATAAGAAGAGAAGACGTCACTAGTTCTGGTCGACGAGTGGAACTTTCATGTTCTTGTAGCGCGTGAGAACTTTTTCATCAAAACTTGGACGAATTAGCAGTGTTGATCAGAACTTGATGTTGTCCTTGGTTGAACTTCTCCAAGTTCTAAGGCACTATTTGGGAACACTAGAAGTTGAAAGTTCTAGTTCTCAAAACTGATATGAAGTGACCCAAAAGTTATATGTTGGCGTCTGGTGAAGTCCTAGTGCGAGGAAGAGAAAGTTTGCTGATTTGATGTGCTGTGAGTTACGAGGTGAGAGTGAAAGTTTGAGAACTTTCAAAGTTCTGGCAGCGGGCAAGAAATTTTTTTCTCAAACAAATGGCATTGATCGAAACTTAAGTTCCGATCGGGCCCACAAAAAAATGACTGTATTTGATAAATTTTTGCCCAAGTTCTTGTACCAAACACAATCTAAGGGAAAATTCTCGTCGAAACACTCCTAATGGCCCTGTTTTGATGGAAGGTAGATGTTCTAAAACATTTTTTTTTAATCACACATTGACCTCATTTTTTATCTTCAACGAGAACATTATGTTGGTAGCCCCTTAGAATTTGAAATTCTTAATTTTTATCATGATTGCATGTGGGGGCCACAAGGTATGAAATTAGCAATGTTTTTAAAATCGGATCGGACGTCGAACCAACGTGCCAACTAGGTTGCGGTTCGACCAATTTAATTGAGTTCAACTATATTGAATTGGATTTTTATTAAAATATTATTTTCTATAATTTCAAAGATATATTATGAATAATACTCTAAAAACCATATATAGAATACTTACAACATATGTATATTTTTAATATTGAACATTAATTTAAATATCTTGTTTTCTAAACCATATTTTCACTAATTTTTAAAGTAAATTTATCCAAAATATATTATAGTTTTTGTATAAATTTAATATAAAAATAAAATGTAGGCTCATTATATTAAAATAATACAAAAAATTATGTTAATTCTTGAACTTCATGTTCTTTATATTCAAAAGATATAAAGTTGAATGATTTAATTTTATTTAAATTTACTATTATAATGTAAATATAGATAATTTGAATACATTATTTAACAAAATGTATCAAGAAAAACTTATGATTGACATTGACATCAATTTTTCTGATTTAACAATATTTTTATTCTTTTATTTTTGTCCCATAAGTATTATTTTTTATTTTTTCTATTAGTAACTTTCCTTTTTTCATATCTTTCTATTAAATTATTTCTCCTTTCTATTTTTTCATTCAATTATTTTCATATTTATTTTTTTCTCTCACTTCCTCTTTTCCTCCTTAAATTTCTCATTTCATTCTTCTCCTTATTTTTCTCAATTTATTTATACACCATCACCTTCATTTTATCCTTTCACGATTAATTAATTTATTTTCCTTTTTTATTTGATTCTATCATTTAAATTCTAATTTTATATTTTCTTTAATGCAAAAATAAAAAGCCAACTGAACCGATTTTCACTTTTCCTTTTCATTTGATTTTATTAGTTAACTTTCTAATTTTGCTTATTTTAATGCAAAAAAATAAAAAAATGGATTGAATCGATTCAATTGGTTGAACCGGTTTTTCCCGGTTCGATTCGGTGCAATCCAATTTCTAATCATTTTTGGTTTTCAAGCAAAATCAAACCGAATTACCGACCGATTCGTGATTGAACCGATCGAACTGGTTGCTCTGATCCGATTTTCAAAACTATGGAAAAAAGGTGTTTGGATAAAAAGATAAGAATAAGACCATTCCTACTCTATTCCTGTACCAAATAGGCCCTATGACTTTGTTTGGATTGTGAATTTGTAGTTCTTGAGAACTAATCGATTTAGTATAAAAATTTAGGTATGATGTTTGAATAAAAAGTGTAACCATGAGAATTTGAAAAGTTGATTTAATAAATAAAATTTAGTAGGTATTTGAATAAAAAATAAGAGTAAGAATATAATTTATTATTTTATAAAGTATAAAATTATAGTAAATAGAAATATTATGTATTTATTTATCTAAAATAATAATTACCAAAATATAAAAATATTATACGTAAATATTAATTTAAAAATTATAAAAAATAAGTTGTGTTGTGATATATAAATATTAATTTTGATTAATTTTTTGTGTTATTAATATTATAATTTACGTAAATAATATAATTTATTATTTTATGAGAAATAAAATTATTGTAAATTAAATATTATGTATTTATTTAAATTATATATAAGCCTAATATTAAAAATAAATATTAATTAATAATATTTTACTATACTGTAATACTAATTTTATATAAAAATATACTAATATATAATATTTAGTAGTTGTTGTTGTAATACTAATTTTATATAAAAATATACTAATATATAATATTTAATATATTATTAAATAAGATTAATAGGAAAAAAAGGTAAGTTCTTGTCAAAGGCAAGAACTTTTTATTTGAACAAAACGTCACTAACAAACATAGCCTATGAGTGTGTTTGGATGAGAATTTTTAAATTTCAATTAGTTGTCGAAAATTAATTAATTATATGGAAAAACTTTAGTAACTGTTTTGTATAAAATTATAGTAAATAAAAATATTATATGTATTTATTTATTTAAAATGTATTGAAATTTTAAGATTCAAATATAATATATTTTTTCCTAAAAATGATTGTAAACTTCCTGATTGTAAACTATATCATATATACACAAACACAACCTATAACATAAAACTTCCTTGGACGGTAGTGTCCTTTCTTCAGTTCCCAAAAAGCTTGCTAATCTTTTTTCATTACTGGTCGGAGGTTTCTTCTGATTCATCTTCAGATTCACTTATCCAACCATAGCACGGAGGCCGCCTCCGTATCACTGGAACTGTAGGCTCAGCTGTTGCGCACCTGGCAATTGGTATGTCTCTCCAGTTGATGCTGCCCCCCTCAAAGTTAGCGTCCCTGTTAACATTGTCTGCATTTTGACTGCAAACTGTTGAACCTCCAGTCTCAAGTTCAACATTTTCTTCCTTCTGAAAGCAGTTGAATTAATGAAAACTATCTCCACAAACAATTTGTGCACACAACAAAGAAAGCAATCACTGACAAAAGAAATCAACATTGCCTAATTGGAAGAGAAAAGGAAACTTCCATATGCCTTTTTTGTTCAGTTAAATTCATATGCCTACACAGAGAACTCTATTGAAACACAATGAGGCTTGAGAAAAGAATCTCTATTGTAGAACATACAGCAATGTAGCCGATGGTGAATGTTAAACTGAAACAATTAACAATGGTTTGGCATATGAAAGATCAAAAAATCTAACAGTGGGAGTAAAAGATAACAAAATGCATTGCCTTAAACGTAATTCAACATTATTGATAGGAAACAAGAAAAAAGCAAAAATAATAAAGCATACATGATTTTTGAAAATGAAGCATAAATAATAACATGGCATGGAATGAATCATGATGAAACATGCCACCTTGAAATAAGCATTTGTGATGTAAGCTGCAGCAACGAATTCCATCACGATTTTTAAAAAATGAAGCATAAATAATAACATGGCATGGAATGAATCATGATGAATCATGCCACCTTGAAATAAGCATTTGTGATGTAAGCTGCAGCAATGAATTCCATCATGTTTAGTAAATTGAGAAAGGAGCAAACATGCATCAATAACCAATTTGAAGTGTGTGCAAAAGAAGACCATTTTTGTACGTCCCTTGTTGTCACACACACTAAGCATTTGCAACATAGGAAAAAGTCCAGATCCCATCATTCTTTTCATAGCTATAATAAATATAAGTTCTCTCAAAATAAATAAATAAATATAAGTTTCCGAGTGTAGCCGACCCCACCTAGTGGGATAAGGCTTTGTTGTTGTTTGTTGTTGTAAGTTTCCGAGTCTAAGACATGAACATGTGTAAAGTAGAAATTTTGGAACTCATTGAGGACACTCACCATGCATGACTGATCAGGATGGCAATGGTCCTGGGAAACTTCCATGTCCACCACATGGGCGCTTTTTTGCTGTAGCAGAACAACATGATTTTTGGAAGGGGCACATGTCATATAGAGAAACATTGTAGTATTGCACATCACATATACTTTTTGCTTAGAATGAGATTTCGAATAGTCTATTGTTTTAGTTTTGGGGGCAACTAAGTTTTTTGTAGTCCTCCTTTACACACTTGAACATTCCCATTTTCGTTTTAATAAAATAGATGGCTGCTACACATTGTAGTCATTCTTTCATCCTTCGAAAAAATAAACAAATAAAAGTTTCTTCAAAGGAGAAAATATTAGTGAAGTTCCAGCCCAGTCAGTTAGCTAACAGAAACCAAAGTACGAATGGCTGGTCTTTACTATGCTCAGACCAAAGTGAGATAGTTTTGCATGACTAACCCATATTCTAAACAACATAGCAATAGTAACATATTACAAGTGTCATTTTTGACATATTTGTTCATCATAGCACAGGAGGAAAGCTACAAGTTGTGAATAAAATCACTAGAATGAACATTTACAGCAGGTCAGCAGCTACACAGGGAATTATGCCAGGTGTCGTGAGAGGAAAGGAAAATTATCCCACAAACATGAATCAATTCTGTTGTACGCTTGTACATGGAGAAACAGCTCATATAAATCCCTTATTGTCCTGCTATGTTTGCAATATCGGAATAAGTCACAAAGAAAAAAAACCAATCAATAAGAAAAATAAAGGAAAAATAAAGGTACCTATAATCCGAACAATTACTACAACAATAAGCTCATCGTATGAAAAGTAAAAAAATGGCAGAAAGTTCAGATTGAACAATAATTAGGCAACAGAAATTTTGAGTATCCTTTGATATGTTTCATCAAACTCAGATCAACTCGAGTACATTTGCATGATTTCATATTCTGATGACACACATGTAAGCATGTAACTGACAGCATGGTACCAATTGTTTGTTGCAACTTGCGACTGGGATCCTTAGGAGCAAGATATACAGAAACAAAAGGGTCCAGTAAGAAAGAAGGTCACTTGGAATGATTCAGTGATATAAAGAGAAAACAATACTCCAGGAAAATAAGTAGAGACAATGTTATTGCAGATGCATAAGATAAGTTACCTTCTAAAGTAACATCTCATACATCCACAAAAAGAGAGGGACCTCATGTCGATCTTATCAAGGCCTCAAATCAAGAGGCAAACACACAAACATATGAAAAAAAAGAAAAAAAAAACTGAAACTTCTAATCAAGAAGAATCACAGGACAATAAGAGGTGTAAAATCTTATTTAAAAGCCCAATGGGCATTAGTGCAGTTCAGGGGATCTGAGTACAATTAACTTATATGGGTGCAATATATCCCAACATTTTGTGTGTCTTCACACAGGATTCATACTGCCACAACTTCGAGTTGAAGATTAAAGCTTTAAGTGAACATTTACATTTGTGCTCGGGTATTCTCATGGAGATTCTCCAGCTGAACTCCGGGGATAAATTTTTAGAAACGGGCCGTCTCGACAATCTGTTATACGATTAAATAGACAGAACTTCGATTTATCCCTTACCACCACCACCACCCCCCCCCCCCCCCCCCCCCCACCCCCCCAAAAAAAAAAAAGAAACATGTTGTGCATCACAATAAAGAATTGACAGGGTCCCTATGCATGCCGGAATGCAAATGGAGGTAAACAAGTTGCGCAGGAAATGTTAATAAAGCAGAAATCACCACCATGAGCGAGAGCAAAATGGAAGAAACCGCAAGTAGACCTTTTGATCCGCCGCTTTTTCTTCTTGATCCTCTAGGATCCTCTCGAGGACCAGTTTGTAGGAATCTTCTTCGATAAACGGCCATCCACCTTCTCCGCCATATGCCTGTCATCACCAGCGGCATAAACCCATAGAAGTTGGCACAAGAAAAAAACAGCAGGCTGGAAGCACAAAAGGAGAATTTTTAGACCTTGAGCATCGCCTTGATGGTCTTCGAAATGGTGCTTTTAGGGAAACCGAAGGGCTCAAGGGCTTTGAACGCCGCGTTCGTCCGCTGAGGCACGCGATCAACGCCCGGCAAAAGTTAGTGCATGACCAAAACAAAATCGGGGAGGCAAACAATATACCTTGCACGGTTTTCTCCGGGAAGGCGCCATTGCGAAGTGGAGAGAGAGCAACGACGATCGAATGCACCGCCCCCGTAGTAGCTGGCGACGGAAGTAAATTTTAACCTGCTTTTTCCTCTTGCTGCAACTTCTGTTTCCAAAAACCTCTCAGCTATCAGTCTGAAGCCACCAACTCATGTTGCCATATTTACTACTAAAAACAAATAGCCATTTATGAGCTAATGGGCCAAATTTGGGTGTACTTGTAAAATGGTTTACCACACGACGGGACACTGATTTTGGGCTGAAGGATAATTAATTAAAACGGCCCATTTTTAAAACATGTACGTAACTGAGCAAAAGTGTTGATAAGTAAAGTCACGGCCCAAAGAGTTTAGGGTTTTTGGCTGGTTACAAAGTCTCTATTCTTTCGCCGCCTCGACGCCGCCCTCGCCTTTGCTTTCTCGCCTCCCCCCTTGAGATCTCTCTTCCACTCCTTCCACAGCCCACGAGTCGCATCAGCGAAGATGACGGTGAAGCTTTCCAAGGCGGAGAAGAAGGTCGTGTACGACAAGAAGCTGTGTTCGCTTCTCGACGAGTACAGCAAGGTACTCGTGGCCGCCGCCGACAACGTCGGCTCCAACCAGCTCCAGAACATACGCAAGGGTCTCCGCGGCGATTCCATCGTCCTCATGGGTAAGAACACCCTGATCCGCCGCTGCATCAAGCTCCACGCCGAGAAGACCGGCAACAAGAACTACCTCAACCTCCTCCCCCTTCTCATCGTACGTCTCCGCTTGCCTTTTCCATTCGTAGCAATCTCTTGCTCCCTATTTTACTCTGAATACCATCTGGTTGGTGCAGGGGAACGTTGGCCTCATTTTCACAAAGGGTGATCTTAAGGAGGTCAGCGAGGAGGTCGCCAAGTACAAGGTATTCATACATATCTTTCTATGTTAATCATGTTGACTATTCTTGTTGAGTGCGAAGCGTGTTTTGGGTTGTGATTAGCATAAGAGTTCTAAAAAAAACTATTAGCATCAGAGCTTTAAAAAACATACTTTTTTTGCATTCTATGTTAACGTTTTTAGTAACATTCGGATCTTATTTCGTTGAACACTTCTTTATAATATGATATGTCGTTGGCGATCATTAGTACCACTAGAAAGATCAAGTTATTATTGGAGTCACAAGTTCAATGATTGTTGCGTGAATCTCACAGCAATTTATTGAAATGATAAAATGTGCTAGAATTTCTACAAAAGGATTCACTTGTTGTAGTTTGGCAGTGAGATCACGTATATGCATAAATATGTATTTTGGCCTACACTCGTTTCTAATGATTGTTTCTAGGAAAGAACAAATAGTTACATGACAAGATGAAGGGCATTATAGTTAAAATATCAAGAGAATCCTAGCAAATGTATGTAAAAGCATCTGATCATGTTATACTTGCATTTGTGCACTTGTTTTAGTACTCCTTTTGTATCTATATAATTTGTAGATTGTAAAAACGTACAGTTTTGTAGCATTATTGTATTGCAATTTTCTCTTGTGATATGGATCTTTTTACAACTTGAACGAGTTTTTCTTTGATGATTTAAATTTGCTTTTCAAGGAACTTAGTTACTTGTTAGCTTTTCTCTCTCGTCTTTTCCAAGTTTGCTGTCCTGCTGGCCATTTTGTCTCAACACAATGTGATTATATTTGAGGGAAGAGAGGGGTCACGTAGGCAATGTGTTAATCATGGCGAGATATTAGCGGGAGAGAAGTTTTGCTTTTCCTGAAGTATTTCTATTGTATACCCCCTTATTAATAATGATGTATGATTGCAAGTTGAGGCAATATAGGTTAGGGTGTTGGTATACTTGATAAATCGATATTATAGACAGAGATGATGTTTCTTTTTGTCATCTAGGTTGGTGCTCCTGCTCGTGTTGGTCTTGTCGCCCCCATTGATGTTGTTGTTCCTCCTGGAAACACTGGGTTGGATCCTTCGCAAACTTCTTTCTTCCAGGTTTGTTCCATTATAACTCTTGTTTTTGGAACATGTGTTAACAACAATTGTCTACTGTTATAATAGTTTTTTCTTGCTTTCAGGTCCTCAATATCCCAACAAAAATTAACAAGGGTACTGTTGAAATCATTACCCCTGTTGAACTGATCAAGAAAGGTGACAAGGTTGGTTCTTCTGAGGCTGCTTTGCTAGCAAAGCTAGGGATTAGGCCTTTCTCATATGGTCTTGTCATTCTATCCGTTTATGAAAATGGGTCCGTCTTCAGTCCTGAGGTTCTGGACCTCACAGAAGATGATCTTGTTGAAAAGTTTGCGGCTGGTGTATCCATGGTGACTTCTCTCGCCTTGGCTATTTCTTACCCGACTCTCGCAGCAGCCCCCCATATGTTCGTTAATGCATACAAGAATGTGCTGGCTGTTGCCGTTGCCACTGAATACTCTTTCCCACAGGCTGAAAAGGTGAAGGAGTACCTGAAGGTATGAACATTAGAGATTTATTAAACTTTCTGGTTTTTGCCCATTTCTTACTCCATTACTCCCACACTATGATTGATTCAGGATCCAAGCAAGTTTGCTGTTGCAGCTGCTCCTGTTGCAGCTGCAGAAACCGCTGGAGGTGCCCCTGCCGCAGCCAAGGAAGAGGAGAAAAAGGAAGAACCTGCAGAGGAGTCTGATGATGATATGGGCTTCAGCTTATTCGATTAACTTACTCTTTAGTTTGGAGTTTTTTTTTCGGAGCGTTTAATTTTGTGGTTAGGTTTTCTTCAGTTTTTAAATTTTGGATTACAGTGGAACAATAATATATAATTTGTTTTTGCCGTATTGTTTTTGTTACAGTCCATCCCGAATGTCCAAGTACTTCTCCAAACTTGACTTTTTTCTAATTATCGTAAAAGATCATCAAAATTGACAACAAATCCTCAAATGAACAGAACAGTGCTATATGAATTTGTAATCCCTTTATTCAAATAATGTTACCGTCTAAACTAAACGATACTTCATCGAATTCATAAGCTTTACATGTATACGTGTGACTCATTACCCAATAGTTCGGCATGCGAGCCGAGCCTACCGCTGGCTCCCGTTGTATGGTAGAGGACTTGAAGAGACAACACTCAAAAGCAGTGTTCTCTCAAGCTGTTGGTCTCTGGTAGACCGGACGTCTCATAATAAACGGAGTCATGCCCTGGCTACGCTGCAACCTGATCCATCCATCCCTTTTCATGTTAGGTTGCTGTAGGTATCAACACTTGGACGCGTTGGCTTGTGACTCCTTCAGTGTTTCGTGTGTGTGTGTGTGTGTTTTATTCCCTGTGCTATCTCTCGGTTGAATCGAGGGGATAGCAGGTATCAACGCCGCCGGTGCTCCAGAGGAAGTGAGCGTAGTTAGCGGTGTGGACGCTGTTGCCGGGTTCAGCGGCGATGGCCTCCAAGTAGGCGTCCTCAGCCGCCGCCATGTCCTGCTTCCCCCGCCACAGGAAGCTCGCGTACCGGCTCAGCGCCTCCGGGTCCACCGGCCGGGCCCCCACTGCCTTCTTGAAGTAGTACTCCGCCCTGCCTCATGCATGCAGCAAATTCATTAAGAAACATCCACAATATAAGGTCAATTGTAATCAACTACGTTAATTAACAATTAATATCGCAGCTTTTATAAACATCGGACATGGTGCGGACTTTATATAGATAGGTTCTATCAGACATGAAGTAAGTCACCAAATCTATGGTAGAATACGACATTAGAATCGAATCCAATCAAATCCAATACCTGCCGTGGTCACGGAGGACGAGGTAGAGGAACTGCGCGAAATTGGCGAGTAGCAGGCCGTTGTCGGGATCCTGGGACAGAGCCTGCTGATACATGAGCTCCGTCCGCTGGTAGCACTCCGCGTAATCCTCCGGCTCCAACACCACGTGCACCGGCGAAACCAGTCGCCGTCGCGTCTCGGGATCCATGAGCGCTTTGTTCGTCATGCACGCCTTCATCATGCACGCCTCCTCCAACAGCTCCTTCCACAGCCTCTCCTCCTCCTCCTCCGTCGCCGCCTCTCTCGCCGGAGACGGATTAATGCCATCTGGAAGGACCGTTCGGTATGATGAAAAGAACTCGTCCGACCGGCCGTCGTCGGTGGCCCCTGCCACCGGCCTCGCCTTATTGCCGCCGCTCCCTCCGACGGAAGCCGTTTTGCCGATCGAGAACTTTTTGACGGCGGAATGATTGATTCGCGGGTCGACCTGGTGGTGGCTCTGTGGCTGACTAATTTCGGCAGCAGCCGCCAATTGGGACAGAGGAGCGGCCGCCGGGGCAGCTATCGCGGCGTCGAGGCCCGTGGAGTAGACGGTGAAGTTTGCGAGGAGGAGCATGACGGACATCATGAGGATGGGCGTGCAGGAGAAGACCTGCTGGAAGAGCCAAACGAAGGAGGAATTCATCTCCTGGTGGACCCTGTCCAAGATCCCCTGGAGGTCCTCGTAGAAGAGGACTCGACGCAGATGTAGGGCGTAGCTCTGAAGCTCCCGGACGATGAACACCATGGACGAGAACGCCTTCTTCACGGAGCAGCAGGCCGACTCCCCAGCCTCTGCGATCCC
The DNA here is from genome assembly GCA_030549335.1 of Pontederia crassipes. Classification (NCBI taxonomy): domain Eukaryota; kingdom Viridiplantae; phylum Streptophyta; class Magnoliopsida; order Commelinales; family Pontederiaceae; genus Pontederia; species Pontederia crassipes. The sequence goes on from CM060193.1 coordinate 1,852,629, forward strand.
GGCGACCGCCCATAGTTTCTTTTTCTTCTCCTTGATGATGCGGAGGGACAGCGGCAGGTCGACGCGTTTGGCGTTCTGCTCCACAATCGCCGGCACGACCTCGTTGGGCCACTCCGACGGCTCTGGCCGAACGGGCGCCCACGGGGGATCGAACAGAGGCTTGTGCTTATTCGCCGGCGGCTGTACATGCGGGACTGGAGCAGATGAGGAAAAGAGCATGGGGGAAGAGTCGACGGCTGCAGCTGTTGTGACCTCAAGGGCCGTGTCTCTTCCTTCTGCCCGTTGCCGTCGTTGCTCTCCTTGGAGTTTGAGGGCCAAATCCAGGATCCTCTGCGCGAATGCCTCGTCGTCCTCGTCATCGTCGGTGAAGCTCCCGAAACCGTCGTCGGATGCCCTCCGGCGAGTTGCCCTCCGCCCTCCCCTCTTCCTCTCGAACGACCGAGTCCCCTGCAACGCGGCCGAGCAGGCTCCCACAAGGAAGGGAGAGGCGAGCGCGCGGCCGCCGGGGTGGATTGCTGCTGTGAGTAATCTCCTGGAGGAGAACGCGGATGCAAAGCTGTGGACAGCGGCCACGGCAGCGGCTTGTGAGTAGGAGGAACAGCTGCTGCTGCTGCTGGGCGAAGAAGGAAGCTGAGACCAGTGCCCTCCGGCGACCTGAACAGCCATTTCCACGTCCAGCTTCCGATTCCAGAGTTCAGGTGCCTAAACTTTAGAGCAAGAAAGCAGCGGAAAGCATCATAATTGTCGCAAAGCTTCTCTTCTCTTCATATGTCTCAAAAAAAGAACCTCTGAACTGCTTCATTTTCCTCCACTTAAACTCTTTCGACCCGCAGATTCAACGCGAACTGAAAGCTTAAAAAACTACGGATCAAAAAGTGAAGAGCGAGAGAGCAGGAAGAACAACCAATGGGATTGCTCCTCCTCCCTCTCGTCGCTCCCGTTTTATATGAGAAATCGAAGGGGAGAGAGAGAGACTTGTTCAGCTGTTGCCACCTCGGGACGATATCTTAACGCATTGGCCGTTACGGACACCACACACGTCCTCATTAGTCGAAAAAAAAGCTCGAAATGTCGTGTATTGATAACTACTGCGTCAAAAATATCGACGACTGGGTTAATTAATAACAAAAGGGCCTTTGCTGCTATGCACCGAATCCCCAAAAAAGGAAGAAAAAAAAAACAGAAAATAATATAAAAGTGGTATTTTATTGGTTAATAATTACACGTAGAATTAATTCGCCGTAACTGTTCTTGACCCTTTCTACGCAGGTGAAAACTTTCAACCGTTTCAATCTGTCAAAGACAAAATAGAGAAACCAAAGTAAAGTAGTTTTTTTTTCTAAAAAAAAATATTGTCATTTTTAAAATTATGAATATTATTTCCGTTTAAAATTACTTTTTTAAAACTTTTAAATTTTGACTTAGCAATATAAAAAATATTATTTAACATAAAGATAAAATTATTTTGAAATATGTGATACTAAGAATTTATAGGAAGAGGATTCTCATATAATTTCGGATGAGTTAGAGTTACTATTTGCATGTTTACATTTGCACAGTCCACAATCATAATTATTGAACATTACAATCATGGGGCACCTTTTTTTTAAAAAAATATATATTAAAAATGAATCACTAGTTTCTTTTTTCGACATTTTTTAAAAATGAATCACTAATGTATATTAAAACAATTAAAAAAATGAATCACTAATTTTCATTGCAAAATGTTACTGGCAATCGAAAAAAAAAACAATTAAAAAAAACTGTATGTGAGTGAAGTTTGTCAAATGGCAATTACCACTGATCCAAAGGGGAAGTTTTATCTTTGGTTCATCATTATTTCATGCTTTCGTTCGTCTTAATTAGCAAGTTTTAGATATTTCTCACTGTCCACCATACTTTTGTTCTTGCGAATGTTCCATTTTGTAAACTTCTGCACGTCTCCATCCAAGCAACTAAGCCGTTAAATGAAAAGTTAAAGGATCAAAATTCAAATGAGCTCTTTAGCTATTCAGTAACGTTTTAAATTCGAGTCTTTATAAATTTAATTTTTTTTATAAATGTGAGGTATGTGACGGGAACGTTCTAATCGAATTATTTAAGCTCGATCGTGCACGATCTCCGATTTATAAATAATGCGCTTTTTAAATACTTCTTAAAAATATTATATTTGATTTGTACCAATCACTCACATCACATTCGCCACGTCAACAGTTTGCACTTTTGGCCCCGAAATGCAATGTGATGATTGACGACTGATGATCAGATTGACCCTCGAGGATAAGGAGGGTTTCCTTTTTCTCTCCTTTTTTTGTGATGGAGGATAGAAAGATTACATAAAAATAGATGTAGATATTAGAGAAGAAAATAGTAGGCAGAATGGGATCGATCGTCTTCTCTGAAAGAGTCGTGCTACTTCAATGCACTCGTGTTCCTCTTTAGTAGCAGAATTCTGGTTTTGCTTCAAGTCATCCGTTTGCTGCAGAAATCCTTTCAGATGATTGGATTGATTTTAATTCTTGCCAGGTCCCTGTGCAGATACCAGAGAAGTGACTAGTGCTTCATTTTGTACATTGCAGGAGCAAGCTGCTCACATCTGATTTCAATCAAGTCTGAATATATAGAAGCTCTGAGCAGTAGTTATGGGTGAACTTAGAAGCCAAGGTTCAGATAAGTTGCAGCGGCTGGCTGGCTATTGTTCTTCCCCTATGGGTTCATCCCTCTCCACCTTTCTGATGCTGCACTCCATCACCATTTTTCCTGACCATCCAATTTAGTCTTATCCTGCACCTTCCATGTGGAGATCAGGATCAGAACATACATAGAATATATATATGCATACAATAAACTCAAATGACACTGCCAGATAATTATCACGAATTTAGGTGAATATATAAAATAATAAAAAGATGTACTCAAACGAGTTGTCAGTTCAGTTGATATTGTCGGCTCAATCCATTTAATTCAATAAACTTTAACTCGACTTCTAATACTGAAAAAAAAAGGATCCAACTACATATATCCACATACTATGAATTCCATCTTTTAAATCTACCAGAAAAAAAAAACAACAATAACGACAAGAGCTATGGATGGGAATAGGAATCTGATTGCGTTAATGGATAGGACATGAGGAAATATCTAAGTGGGGAGTGGCGACAGTGATGTCAAAAGCACCTTTTTTTTGCACTCATGATTCACGGAAGGCACGTCTAAAACAAAGTGTTTGGAGCAGTGTTTGAAGTGGGGATAAAATTTAACATTATTTCTTCAAATCACTCCTAAGCCAATGGGGGAGTGTCTTCGCTCGTCACCGGCGAGATCCTCTCTGGCCGTATTCGAGCGATGTCCCTTTCTCTTTTCGCCGGTGAGATCGCTCTCCGACAACGAGAAAAAACTGTCCGCAATCGACCCTCCCCTTTCTGCACTACATCGCCGCGGCCTTGCCTGACCTCCATCACGATCTCCTCCTCTTCTATGCCGGCACCCTTGCTCTCGTCACCCTCTGCGATCGTCGGCGACGGCCCGTAGAGGGGGCGACGAAGGGGTGGGGGGTTGCCGGCAACCCCCTTTGTTCATCGCTTGCTATCTCGACGCCCTCCATCCCCCTTCACTCATCGCCCATGATTTTGTCGCCGGCGAGATCGCTCTCTGGCCGTCCGGCCGTATCCGATCTCGAAGGTCTCACATGCAGCAGGGATGAACGCCTCTGCCCAAGAAGAAGATGTTTGCGTCGATCTCTACCGCCCTTTCGATCTCGTCGAGGACCTTCCGCCAGCTCCATTCTGACCTCTTCGACAACCCCTGTAGAACGCTTCGCCTACCCTCTGTCACGACCTCCTCCTCTCCTACGTCCGCAACCTCGCTATCGTCACCCCGCCTCTGACGATCTCGGGCCCTCCCGCAATCTCATCTCCGGCGATTTCACGCCCTCCCGCGATCTCGCGGGGTCTCCCCCATCGACTATGGATGTCTTCTTCTCGTCGCCGGAGAGCGTCCGTCGGAAATAACCGAGGAAGTCGAGGTGCCCCACATCGCAAGTCGTCCCGCGCTGGAGGAGGTGCCTCCCCCTCCCCCACGTCGTCGGTCGTCGTTTGTGAGGCCCGCGCCGACGGCGGTGTCCCCCTCCCCTACCCCTTTTCCTCGTCGTCATGATCTTTTTTTTTATTTGATGTGTTATCGGATGGTAACTTAAGACTTTTCACGCTGAAGTTAACATAAAAATTGATGAAACTGGACGAAAGGATTAAATTGAAAAAATTATGATAGTTTAGGAATTCAAAAGACTAAGTTCGTAGTTTATAATTAGATCTGAAAAATTATGATAGTTTAGGGGTGATTTGAAGAAATAATCTTAAAATTTAAGATAGTTGGTAAATACATTTTTAAAAAAAAATAAAAGATAGAGGATAAAATTCTATACCTTTTCGAAAAATAAAGAATTTAGAAGTTAGATAACATAAGTGTATAAGAAACTCCGGCTAATTTATAGAGTATATGTATTTGATATTTTATTGTTACTGTACTCATTCTTCTTAGTAAAAGAAAGCTTTAATTAATTTCTAAATATAGTTTTACTTTAATATTTCACATTTTTAATTTTTACTTATTAACATAAATAATATTTTAGTTTAAAATAATCAGCATTAATTTATAATAAGACGGTATTTTAGAACATATTACAAAATAAAATATCATAAATAAAATATTATGAATATCATTGCACGTAGGAATGAATATAAATTATATCTTTATATTCAGTTTTATCATTGTTCAACCGTTATATTTAATTCATCAAACAATTTGCATTAAATTTTATAAACAAATCATTATCTAATATTCACTAATGATAAATCACTACTCTCTAATTATACTATTATCATGGAGTCGTCAAGAAATGAAGATACTAACTTTATCAATGAGAGCCAAAAATTTAAGTTTCTTTGTTCTCACTTTTTTGGCTGTTTTTTTTTATAGGGTGCGTCGAGTGCACTCATTAATAGAACTTACTTTAATTTGGTGGTGGTTGGATTTAGAATATAAGGATTAATAATAATTTATTCAAGAGAATAAAGTCAAAAATCAACGTTTAATATGACGATGATCGAGTTACTAAATCCAGTTAACTTTTGAAAAACTGTGTTGACCTAGATTAAGTATTCTTTCAATCTATATGAATAAGTATTATTTCAATATTATAAAAAAAACAATTTCTTTTGTTCATTCTGTTGCAGTACTTTGCAACGTCTTGTTTGTTGTTGTTTTTTTTATATTCATAGTTTGACTTCGACTTAATTCTACATTGTTTCACCTTAACAGATCATTTATTATGTTATATTACATTATTTGTAAAATGCATTACATATTTCTACTGTTTACTTTATAATAATAGTGATCAAATTTTCCTTATTTCACACCAAGGGCATTTATTTCATCAAATTATGTAATTATACATAATACATTTTCTCATATTGAAAAATAGTTCTTCCTTGCAAAATATTTTTTACAATTAATAATGTTCCTGAATATGTAATAAAAACTAAATAAAATTTGATTAAATGCAACATCACACATTAAAAACTGATTGTTGATTCTGCAAACCCTACATTAAAATTTTTGTTTAAAATTCATTAAGTAATAAAAAGTAAAAACAACTCTTGTGTAATTGATATTTTTACATTTTATTTAAATATGACATCACATCTTGAAACTTCCCATTGTCATCGAAATTTTCAAACTCATGAATATAAATTTCTAACCAAAATTTCACCTTTATATCAAAACAGAATCACAGAACCCACCAAAGGTAAGTAAGGTCTCAAATTCTATTCATCGTCAATATAGAAAATTTCTCTTTAGCACATCATCTACCAAATTAGTTAAATTCTATAGACGATGGATTTTCAATCTTTGAACAATGTATTTTTTAGCGTCAAACGAGTTGAGACATTGGTATCACTTTCAAATATTGGAACTAGTTAAAAAAGAGTTCCACATTTATTTCATTACATCCATTTTAAAAATAAATTAGAGCAAAAAGAAAAAAGAAACAAAAACTGCATGGTGTATTAAAACAAGCGACCAATGGTGATTATAAAAGAAGTTATTGCAGGATAACAATTTACCGTAGTGCACGCCTTGTTGTTTTCCTACTTTATTATCAAGCATTCCTTCTCCCGGCCCTACTTCTATCATCTTGTGCATTTATTTCTATTTAAGGGTAATATTATCGTTCCACTAAAAAATAATATCGTCACTTTCTACTAAACTTTTTTAGCCCTATCCAATAAAATAAAGTGATAACAATATTTGAAGTGACAATAATCATTACAAGAAAAATGGTGTTTTCCGACGGTTTCGTCCATCGGAAAATCGAAAGAAATCGTCGGAAACGAAAGTTTCCAACGGATTTATCGATGGATCGGTTCCATCGAAAAAGAGGGCGTCACAAAATGATTTCCGTAGGTTCGAAAAAAATCGTCGAAAGTTTCGATAGTTGTAATCATCTTAAAACTTCGGCGGTCGCAAACCATCGAAAATTTTCGGCGAGCGCAACTGTCTTCCAACGGTGGCAACCGTCGAAAAGGCCGGCCGCCAGGTGGCCGATCCGGTCCAAACCGTGGAAACTTCCGACGGTCTGAACTGTCAATAATTATAATAATAAAATACTACTTATATTATATATTATATAATATTTAATTATTTTAAAATTATCGACGATCCGAACTATCGGTAGTTATAATAATAATAACTAATTATATTATATATTATATGATGTTATACATTATGTAATATTAAATTATTTTCCACTTATCAACGAGTTTGACAGTCGAAGTTTCGACGAATACTTATCCGTCGGAAATTTCGACGTTCATGATCGTCAAAAAATAAAATAATAATATAATATATTTCATAATTTATTATTTTATTTCCGACGATGAATTCCTATCCGTCGCAAAATTCTTCGCAAATTGCAAAGGATTTTTATCCGTCGGAAAGTGTCCATCGAAAAATTCTAATTTTCTTGTAGTGAATGTTAAATCCTTTTTAACTTTGCATTTTATGAATTTAAGATTACCATGGATCCGTATATCAACGACACAATCCTTAATCTCTTTGCATTTATTGCATGCTTCCATTGATAAGAAAAATATATGCGAAGATCATTTATATTTTATCATTCATAATGCTTTTTAGTGAAAAAAAAAACACATGTATTCTTTTTCTATATTATCGACGTGTACAATACATAAATTGTAAATAATTATATTTAAATATTGTGATATCGGACTAGGGGAAAAGATGGTGGACTTATCCATTAACAATACTCGCGTATCAATTATCAAAGTATCATACCATAAGTCAATACGACTTTGAAATCATCTTCCATAAGTCAATACGGATGTTCAACGATCGGGTCTGTTTCCAATCTAAATTCAAATCCGACACAATTAGATTAATTTGATCGGATATTAGAGCAGGTCGATTCATCAATTACTCGATTGCATTTCTTTTATTTCGCAATATTAATATTAATCTTATTTTTTGAAAATAAGAATATAATTTATTTCCAACATCTTGTCACCAATATAAATTATTTACTTTTAACACATTTCAATTTGAAAGTAAGATTAAAATTTGGATTAAATCGAGCGGACTCAATTTGTGTTGATTTGCTCATTAAAAAATTGATAATAATGTGAAGATCCCAAAGAATAACTAAGCTTGGAATGATTTTGTTAAGAATATATCAACTAAGAAATTTCAATACTCTGATAATAAATTATCATTATAAAATTCATTCAAGATATAATTATTAGTATAAAATTTAAAACTGTGTCAAAAAAATAGTTGGTCTGAAATATTACCGTCAACTAACCAAATAAATACTATAAATGGGCCCTCTCCACAAATAACTCAAAATGGATTTTTGTGTCATCAGCAGCATCAAAGCGCTGCAAGCCCGAAACATTTGGGCCAAGTTTTTTGAGTTGATGGAAAAAGACCTACTTTGTGATTGAGATGTCTCGACATTGTATCATTTTCTTATTTTATTCCGTGGGATATTATTAATTTTGATTGGCTCGATTTAAATTATAAATTAAAATTCTTGAAAAACCTACACAAGATCTGAATACTTTTTTTTTTTTTACTTTCACGTCTGTATAAGCATAAGTACGTCATTTAGAAAAATACTGATTAGGATCATGGTCCACTACAAAATTATAGTAATTTTAATGATGTCTAGATTTTTAGATTATAGCAATGGATCTAGTTGGACAATGGATTGATTAGTTTCAATTCATAGCAATGATTTAGAACATTTAGCCTTGGGCGGTAAAGGATGATATTATTTTCGGTAACAACCTACCGACCTGACTAATCCGGTATCGGAGTGGAAGCGAAAAAGATTTAAAGCCTCTGACTAACACGGCAGTTCTAATAATAGATCCCGGAGCTACTAAGAACGTAACCTGTTGCCACTGCGACAATCGTCGTTGATCGCTAAAGGATGATTTTTAAGATGCAATTATGTCATCATATTGAGTACTCAGATCGAAATACATCAATACATTATTTTATAAAATGGCAACGAGTAAGTTTATATTTATGAAACTACCAGGGCCTTCAATTGCTCCATTAAAGGCTATATAAATATATGATTAATCCATCAGGAGGATCGGTTGAAATATGCGGCAGCAGGGGTGGAAACGCTCTATCGCTAGTTGCTGCTAAAAATAAATCTTCCAAAGAACCTTTCATGGAAATTTTGGCCACTGATAAAAATTAATTTCCCATGTTTTTGCGTCCAAAGAACCTTGAAAGTTGGACGATCGATCGAGATTGACGGTAGCCTTCGATGCAACGTGTCAAGCGTTGGCACCTTAAGCTTGGTTCCATCGAAGGATGAGGCCTCACCCACAGCTACGACCAACAACTCGTAAAGATTTTCTCATCCTACAAATACAAATATAGAAAACTAAAATATTTTTCGAATCTATTTTTTTTTTTATCATGGTGAATAGTACATTTATAATATTCTATTTTCTTCCTCCTAAAAAAAAAAAAAAACAAAATTCTATTCGTGTATTAGATATATGGACATCCTTTTTTTATTATAAGAAATTATAAACAGAAATCATGAAGAGAAAAAAGAAACACCAAGGCAAAAATAAAGTAACAAATAATAATAATATGGGAAATAAAGTGGGGGGTTTTCTCCATGGCCATCTATGATATCTCATTGACTCCACACAGCCCCATCTTGAGATAAGACGCCTGTGGATCACTCACGCCCAATGAGAAATTTTAGAATCCACTCGTATTTATTTATCAGCACTAACGACGTCGCGACCGTCCGATGCTTATCAGGACCCCATGCAGATGCTGATCCAACGGCTAAGGATCCACCACCGGACCAATGCAACAGTTGGCACGTTATATTTATGTTCTCAGCAACCAGAGAAGAAAAGAGAGAAACTTTGATAAGGAAGGTGCAGGGGGGAGGGAGAGAGGAAGGGGCCTGAGTAAAGAACAGAGATGGCTTCCCTGGGCATGGCATTCGGAGCAGCAGCGGCTGTCACCAGCGGCAGCCGCAGGAGGACCTTCGCCACCAACGCCACATCGGCCGCGAAAGGTGCGGGGAGCGCCGGAGAAGAGAAAGGGCTGCTGGACTTTATTCTTGGGGCGCTGCAGAAGGACGACCAGCTCCTGGAAACAGACCCCATACTGAAGAAGGTGGAAGAGAAGAATGGCGGCAGGAAATCCACGTCCTCGGTGGCCGTCCCCGCCAAGAAGAAAGGCGGCGGCTTCGGAGGCCTCTTCGCTAAGAATTGAGGAAGGACAACTCCACAAAACAGAACACAAAGTAATATATCATGCATGATTCTACTGTGCCCTCCAATCCATCCTCAAGAAAAAATTCTCATCCTTTACCCTTTTGCTATTGTAATTGGCGGATGAGAACTCTACTCATATCTTTCTTGTAATCTTCGTTTACAAACCTAATATTTTGCTTTTTTTTTATTATTTCGGCTTCTGCATGCCCATTTAGCTTCTTATTGTGCTCACACTGCAACTTCTTGTTTGCCCTGTTCTTCCTAATACAAGTTATATTATAATGGCAACATTGAAATAATCATGATGCAAAAAGCTAGACATAACCAAAATTTTGACTAACAAAAGATGACCGTGCATTTTGGTATGCTATAGAGCTCTCGGCTTGAAATGATATGAGATCTAGAGTGATTGTTGAAAATGCCCAAAAGATTGTTTCAGTTACTCAAAATTCTAAGTATTAGGAAATCGTGCATCTGCACTTGTTCTTTATCTTGCTGATATATTGCTTAATGACCTAAAAACCATTCTAATCGGAACACAACTGCTATGCCATAAGAGTGTAATTCAGTACTTGTTTAATTTGCCACATAGAAAGTTAACCTAGTAACGCGACCTAGGAGACGAATATAATTAAATTGCAGTTCTGACCTTGTTATATTCGAAACAGTGCCAAAACCCTGTTTCCCTTGTGAAATCTTTGCTTCTGAAGACTTGCTAGTTCCTGCAACACTTCGTTTTCTAAACCTGCTCATTAAAACAAGTAGAACTTGGTAGAATAGGCAATTTTTGAACCAAAAAGAGCATACTAGTGAGCCATTGTCTTTCAAGTAAATGTGTATAAAATATACTTGTTAACATATCAAATATTTGTGTTTGGAGAAGAAGAGTTGTGTGTAGGTTTACTTCTTACCGACATTATCTTATATTAGATTATACTTCATTACCTATCAAGGTATTTGGTGACCTGTGACTGGCCTGAAGGGCACATCTCCTGGTATTTTGTTTTCTTAATTATCGGTCTTTAAGATGGTTTCTAAACCTGAGTTTATAGTATATCAGCCTTGGGTCAAATTCCAACTTGGATTTGCCACCCTCAAGAGATTGTGTCGTAAGGGGATGCTTGTAGCAGGTTTCACTTGGGCACTTAATGTCGCCACACCAGGGCTCCAAATGTTACTTTCACTAGTCATATTGGCATTTTTTATTAGTGCTCTCCCACAGAATTCACCGTTCATATGCAAACTATATATCTTTTCATCAGGATGATACCAACTAAAATGAATAAAAGATGATACTCAAATGTATTTAGTTTCCATATTGGAATGTGCAGTGCAATAACGCAGTTTCAGAAAACCTTTTGAAAGGAAGAGGCGACATAATCAGTTAACCATTCTAACCATGAATACCCACCAATCTGGTATGACAAATAATTCTAATGGCATCTTCAGTACGATATATTCTCTACTTTATGAAATAGGACAATCTCAAACACTAGGGGCCATTTGGTTCGTGAATTAAGTGAGGAATAGTGTAACGCCCGGCGGTTTAAAAAAAAAAAAAAAGCCCTTCCTCTTCCTCTTCTCCACTTCCTCTTCTCCACCTTCTCCCCTCCTTCCCTCTTTAATAGACATGCTCAAACTATAAAACCCCCACTCCCCATCCCCTCTCACGTTTTCTCCTCTTCTCTCTCTCACACTCTCTGTTTCTCTTCTCCGACGATGCGTCGAGCAGCAGCAGAGGACGACACTCCGGCAACCATTTTCAACGCAGATGACGGCGAGCAGCGGCCAGCAATCTGAGCACGAACCACCGCGCGGATGAACCATCAAATCGTAGGCTAAGAGGTGTGATTTCGGGATCTATTTCTTAGGTTATGTCTCTGGACGAATCATGCATAGTTATGACCGAATCAGTAGTAGAAATCATGACTTGAAATAGGAGAGATAGTTGATAACTCAAAAATGCCTGATCTTTCATTTCTGTGAATTATTCGAAACTAGTTACGTAGATGTCGAACTTACCTAGATCAATTGCATGTGTAGACTTGCTTCCTTATAATTTAGATTATCATATAATACTTTAGTTATGCCTCACCAACCCATAAAATTGATGCATGATTACTTTGATTATTGAAGGGAACGAAATGATCAAAAACCGTAAACTTGCGCAGTTTTCTACGAATAAAGAACCCGGCCCGGATCAAACCACCCCGGACCGAATTTTCCCCCAACTCGGCCCGGATCCGTCATGAACGACCGATCGGAGCTCGGATCGCACCAGAGACCTAGCCCCGGCTCTGCCTGACCTGACCCGGGTACCAATCGGAGAAGACGATCGGGCAGATCGACTTTTCTGACTCGATCGTGAGCTCAACTCGGCCCGGGTATAACCCCGACTCGTCCCAGGTTTAACTCGGATTTTCTGAGCCTGATTTCCATCAGAAACTCAGCCCGGGTTTACCTATACTCGGCCTGGGTTCCGACCAACAGAACGTAAACATTATGATTTCTGAACTACTGTTTACGAAATTGATATCTGATCTTTAGGAAAAGTTAATTGTACTCTACAGAACCATGTTTACCTCCTATTGAACTGAATGAAAATAATGAAATGCTGAACTTGATTATAACATCATTGAAATGATAAATGGCCGTCCGACGAGGTCGGACGATCGCTTAAAAGGACTATGACGGACGACCGTTTGACTTCCAGGCGTCCGGTACGTGGACAGAGGAATTCAACCTTAATCGAACCCTCTGATTTTAAGCTTCTGTCCACCTAATTAGTTAAAGAAAAAAAGAACTAAAAGAATAATTCGGAGCTATACTCCATACGACATTGATCAATCATTGGATTGAAAGAAATGTCCATTATGATAAGAGAAGTTGAACGAGCCCTAAGCAAGGCACTTCCTCACGGATTACCATTTGTTCTATCTAGATGGAGTTTCTCTCCTTTATGGATGTTTCCTCATGGTACGAGGTCATCCCAGCCCGACGGGGCTGACCGTGGCATTAATCATCCACTGACCCACAATAATCTAGATAATAGCACTACGAGTGCAGTCAATAGTCTAGTGAACTCTTCCTAGTGTACCGTAGGTATAGAAGTCTTATTACATATTGAAGATGAAAAAATTGTACTCTATGAGTAACGCCACATAACTAGGCCATTCATAAAGATGATTTTACAAGATAAATATCCTAAGAGCGGATAACTTGGTACTCCGCAATATTACGCAGTGCGGGGTGGCTGCATGCATTCCATGGTTTCGGATTGAGCGACCGAGAGCTGTAAGTTGAGCGGCACTGGTGCCGCGAGGCTTCGCGCTTCATGTCACGGGAAAACGTCTCCTGACACACGCGCCTGAGGAAGTGTTTGAAGAAATTTCGACAACAAGATGGGGTTCTTGTCCGTCGCCGTCGAAGTTTTTTCCGACAGCCGGCACAGGAATATGGATTCAAATCATTCGAGAGGCGATTATCAATATGTCCACGACTCCACATCCCATCCCAGTGCCTGTCGCGTACCCCTAATCCTCATTGGAATCGGGTGCTGTTAGGCGGGAATATGCATGCGCGGGATGAGTAAGAATAATGGGCCCCATCCTAAAAAGCAGATAATATTTGGTTGGGCCTATATGTAACATTAAATAAAAGATTAACTTATTTTTTATTTTACCATTTTAATTTTATTCATAAATCTAACAATACCTTGTATTTTATTTAAAAAATATTAATTCAGCTATCACCATATATATAAGTGAATAACATATTGTAATTTTTAAATTTTAAAAAATGATTAAAATTAACATTTCACAATCTTATTGTATTTAATTATAAAATATTTTTTTTACAAATTTGGTAGTAAATTAGCTTTACTTTTTTTCCTATTTTATTTTATAACTAGATAAAATAAGATTGTTAAATTTAGATTAAACGATTTTCTCATGCACAAATGAATATTAAGTTATCAACTTAATATTTTCTTTATTTCTTTGCATATAATTATAATATTATTTAAAATTTATATAGGCTAAGCTTTGATTTATTTTTTATAATGTCAAAATGAAAAAAAAAATAAATTAACAAAAAACTAATTTAAAATCATTTTATAAGATTTACATTTACTTATTTATATAATGGCCGCTAAATCGATATTTTTAATAAAATATAATATACTATATTTGCAATCAATTAAAAAGTTTATGATTTTTTCACGTAAAAATAAAAGCTGAAAATAGATTTACAAATAAAATCACAGTCTATAACTTTTTACATAAAAATAAAAATTCATGTTAGATGTAAGAATAAAGGTTCATATTTTTGTTATGAAATGTAACCTTAAAAACTTATTTTTCTATCATTAGACTAAAATCGTGATTGTCAAGAATTCGGCCCAACCGGTCAGTGAAGATTGAAGGGTTCAATTAAAACCTCGATCGGTCAAGACCAGTAAGAAAATGAACCACCGACCATTTTTTGAAATTCGATCGGTTCATGGGGAAAACTAGGATGTTGCATGATAACTTAGAGAACAAAGTTCTTGAACGGCCTAATTGTCGTGTCTATCACCTCAAGAATCTTCAATGGTAGAAGTTTTAGTCGGCAGTGGTGACTGCTCGACAACGATTGTAACATTCTCGCACTTGCATAGGATATTGTCCGCTTTGGACTTCGGCCCGCATAGTTTTATCAAAACGTATGCTACCAAGTCAATGTCATGCTCCCATATATACCCAGTATCTCTTCGGTGACTTATACATGTAGGACTAATCCAAGACATATCTTATGCATCCTTTTCCCCCTTTAGGGGACTCAATATCCTCATTGAGTGATCGCACCCCACCATGCACAGATGCTCACGTGGATGGCTCTGATATCATATGTAACGCCCTTACAATTGCGTAAGATATTGTCTGCTTTGGGCCTAAGCCCGCACGATTTTACCAATGTAGGATCAAAAGCACCAGGAGGGGGATGAATTTGTGTATAAAAAATCTTCTCAAAAATCCACTTTCGGAAAAATCAATAAAAACGATCACAAGCAAATAAAGATAAGGCATAAATGAAAGATAAAAAACAAATGCAAGGAGACATAATATGATAATGATGTTCGGCCTCAACTCTTTGGCCTACGTTCTCGCTCCGACTTTTCGACCTCGAGACCGTCGAAAATTCACTATCTTTCTATTTTATTGTAAGGAGAGAACAACCCTCTTTACACAATCAATCATTCTTCTCCGCTCAATAGGTAAGGCACACTTTTTATACAAGGAGCTCTCAATCTTACTAGACCAGAAAGTAAATGTTCCCTCTAACTCTTTTCTTTTACAAAATATTTCTCACACTCAAGGCTAAGAAAAGAAAAGGGAAGAAACTTGCAATTTTATGCTCAAAAACTTGAGATGAGCTCTAGGATGTTCTTACTTGCTTGAATGATTTTCCTTCAGGCTTTGACACTTTTCCATATTTTTCTCCGCAAAATAATAGTCATTACTGTTCATTTGACCGAGAGGTCGGTCGACCACTGGGATGAGCCAATCGACCAGTCTATGTGGCCATTGTCTCATTTTCTGCATTTTGACGCTGTCCGGTCGACCGGTCCTTCGACTGATACATCGACCGATAATGTTTCAACGTCAACCGGTATATATTGCTGTCGACCGGTATATCAACCGGTATAGTCTCGACGTCGACCGATCATGCTGAAAAAAAATTTCTTTCAATTTTTATTTGGTGATTTCTTTTGCGAATCTGATCATATCAATCCTACACCTGCATTATCACCACTTGAGCATAGATTTTTTATGACCATTTTAATTTGTTATTATCAAAATATAGAATTCAACAATCCCCCATTTTTTATGATGGCAAATTAATTGGACGATAAGGAGAAAGAGAAAGAAAAAAAATGAAATGTAAGTTTAGATAGAAAGTAGTGAACAAGCTCACCCTATATTTATCCATATTTCACTTTTTGTCCTCCTAAATAGGTGGCATTTATATTTTCATAATACCTTGGGACAATATGAACATACGACGTGAAAGAAAAAAATAGATATGAAATCAAAAGTGAAATCAAAAAGCACTTCATCATGAAGAAAAAGTCATCATATTATATTCATAGTTAATAATACATCATGTGTTTATGCACTAACAAATGTGACTATAGTCACTATAAAATTGTGCATGACACAAATGTAAACACATAACACACACATAACATCATAACAACATAATATCGTCCTAAACTTCTCTCTCTTTTGACATCATCAAAGATGGAGACAACCCAACTAATCCTCATCGGGACTATCAACCTCACGAGTTACGGACGGAATAAATTCCTGTGATGCATAGTAGGCCTGTAGTGAGCCAACAAGGTATCGAGAGTCACGCTCCATCCGTCGAACACGACGATCCATCTGGATCACACGATGGTCTATGGCAGCCACCTACTGTGAAAGAGCTGTGAAGTCATAGGTGCCATAAAAATCTGAAGTAGCGTGCTGGGAAGGTCCAATATGCTCAGCGGGCGCCGATGGTGGAGGGAAGCTGAGGCCAACCTCCGGTGCATCCTGAGTGTCCATCGATGCTGGAGGTGCCATAGAAATTTGAGGTAGCGTGCTGGGAAGGTCCGATATGCTCAGCGGACGTCAATGATGGAGAGAAGTTGGGGCCAGTCTCCAGTGCATTCTGAGTGTCCATCGACGTTGGCTCACCATCTGTGGCATCCTCTTTATCGTCAGAATCTAGTGATGTCTGCTCACCAAACTTAAGATCTTTCCGATGCAAGGTCCCGAAACTAATGACATCAGTGGGGCGAGGTCGAATGTATTCCTCGTCTGCAGGGATCTCGACATCAAAATGGAGTAAACTTAGTGATCTAGGCACCAAAATATAAGTGGTACCGACCACGAGCAGCAGATGAGATCTTTTGAAAAGTGTAGTCCATGTGATAGAAGACATAATGACCAAAATGAAGGAATGAAACATCACAGATGCATAGAGAAGAAATAAGAGATCAAAGTGAGTGACCTCTGTATAGTGTCTGGCTCGAGAAGTGATAATGTAACTAAGAATGTGATGAACCATTTTCATGATTAGATGAAGATGATGATGGGCCGTTTCGATGGTATACTGGACGTCTTGTCCAACAAAAATCGTACGAATGTCATCCACGATCGGAAGATAATCGGAAGGCCGACCACGAGCGATGAATGAATAAAAACTAGGTAAGGGCACGCAATGCCAAAGATGCGACAAATATGGTCCGGATCAAAGCTAATGAGTATACCAAGGACATAGGTGATGATGACCTCTCGAGTGACTATCATGTTCGCATAAAAATGACGAACAAGACGAGGATACACACGCTCTATGAGAAAGAAGTGGCAGCCAACCGATGGTTGCGAACATCTCCTAAATATCTGGAATGTTCAAAGCGTCTCAATCAATGGTATAGGCACGCCGAACTTCGCAAGAGGCGTATAAGGCTTCGAAACCTCGGGTTTTGGTTCCGTTTCAGGTTCACGTTGGAGGATATGAATGGTACCACCGGAGTCAGGGAAGCGATGACAATGCTGAAAGACCATCCGACGTGAATACCCGTCATCATCGGTCATGGATTGGTCGGAAGGGTCTAGTGATCGAAAGAGGTGCCGAAAGGAAATTTGACGCTTGAAATTGGGCGATCGAGAGAGAGAGGAAGAGAGATATGACGAAGAGAGAAGAGGAAACGATCGAAGGTACGATGACAACGATAGTAGAGGCAGTCGTACAAAAGAGTGAGGAAAGTGCGAGTGACGACAGGTATGGCAACAGAAAGAGAAAAAGTGGCCGGCCGGTGGACGATTGACGAGAGAAGAGTAAAAGAGAGAAGCATGATGGCCGACGGAGAGAGGTTGCCGGAGAGCAAAGGGACGGACGGTGAGATAGGAGAGAGAGGGCAATCAGAAGACTAACAGAGAGAGAGAGATAGGATGGCCGATGAAGAGGGGTTGCCGGAGAGCAGAGGGACGGTCGATGAGAGAAGAGAGAGAGAAGGCACTCGACGGAGGAGACGGTCTAGAGGGCTAGCAGTTGTCGTCGAGGAAAGAGGGTTCGAAATGAGAAGCGACCGACGGAGGTAGCAGTCGAGACAGAGGAGAAGTTTCGGCCGGCGGAGGCGGCTGGTTGCTGGAGTCAAAAAAAGAGGGCGGTCGATCGCTAGAGTCGCTGGCAGTTGTAGGGTTCACCGGAGGGGAAGATTTGGTCGGCTGGTTGGAGTTTGGTCGGCTGTCACTGGCGGTGGCAAGGGCAGCGGTTGCGTATGAGAGGAATTTGGTCGATCGATTTGAGCAGTCGATTTCTTATATGTTGTGATTTTGGCATATACCGATCGACCGATCATGCCCAACGATTGACCGGATAGTTCTTTTCCAAATAAATCATCTAGCGATTGATCGAAGTCAACCGGACGCAGTCATATACCGGTCGACCGGTGTATCATATTGGTCGATCAATCGTTGTCTGACGATTTGTGCGCATTTGCAAATTTCACAGCGGTCGACCGGTCCTTCCAGTCGGTTGACCGATACTTGTATTTTTTAAAATTTGAACCATTTAAATCATTTAAAATCATAAAAAATATATTCCAGAGATATCATACAAATGTAAGTGTTGTGCAACACTTTTAATGTTCAATTTATGTCAAAAGTGATATTGTATAACGAAGTCACTTTGAATTGATATGCAATCAAGAGTCAATCATTCCTAATTCTCTTCTAAGCATGCAAAAATGTTCTTCACTCAAAGATTTTGTAAATATGTCTGTAAGTTGAAATTCGGTGGACACATATTCAATGACAATGTCCTTAATGGTCACATGTTCTCTAATAAAATGACATCGTAAGTCAATGTGTTTAGTCCTATAGTGTTGAATTAAATTTTTGGTCATTTCAATAGCACTTGTGTTATCACACTTCATGGGTACATTGGAATAATTTACACCATAATCAAGCAATTGTTGTTTTACCCATACTATTTGTGCACAACAACTACCGGTGGCTATATATTCGACATCGACGGTAGAAAGTGCGATAGAGTTTTATTTCTTCCTATCCCATAAAATGAGAGAACTATCAAGAAAATAACACATCCCACTAGTATTTTTTTATCAACTTTACACTCGGCAAAATCCACATCGGTATTGGCATGCAATTCAAATGAAAAATTTCTATCGTACCAAATGCCTAATTCAATTGTATGCTTTAAATAGCGCATTATCTTTTTTACGACGATTAAGTGCGATTCTTTGGGAGCGGATTGAAACATAGCACACAAACACACACTAAATATTATATCTGACCTAGATGCCATCAAATAGAGCAAACTACCAATCATACCTTTGTACCATTTTTTTTATCAATGGACTTGTCTTTTTCATCTTTATCCAATTTTGTAGTAGTGCTCGTAGAAGTTGTGCTCGGTTTGCATTCGTTCATCCCGAATCTTTTGAGTAGATCCCTTGTATATTTTTCTTAATTGAAAAAAATGTCTTCCTTGAATTATTTTATTTGTAGGCCTAGAAAGAAGATGAGCTCTCCTACAAGACTCATTTCAAATTCTTATTGCATAAGAGTTTCAAACTCTTTGAATAGGCATTCATTAGTAGCACCATAAACGATATCACTAATATAAATGTAAACTATTAAAATATTATTTTCAAAATGTTCTAAAAATAATGTGGTGTCAACTTTCCTTTTTTAAAATCATTTTCAATTAAAAATGAACTCAATCTTTCATACCAAGCTCGAGGGGCTTGTTTTAATTCATAAAGAGTTTTTAAAAGTTTAAAAACATGATGGGGAAAATTTGGATTTTCAAAACTTTGAGATTGTTCAACATAAACTTGTTCATTTATAAAACCATTCAAGAAAGTCGATTTAACATCAATTTGAAAAAGTTTAAAACATTTATAACATGCAAAAGCTAAAAGCATTCGAATTGCCTCAAGTCTAGCAATGGGAGCAAAAGTTTCATTAAAATCAATCCCTTCAATTTGTGAGTAACACTTAGTCACTAATCTAGCATTGTTCCTCATCTAACTTGTTTCAAAAGACCCATTTGGTTATAATGATAGGATGATCCTTGGGTCTTTCCACAAGTTTTCACACTTGATTTCTTTCAAAATTATTTAATTTCTCATGCATTGCATTTATCCAATTTGAATCTTCAAGTGCTTCATCTATATTGTTGGGCTCAAAATTTGTAAAAAAAGCCGAAAAAGTACATAGATTTTTTAATGAATTTCTACTTTTTATACATTCATTTATATTACCTATAACTTGATCAAGTTGATGTGATGATGCATGTCTCCAATTTCTTGGGATGATTTGATTCTCCTCTTTATGAGGTTCTTACATTTTTTTCCACTTTCGAGGTGTAAGCTTTTGCTTCCTCTATGTCCACAACTTCAAGTTATCTTTGTACTTCAACTATTTCTTCATCATCATCATATACTTTCTTGCTAAAAAAATCGTTAGCTTCATTGAATTTAACATTAATAGATTCTTCAACAACTAATGTTCTTTTATTATACACTCTATAAACTTTACTTGTACTAGAATAATTAAGAAAAATACCATCATCACATTTATCATCAAATTTGCCTAGTTTGTCTTTCACATTCAAAATATAGCATTTACATCCAAAAACTTTGAAATAAGAGATATTTGGTTTTCTTACAAAATAATACTTCAAAATAAGTTTTCTTCTCAAGAGATTTAAGTAGGATCCTATTGAGAGCATAGCATGATGTGTTTACGGCTTCCGCCCAAAAATATTTTGATAACTTACTTTCATTTAAAATTGTTATAGTCATTTCTTGTATATTCCTATTTTTTCTTTCTACCACTCCATTTTGTTGAGGTGTTTTAGGAGTAGAAAAATTATGAGTGATTCCATTTTCTTCTCAAAATAACTCAAATTTATGATTTTCAAATTCTCCTTCATGGTCACTCTAATTTTTGAAATCTTTTGTTCAAATTCGTTTTGAATTCTTTTTGCAAATTTAGAAAACATGTTTAGCGTTTCATATTTACTTGTGAGAAAAATTGTCCAGGTGAAACAAGAGAAATCATCAACAATCACAAATACATATATTTTTCCTCCTAAACTTGTCACATTAATAAGTCCAAACAAGTCAAGATGTAAAAGTTTCAAGGCCCTATGTGTACTAATAACTCCTTTTAATTTGTTTACCTTTTAGACATGAATCATAAAACATTATTTTTCTCAAATTTGATCTTAGACAAGCCTCTAACCAATTCATGATTTGAAAATTTATTTAGCAATTTATAATTTGCATGTCGTAATCTTCAATGCCAAAAGTTTATGTTATTATGCATGGCACTAAGACATTTTCATTTTTCAAATTATCAAAATAAATTGTGTATACATTATTGTACCTAAAACCCATGTGTAAAACTTTGTTGTTTTCATCAAGTATCAAATATTTGACTTTTTAAAATTTTACTAAATAATTTTTATCACATAGTTGACTTATTCTAATTAGATTATGTTTTAAATTTTCAACAAGCCAAACATTTTCTAAATACACTTTGTCATTCTTACATACCTATACCAATTACTCTTCCTTTGCTATTGTTTTCAAATGTGACTTTTCTTTTCAAAATTGATGAAATTTGAGGTATCGCCGGTCATATGTCTTGAGCATCCACTATCCAAACACTATTTACCTTCATTGTACTTAGAAGTTTCCTACAAAAAAATTAGGACTTTCATCTTTTTAGTACTCAAACTTGCTTGGGTCCATATTGATTAGTCATGGTCCTTTTCTAAACTCAAATTTTCTTCATCCATTTACTTATTCCTTTCCTAATTCTGCAATCATAAGAATAATGCCCTTTATATCCACAATGAAAACAAATAATATGTGATCTTGTGTAATTATGCGATGCTTTAATAAATAATTTTTTTTGTCATTCTTCTTTTCAAAAGAAGTGAAATCAAGTCCCTTTTTTATTGAAGATATTCTAAATCCACTAAGCATGACATCTAACATTTTACTTCCATTTGAGAATTTTTCATGTTCAACTTTCAATTTATTAATTTCTTTGTTCAAGCATGCTCTTTCTACATTTTGTTTTTCACATAACGATTTTAGTGCACTATTTTCCATTTTCAATTCTTTAATTCCAAGTTAGAGTTTTCTTCATTCAATATATCACACTTTTCACATGCTTTAACATTCTTATTTTTCTTTTGCAAATTTTCAAACTCTATTTTTATCTCATCGTATTTCTTTTTTAGGCATCCATATTTATTAATTAGAACTCTAAACTCCTTATGCACATTGAAGAATTCACTATCACTAGAGTTAGAATAGTTAGATGATACCTCATGGATATTAGTCATTAGACATACGTAGGCTTTTTCGTCATCACTAGAGGATATATTGGAGTCATTCTCTTTATCTTCGCTTTCATTTCAAGTGGCTTGAAGAGTTTTTTTTTCTTCTTGAGCTTTTCTCTATCTTTGTCCTTCTTGACCAAATTTGGACATTCATTTTTGTAGTGTCCAATCTTTTTGCATTCAAAGCAAATTATTTGACTTTTGCTTAATGATGATCTTCTCTTGGAGAAACCTTTCTTCTTCTTTTGCTTAGCAAATCTGAGATATTTGTCAAGCTTCTTTGTATATAGAAAAAGCTTCTTTTTATCAAGATGCTCATCATCTTCACTTGTATCTTCCTCATATTTATTTGTCTTCAATACAAGTGTTTTTCTTTTTGGAGTATTTGCTTCTTCATCCTCTTTGATCACGATCTCATAGGTTAAGAGTAAACTTATAAGATCATCAATGTCTAACTTGTTTAAGTTATTTTCTTCAATCACCGCCCTCTTTGTATATTATTTGGAGGAGAGAGACCTGAGAAATTTTTTCACTTTTTAAGGGTTAGTCCTTGGCTCGACCAAAGAGGCTAAGCCATTTATAATATCATTAAAGCGAACGACCATCTCATTTATAGATTCATTTTCAAGCATTTTGAAAGAATCATATTGATGATTTAAAATATTTAATCTAGACTCCTTAACTTTATCCATTCCTTCATGAGTAATAATAAGTTTCTTCCAAATCTCATTAACACTTTCACAACTAGAAATCTGATTAAACTCCATTGGATCTAAAGCACAATAAAAAATATTTTTAGCTTTCTAATATAGTTTTACTAAAAGTCTTTCTCCTTCGGTATATTCTGAAGGTTTTTTCTTACTTAAATCAAAACAATTTTGAATAATATCCCACTTATCAATATCAATAGAATAAACATAGGCTTGCATCCTAATTTTCCAATATGCAAAATTTGAGGCATTAAAAAGTGGAGGACGATTAATAGATTGATCTTCGAAAAAACTAAAATCACTTGATGTCATAGCTCTAAAGATGTTTTAAATATTAAAATTAGAGCAACCCGTTCTGATACCAATTGTAGGATCAAAAGCACCAAGAGGGAAAGGTGAATTGGTGTATAAAAAATCTTCTCAAAAATTCACTTTTGAAAAAATCAATAAAAATGATCACAAGCAAATAAAGATAAGGCGTAAATGGAAGATAAAGAACAAACACAAGGAGAAACAATATGATGACGATGTTCGGCCTCAACTCTTTGGCCTACGTCCCCGCTCCGACTTCTCGACCTCGAGACCGTCGGAGATTCATTATCTTTCTCTTTTCTTGTAGGGAAAGAACAAACCTCTTTACACAATTAAGCATTCTTCTCCGCTCAAGAGGTAAGGCACACTTCTTATACAAGGAACTCTCAATCTTACTAGATTAGAAAGTACTCTAACTCTTTTTTTTTCAAAATCTTTCTCACACTCAAGGTTAAGAAAAGAAAAGGGAAGAAACTTGCAATTTATGCTAAAAAACTTAAGATGAGCTCTATGATGTTCTTGCTTGCTTGGATGATTTTCCTTCACGCTTTGACACTCCTTTTATAGGCTCCTAAAGGTGAGAATTAATTCAAAAAGTCTTTCACATTTTTCTCCTCAAAATAATAGCAGTTACTGTTCATTTGACCGAAAGGCCGGTCGACCACTGGGATGGACCGGTCGACCGATCTATGTGATCGTTATCTCATTTTCTGCGTTTTGACATTGTCCGATCAACCGATCCTTCGACCGATACATCGACCGGTAATATCTCGACGTCGACCGGTATATCGACCGATATAGTCTCGACATCGACCGGTATAATGTCATCTTTCCTTCCACTGAATATCAATCGACCGGTGCCATGACCGGTCGACCGATGAGTTGGGGCGCAAAAAGGAAAGAGAGGGGTGGATTTTTCTCGCTTTTGACATAGCAAGCCTCCCACTGGGAGGCCGCCGACTCCAACTATCGTCCATGTACGATTCATACTCGGGAAACATAGAAAAGATGTATACGAATGAGATATCCAGCAACAAGAAGAAGGAAAAGGATTGAATAAAAAAGTGAGAATTCTTGATCTCTCTCAATTCGGCGATCCCGACTCCCCCAGAGCCTACGGTAGCACAGCCGAGACAGCGACGGGTTCTCTCGGGTGGTGGCGAACAATGCTGCTTGCTGTGCTGAAAAAAATTTTCTTCCAATTTTAATTTGACGATTTCTTCTGCGAATCTGGTCATATCAATCCTACATATGCATTATCACCACTTGAGCATAGATTAATAACGTTTATGTCCATTTTAATTTGTTATCATCAAAACATAGGATTCAACAACCAAAACGCGTCCTACCAAGCCATTAAGTAAAAAATAGACTAACACTTACAAACGTATAATAGTTTTTTCACAAATGTGAAAAATTAGAGATAATTGAGAAAGTGATGGAATTGGACGGAACGATCAAATTGAAAAAAAAATTGTGATAGTTTAAGAACCTAAAAAATTAAATTCGTAATTTTGGGTTAGATCTAGAAAATCGTGATAGTTTAGATGTGATTTGAGAAAATAACACTAGTTCTTATTGCAAATTAATCATTCTTCGCCCGATCCTCATATCGATATCCGAGTATAACAATAATTCATGGCCCAATGCAAGACTCACTTAGATATGGGCGTTTGGATGGACGACTCTTTCCGATGTGATGTAAGCATGATTTTTCGTCGGCCCGGCCAGCACGAGCACGCCACAACAAATATAGGCTCGACCCAATTTGACACAACTCTTTTCTTGATATTAACAATTCAGTTAATTTTTATATATTTTTATTAATAGAGTCTGAAATCTAAATATATTATAAATTATTTATTATAATTTTATAATAACATTACAAATAGTTAGAGGGAAAAAAGAAAAGAAAAATGGACAAGAAAAAAAGAGAATAATTGGGCGCCCGACCTAGTCGGATACGTTGGGGATTAATCTTGTCGGATTGACCCAAAGACCATTTGGCACGTGCCAACATGACTTAATCTGGAGTGTCAAGCCCGTGTTGATGGCCTGAAAGTTCATCTTTAAGCAAATTCTTTATCCATTTAACTCAATTTGAACAAAACCAATGTTATCAAGATCGGATTGGACTAACCGATTCAATTGGTCAGTGATTCGATACGGTTGTATGTTAAAACTCATTTTGACATTGAACCAAGAAAAAATTAGTTCAATTGAGAAAACTGGCCAATCGATTGAACCGGTTGAGATGAGTTCAATTCAAAATTTGGAAAAAAAAATAAAAGAAAATGACAAAAAGAGGAAAGTTAAAAAAGGAAAAAGAAAAAAAGGGAAGGTTAAAACTTAAAAAGGAGGGCATAAAATTAGATAGGAATTTAAATAAAAGGCAAGCATTAAAATTTAATATGGCAGAGTTAAAGGAAATAAAAAGGAACGTGTTAAAAAAATAAAGAATAATTTAGAATAAAATTTATTAATATAGCATCTATCATCATTAAATAATAAATACTGAATCAATAATAATTTATTTATATTTATACGTTAACAATTATTATTATCATTATTAAAAGTTTTAATAAATAAAATTATGTCATATTAATGTTTTTGTTATTGATAATAGGTTATTAGTACAATATTCGTATACTATATCAAATGACTTATATTATATCTTTAAAATTGTCGTATATAATTTATTTTAATAAAATCTTCAATTTGATTGAAGGTTCAATCACGATCCCATAACGAATTCGGTCTGACTGTTCTAAAATCATTAATCAAATTAGGTCGACCGACCAAAGTTGTGGTTTCTTCAAACCATCAAGTTAACATAAAAGAATGTTATGTTTTTAACTCCTGATCTAAAGGACGTTTTGTGACCCCTAGTTGCGATGGAGAGCATAGGTCAGTCTTCTTCCAAGGCGGCGACAACGATCAACGGCGGGAGTGGACCGGCGACGAAAATTCTCTCATCCTCTGGAATGCTTCCTTTCATGTTCCATAGTTTCATACATTCCTCAAACTCTCATTACTCCAACGGTGGTGGACGACCAAGGCGCATGTCGCCGACAAGGGCAGCCAAGGCAACCCTCCAGCGGTGTGATCAGCCCTTTAGTGACACACCTTGTAGCAGCCGCTCTAAGCCCTTTGACACATGGAGCATGTCTTGGTCCCCCACTCCATGGGATGCACGGGAATGTATGAACCATGGAATTTCTACTATTATTCCATTGTTGAGCATCAAAAGACCGGAGGTCGCTAGAGTTAGAAGAAGTGAGAGGAGAAAGATAAAAATGAAACAGAGAGGAAAGAGAAGAAGAAGAACAATGCTTTGGAATAAAAACCTTTTTTTTAAGTTGTACAACTTTGCTGTAATGCTCCAAAATTTGATCCCACCATATGGCGAAATCTTCCGTTGGTCGTTACGTTCTTCGGTCGTTCTTTGACTTTTTCACTGACCTAGATGATCAAGAAAAATGACACGCAAGCAGAAAACCTAAATAAAATTATTACAAGAAATAATATAAGAAAGATGAAAGCTAGATAAATTAAAAGTACATCATAATATCTCAACATAAGACATATAAAAGTATATGTTATAAGTACAACTCTATAAGTCCCATCCAAGTAAAAATAGAACTCGACATAATGAAACAAAAAGATTCCATCTAGACTATAAGATAACTATGTGCACACGCCACTTGAATTGCAGCCGCACACACATCAATTGGTTTGTAATCACCTCATGTACATGTAGGGATCACACAAGGGAGCAAGCTCAACCGTTAGTATAAAACTCAAGTTATGGGGATCATTCTTTGCTGAATTGGTGGTCCTAGCTCCTTCCTCTTCGTTCATCCACGTTGACTGCTCCTGATGGACTTGCAAAGCTATTGTCTTGAGCCTCTGGTCGAGTAAGAACGAAGGCGAGAATATGAACGGACAAGAAAATGGGGTGAATGAGAAAGGTGGAGAAAAAGGAAAAAAAGGAAAGGAGAGATAAGCTTCAAAGAATGGAATGGTGGGGTTCTCATTCGTGCCATGGATGCTGAGAATCATGGCAAGGGGTAACCATAGCATTTAGTGTAATGGAGGAGAGAAATAGAGAGATTAGAAAGTTGATCTTTCACATTTTGTCCGTTGATGTTTCGGCCGTTCGGTGATGCGTCGATTGAAGTCATCGATCGCTCGCGATATCAAACGCTCGTTCTGAGTTTTAGGCGTCCGATAATTTGACATCATTAATAGTTAAAATTTTTAATTTTTTATGAAATTTGGATGTGTTACATTTGCTCTGCTTTGTCTCCTCACCATGGTGTTTTTTTTTCAACTTGAGGAGTTGAAATTCCTCGAGTGCAAAAAAAGGAACGAAGGCCCTTTTTTGTCCAATTGCTTCTTGGATACAACTGCAGAAGGTGAACAAAAGCTGCAGAAGGTGAACTAACGTGGATAGTATGACGTCCACATTCAGTTTTGTGATAATTTTCATAGTATTGTGATGATATAATCTCACTTCTACCATAATAAGAGACTACTCAATCAAGATGGAGTTAGATACTCTTTTCCATGGGATGTTAGCTGTAGTATTGTCATATGTAATTATGTAGTTGAAAACTGAATACGACGAGGTCACGCAGGTGCTGGTGATGCGGGATCAAAAAATCGCCCGTTGCAGGGGATTCAACTTCGTCCTGTTCGCGGCACCGGGCAGCACCGAGGCTGCTTATGTGGTCAGAAAGCACATTATTGGCGGGCGAACAGTTAGTCTCAGCTTGGTATGCTCTTGATTAGTTCTTTAACAAATCAGTTGATCACTTTTGTTCTTGCAAAATCGTTGTTCTTGTGCTCCTTATTTGCTTCATTTGTATTTTGTTTCGGAAAGGAAAGGAACGATCTTTTATGCTTAATTCTAGTAGAAGAATCAATGTTCAAGAAATTTTTAATCCTGCAGGAGCAATAGACTATTCCATATGCAATATCTTGCTGTAGTGCCACATAAAAGCATTGCATTACTTGTCAATGTTAAGCCCTCCATGTTTGGATACCTGCATTGTTTGTCTTCTTTATTTCTCATTTAAAGTTGTTTGCGTAGGTGGAAGTGAAATGGGCGAAGCCTTATCAATGTCCAAATCAGACTCATACTGGACCCAATAGTAACAATGCGAATGGTCGCAACAAGATTTTTGTTAGTGGCTTGCCTGATACTATCACTGCTGAGGAGTTTAGGAAGTACTTTGAAAACTTTGGTGTGGTTAGTGATGCAATTGTGATGTATGATAACATCACTGGACGGGCAAGAGGCTTTGGGTTCATTACTTTCGACTCCGGGGAGGCCTTTGGTGTTGTGTTGCAAAACAGATTTCATCAGTTGAACGACAAACGTGTAGTCAATGTAGCAGTTCCGAAGGAGGGAGGCCAACATCACAAATATGGAAATCATGTTAATAAGGGATTCACCACAACTAATTACAACGGGATGCAAAAAGGTTATAATGATTATCAGGATGATATTGTTCCACTATACATAGTTAAAATTCCGAGATCCAAAAGTTAGGAAGGTTAACAAATTGTTTAGTCTACTTGTATTTATTTTATTCATATTATTTAGTTTAATAAATATTTTATTAGTTTATATATTAATTTATTACATCCTATCCAAATCATGCATTCAACTTCTAAAAAGAAAATTGGGATAAGCAACATTGCTCGACGACATGAAACTTTTTAAGTTGAAATAAGACAACCCAAAACTCCCATACAGCACCCCTTGAACAAGTCTAGTGGCGTTTGATTGAAGGTTAATCAAGGAAATACGTGAATATTTCTTGTGTTACAATCAAATACACGTTTTATTTGTCAAAAAGTATAAAAAGTAGACTTGACATTTTTTTTAAAAAAATAATTTTGTAAATAGTGAAAAGTTATGACTTATTATATTTTTTTCAAAAGATAGATACAGATAATCCGTTGCAAAGAACAAATGATTTTGGATAAGTACATATATACACAAAATGAAACTGGAAGCAGGAATGTTGCTTAGATGACTCCATTTACCATAGATAATAGAGGCCAAAGGTAAACTAAAATAGGATTTTTTGTAAAACAAATAATTGATAATGTGTTCAAAATATTTGTTTACTCATACAAACTGATAACTTTTTGCTCTTTCAATTTTCTGGAGATATGTCTGTAATAATATTTTCTCTAATAATTCAACTTATTAAAATTTTCTTATTATTATTTGTATTTTTTTCACTTTATTATATTATTAAGTATTCTAAAATATAGAAAATAAGTCATTTACTTAATTCAAATGAGTATAAATATATAATCATAAAATATGTGCTTTTCTAAAATAGATTTCTAGTCCTCCCCACAAAAAGAAACATTATTGGGCTGTTAACAATGAGTTGGGCCCAGGAAGAGATGGATTTCCCATCCGTTTGACAGATTCACCTAGATTGAGTAAAGAAGCATAGCGCTAAGCAGCCTGCGGTGCGCATCTGGGCCGTTTTTTTTTTCTTTTTCGTGTCTATCCGCTCCCTCCTCTCCGTCGCCTCCTCGCCGGCCGCCGGCCGCCGGCCACCGCGTCCTCGCCCTCACCATCTCCGACGCCGCCGCGGTGCTCTCCGTCCCGGGATCGTCGGCCTCCGACCGGGCGGCCCTCGCCGCGCACCTCGACTGCTGCGTCGCCCTCCTCGACCCAGATTTGTCTGCGCAGTTTCTCTTCTTCCGACGACGGACTTGTTTATCTCCCCTTTCTTTCCTATCAGAGAAGCCTTGGGGAGATAGTGGAAAAGGACGATGGGGAAAGCTTCCAAGGATAAGAGGGTATGCGCGAATGTGTACAAACTCATGGATTTGTTGTTTCAACTGGTATTTTCTCAAGAACTAATGGACTGCTGGGGGAGTTTTTGGCAGGACATTTACTACCGGAAGGCCAAAGAGGAAGGATGGCGGGCGAGGAGTGCCTTCAAGCTCCTGCAAATTGATGAAGAGTTCGACATCTTTCGAGGTAGGTTTAGTTGCAGATATAATTTAGCTGCTTTATGGACTTATTGAAAGCCAAATATCATGATTACTGATTACTTATGATGAACCCATGTTGATAATTACTTGGGAGTGCTTGTGGACCTTCTTAGGCCCTTTCATGTTAATTTGCCAATGCATTCAGATATTTGTGTGCCTTGAAGAAAAATAGCTCAAGTTAATGTTTAGTTGCACGTGTTGAATTTTGTTTGTCTTAATTTCTTTGCATACAACTTCTCCTAATGAAACAGGTTACTCTCTTTTGTGCAGGAGTGAAGCGTGTTGTTGATCTTTGTGCAGCACCTGGTAGCTGGAGTCAGGTCTGATACTTGGTCTGGATTTCGCGGGAAAAAAAAAACAGAGTGGTTCTAGATAGGAGGATTGTTGTTTTCTTAAATTTTAGTGGTTGAGAACATCACTAAGCATCCAGCTCATTTTTTGCATATTAGAATTATAAGGAGAAAGACTCTATATCAGTTACTTTTTGTTGTAATGGAATCTAGTAATAAGTTCCCAAAATTCTGGATTGTCATTTGATCAATTGTTGTCTCTTACGTTGGTGTTCTGCAGGTCTTGAGCAGAAAATTATACATTCCTGCGAAGTTGTCACCAGATTGCGGGTGAGCAATCCATGTTTAAAAAGCAAAAAGCTTGAGCACTATTTATTCAGTGTTCTTTTTACTTAACATTTATTTTTCGTTTTTAAAATATGTGAAAAATACTAAGAGCACTAAAATTATGAGGATGGCTGGAGCCATTAATTGTGCTTCTTACCTTGATAGATTGATAGTGATCCATCAACATTGGAATTATTCCGTTTCCAATTAATATGTGGTGTACCGTGTATTTATCTTTGCTAATATGTGATGTCCATTTTTATAGGGACAGTGATCTTCCACTTATTGTTGCAATTGATTTACAGCCCATGGCACCCATTGATGGTGTAATTCAAGTTCAGGGTGATATAACCAATGCACGAACTGCTGAAGTGGTAATACTATGTTGTACTCGTTATCTTTCGATATGAGCTACTGGTAAATCTGGAATCAGAGCATAAATTCTGGCAAATAAATAATGACCCCGAACTTTGTGTATAAATTATTTGTGAATATGCATGAATTACCATTAACTCCGCCTATATTTTATAGCCGGTCCCAAGCCCGGATAAAGGAGGAGGGTTGTGTTAGGCCCCGACAGCCAACATAAAATCATGTCGAATCTTATGAACATGGATCAACGAATATATTACCCACCTAGTGGGATAAGGCTTTGTTGTTGTTGTTGTTGTTCTAGTTCTTGATTATTCTCTCATTTTGATCTGTTTCCTATGTGGTAGCATGGAAGTACTGCTATACTGATCAATTTATTTGTCTTCCCTGCTGATCCTTTCCTGAAATGATACCTGGTTTCCGATTTGGCAACACCTTGGGCCTGTTAATCTCTACCTTTTTTTTCCTACATTTGCTCCAAGTTATTTCTCTTCTTGAGGGATTGCTCGAAAATGTGTTTTCTTATCGTGCTAGACATCCAATAACAGGTCTGAAAAAAAAGAAGTTAACGTCATATGAGATGTTAAGTCTATTGAAGATGGCATCTGCCTTGTACGTTATCTCAAATTCCATATGCAATATGATGTTTCTAGAATAATAGTCTACTATAGCTCTCTGGAGTAGATGAAGTTTTTTAGATGGTGGAGTAGATGAAGTTGGATCATCTTTGAGGTTATATGTGTCTGTTGTCTATATGTTCCGTGTGTCAATTGGTGGGACTGCTTGGAATAAGTCAAAAGTCCAGAAATATGGCGTTGGTCTTCACTCAGAAAACCTGACATCGATCTTGAAGGCAGTTTGAGTGTACTGATTGCCAAAGTATTAGTTTCTCCTGATGACTATTTTTAGGAGGGTTGTGTTAGGCCCCGACAGCCAGCGTAAAATCCTGTCGAATCTTATGAACATGGATCAACGAATTTACCGAAATGTTTGGTTACTAATAGAGCAGAATGACGTCGTATGATCCATGTAGCCGACCCCACCTAGTGGGATAAGGCTTTGTTGTTGTTGTTGTATGCATGAATTACCATTTGACTTCAATGCATTGCTTATGGATGTAGTGTCTTTCCTTTTCCTTCCTTTTTTCTCTGCTTCAACTCTTTCAACCAAAGTATCTCATTTGTCGGATCATTTTGTTGCTAAACCATTCAAATAGAATTATCTTGTTGTGATTTCCTTTATTTTTAGTTCATTGTACATTTGAAAAAATATATACCTTTTCTTTTGTT
This sequence comes from Pontederia crassipes, assembly GCA_030549335.1. NCBI lineage: Eukaryota > Viridiplantae > Streptophyta > Magnoliopsida > Commelinales > Pontederiaceae > Pontederia > Pontederia crassipes. The sequence goes on from CM060193.1 coordinate 1,885,217, forward strand.
GGACCATTTTGTTCATAGTGTTTGTTGTAGCTTATATCAATGTGACGTCTTTTTCTTATGTATAAGTAGTGGTTCTGTTATTCATATGGTAGAGTGTAATAACTTTCTAGGTTATTAGACATTTTGATGGATGCAAGGCAGACTTGGTTGTATGTGATGGTGCTCCTGATGGTAAGAACAAGATGGAAACTATTCATTTTTTCTTTTACATTCTGAGTATTTGTAAGTCAGCATCTCTCATTGAGCTTTATTTCAACTGCAGTTACCGGACTGCACGATATGGATGAATTTGTCCAGTCACAACTTATATTGGCAGTGAGTTTTACATTTTCATGTTTTATTTTATTTTCGTCTTGCTTTTGCTTTTAAACATTTATACATGTAGCCAGTTTGCCAAATTAATTAATATTGCTCATTACACAACCTGAAAGCACAACAGTTGTATCATGCTGCACAGTATTGGTTCCCTAGATTCTCTATTTTGGTTACTTTACTCATCAATATCGATTACATGGATTTATGATTCATAGGGTGGACCTCAAGAAACCATGTGCATGGACTATTGATTAATCTGACATTTCCAGTCTTCTCTGCTTTTGTATCATGAGAATGATAGTATGCTTGATTGTTGAATGTATCACCAAGATTGGCATGAGTTCAGAAAATAATTTTGGTGGAAGACTAATCATATCCTTTTTGTAGGCATTAACAATAGTTACTCATGTGCTTCGTTTGGGTGGAAAATTTATCACAAAGATATTCCGTGGCAAAGATACAAGTCTTCTTTATTGCCAAGTAAGATGTTTTCCATATTTGTCAATGAATTCTCTTGCAGAAACTAATAAGATTCTTTTCAAACCTGTCGAAAGCAAAGAAAATGTGTAATAGAAAGAATGCTTCTTCTAAAAAAAAAAATAAAAAAAGAAGAAAGAATGCTGTACTGTATTTATTTTCTCGGTCCATAATTTTATTTTGACACTGAGTTTACTCGAAATTGCGATGACCATTTTTTGTTCACACCATGATCTTTGGTGGTACTTTCAAGTTAATAACGAAAATGATAATAATGTGTGGAGTGGCCAATGAACAGCCGATCAGTGAAACTTGAAAAGATATATATAGAACATGCTTCATGTAAGATTTAACAAGTTCCTGCATAAAGTAAATTACAATCGTGGTATGAGTTGACTTAGGAGTACAAGCTCTTATCTGTAATTCTTGTCATACCTTCCCCAAGAAGTAGATGCACTCTTTCAGATTTATATATGGTGTATGTTGAAGGAAACATAATCGGGTTGATTTATATTATCGAATGATTTATCGTTCGAGGTAGATTGTTCGTCACCTTCAGTTTGAAAGTTGATAGGAGTGTGAATTTGCTGTATGAACTAAAAGTAAGAAATAACTTAAACATTATGGCTGAAACAGGAGCAAATGGCTGCTGCACCAAAAATAAGTTTCCAGGACACACGAGGAAAGATTTTTGCTAAAAATGAGATATATGGATAAACGATAACAACAACAACAACAACAAAGCCTTATCCCACTCGGTGGGGTCGGCTACATGGATTAAGATTCGACAGGATTTTATGCTGGCTGTCGGGGCCTAACACAACCCTCCTCCTTTATCCGGGCTTGGGACCGGCTATAAAATATAGGCGGAGTTATATGGATAAACGATAACAATGTGTACTTTCCTTTAGAAAGCTGACATTTCCCATCTTTTCTTAACTAAATATAGATATTACAAGCATACATCAATTTTGTTATAGTAGTCAAATTAGTTACCTTTGGGGTTAGCATTTCACAAATAAACAATTTGAAAGTTAGGCTAGGGGAGGATATAATTCCTCAAGTGACAAAGTTTAAATATTTAGGATCAATTGTAAGGCAAGATGGTGAGATTGATGACGATGTTAATCATAGAATTCAAGCTGGTTAGTGTAAGTGGAGGAAAGCCACTGGAGTTCTTTGTGATAGAAAAATACTCAATAAAGTTAAAAGAAAATTCTATCGTACTGCTATAAGGCCAGCAATGTTATATGGTAGTGAATGTTGGGCTATGAAGGGACAACATGAACGTAAAGTGGGGGTAGCCGAAATGAGGATGTTGAGATGGATGTGTGGTCATACAAGATTAGATAAGATTAGGAATGACCATATACGTGAACGAGTCGGAGTGGCTCCTATTAGTGAGAAAATGGTAGAGAATCGTTTGAGATGGTTTGGTCATGTTCAGAGAAGACCATTAGATGCGTCAGTAAAAAGAGTAGATCAAATAATCTGGAGTCCGATTAAAAGAGGGAGAGGGAGGTCAAGGCGGACACTTGGTGAACTAATAGAGCAAGATCTATTGGTGAATAATATATCGAAAGGTTTGGTTACTAATAGAGCGGAATGGCGTCGTATGATCCATGTAGCCGACCCCACTTAGTGGGATAAGGCTTTGTTGTTGTTGTTGTTGGGGTTAGCATTTCCTCTTCGGTGAACTATAATTCCTTTTCAAAATATAAGGGCCTAAAATGTTGAAAGAGATCCTTAAACAGGGCCAAAACTTTAGCTTCATTTTCTGTTTATTGACTTCATACTACGAATATTTGTGTACAAACATTTTTATGATCTAGTGATTCTTTAAGTAATTGACAAATACATGGGAAGAAATATGCAGACCTCACCACAGTAGATGAACATTTGTATAAACAACACCTATGTGAAACATATATTTTCTCACATCTTAGTAGCTTATACCATATTTATTGGCTTCATTGTTAACTCTCAAGCACTTTCTCATTCTCTTAGGCGTTTATCACATTTATGGTCTTAATGGTTTTTTTTTTCTTTTTCAGCTGAAGTTATTCTTTTCTCATGTTACCTTTGCCAAGCCAAAAAGCAGTCGCAACTCAAGTATAGGTGGAGCTCAAATTTGCTTTATACTTTATGAACCATGTATAGTATTTATCATGATTGTCTTTATGCACATTGCTATGCAGAACCTAGGGGATTTTTCAAGGAAAAACATGATTGACAACTTGTCGGCCACTCACTTTATTGATATCTTAAAACTATTATGTGGTGATTATTTACAAGCAACACAATACATTCACCAACCTCACCCCCATTCTTTAATTAGAGTTCTTCCAACACGCACAATATGTTTTACAGATGGTCTCTCACTCTTGAATATGCATTTTGTTGAGAAACAGAGAATGGAAAGAGATAGAATCACACAAGAAAAACACATACAAAGCATACAAATTTACGTGATTCAAAGATTTTCTTCTGTGTCCACAGCCCTCGCAAAGAGTTTCATTATTTTGCAGTGTAAGAACCATGAGTACATCACAACTCTAATTTACTTTTCATATGATAAGCTGGTAAAGCAACTGCCAGTAGAAATATTGATAAATTACATATGCACAAATATACATATTTTGGGTCGGTGACATTAGGGTTGAGTTTCCAGTCTCCACTTGAATCTCCAACACATTCATTCTGTTGTTTCCAAATGAGCTACAATATACTCCAAATGATCTCCAGAACCATGTCTCTAATTGCATAATCCAGTGTCTCCCACCATTCACTAATCTCCAGAACCTAGGGATACAAGCAAATATTTCTTCAGGATTATGCCTTTCTACCTGAAATGCCCTAGTACAATAGTAGTGAATGGTGCATTGTAGATCTTCTGCATAATTATGCACTTGTGTTGCAAGAATATGCTTGTTCTTTTATCTAACATTTTGAAAGTGTTAATGCACAAGCCATCAGAAATAAAATTTATCTAATCCTAGTGTTATTTAGAAATTTTATACTACTATATCATTGGATTAAATGACAGTATATAGTAGGAACTTCATCATATCATGTGATGAGTTCGATTGTGCTTATTCAATGCAGAGGCATTTGCAGTTTGTGAAAATTATTCACCTCCTGAAGGATTTAATGAAAAAGATCTGTATCATCTTCTAGAAAAAGTGGGCAGCCCTTCTGGAGTTGATGATTTAGGTATGATCTACATCGTTGATAAACTTTCAAATCTCTATCTTTTTTCTCTTTTTATTTATTTATTTTTTAAATTACTCTTATCGTATACTGTTATCCATCATAAAAGGCTTTAAAAGATGGGAACGAGACAAATAAGTTTGAAGCAACTATCTCATCTTCTGTTAGAATGAGCTTATATCACTTCAATTGAACCTAATCTCCATGGTTGAGTACAGGTGAAAACTTGAGCTGCAGGAACATTTTTTAGTTAGTGAAATACTTGAATCTCGTAAAGCTTAAAATGTCTTAGACTTCTGCAAGTTGGGTTCCAATATAGAAGCCAAAATATGTTTCCTTGCCCATCTGTTTCTATTCTATTTGCATGCCTGGTCAAACTTAATGGTGCTTTGATGACCTTCTTTAACAGATTGCCGGAGTGGCTGGTTGGAGGGACCGAACAAGGTTTACATACCATTTTTGGCCTGCGGCGATCTTAACGGCTATGACTCTGATCAGTCTTACCCACTGCCAAATGCTGCAGAGGGTAGCTCATATAAGAGTTTGGATCCTGTGCAGCCGCCGATTGCCCCACCTTACAAAACAGCACTAGAGCTCAAGAAAGCATCGGACCATGGGATCAAATTTAAATTCGAGAAGCTCTCGCTGGATTCCTGACCACTGAAAGAAAGCTATTACAAGCATGGTTAAACCCCACACATGATTGTTACGCATGGAGCTGTCTTCTAAATTATTATGATGAAATTAGTTCGTAACCAGAATTTTGAGCAGAGCAAGAGCATAATTATTTTAGTTAGCAGTTTAATTGCCATCAATTTATTCTTGACCGGGAGAAAACTGTGTTTTATTAGTGATAGTCTTGTGGCGTTAAGATCCAGCCATCCATCACGCAAGCTGCATTTTTTTTTTCATATCAAACTTGAGCTTCTGTTTGTCACTATTACTTGCTGACATTAACAAGGTGCAAATATGATGTCATGATTAATCAGCAATAATAGATGTCCTCGTGTTGCCAAATTTCTGAGTAAAGTTAATATCATCCGTAACGTAATTATTGAAAAGAACACAATGATAAAGTGGCCAACTAAGCAAAAAATCAGGTGGCGTGACGGAAAAGGTGAACAATTAAGAAAAAAGGAATGCCCGAACAAAAATCAATTAAGAAAGCAAGAAAAAAATATGAGAGATGGAGAGAGAAAGCAAGCATATACTGAGCATGTTATGCTGTATTCCTTGAGAATTCCAGCAGAATATACCTTCCTTCTAAGCTAAAACACAGATATAGATTCCATTTCCCCCCTGCTCTCATCACCACAAGTAAGATTATTATATTATCATTCTTTATCCTATTTGGGTTGTCAAAGAAAGAAAGAAATTAAAATGAAAAATAAAGGATGTGTATAAATCTTATTGATGATAATTAATTTTGTTTTTTTATTTATATTTCATAGACTACTGTTTAATTTTATACTTACTCTACTGGAAACTCACATATCGAATGAGGTTCATATTTATTTTTCTCAGATTATTATTTTTTAATTTAGGTCCCGACAGTCAATGTAAAATTCTGTCGCTGTCGAATCTTATGAACATGGATTAACGAACGTCGTATGATTCATGTAGCCGACCTTACTTAGTGGGATAAGACTTTGTTGTTGTCATTGTTGTTAAGAAAATGAATAAAATTCAAAGTAAAGATAACAAGAACAATGCTTTTACCTTACCTCATCAATTCTGGATGCGCGCAACACAAGTTTACTCAAAACCCCTTATTATTTTTATTAGTATATAACAACACATTTTGAAATGGAGGCGCTCCAAATTTGTGCAAACTAAGCAACCACCATCGCCGGTATTGCAGCAGAGTTCTCTCTCTCTCTCTCCCACACCCCTCCCTCCCCAATGCGCCGCAGCTTGCTGATCTGCACGTAAGCGACTTTGTGGCAACAGTGAGCGGGAGCAACAGCGGTACTACCCGTGGGCAGTTCGTGGGCGAGGGAGAATGACCATCGAGGAGATGGAGGAGGCGTTGGTGCCTAAGAAGGAGACGGAGGAGGAGATGACGCCTCCGCCGCTGCTGGAGGATCCCGACGAGGCAAGTTCCAAGCCTCGCCGCATTGCCCTCTTCGTCGAGCCCTCCCCCTTCGCGTACGTTCTCCTCCCTCAAGATTCTTGCTTTCCGAACTTTGGCAGTGGCCAATTAATGATGCTCCACCACAAATCCTCCGACTTGAAAGAACAAGGAAAAAAAAACTTTTGAGTTGGGAATATAACATTTGGCGCGTTCGTTCCATTTGCTGCTTATAGTATAAATTTGGTCTCGTCATGATTTCTACAAAGCCAACAAGATTGAAGAGAGGTGGTCGTGCCATAGCATGACCTGCAGACATATTTATCTGTTAAGAAGAGCAGGAGCCCTTTTTTGAGATCTGAAACTTTTCCTTTCCTGTATTGAAGCCTGTGTCTAGATTTTCTCGTTGACCAACCCTACGCAGATTCCTTAGATCCAGGAGTTGGCATCGCTGACAAGTTGATATTTTTATTTAAGCAATTAATATGGGAGACAATTAAGTTTCTGACATTCTGTTGGGCTGGAGAAGAAAAATAAACATAAAATGAGTGGTAAAAGCTGATATGTGAAGAATGGATTGGCTTAGTTTGAGTTTTAAGGAATAAGTGCTTAAACTTTTGTCTCTACCACCAAACATATCCTTGTTGTATTGCACTGTTCACTTACCTTTTTCCTGAATTGACAGTTATGTGTCTGGATATAAGAACCGGTTCCAAAACTTCATCAAATATTTGCGGGAAATGGGCGATGAGGTAAGCATATCTCACATGTGAATTCATCACACAACTTTTAACTAATAACCCCTGTGATGTGCATGTGGTGTTAACATTCGAAAACGTTATAGAAGAAATGTGAAAGAAATATTTAACAGTATAAATTTTCTCCGATATGATTTTGGATTTCACAATTTTTGTATGGACCATTTTTTTAACCATTGATAATTAATAATTTTTGGATCAACGGGTACCATCGACTGAAAACTGGCAATTAATATCACCGAGTAATTGCCCAACATGTTCAAATTTCAATCATATAACTATGTATATCAAACCATACAAAATATATGAAATGGGAAAAAAATGACAAGGATTTCATGGTTTTCGTAGGTGATCGTAGTGACTACCGATAAGGGTGTGCCTCAAGAGTTCCATGGTGCAAAAGTTATAGGCTCCTGGAGGTAAGAAAAATGGCAGGATGAGCTAAATTAGAAATTGACAAAAAAGGTTCTCTTTCTGTCTATTTCCATAAACTATCGTGGATTAGCTGCTGCTAATGTTATGACCTTCTGATTTCAGTTTTCCCTGTCCACTGTATCAAAAGGTTCCACTTTCTTTGGCACTTAGCCCTAGAATTATTTCAGAAGTTGCAAATTTCAAACCAGACATAATTCACGCATCTTCACCAGGAGTCATGGTATTTTTCACCAAGTAATTTATTGCATTAAGGTTAATTTTCTTTATTACAGTTACTAATAGTCCATGCTTTTTCAGGTATTTGGTGCCTTGACGATTGCTAAAATGCTCTGTGTGCCATTGGTGATGTCTTATCACACCCATGTCCCAATGTAAGCTTCTTCCCTGATTCATGCAATTTGTCTATTGTACTGGATTCTGGTATTGTAGGCCTGATTTAAGTTAATTGTTGTGGAGATAGAAGATTACCAAAAGCAGATATCTCATCATGCTGACAAGCAAACATTTCTATTTCCGTTCTAGAAATGTTATCGCAAGCATAAATATGTAGCTTTTAGAGAGTATAGGCATCATAGAAAGTGCTTAATTACAGAAAGATTGATAGTATTATGGCGACCATTACTACCAGCCATAAATTTCACCATCTTGCTTGAATGCCAACATACCTAAGCATTTTTTGTTGTTTCACAGATATATCCCCAGATATACATTCAGTTGGCTGGTGAAACCCATGTGGATGATAATAAGTGAGAAAACTTTTTCTTCTTTTCCGTTTTTTTGGTCTTTTATGATTAATAGATTGTTAAAGTTAATTACTTACTCTTTGATTGACCCTCAGAATTCCTTCATAGCGCTGCTGATCTTACGTTGGTGCCTTCAGCTGAAATGAGCAAGGAACTCTTGGCTGAGCAAGTAACGGAAGGTTAATACCAACTTTCTATGAGAGTATAACTTGCTGAATTTTCAGGTGGTGTAATTTATAAAAAAATAGTGTTGTTTCACAGCTGACAAAATACGGCTCTGGCATAAGGGTGTTGATTCACAAAGCTTTCATCCTCGTCATCACAGCCACGAAATGCGTTTAAGACTAAGGTACTAGTTACTCCTAAGTAAAATCAGCAACTACATGCATACATACTCTGTAACATGCATAAAAAAGTAGCAGACAATGACAAAATTCATAATGATATTTTCTTTTCCTTTGCTAGTAATGGTGAACCAGAAAAACCCTTAATAATTCATGTGGGACGTCTCGGTGTTGAGAAGAGCTTGGATTTTCTTAAAAGGTATGTTCTTTAAGTCAAAACCTTCATTATCAAGGGAATAAGCACTGACGAGTCTGTCATCCCTGTGATTTCCTGAAACAATAGAGGGTTTCTTCTTATTAAAGGAAATAGAGGGATGTAGAAACCTCATATCAGGTAAGCATGGTGGCACCAAGAACTAATGTGGGAACAAAGATGGGATAAGATTACTCGTAGTTTATTTTCTGCCATCATAAATGGCAATAGTCATTGTTTCCTCTTGGCATAATTATATTGGGAGTATGATGAATATTAGAAAGTTAGCATTTCTTTGGCATATTCCATAGTTTAGAAAATATCTTCAAAGTTGCTTGCCAAAATAAAACTGCATATTCCAGCCTCTGACTGCAAGGGCTCGGCTGACCAGATAAAACTTCAGTTCTTTCCTAAGGACTTCTTTTTTTCGCATTTTATTTTCTATAAAATTCTATTTATATGCAGTATGGATATTTAAGTCATTTTTTTCTATTGGTCAGGGTTATGGATAGACTTCCAGGTGTTAGGATTGCATTTATTGGAGATGGACCTTACAGGTGAGAAATAGATACTGATCCTGTTGATGTTTACAGGTTGACAAAAGTTTGACTTCATGTGATATTTCATAATACATGTTCCATTAATGACATTTTTACTTGATTTATCTTGTTCCCGATTGGTTAATTTTGTTACTTTTAATGAAATCTGTGGAGAGGTTTCTTTCTGCTTCTCTAGCTAGGCTGCGTAGTGCCTTAATATTATTATGTGCGTTATAACACACCTGTATGCGGCATATGGTGATCAGAGAACCAAATTAAAAGCTGCATCACCATCTTACTGAAACTAGACTTTGGGCTTCAATTTACCTTTAGTAGATGATTTACATGTGTTGGTTCTTAATATCTATGCAGGCCAGAATTGGAACAGATGTTCTCAGGGATGCCTGCAGTCTTCACAGGCATGCTCCATGGTGAGGAGCTCTCCCAAGCCTATGCAAGTGGGGATGTTTTTGTGATGCCATCAGAATCTGAGACTCTCGGACAGGTTGTATTGGAGGCGATGTCATCTGGAGTTCCTGTAGTTGCAGCGCGTGCTGGAGGGGTAATCGACATCATATCAGATTATCAGGATGGCAAATCCAGTTTTGCCTACACTCCTGGGGATTTGGATGATTGCCTCAGCAAGATTGACCGCTTGTTATCTGACTGCGAGTTCAGGGAAGCCATGGGAAAGGCAGCACGTGAAGAGATGGAGAAGTATGACTGGAAAGCAGCCACGCGAGAAATACGAGACAAGCAGTACAATGCAGCAATCCAGTATTGGCGAAAGGACAGGGAACAAATGCTCAACCCAATGGAATGGTTGGCCAGAAGGCTCTGTGGATCGCATGAGACATCAGTATAGTAGTGCTTTAGTAGTTGGAGTGGTAATTGGCTTATGACTTGATTGGCTAATTTCAGTGATTATTTGTACAATATTGTAGGCAGACAAAAACTAGTGTCGATTTGTTCACAGTCAGGACTGTGATCATGGCGATTATTTGATACTCGAAGGGGTCAATTTGTGTATAAAGTACTATTTAGATTTCAGTTTGAACTACGTTGTCCTGTGGGAACATGTTATTGTATCTCAAAACTCTTAAAATTGTAAATAGCTCGATGCCAGGACCTGAAGATTACCTCCTATTGTTATATCATATTATTGGTGACTCCTGAAATTTCATAGCATAGCTGAAACTTCAAAGTCATTTTAGAAGGTTGGCAACATGCCCTTTTTTCTATGCAAGGATTATTTTGCTCATCAAAGTAAAGAGTCAATAACAAGAGACACTGGGGCTTTACCTTTAAGGATTTCCAGGTGTGACATTTTGGTGGTATTCGGGGATGCCATCTAGAGAAAGATTACATTTGACATGCAATTCTTGCACAAGATTTTTTTTTTCAGATGACTAGATCTGAATTACTTTATTAGATCATTCATGTAAAACTTGTTGAAGACAAAGTTCTGTTAATTCGAGGAAAGAGGTAATTTCACTTTAAATGCAGGTAGCAATTTTATTTGAGACTAAAGATTGCCAGGTGAGACTAACTGCAAACATGGAAATCAATGAAGACAATCACACAACTCCAAATCAAACACGAGAACAGACAATTACTTTATTTATTTTAAATTACACATGCCCTTGGTTTTCTTTTATTTATTTATTTATTTATTTTTATCCGTTTTTGCGTCACATAATTACTTTATTTAGCCGAGGGCTCGTTTAGCTTCGGAGATTTAATGCGTAGTTTGTCTTCATTGTTATCATCCCAGTGCCAAGTCGCCAAATGCCATGACAGGCCTGACGGCGACGTCCCATATTACTATTACGAGACGTAGCTCATGAACTCCTCATCCAGGAGCAGCGCGGCCATGGTGTCCGGCGCGAGGCACACCTCCACGTCCACGCTCCCTCTCCCGTCTCTCCCCGGGAATGCCGACATCTTCCCGTCGAACTTGTTGGCTCTGCCGCTGCGCACAGCCACCGGCCGCCCCCATCCGAAGTCGTTGCCCTCGTACACGGGGAAACGGTGGGAGCTTCCCATCGTGAGCCCTGCGCCGTCCGGGTTTCCCAGCGGGAAGCACCTCGGCGCCGCCTCCCATTCCGCCACCGCGCGCCTCACGGCCTCGTCGTCGTGCCTCGCCACGCTCGCGTGCAGCAATGTGGCCGCCCAGTTGAGGTCCTCAGACGCGAGCTCTCCCGCCGTCGTTGTGGTCGGGATGCTCTGGATTGCATTTCCGAAGTAGTTCGCCTCCACCTTCGGAACCACGCGGTGCCGGCAGTTCACGGCCATGCGGAACGTGGTCCTCGCTTCCGAAGGCAGGTGCTTGCGAGCTCGAGTCACTGCACGCCACAGATGTGCACATAACGATTGGAAGGACGATATAAACGTCTCCTCTGCTGTCTTCGCCTTGGGGTCGTGCGCCTGCTTGCCCAATATTTCGGCGGCTGTGCCGTCGACGGACGCTGGTTTTTTGGTTTGACAGTTGGCCATCGTTTTGAGCTCGAGAATGGCCTCACGGCTGAAACCAAATATGCGCTCCCGGATAGGTGCGTCCGCCGGGAACGTCACAGTAGGGCCGCGGCCGTCGGGGAACCGCAGCACAGCTTTAGAGCCGCCGAAGTAGTTGCGGCGGAAGTCCGGTGCCGCGGGGGAGCCACCGCGGCAGATTTCTGCCCATGCGTTGAAGAAGTTCCAGAAGGAGGTACCGTCGACGACAGAGTGGTTGACGGCGGCACCTAGGAAGACGGCCCCGTCTCCGAGCTCAGTGAGCTGGAAGGCGGCGACGGGGCGGAAGTGACCGTGGAAGCTGATGGTTCCGTCGAGGGGGAAGAGGGACTTCACAGGCGCGGGGACGTCGGTGGAAGAAGGGAGGAGGACGGGGAGCGACAGGGTCGGAGCGACGGCATAGGAGAAGTCGACGCCGGCGTTGTTGCAGGAGACAACAATGTGGTCGTCAGGGAGGGTGAAGAGGCGGCCGGCGAGTGCCGGGAAGAGGGAGAGTGCCCGGGAGAGGGAGGACGTGAGCAGGGGGAGCAGCGAGGGTACTGGGAAGGGAGGCGGCGGGAAGAAGAGGCCCTTCTGGATGTAGTTGCAGGATAACATGGGGAGGTCGGACACTGAAAGCTGCAGGTCTCTCATGACTGACGCCTGGTCCGGCAAGATAGTGAACTTGTATAGCACAGTTACAGCCGCCGCCGATGCAGGAGCAGCGGAGATGGAGCTCGGAACTGTGCTTGGATCAAAGGATGCAAGGAATGCGGTGGACATGGTTAATGCTTTGCCTCTTTGCTGCTACCACCAGAAGCGAAGCAATGCTTGTTGAAGAAGGAATTGGATGGTGGAAGATGGAGCTTGAAGTGGCTTGATATATAAAGGAGGGAGGGAGGGAGGGGGGAGAGAGAGAGAGAAATGGAGCCTGGAAGAGGACAGAGACAGGGTGGAAATGAAGAGTTACTTGAGTTGTTGGATTAATGAGAGAGAGAAATGGAGCCTGGAGAGATATGGGATTAGAACTTGGACATGCAGCAAGAACTAATTATCCACTACTACATGATTTGGTGGCAGTCATAGGGACACCTCAATCTATCTCATTAAATTTACGTTCTTAATTCAGCTCAAATATCTTAATGAAGTCAAAGTTGGGGAGTCCTAGGAGAGCCTAAATTAGCGTCCATTTTCATAAATTATTATTAATTAAGGGATTAAGGATTGTGTGGACCCAAGGTAGGTCCATATATATGGATCACCATTGATCTATAGATTAATGATAGTAATAAATTTATGATAAATTCATTTTAAAAAGTGTTTATCAAGGATCACCATTGATTTATAAATCAATGAATGTGAATCTATTTTGGATCCACATATTCTTTAAATCCATTAATTAATGAATATAAAAGGAAACGCCATATATATATATATATAATTACTTCAATACATAGTTTTTTTTTATGTCGTTGTTAAATTCAGCAGTGCCGACCATGATATATCTTAATTAAGATCCCAACAACAAATGTTGTCTTAATGTATGTATCTTTTCCACATGACAAAACGACCGACCACCAACTCAGATTGCAAGCAGTGCACGTACTGCATGGTTAGCTGTTTCCAGTCATTTTGCTTCAGATTCACCGGATCTAACTCAACTCCTCTGCTCGATTCGATTCGAATCGCGTGATAAATCTGACGACCACCATTCTCTGCACCAGTTTGGTGGTAATTCTCTGTACCACAAAACAAAATAAATCAACATGTCTATATGCGTGTAATGAGGGTACATGGACTAGTATAGTATGATTAATGAGGTGTAATAAGCCTTGGTGAAACGTCGAGATCGTTCAATTTATATTTATGGTTCAGATTATTTGACATTTTATCTTTATGTCTTCTCTCTCACATTATCTCTATTCGATTGCCTCCACTTCTTCGATCGCTGCCATCGTCGAGCTCGGATGTAACACCCCCCCCCCCCTCCCCTCAATTAAAAATTTGGGATATTACATCAGACCCTGCTGCTGACGATTGTGAGCTCCTACGAGCGTCGTCCTCTCCGATCATGCATCCCTCGGATCAGACGCTGCACCAATTTTCACTAAGAGATGTTACACCTCGTTAATTCACACATGCGCAATATATATATATATATATATATATATATATATATATATATATAAAAAGAAATCTACCGTTTATCTTTCTCCCATTCAGTAAATGTTAAGAATAATATTTAGTGCAAAAAAAATGTGAAGAAAAAAGGGAGAAGAAGAGCAACGATCAAGTTGAAAGCAGTGGCCAATTACGATGAGTGGCTGGATTGGATGATGGCTACTGAATCGGTGTAACGTCACAAGATCTGATAGAGACAAAATCTTAAACGTTCCATGAGTCAAGTTGAATCAGTAAGATTTGTCAACAACCTGCCTATTACTCACTACATGCTAAAATTAGCTTGTGGTTGTGTACGAAAGAATCCAAATATAAAAAGGATTTATTTGTTTCCTTGTGTTTGCCAAGTTGCTATCTTCAATGCAGTCAAAATCGGACCGGACCAGACCGGATCGATCGGTTTAATAACAAATCGATCGAAAAATTAATTTTGTACTTCGATTGTATATCAAAATTAATTTTGACACTGGATCGAAAAAAAATCTGATTCAACCGGGAAAATTAGCCAACATTGATTCAATTCGATTCAATGTGAATTTTGAAAAAAAAAGAAAATGTAGCAAAGTTAAAAAAAGGGAAAAAAATAAAAGAATATAAGAAAAGTTAAAGAGGTAAAAAAATGATATGTATAAAATTAAATAGGAATTGAAAAAAAAGATAAGTATTTAAAATTGAATAACATTAAAATGAAAAATTATAAAATGGCAAAAATAAAGGAAATAAAAATGAAAATGTTAAAGAAAAAAATAAATAAGAATAATTTAAAATAAAATTTATTAATATAACATCTATCATCATTAAATCAATAATAATCTATTTATATTTATATGTTAACAATCATTAGTTATCATTATTAAAACTTTTAATAAATATAATTCTATTATATAATTTTTAAATAGTATTAATAGATTTTTGGTATAATATTCATATATTATATCATATAACTTATATTATATCTTTAGAATTATTATAAATAATATTATTTTAACAAAATTCGATTGAACTCGGTCGAATAAAATCGGACCGGTCTAACCACGATCCGATAATGAATCCGGTCTTGTCGCCAGTATGGTTCCAAAAACATTGGTTATCTTTTCCTCAAAAAAATAACAAAAATAAATATCTCAAGAGTTTATCCATTTTTTTTATTTTAGCAAAAAATGAAAATGAAGAATATTCTAGTTGCCCTCTCGAGTCCATGGATGAGTATTGAGAGATATGGGCGACTGCATACTATGAATTCCAGCTCATGATTACTTGGTTATTAAGCCAAAGCCATGCATGCACACTTCAATTAATTAGCACCATGTAATCCAAACAAGGCAACAAACTTCTTTATTTCTTTCCTAATGCCCATAATTATAAAATTATTTTGTGATAGAAAAAGAAAACATGAGAACCCAGAAATAGTGAATTGATATTTTATTTTATAAATGTTGTGTAATGACAAATTGGCCAAGGGAAGATGGCTACGGTATCCTTTGCGATCCATGCAACCTGCCTATTACTCACTACATGCTAAAAATAGCTTGTGGTTCTGTACGAAAGAATACAAATATAAAAAGGATTTATTTGTTTCCTTGTGTTTGGGAGGTAGTTATCTTTTCCTCATAAAATAACAAAAAGAAAAATCTCAAGATTTTATTCATTTTTTATTTTTTACCAAAAAATGAAAAAAAAAATTGTGAAGAATATTCTATGAATTGGTTGCCCTCTAAAGAGTCCATGGATGAGAGATAAGAGCGGCTGCATACTATGAATTCCAGCTCATGATTAGTTGGTAATTAAGCCAAAGCCATGCATGCGGGCTTCAATTAATTAGCACCATGTAATCCAACAAGGCAGAAAGCTTCTTTATTTCTTTCTTAATGCCCACAATTATAATTATTTTATAATAGAAAAAGAAAACATGAACCTGAATAGTGAATTGATATTATTTTATTTTATAAATGTTATGTAATGACAAATTGGCCAAGGGGGGGGATGCCTACGGTATCCTTTGCGATTCATGCATCTGTCCTACACAGTGGACGGTATTACAAGTGGAAGATGCAAGAATCCTAAAATGTCATTATGCATTAGCCTCATCAATAGTTTGGGTTTTGATCGCAACGGAACACTTACAGTACCAACTAGTCTTTTTTTTTATAATCAGTGAAACCGACTCATTTTCTTAATTAGATTGAAAGATATTTGAGTTCAACTCCGGACTCATAATTAAATGTATGATATAACTGAAACAAGGTTAGCAAATCAATCGGCATAATTAAATGACTGATATATCTGAAAATATACCCTTTAATTCTCAGATCTAAGGGAACTCGTGAGAAGTTGGACATAGTTCAAGAGGAGATGGCAGTGTGTGTGTAACGACCCCAATTTTTTAGAGTTAGAAAAATAATATTTTATTATTTATTTTGAGAAAAATGAATATTAATATTATTATAATAAATAATTCCGAAAATAAAGGAAAATAGGGGAGGAGTTTAATTAAGGATAAAAGTGTATTATGGGATATTTATTTAAATTCGGAATTATTTAATTATTAAAACAAATCAAAATTTTTAAAAGGGATTAATTAAAAGATTAAATTTGATTAGGATTGTAAGTTATAGATGAATTGGAGATAAAGATTTAAGAGCCCTATAAATAAATTCTTAGAGTCGATCGTCAAAAGAGTTTTCTTTTCTATGGGTTCTTGGTGTCCGACGGCAGAGGCATGGCAAGGCATGATTCAATGTCGAACGGCTACGAGGTACGTAGGGGGATTCTGATTGGTTGTTATTGTGTCATGATGTTTTACGACGCAATTTAGTTTTAAATTAGTTTTGTCACGGCCGTAATTTTCTGGTCGTAATTATTTGTCGACACGTGATGTTCTCGGCCGAAACGAGGGAAGAGTTTTACGGGTAAATAGAGAATGAGCGTTTACGCCCATAAAAGAAAAAAAAAATAATGTTACGGCCGAAGAGTTAGGTTTTCGGCCGTAATGAAATAGAAAAGATAGAGAGAATATGTCGATCGTAATAGATGTCGGCCGTAATAGATGTCGGCCGTAATAGATGTCGACCGTAACAAATGATTTTTACGGTCGTAAAAATCTGAGAATTTGGAGAGAGAAAGGAGAGATGGATTGGCCGTAAGGGAATTAAAAGAAAAAAAAATGGAGACGAGGTTTTACGATCGAGAAGTTGGGAGAGAGAGAGAAAAGAAGAGAGAGAAAAGGGGAGATAGATTGGTCGTAAATGAAATAAAAAAAAATGTTACGGTCAAAGAGTAGAGTTTTACGGCCGTAACGGGATAGGCCGTAACGAGATGGCCGTAACATAAAAAGGGTGTAAAAATTTGATGGCCGTAATAGAATATGGTGTAAAAATTTGATGGCCGTAACGGAAAGGGTGTAAAAATTTGATGGCCGTAACGGAAAGGGTGTAAAAATTTGATGGCCGTAATAGAATAGGGTGTAAAAATTTGATGGCCGTAACGGAAAGGGTGTAAAAATTTGATGGCCGTAACGGAAAGGGTGTAAAAATTTGATGGCCGTAACAGAAAGGGGGTAATAGAATAGGGTGTAAAAATTGATGACCGTACCAGAAAGGGGGTAATAGAATAGGGTGTAAAAGTTGAAGACCGTAACAGAAAGGGGGTAATAGAATAGGGTGTAAAAGTTGATGGCCGTAACAGAAAGGGGGTAATAGAATAGGGTGTAAAAGTTGATGGTCGTAACAGAAAGGGGGTAATAGAATAGGGTGTAAAAGTTTATGGCAGTAATGAAATAGGGGGTAAAAATTTGGAGAGAGAATTTACGGCCGTAAAAATCAGAGAAGATGGAGAGAGAAAAAAATGATGTTACGTCCGTAATGAACAGGGAGCACACCGAGAGTTATTATTTATTTTTGAGTAAATTCTAATTACTGATTATTATTGTTGTTATTAATTAATTTGATGTATTGATTATATTGTTGATGATTGATCTGTTTATATTATGACGAACTTGATTTTGATTGTATTGTTGACCTACTTAGTTTTGAGTTCAGAATTTATCTGATCAAATTGATAATTTATTTAAAGATAGACATTTTAGGTAAACAAGATAAAAACCGAAAGTTGCTGGGCCCATGTTCACTGATTGCCACTAAGCCGGGACCAATTGAATTGAATTGAATTGAATGGGGCAGATAGTGTAAAAGCTATGGCTGTCCTGTGTATGGTCACTCGTTCCCCACCATACACGAACCCATTGAATCGTATTGGGCTTGCCGTGGCACTGATCCCTCACTGGCCTGCATGAAAGTGGCATGGTGTCCCTTAATTGACTGAGCGCTCCTCATTGAATTGGATAACTCCGAACATTGAAAATCGAATCGAATTGAATTGAATTGAAACTGGAATTGAAGTAAATAGAATTAAATCATGGTCATTTGGATATATTGGCATGGAGTTGGCAATTACTATTGCCCTATTGAATTGAATCGTTATTGGCCAATGACCATTGATTATTGAATTGGAAATTGTTAATTGAATATTGATTTATTAATCAGGCAATTAATAATTATTAATTGAAACAATTGTTATTGATTTACATTGGTCTGTTGACCATAGCCTGATATATTGTTCATATTGATAAATTGTTAATTGATTATTGTATTGACTGCTCAATCGACTCATTATTGATTTTATCTTATTTTCGATTGAGCATATTGATTGTCTTTTAGACCCTACGTACTGAGTATTTTTTTATACTCATGGATATTTCCCTGTACCTGGATCCGTGCAGGTGAGAGTACTTCGATAGAGGATGATCCTGCAGGTGGCTATGCTCAGTGATAGACGGATGTTGCACATGTTCTAGATTGAGTTGTCTAGTTTTTATTATTTCCGCATTTATTAGAATTGTGAACTTATTAATATTTTAATTATTTTGAATATAATGGATTATTAGTTGTTATTATTGAAAAAGTCTTCCGCAATTATTGTTTATATTCCGCAAAAATGTTTTATAGAAAATTGAGTAGCGCCTCTGGGACGACTCTGAGCACGTGAAAGTCACGTGGGCCTCGGGGCGTTACAGAAGGTATCAGAGCCTAAGGAGAGACACTTCTTAGCTGTCTCTAATAGATAGAATTGAGTCCATGTGCAACTGTCACGAGCAACCACTACAGCCATCCAGTAGGGTCAAGTAAGTTTTTCATTATGACATTGTCGTTGACTACTTACTTATGGAATTGTATTGTATTATTATTGAGTGAGCACAGATGTCTTTCAAGTTGATGACCTCTCATCAATTTTATCATGAACCGAGAAATAGATATCGATGATCGAATCCTCAAAGGGCAGAGGAGGATGGCCAAGCGGCCCAAGGCCCATAAGTAAATAATGAATGGGTCAATGAACGTCAAGAGGAACGTTCGAACCATGGATCATCATCATATGAATCTCGTTCAATGTACAAAGACTATAGTAATACTAAGAGTCATGGTGTTCCCCTTCACGATAATCGAAAAGAAATTGTTAAGCGTTTTCTCAACGTACAGCCTCCCCAATTTGACGGGAAGGGCGACTTCGAGAAAGCCTATAGGTGGCTGAAAGAAATTGACCAAACTCTAGTGAAGATGGACTACGGTGAGAACTGCAAGACTATATGTGCTATGAGGTGTTTAACAGGTGACGCTGGGCATTGGTAGAACGCAACAAAGGCTGGCACATTCTCCGGAAATGACCTGATCCCTTGGAGAAAGTTTAAAAAGATATTCAAGGATCGCTATTTACCTATTTTCTGAAGAGCGAGAAAATGGAAGGAATATCGAGATCCACAACAGGATACCATGACAGTCGAGGACTACACGATCGAATTCTTAAAGTTGGAGAAGTATGTTACTCGACGTCAATCAGAGAGAAATCGCGTTAAGCAATGGGTGGAAGGTCTCAAGCCAAGTCTCCGAGGACGGGTAAAATGTTATAACTATCATACCCTTCAAGTTGCGAAAGAGTTTGCTATCATGCTTGAAAATGACGACATAACAAACGCAACTCAACCGAATCAAGAGGATATAGATAATGATCAGAATCATATTTGGAGTAAAGATAGAAGACATCAAAGAAGAGAGAAGCGGCATCAAGAAAACTACAATCGAGGAAGGTCATATCCAACACGGAATGATCCTCCACCACATAGAGAATCATGTAACTACTGCCACAAATGCATCTCGGTGAATGTTATTGGGCGACGGGTGCATGCCTAAATTGTGGCAAGATGAGTCTTTCGCAAGAGATTGCGATGAATCAAAATGGGTCGAACCT
The DNA here is from genome assembly GCA_030549335.1 of Pontederia crassipes. Taxonomy (NCBI): domain Eukaryota; kingdom Viridiplantae; phylum Streptophyta; class Magnoliopsida; order Commelinales; family Pontederiaceae; genus Pontederia; species Pontederia crassipes. The sequence goes on from CM060193.1 coordinate 1,905,273, forward strand.
CTACGACAACAATAGGCCTTCAAGAATGGTGCTGAAATCACCCAAATAGATTGATATATTATGACATATGACTTGAAGCTTAATCAAGTCGAAATTGTAATCTCCACTCCAACTAGTCTTTAGATATTTTGCATATCCAAATAGCATGTGTTATATAGAATGAATATAGTTTATAGTTTACTTTTCATTAAAAAAAAAAGAGTAAGTAATAATTGACCATTGAAGAGTAGAGTGTTTAATGGAAGCACTCATATGACAATATTTCTAAGGAGGTTATCGATTAGTTGGTGCTCATAATTTACCGTAAAAAGTCGAGCACTCGAACTCAATAGAAAAAGTGATGGAGTCCACACATAATGGTATGGAAGAAGGACAACATCCAAGTATGTTTAAAAAAAAATTTATTATAGTATAGTTATTACTACATTGGTTAACCCAAGATCGATGATATTCCAATATATTCGTCAAGCCTAGAGGAACATGCAGAACACTTGCAGATTGCATTGCAAACATTAAGAGAAATAAGTATGCGACAAAGTATCGAAATACAAATTTTGGCAGAATGAGATAATGTTCTCCAGAAATATCGCATAGATGGAATATCAAAAGATGAATGTTATAATCAAATGGATTCAACCAATGGACGTGTTAAAGAGGAAAAAAAACTTCCTTAGACTTGCAAGATCTTTTTGAACAGTCGCATTAGACTTGCAGAATATTAGCGGAGAGTCGCACCAGATTACGGCACGATAGTATTGCTGTGGACGAACCTCACCAAGAAGGACAAAAAGATATAAAAATTTGAATGGCTCAGGAAAGGCTAAAAATATGTTTTAAGAATTGGAGAAGAAATTGATAACGATGTCCTTCTTTTGAAAAGACCTTCAGGCCGAGGTTATGTCGCCCACAACCATGCATACAACCCCCGCATGGCATGAGTCGTGATGCTATATAGGAAGAAGATAGTTGTCAATACATTAAGACGATTAGATATCGAATTAGCAATTGTGGTCTTCACCCCAAGAATTGGTGACACAATGTGTAGGGTGAAGAGTTTGAATTCTCCACGAACCACCAAAGTTGAGGTACACTTCCGAACATTTGGGGATCCAATTATCGAAAGATTACGAGTTTGTCAAAGCAAACTCAATTGAGCATATGTTAAGCAGAAATGTCACTTGCTCATTTGGCGTTGAGCCGACAGAATATGAGCAATGAGCAATTGTATCGTCCAAGTCAGTCTAGTGACCAACAGTGATAGTGCAAGGATAGCAACACATCTTACATGCAATCGAAATTACTATGGAAGGTCGGCAAATGAAAGTGAAGCATCAGAGGTCACATGGTGTACTACAAGAGCTTGAAAATCCTCAATAGTATTAAAAAAAAAGATAACGATGGATGTTATTAGAGGGCTTGACATGGACACAATGTGATATGAGTAATAGAGGATCGATATATTAAAATAGCCAATGTCATACCCATTAGAGAAAGGTTAGTCCATCGAAAGCCTCATGGTCTTTTTTTTTTTTAAGGAGGTTATCCGACTACATGGAGTGTTGATATCCATCGCGTCGGATAAGAATCTACAATGCATAGACCAATTCTGATGGAGCATCTATAGAGCAATTGGGATGTGGTTGAACTTCTAGATCACCTTCCATTCACAGACGAATGAGTAGTCTGAATGGTCAATTCAGACCTTAAAAAAAATGTTCTGGACTTGCATTAGACCGGAGTGATAGTTGGAACAATCAGCTTCCACTAGCGAACTTAGTATGTGGCAACAGTCGCCACTCTGACATAGGCATGTCACTTCATAGTCATGTATGGAAGGCATTATTGCTCACCTATCAGCTGGAGCGAGGTTGATGGACAATTCATTGATGACAATTCTTGTCATGAGAATACTGACGCACATTCAAAAGGATGTTGACAAAATTTGCTTCATCAAGAAATGTTGAAGGTAGTCCACATGAGACAAAAATAGTAGGCTAACATAGTGAGATTAGTAACATACGTAGGACACATCATGAAGATGAAGATGACATTTTAAAACGGAAAGTTGAAATCAGAAAAGATTTTTTTCAAATTTGTTAGATAGATGATGTAGTTTCGTTTACGCAAATTCGAGGACGAATTTATTTTTAAGGAGGTTATGATGTAACGACCCCAATTTTTTAGAGTTAGAAAAATAATATTTTATTATTTATTTTGAGAAAATTGAATATTAATATTATTATAATAAATAATTCCGAAAATAAAGGAAAATAGGGGAGGAGTTTAATTAAGGATAAAAGTGTATTATGGGATATTTATTTAAATTCGGAATTATTTAATTATTAAAACAAATCAAAATTTTTAAAAGGGATTAATTAAAAGATTAAATTTGATTAGGATTGTAAGTTATAGATGAATTGGAGATAAAGATTTAAGAGCCCTATAAATAAATCCTTAGAGTCGATCGTCAAAAGAGTTTTCTTTTCTATGGGTTCTTGGTGTCCGACGGCAGAGGCATGGCAAGGCATGATTCAATGTCGAACGGCTACGAGGTACGTAGGGGGAATTCTGATTGGTTGTTATTGTGTCATGATGTTTTACGACGCAATTTAGTTTTAAATTAGTTTTGTCACGGCCGTAATTTTCTGGTCGTAATTATTTGTCGACACGTGATGTTCTCGGCCGAAACGAGGGAAGAGTTTTACGGGTAAATAGAGAATGAGCGTTTACGCCCATAAAAGAAAAAAAAAATAATGTTACGGCCGAAGAGTTAGGTTTTCGGCCGTAATGAAATAGAAAAGATAGAGAGAATATGTCGATCGTAATAGATGTCGGCCGTAATAGATGTCGGCCGTAATAGATGTCGACCGTAACAAATGATTTTTACGGTCGTAAAAATCTGAGAATTTGGAGAGAGAAAGGAGAGATGGATTGGCCGTAAGGGAATTAAAAGAAAAAAAAATGGAGACGAGGTTTTACGATCGAGAAGTTGGGAGAGAGAGAGAAAAGAAGAGAGAGAAAAGGGGAGATAGATTGGTCGTAAATGAAATAAAAAAAAATGTTACGGTCAAAGAGTAGAGTTTTACGGCCGTAACGGGATAGGCCGTAACGAGATGGCCGTAACATAAAAAGGGTGTAAAAATTTGATGGCCGTAATAGAATATGGTGTAAAAATTTGATGGCCGTAACGGAAAGGGTGTAAAAATTTGATGGCCGTAACGGAAAGGGTGTAAAAATTTGATGGCCGTAATAGAATAGGGTGTAAAAATTTGATGGCCGTAACGGAAAGGGTGTAAAAATTTGATGGCCGTAACGGAAAGGGTGTAAAAATTTGATGGCCGTAACAGAAAGGGGGTAATAGAATAGGGTGTAAAAGTTGATGACAGTAACAGAAAGGGGGTAATAGAATAGGGTGTAAAAGTTGATGGCCGTAACAGAAAGGGGGTAATAGAATATGGTGTAAAAGTTGATGGCCGTAACAGAAAGGGGGTAATAGAATAGGGTGTAAAAGTTTATGGCAGTAATGAAATAGGGGGTAAAAATTTGGAGAGAGAATTTACGGCCGTAAAAATCAGAGAAGATGGAGAGAGAAAAAAATGATGTTACGGCCGTAATGAACAGGGAGCACACCGAGGGTTATTTTTTATTTTTGAGTAAATTCTAATTACTGATTATTATTGTTGTTATTAATTAATTTGATGTATTGATTATATTGTTGATGATTGATCTGTTTATATTATGACGAACTTGATTTTGATTGTATTGTTGACCTACTTAGTTTTGAGTTCAAAATTTATCTGATCAAATTGATAATTTATTTAAAGATAGACATTTTAGGTAAACAAGATAAAAACCGAAAGCTGCTGGGCCCATGTTCACTGATTGCCACTAAGCTGGGACCAATTGAATTGAATTGAATTGAATGTGGTAGATAGTGTAAAAGCTATGGCTGTCCTGTGTATGGTCACTCGTCCCCCACCATACACGAACCCATTGAATCGTATTGGGCTTGCCGTGGCACTGATCCCCCACTGGTCTGCATGAAAGTGGCATGGTGTCCCTTAATTGACTGAGCGCTCCTCATTGAATTGGATAACTCCGAACATTGAAAATCGAATCGAATTGAATTGAATTGAAACTGGAATTGAAGTAAATAGAATTAAATCATGGTCATTTGGATATATTGGCATGGAGTTGGCAATTACTATTGCCCTATTGAATTGAATCGTTATTGGCCAATGACCATTGATTATTGAATTGGAAATTGTTAATTGAATATTGATTTATTAATCAGGCAATTAATAATTATTAATTGAAACAATTGTTATTGATTTACATTGGTCTGTTGACCATAGCCTGATATATTGTTCATATTGATAAATTGTTAATTGATTATTGTATTGACTGCTCAATCGACTCATTATTGATTTTATCTTATTTTCGATTGAGCATATTGATTGTCTTTTAGACCCTACGTACTGAGTATTTTTTTATACTCATGGATATTTCTCTGTACCTGGATCCGTGCAGGTGAGAGTACTTCGATAGAGGATGATCCTGCAGGTGGCTATGCTCAGTGATAGACGAATGTTGCACATGTTCTAGATTGAGTTGTCTAGTTTTTATTATTTCCGCATTTATTAGAATTGTGAACTTATTAATATTTTAATTATTTTGAATATAATGGATTATTAGTTGTTATTATTGAAAAAGTCTTCCGCAATTATTGTTTATATTCCGCAAAAATGTTTTATAGAAAATTGAGTAGCGCCTCTGGGACGACTCTGAGCACGTGAAAGTCACGTGGGCCTCGGAGCGTTACAGTGTGTCTGCCATCTTTTTGTTTTTCTCTGAGCTAGTGCTTGTATTTTATGCCCCCCAAAACTTAGAACCATGCATGTCGCATCCGCAGGTATATCCTTTCCACTTGACATGAATTCAGGACGTGGCATTTATGAATTCACCCTCTCATATCCATTCATGAGCTGAGCTGCTGAGAAACAGGTTCCTGTAATCAACCTGTTGAAGCACTAGCTGAAGCATTCAGGGAGTCTTGGGCAAGCTGTCCAGTTCATATCAGAAAATCCTTCATTGGTTATGATCAGATGGAGCTAAACAGGATCTACAGTGTGCAGATAAACAAAATTGATAAGGATGAGACGGTAACGCTTTGAACGGAAATATATACCATTCACGTCTTATGCAATTGTCACATTAAACCTTTGTGTTCTTATATTTGGATTCGAGTTCATTAGATCCTGACGAATATTCCTTGCTCATTATTTGACATTCAATTATCCTTGCTCTCATTATCAGACAAACAATTATTCAGAAACTGGGTCTAATAGTTTTCAGGAAAACTCAGACCGAAAACAACAAAGTCAGAAAATTAAGGAAAAAAAAGGAGTAAGATCCCAAGATTCCGATAACAAAGAAGTCAGAAAATTAAACTCTTCTATTTTTATCTACTTCTTTGTCTCTCAATATTCTCTTCCCAATAATATACTATATATGATCATGTTATCTTAAATAGATATAACTTGTCTTAAAATATTATATAAAGAATTTTTTTTTTTCAAAATATGATTAAACATGCATGGATATTCCTGAGTAGTTCTGCTTAAATTAAAAGTATTCAAACAAACCATGAAACCATTTAAAACAATAAAAATAAAAGTTAAACTATATTTTTTATCACTTGGAATTTATGTAATAATTACCACATTAAAAGTATACTATATATATATATAATTACAATAATAAAAATAATAGATAAAAAATTGACTTAAACCTATGCTTAGTTTCGTATTATTATGCATATAATAAAATAAATAAATTTCCCATGCATGAAAAAAAATTAAGAATTGTGTGAACCCGGCGATTTTACACCTGATTGCCATGTAATATCATGTAACACTTCGGCTCAATTTCGTTTTGGACTTTTAATTCGTATGAATTTAAAATACGTTTTCATCAAAGATGAATGGGCAACTATATATGAACTCATAACCATCTTTGAATTTTGCTCGTACGAAATTAATTATTCACTTAAATCATCTTGATCTTTAAATCATTTGATGTAACCAAATAGACAAAATGTGAGGCTTTTGTTTTCTGTTGGGCTATAATTAATGCCTACTAGGAGAACATTTTCTGTCAATTTGGCTATAATTTACCTTTGTGATTAGTTTGGAAAATTTTAAATATAAAAAAGTTATCCAGACATTATTAAAAATTAGGGAATAAGGATTATGTGAAATAAAAAGTGACCTATATATATGAATCATCGTTGAATAATCATCTAATGACTCACAAATGGATGCATTTTTTAAAGATCTTGATGATGTAAAATGATGCCTATTTGTGAACCATGAGATGAAGATCCAACAATAGCTATATATAGGTCAAATTTTACCCTATATACTCCTTGTTCCCTAAAAATTATAATAACATGTTTGAATGTTACCCAAAAAAATAATTTAGATAAGTAAAAGAAAACTGAAAATACAATACTAAATAAAGTAATCATCTTGTATAGAGAACTTATCACTTCATTTATCCTCTTAAACAATCCATACTTGTATTTCATGTATATAACGTCCCGTAGGTTTTGAAGTGAATACATATTATTTAAAAACTAGTGCTATGTCCCATGTCATGCACGGACATTGCAAAAATTAATAATAATATAATTATGTTATTATGATTTTTAAAATTTAATAAAATTATTTTTCAATCATGAAAAGAGACTTGATATTAAAAAAACGAAACATGTACTTTAAAAAACTGGAAGATAAAAGATATGATTGTGTAGATTATACTAAAATGAAGGATTTAATGGCGATGCTCCCTAGTCATTTAGGGAGCATGGTGCTGCCTATCTTCTTAGCCGCTCGATCTGAATTGGAGGGCAGATTGATATATGCACGGTTCAAACTCCTTTATTGTTCAAAATGATCCGGCTTGATGCTAGTTCAAACACTCCCTGCCGGTTCAAATTTAGGGAAGCACTTAATATGCCCTTTTTCTCTCTCCTCATCTGGTTGTGCCCTAGCGGAAGCGATCATGGCGATCTCCTCGCCACCGAGTGTCCGAAGCCACCGATCTCCTCCGCTGGGATGCGATCTCGTCGATTTCCTCACCAGACGCGACTGATCTCCTCCGTCGGGATGAGACTCGACCGATCTCCTTTTGCTCTCGTCAACCTCCAGAATTCGCCGGAGAAGATGACCTCGCTTGTAGCCTCGAAATCGGCAGCGCCCTCCTCGCCAGACGCGACTAATCTCCTCCGTCAGGATGCGATCTCAACCGATCTCCTCGCGTTCTTGTCGACCTCACGAAGTCACTGGACAAGACGATCTCGAAACCGGCCGCGACCTCCTCGTCGGACATCCTCACCCACCGCCCGCGGTCTTCATCCTCCCTTCCGGACGAGCTATCGAACGCATTCTCGTGGACCTCCCGACATCGCATCCTGCCTCGCCATCGGCTGAGACCTCCTCTTTATGTCGTCCTCCCTCACGAAGTCCAACCGCCTCACTTCTAAAATCCGACCATTAATGTTGAAGGTGATCTCCATCTGATTATCTGTTAGTTTACATTAGAACTTTGGTGATTTCTATATGATTATCGCTTATCTGTTAGTATTACATTACATGTATTAGAAATGTGTTACATTAGTGAGATGAATCATGAAACAAACAAAGCCTCAAGAACAATTTACAGGTCAAGAAAGGCCATAAGAGGTTACTAACAAACAAGGCAAACCTTTTATGGCTAGCTCTGGTTTTGGTTGATCGTCGTCGCTAGTCCCTGAACGGAGAACTAGCTATAAAATGAAAAAAAAACATGGCATTGTTTCAGTTCAAAGGAAACGATTCATGGCTCCATTAAATGTAATCTTAGAGGTTCTGATTTATCTTCCTAGTCATACTAATTTGTCTTTCTTTACCTAGAAATCAATGTACTCCGAGGATGCTTCAATAAGTTATAAACTGAAGCAGCAAAGCGGAAGCTTCATCAAGGTTATCAACAAACTGAAATGGTTCGTATTTGCTGCTCAGTATTTTTTGTCTCAGTATATGGTTCTCCAAATTCTGTATTTTAAAATGATTGCTGCGCATTTCTCTATGTAGCAAAGAAGTTGCGAACCTATTTTATCATAATTCTTGTTCTCTTATGATGCAGCAAGAAGGAGGATGAAATTATTTCAAATGGATGGATCTTTCTTTGGAACCAAGATCCACAAGTAATAAATGGATTGTTGCGAAGAATTGATGTATGGAAGTTGGAAACGAAGTTGACGAGGAAATTAGAGTTAATAGGAATGGAATGAAATTGTGTTGTAATTTTTTTTAATAATTGTTATTGTACTTATGTCTATCATTTTTATATGACATCTCTTTGTGATATTATGTTGTTATAACACTTATGTGTCATATTGTTAACAATGACCGTAATAAACTATTTTGTCATCTGTCTCAGTTAACAATGCACTTATTAGAACTTTTGAATTTTGGGGTTGACGCTTTTGCTGTATATGAACTTCATTCGATAAGAAATCTACAGAGCTTCAGTTTCATCGATTGGTTATTTCAGCTATGGCGAATACAAAAATATACCTCTCCGACGAAATTAGTTAACATTGATTGGTCTTCTGTATTGCTTGGGCATCATTTCTCTTGATATACCTTTGTACACTATGTAAAACTTTATCGGAATGTTTTCTGTATATCATTTTTCATGATACACCTTTGCACACTATATAAAGCAAGGGCCAAATATACTTGCAAGTTAGAAACGGAGATCTGAAAAGCTTCCTGCAAGAAACAACTGATCGATGGTTTTTGGTTTGAGATGAGGCAAAAAGCAAGGATTGGCTTCCATTTTGGAATGATGTTTCAGAATGGAGAGGAGAGTTATGGTTGCCTGCAGTTGTTTGGTGATCAATGCCAGGTTCATGTGTTAGGAATTAAGGTTGTGCGACTGTAAGCTAAATGAAGGAACAACCCCGTCTGGCTGCATGCCTATGTTAACTATCTCCTTAAATGGTTGAAGACATTAATCCAATAAGCTCAGCATAATAAGATCTCAACTCTCTAACCAAGAGATACAGAAGAGTGCATAATACAGTGACATAAATGTTCGAGATCTCAACTCTCTACCTCCTTTGTTAGAGATCTCAACTGTGTAACAAAGAGATACATAAGAGTTACAGCATAAGAGATCTTTAGATACATAAGAGTGTATGATGCACAACCCATTTAACACATGATTAACACAGTACGATAGAAAAAAAAGCTGAAGTTTCACTTCATACATGATTAACACATGGTTACTCCATTGCAGCCAAAAAAAGCTGAAGTTTGGATCACACTTCCTAGTAAGCAACATGCCTTAACTTGAGAAACTCAAGCTGAAGTTTCACTCCACAGGACAGTCCGCAAGTCGCAAATAAAATGACTAGTAACCTACATATCTTTCAGCTTCGAGAAGGGAAGATTCATCCTTCAGCATTCATGTGTCCTAATCCTGTCCTAATCCACTACTGTAATTGTCGCTAGTTCTGTCCTTTAGACTTCTCCATGGACCTTGGAGCTGTAAAAAGAATTAGCACAACAAAAAATGATAACAGTAAGAAAGTCGTAACAACTCAAAATGATCTAAACTTTGACTTGAACAAAAGAAATTGCCCTTGCGAGGTAGTATTACAGTACTAGGCATTCGAACAGTATGTCTGGCGAGCACGGATGTGTGGCGAGCAGCGGACCGATCTCAGCCGGTGTCGAGGTCGTCCGGTGTCAAGGCAGAAGCGAGGTCGTCCGGGAGCAAAGAGGACGACGGCGGGTCGGTGAGCAACACGGTCCAGTGAGGAGGTCGCGGGCAGCGGTGAGGAGGTCGTCTGACGAGGAAACCACTGGCGATGCCGAGGTTGCAGCAGCCGGTAACGTGGTTCGGCGATCTCGTCGGCGAAGGGAGGATGGATTTGAAATTTTTTTTACAGCAAGCTGGCGATCAAGGATGTTTGGCGAGCAACGGACCAGTCTCGGCTGGTGCCGGGGCAGAAACGAAGTCGTCCGGGAGCGAAGAGGACGACGTCGGACTGGCAACCTGGTGACCTCATCGACGAAGGGAGATGGATTTCCTGCGAGGGGAGGATTTCGGTGATGGGAGGATGGATCTAGTCGGCTAGGGCACGATTCTCGTGTCGACGATGAGAGAGAAATTTTCATGCGAGGAGAGAGAAAAATAGGACATATAAGTGCTCCCAAAATTTGAACCGATATAGTGTTTAAACGAACATCAAACCGGACGATTTGTACTGTAAGCGGGGTCTGAACCGCGCATCCACAATCTGCCCTCCAATTGACATCCAGCGGTTGAGAAGATAGGCAGCATCATGCTCCCTAAATGTTCTACATATATTTTACTTATAACATAAATTGGATAATATGAATTGATGAAAAATTTTAAAATGACATAAAAATAATATTAGAATATCAAATTATATAATAAAATATGATTTTTTTTATTTGTCAAAACACTAACATTTATTCAAATTATAGTTTTGAACTTAATTTTCTTTTGTTTGTAGGATTTATATGACGAACCTTTTATTATAAGATCGTTTATTTCTATTTATTGAGAAAAATACTAAGATAATAATAAATCATATAATGTTATATTTTATATTTCATTTCTAGGTTTAAATTCTTGAAGGACAACAATTGATATTTTGTCTAATAAATTGTGATATTAATTGTTAATAAGATTAACCATTGATACTAATAATAATAATCATTAATTTTAAAAGTGATAATTTAGTCAAACTATTTTGAATAAAATATCAACATGATAAATTTAAAATTTGATAGTGTAATGATATCAACCCATCTTTATTTTTATGATATATATATATATATATATATATATATATATATATATATAAGTTTAACGAGTGTGTGAAGCGCGTGTGAAGCGATTTTAGACATACTTATATTTATTTTTTTCGACATTTTTTTTCATTGATAGTTTAAAGGGTCATTGGGGATAGCAAATATATGATTCAAATCATTAATAATAATAATTTTTTTCATCACTTTTTATTTTTGATGAACGTTTGCACATTATTATTCGTCATAATTGATATAAGTATTTTATATAATTTTTAATCTTATAAAACTATTTTTTGTTATTATGAATGATCATTTAAGTTATTAGTAAAGAAAGATATCGAAAAAAAATGAAGAAAAATATGTCTAAGTTCGCTTTAGACACGCTTCACACGAAAAACGCTTCACACGGTCATTTTTTCCTATATTATATATATATATATATAAATGAAGGTGCCAAGCAGCCAAATCCCACGCATTCCTGGCATCCTTCGTTGGATCAACGAACGCAACTCTCTTTTCACTATGTTCTCACATCTCGGCACAGTTCCTCTCTCTCTCTCTCCCCCCTTCCCCTTCTGTTTTATTCTCTCACGTGAAGACATTGGCTGAAGGATGACGTAAGATGGCAACGTTCGCATATCTCTCTCTCTCTCCCTCCTGCCCTCCTCTTCCTTTCATTCTGTTCTCACATGCGAGGTCAACCTCTGGTCGAAGGCGACGTCCTTCGGCAACTGCACACTCTCCCCCTCCCTGTTTTCGTTCTGTTCTCACACATGACGGCCTCCGGCTGGAATCTTTCATCCGATGACATCCTCCGATTGGAAGATGGCGACGTCCTCCGACAACTACTCTCTCTCACTCTCCCTGTTTTTGTTCTATTCTCACATGCAAAGATGGCCTCCGACTCAAAGGCGACAACATCCTCAAGTTGAAAGATGGCCGGCAGCAGCCCCATCCACACCAGCGCTCATCAGATAGAGAGATCGAGCGCTGGCAGTTGTCCCTGCACGCACTCGCCGGAGACAAAGGTCCAGAGCAGTTGGAGAGAAAGAGAGATCTGGAGAGAGAAACATGGGAGCGCAGGAGGGAGAGAAGGAGAGAAATGCGAGAGAGATGGAGGAGCGCAAGAGTGAAAACGTGCAAGAGAGAGGGAGAAAGAGAGAGAGACGACATGTTAAAAGGGAAGGAGCGTCTCATGCTGTTGATCCAATGATGGATGTCCAGTAGCGGGCGCGACTAGTGCGAAGATTTGGCCGCTTCGCACCTCCATTTTACCCAGGGTAAATTATATATACGAAGCGTCTTTCTCTTCGCATAGTGTCAGGCGCATCCGGAATCGTCCATCCATTCATCAATGAGAAATGTTTATTTTTTAAATGTTTATTTTATATATGTTTATTTTATATTTTTTAAATGTTTTATGTGTTTGAGTTTGACTAAGATTTCTAATATTTTTATTCAAGTATGTTTAGAATTCTTATTACAGTTAATAATATATATATATATATATATATATATATATATGTTGCTTTACAAATTTGAGTTTGATTATGATTATCAATTTTTAGTGTAAGTGAATATGAAAATAATGATGATGATGACGACGACGACAACAATAATAATTATTATTATTATAATTATCATTATTATTATAATTATTATTATTATGATGTAATGTGTCTTTATCATTTTTCTCTTTCAAGTTTGGTCTTATGAAAATATTTATTTTTATTATTTGAGTTTTATTATAAAACTTATTTCTTTTATCTTAGGTTTGATTATGAATACAAATGTCTAATTGATTAAAGTTCCAAAATAATAATCACGATTGTTATTATTCATTTCACTTTTTTTTTTGTTTTTTTCTTTGATTTTTATTAAGATTATTAAACATCATTATTCAGTTTATTTTTAACTTTTTATTATTTGAGACCGATTAGAGTTCTTAATATTTTTATTTGAGTTTGATTAGAATTCATATTAGAGTTTAAATTTGATTAAATAAATTTATATCTAACATTTCCTTATTTTTCTTAAATTTCAAAAATAATAATTTATTATTTTTATCTAGTTTAACTTAATATTTTTTTAATTTGCATTTGTTAAGAATTTTTTTTAAAAAATAATCACTTTTAATCTGAATATGAATATTTTTAACTTTTAATTTTAAATTTTTTTAAAAATATGTTGCCATTGTTCAAATAAAACGAACTACGATTGATCTCAGACAACATTATTAATCTGAATTTGTATCAATATTGTGATCGTTAATTCTTTATAGTCCTCTCGCTATCATAATTTGAACAGATTATCAGATCCAATTTGAAGGAGGAGGAGGCCAATGATTAAAGATTTTGATTGTAATACAAATTATGCGCCCTTGACATCATAATTAATTCGGTAAGAAGGGAAACAATTCTGAAACTTCTCAAAACCCAAAAATTTGCAAACTACATATGGATAGGGTTTTCCATTAATGTGTAACAGATATAATATATCCTAACACAAAACTTCATATTTGTATTCAAATCATTCCTCGAGTTCATTTGCATTTAACCCATCCGAAAACTTAATCGTCTTCTATGTATTTTCTTTTTTTATCCAAATTATTATTTCAAATTGTTCATCAAGTTCGTTTATTTATTTATTTATTTATTTTTGAGTGTGCATGCAGAATGCATAGACTCTTGCGCAGAAAAATCTACTATCATATGCAAGAAGAAGCATCTGGGACAAAGCTTTTATATAAACTTAGTTCAATCAGCAGGTGCATGTTGAAGACCCACCCATCTTAACAATTGGCGATTAGACCACTTTTTTTTAAGAAAAACTCAAATAATCAACATCATGCATTATCGAGAGAGCAAAGATATGTTGGATACCTAATTAAGTTAATATCACATTGAAAGACGAAAATCCAAATCAATTGCTAGTAATTCACTAATAAACGTGATTGGAAAAGGATTGCAAACAAAAAGGAGATCCAAATGCAAAATTTTAAGTTGGCAGAGAGAAGTTGTCTCTTAACTCCATGCTCACGCGTATACTGCCGACGTACGCCGGCGAGGGAGAATACGCGAACAGCGGCAGCACATGCCTCTCTTGCCAAGGAGTGGGCCTGCAGTCCCGAAGCTTCACGCGAGCACGGCCGAGGACGCACGCGCCGCTGGAGGTCACCGGATCCTTCGGCCGCGGCTCCACGCGCACCAACTCCACGCAGAACTGCGCCCCATGCACGTCCCTGTCTATCGGGAGGACGAACTTGCAGCGGAGGAAAGGCCGCCCTCCCGCCTCGACGAACACCGGCGGAGTCTCCACCACGTGCCGTGGAGCCAGGTGTCACGCCTCGCCTCTGCCACGTCCCAGAACGGACGCTGGGACGAAGCGGCCGCAAGCTGGACGCGCAGGGACAGCGGGCGACGCAATCCGAGGCATGGAACCAAAGCAGGAGGCTTTGGAGGACGAGCGAAGATGTCCAAGAATGCGAGGAGATCGAGGAGCCTCTGATCATGCTTGGGACATGGCGGACGTGCGACGAGCGCGGAGGCACGACGCACTCCTACTCCTACTAGGAGTAGGACTCCTAGTCCAAGTAGGAGTTGGACTAGGGCAACGGAGTGCGGAAGGCTGAAGATAGCTGTCAAGGAATCCAAGTCCGAGGATGGACCATGCAGGCTAGAAGGATGGACGCGAGGAGGCGGCCATGCCCGGGACAAGTCCTAGTGCGAGTAGGACTTGGACGGCCATGCGGATCAAGTGGCAGGTGGAGTCTTTAGGCCGGAGCAGCTCCTAGATCTCGAAGGTCGACGAGGAGGGAGACTTCGAGAGATGCTTGGATGAGAAGTGCAGGGTCAGAAGGATTCCTACTCCTAGTAGAAATAGGAGTCGGACGGTTTCCGATGTCGAGAAGGACATGGCGAATTCTTGGAGGACCGAGCTTCCTTCTTGGACCAAGAGGCACTTGGAGTTGAAGTTCTACTCCTAGAAGGATGGAAGAACTCGTGGGGCCACAGTGGAGCAGACCGAGTCCTAGTGGGACTCGGACTGTCCATGCGAGCGCGCCCGGGGCGCACCCAGCCATGGCGGGCGCCAGGCAGGGTGCCTGGCCACTTTGACTTCAAGATGGACTTTGAAGGGCTGGCCGAATTCTCTAGGGACTTCAGGAAGTCAGATTTCTACTCCTACTCTAAGGAGGTTTTTCTAGAGAAGGGGCTTGCATGCCTAGTAGGATTAAGTCCTTAAGTTAGAGTAGGAGTTGGTGCTCCTTGGCCCTATAAAAGGACATGTAATCAAGGCTTGTAAGACCATCTTGGACAATCTGAGATTGCTCAATAAATTCTCTAATTTTCCTTTATCTTGTGAAGCCTCTCTTCTCTCCAACTGGGTGGGTGTTTCGTTGTGCATCCAGAACGCGTTCGGGACACGTCCGAACGGGGCTGATCGGCGACCGAACAGGATTTGGCCGTGCCGTATGTCTGGTGTTTCATACTTGAAGCGTAAGGGCGTGACAACGTGGTATCAGAGCCAGAGTTCGAGATGTCTGGAGACGAAGAAGGTCCTTCGACAAGAGGTCGTTCGTTGGAGACCAAGGACGACACGCGAGGTGCTGTCCAAGGTGCGGACGGCGGGGAAAAGAGGATGGGAATGCGAGCAAAGTCCAGAGATCCCGTCAGCCACATAGAGAAGTATGTGAAGACGGTGGGCAGAAGTCTTCAAGAGATGAACGAGAAGGTTCGTATCTTGGAAGATGTGTCGGACGAGCATGGCTTGGCCTTGGGAGAGGGTGCAGCCGCGCATCAGGACTGGTCACTCGGGTCGCGTCCCTGGGAGTAGCCATGGAGACGCGGATCAAGGCGTTGGAGACGGACCTGTTGCTGCTCAAGGGGCTTCTCTTTGACGCGAGTAGGCTTCAAACGAGCACCCCTATTCCGAAGTTCGTAGGCTCAGAACCGAAGAAGTACGATGGCGTGCGGGAGGCATCGGTCATCGATGACTTCATCTGGAATCTTGAACAGGGGTTCAAGACCAACAAGATCTTGGTCGAGAAGGACCAGATCAGCCTAGCCGTGCTCTATCTCGTGGATGGTGCGCTCTTGTGGTGGCGTCGCATGGAGAAGGAAGTCGTGAAGGGGTCGGTCGTCATCGACTCGTGGCTGGACTACAAGAAAGAATTGAAGAAGCAATTCTATCCAGGCAACGCGCAAGAGGTGGCTATGAATAAGTTGACGACGCTCAAGCAAACGGGTTCCGTGAGGGAATATATCGAAAAATTCCAGCCACTTATGTTGGAAATGCCCGGGAGCATGGAGGAGTCAACTTGGCTATTCTTCTTCCTACGAGGCATCAAGCCCTGGATGGCTCAAGAGGTGAGAAGGCTGAAGATATCGACCATGCAGGAGGCACTGGTCGCGGCCGAAGCTCTAGTGGAGTATCCAACCAACAAGGATCTTGGCACGCAGGTCAAGATCAGGGACTTGTCTTCGGAAGACAAGCCCCGCTCTGGTGGTTAGCGAGGCGACCAGAAAGTGGTGAAGACCGAAAAAGGTGGCGCGAGGAAGTCGGTGAAGTGTTTTGTCTATGGAGGGCCGCACTACGCGAGGGAGTGCGACAAGAAGACGAGCCTAGCACCGCCCCTTTACAAGAACCTGTGCAGCATCGCTATATAGCACCGCCAAAGCAGACTTACTATCCACCTCAGCCACCTCAGCCTGACTATGCTTCCATGCAAAACTTATGGGAATCAATGTATGATGAACAACTTCGTCAAGCAGGGGAGTTTCACACTTTTCAAGAAGAACAACTTCGTCAGTCAGGGCAGTTGCACGCTATTCAGGAAGAGCAACTTCGACAAGCACAAGAGTTGACCAACATTCGAGCCGATTTTAGAAATATGGATGATCGTCAGGGTCGCTTCAAATCCCTTCAGAATCAACATGCACGCATGACGAGATGCATCCATGAGTATCATATGTGCCAAGGAAATCTCGGCTACCATCCACCATCGCCACCCCGCAGACAGTAAATCTGGTTGTGTCTTTTCCCTTTTCTTTATTTTCGTTTCTTTAATTTTCCTTTTTATTGAGTATATATCACTTTCCCTTGCTGGCTTAACACTGAGGACAGTGTATGGTTCAAGCTTGGGGGAGTTTGCATTTCATGCATTGCATGTTTCTTTCTTTTTATTTACTTATGTTTTCATCTAGTTGTAAAAAAAATCCAAAAAAATTGAAAAATTTGAAAATTTTCTAAAAAATACCATTGCATGCATTTATTTTTGCTACCATCTTACTAACTCTTGTCTTATTGTTTTAATTATCTTTTAGTAGAAGTTCAAAGACATGTCGTTAACTGATGAAATTTGAATGCTTTTCTTTCTTATCACTTGCTATTTTAGTATCAAACTTATGGACTATGTGCCTATGCTAAGTAGAATTATGAATGACTAGATGACAAAATCATATTCATGCCTTTTCATTAATTTCTTTTAAGTCTTGATTAGTAGTAGCCTTCTTATTGACCATATCAAGTACTTTTTGAGCTTAGAAAAAAGAAGGGTTAGTTAAACCCCAAACAAATAAAAAAAATAAATGAATAAAGTTATGTGTAGGTATAAAAGTGTTATCCGGAACCAAGGTGTGTTCGGGTAATTAGATATGTAGGGGTTCATGCCTGGCGACCTAAACTGCTCTGGGATCCGTCAATCGAAAACCTGCTACATGGACCATCTTGTGAAATATGGAGAAGCACAGGAGTACTGAACCATGGCTAAGTTCGAACTCTTCATTCAGAACCTTGGTTGTTCGGGCAAGTAAACTCGAGGGGTGCTTTATCACCTGGTGCCCTAAGGTCATCTGGTCTGGGAGTCATCAGTCCAAAGCCCGATACATGGACTTCCTTGTGCAATCCTGCTTGAAGATTAGAAACCGTGAACGCTGATCAAGACCGTGAACGCTGAGTCTGGGAGCTCATCAATCCTCCTTGTGCAATCGATACATGGTCTGGGAGCTCATCAAGACCGTGAACGCTGAGTCCCAACCAATCTTTGGCATGGCCAAAGACGTCCACGCGAAAGTGGGTGGCTGGGAAGGCACGCTTAACATCATCGTGGTCGACCTGGACGATCATAAACTCGTCCTGGGCATGGAGTTCGTGGACTTATTCCCAGAGGTAAGGATGGACCGAGGAGGGTTGCATCTAGGTGCTCCGGGGGCAGATCACGAAGTGCCCGTGAAGAGAGAGAGCATGCGTGCTAGGCGGCTCTCGACCATGGTTGCGGAGGTGGACTGGGATGAGGATTCAGCCTCGAACATGGTGCAAGGAGAGGACTTCCGGCGGACCCAGAAGACTCTCGAAGAGCTGGAGGCTTGTGTTCTAAGGCGAGTAGGTCTTAGGGCAGCATTGCACTCCATGGAGGCAAAGTTCAAGGTGGAACTTGCAAGGGAGGCAGTGCGAGTAGAGGAGGGGTTCCATGAAAGATCTCCGACCATGGAAGCCGAGGTGACTCTACTGTGTTCAACCATTGAGGAGTGTATCTCGAGGCAGGAGGTGCACAGCGACGGGTTAGATGAGGGGACAAACTCATCAAATCCTTTGACTTCCCGCTGTTCGGAGGTCAGGGCGCAGGATGGCGGAATGAGGATGCGCAAGCGCAGGAAGCGCAAGTGCATCGGATGTGGCGGAGCACATCAGCGACGAGGTTGTCCAGAGAACATGAGTGGGTGGCTCGATCCTGGAGTAGCAGGATCTTTTCTGGACGAGGAGACGCGTAGGTCGAGGAGTGGAGCTCCTCGGGATGACCCGTCGCCGGGTCATCCTTCCTGAAGGTCGCAAAGCGGAGCGGGATGACCAAGGCCAACAGTGGTCGTCTCGAAGGTCGGTGGCGCGAGGAAGCGGCCATCGACGAGAGTTGGCGTCAGGATGTCGCGGGTGATATCTTGAGTGGTGGGGGGCAATCCACCAAACCTCAAACTTTTGCGAGCAGGCCGGTGCGCGAAGGTACCTGATGCATGCAAAATACAACATATTTTAGATTATTATTTTAATTAAATTTTCTATAATTTGATCATGACATGCATTATTTTTAGTCACTTTTAATCGTAATTTCGGATTTATCAATTTTAATTATTAAATTCTCTGAATATTTTAATTGTGGATGGATTAACTAAATTTTGATAATTATTTTACAGGAAAAATCGAGATTTAAATGGATTGTGCTGTATCGGCCAAAATTTCGATGAATTCATCATTACGGCCGAGATTTCTAGGGCGTAACAAGATTTAATTCTTTGTTACGGCTAAGATTTGAATGAGTAAAGATAAATGATTTTATCTTTTGGGCGTAACAAAGATTAAATCCCTTCCTTACGGCCGAGATTCGAAGGGAGTAAAAGGGTTTATCTCTTTGGGAGTAAAGATAAAATAAATTCTTACGGCCGAGATTTGGAGGGGGTAATGGCAATGAAATTTTCTTTGGCCGAGTTTATCTTTGGGCGTAACAAGATATATGAAGGTGTAAAGATAAGAAAGATTTATCTTTGGGCGTAATGATAAAAAAGATTTATCTTTGGCCGAGTTTATCTCGTAAATTTAAATTCATCCGTACGATGTTACGGCCGAGATCAAATTGAAGGCCGTCCGCACCCTATAAATACGTGAAGAATCCATCGTTTCAATGAGTGCTCTGAAGTTCAGGTTTCTTCCACGGCGAGTCGTGAGCTCTGCAGGCTACGACCGAGAGGAGAGAGGTGCGACGGCTGGAAATTGATCGCGACCCTGATCAAGTCCGAGAGGCTGCCCGACTGTCTGCCCAATTCGAGAGCTCTACTTCTATTTTGGGTGTAATTCTTTCGATTATTATTGTTATTTTGTTATTATCTCTCCAGAATTTCTAGGATGAACTCTATGTTTTTAAGATTATTATTTTAGGAGATTATTAATTGAAGGGAAATGTTTGGACCCTATTTTATTTGCTTTAATCTTTTCTGATCAATTATTAATTGTGCTTAATGCTTTTATATTAGTTAATTAAATTTTCGAATTAGGCTATACCAGTTTGTGGAGTGTTTAATTTCAAAATTCATTATACTAATTATAATTAATTTTATTTGGAATTAATAATTGACATAAATTTGATAACTAGTGTGTGGAGAATCAAGTTTGTGTGGTCTATTAATCTATACCAGTTTGTGGAGTGATTAATAGTCTAGAGAATTCAATTTAATGCATCTTAATTTTAATATGATTTTGGGGGTACCAGTCGTGGAGACTCCAATTCTTATTAAATTAAGATAGTTCTATATGATTAGATTGAGGGATGCCAGTCGTGGAGATCACAAGTTAATCATGTTAGATTATTTTAGGGAGACTCTAATCCATCTTTAAAGATTAAATTTATCTTTCATGGTTCAAATATTTATCCTGATTTATTTTCATCCTAAGGCCTAACTTCAACACCACTATCTTATTTTTATCTTATTTTCTTTATTTTATCTTTTAAAACTCATTTTCAAAATCCATGTTTTTTCTCTCTTATTAATTTATAAATTCAGATATTGAATTAATAATATTCCTCGTGGGTTCGACACTCTTACTCATATTTACTATATTACTTGAGCGACTAGTGCACTTGCTAGCAAATTTTATTGTTACAAATCATACGCATCAAGTTTTTGGCGCCGTTGTCGGGGAATATTTTATTAATTAATTTCTGATTTTTATGAATTATTAGGAGATGTAAATAAAGTGTAAATAATTCTTTATAAATATGTATTAATTGTTTTAATTATTTTTGTGAATAATCTATTTTTTTTTCTTTTGCAGATAAAGGTCACAACATTTTTTTAATTTATCTACTTTCGGTTTAAAATTCGTCGCCGATTGGATTTTTCGAATTACACTGTCGACTTATGGATTTACGACTTTAATTTTACGGCCTCGCAATGAATGATTTCTGAATTCTAAACTTTCAATCTTTACGGCCGTAATATTTTTATCCGAACGTTGTTTTACACCATGAGTAATGGATATTGATTTGACCTTGTTACGCCCGGTTTATCAATGATTTAAATTTTTTACGCCCTATTCGAATCAGTTCGACTTTCTTCCTCGGTCGTAACATTTTAATTGTTTGAACTTTTCATATGGATTTGTTTTGGCCAAAGCGATTTAGTCTGTCTCGGCCGTAATGAATCATCCGATTTTACTTCAACTCGGCCGTAATATATTTCTGAACAAATAAGTTTGATTTAATCTCATTTTGGCCGATTTATATGTGTAGATGTTTTACCTCACGTTCGACTTAATTTTCATCGATTTACGACCGATATGAATCTCACTCTTCTTCGGCCGTAAAAGATTAACTCGTCGATGTTACGTTCGAATTTTTTTATTTCGATCGAACACCCTGTTTAGTTTTCTGTCTTACGGCCGAAATTCCACGATAACTAGTTTGTTACGGCCGTAATTTAATTGGTTTACGCCTTCACGTTGAATCCTTTTGACACTGTTTTATGATTTTTACGGCCGAACGAGCTTCGAATTACTAATCTAATTTCGATCGTAAATCTATTTCTGTATTACGGCCGATCAATCTTATTTCCTCTCTCAAAATAATTTTTGATTATGTCTGATTATTAACTTTACGGACGCAAATTAGTTCAA
Source organism: Pontederia crassipes (assembly GCA_030549335.1). Taxonomy (NCBI): domain Eukaryota; kingdom Viridiplantae; phylum Streptophyta; class Magnoliopsida; order Commelinales; family Pontederiaceae; genus Pontederia; species Pontederia crassipes. The sequence continues at coordinate 1,926,827 of CM060193.1, forward strand.
ACTTATTTTGTGCCGTTGGTTACATCATCATAAATTCTTTCGGTCGATATTAATATTTGGTATTTGTATTAGTTTGAAGAACCTCCGTTTGCGGCCGTAATTAAATTTCTGAAAAGTTCCTCTCGAAATTTAATTTTAATTCTATTAGGCCGAAAGACTTTATTTGTTAAAATCTCATTTTTTTCGTGACCTATTATCTGTGTTTCTTCCTTCTTGTATATATTTTTATTTTATTTTATTCTTTTATCTTACTGAAAATTGGTTGTTGCAGGTACTAATTGAAAATTAAATCACAACCAATCCTGGAATCTTCTGATAAGCGCACTAGAAGTTCAAATCCACTGTTGGAATTTGATCCTGAAATTGAAAGAACCTATCGTCGATTACGAAGAAATATAAGAAAAATGACGGAACAAGCACGCGACAATCAGAGACTGGAGCAACAAAATGAACTGGTTCCACCACATAATCATCGGCGAGAAGATGAATCAGAGCTTTCTATGAGAGAATATGTCTCGGCCAGATACAGTGACCGAGAATCATGCATCGTGCTGCCTGACATTAACGCAAATAATTTTGAGATAAATCCCGCAATCGTGAGGATGATACAAGCATCCCAATTTGGAGGAGGATTTCATGAAGACCCTCACGATCACCTTGACAAATTTTTTGCCACTCTGAGCACCTTTAGAAATAATAATGTTTCTTCTGAAGTTATTCGTTTATTATTATTTCCTCAATCTTTACGTGACAAAGCTTCCACTTGGTTTAAAACTTTGCCTGCAGGATCGATTCACTCATGGTTGGAGTTGGTAGAAAAATTTGTTGGAAAATATTGTCCACCACAAAAGGCAAGCAAATATCGAAGAGAATTGAGGGCGTTTGTTCAAGACGATAACGAGACCTTATATGAGGCATGGGAATGATATAAGGAACTATTAGTCAGAGTTCCTGACAACAGAATTTCAAAATGGCAAGTGATGGAAGATTTCTACCATGGATTACGAGCGGCAGATCAAGATAAGCTCGATCAATCAGCAGGAGGGACAGTACTGGGATCTAAACGTCCTAGTGAGATACAAGATATAATTGAAACTGTAGCCCTCAAGTCGAGCCAAGAAAGGAGACCATCTCGCCGAACTCATGATGTGCATGCTACAGAAAGTAGAAATTCTTCTGAAGTAGTGACTCAGCTAGAGGCACTTAATCAAAAATTTGAGCAGATGATGTCATTAATGGTGTGCAACAACTATGGAGGAGGACATGCAAGCAATTATTGTCCTCAATGTAACATTTCTAATCCTGATCATATTGAAAATGCTAACTTTGTCTCCAATCCATTTTTCAGGAATAATGACTATGGTTGGAGGAACAATCAGAAATTTCCTTATAAGTCAAATCAAGGGCAAGTTTTTGAGAAATTTCAGAATCAAGCTCATCCACAAAATTATACACTTTTGAGAAGACAACAAGAAGCTCCTGTCCAACAATCGACTAATCCCATGGAAGAGATGATGGCAAGAGTTATTGACACTATGCAAACCATGCAGAAGACAATGGAAACAAGGGCAAACAATCAAGATGCTACAATCAGGAATTTAGAAATGCAATTAGGGCAGATGGCCAATATGATGGCAGGACGTGCACCAGGGACTCTTCCAAGCAATACAGAGAAAAATCCTAAAGAAGAAACCAAAGCGGTGACTCTTAGAAGTGGGAAACAATTGAGAAGTCTGAGATCAGATTCCCCGCCAAGAGTAATTGATCATAAAGAAGTACTGAAGCATCAAAGACACAAGATCAGACTACTGTAGATATCAATCTGAAAAAAAGAGAAACTGACAATTCAAAAAATACCAACATAAAGGATCTGCCCTATCCACAGAAATTTCGCAAAGAACAGTTAGATAAGCAATTTTCTCGCTTTCTTGATATTCTGAAGCAATTATCTATTAACATTCCCTTTCATGAAGCTTTACAGATGATGCCGAGCTATGCTAAATTTATGAAGGATATATTATCCTCAAGAAGAAAGTTTGAAAACACTGGGAGAGTAAGATTGACATCGGAGTGTAGTGCTATTTATGATCGAGATATACCTAGAAAAATGAAGGATCCGGAAACTTTCACCATACCTTGCACTATAGGAAAATTCTTTTGTGCACAAGCTTTATGTGATCTTGGTGCTAGTATAAGTTTAATGCCTTACTCTATATTTGTGCAGCTAGGTTATGGAGAACTAGAAGAAACAAGCATTACTCTTCAATTTGCATATTCTTTATGCAAGAGACCCCAAGGAATATTAAGAGATGTTTTGGTAAAAGTTGATAAATTTATTTTTCCTGCAGATTTTATTGTTCTGGATATGAAGGCAGATGAAAAAAACCCTATCATTCTCGGGAGACCATTTCTAGCCACAGGAAATGCACTTATAGATGTTCAACAAGGGATGCTCACACTTCGCGTCAACAACGAAGACATCACTTTCAATATAAAAAATTCTCTCAAACAACCTTTTGATCACTCATCCTGTTATGCTATTGATTCTCTGGAAGATGACACGACTGATGCTTTTGATGATATTGTTGCATATTTTGTTTCAGATCCATATGCTAAGGAAGCTTTGGACATGATAGAGGATTCTAGAGAAATTGTGGGAGAGGATAATGTGTCAATAACAACAGAGACACTCGAGGACGAAATTGAAAAATTGGATTGTCCTCCAAAATTCGAACTTAAAGAACTTCCATCTCATTTAAGATATGCTTTTCTTGAAAATAACACTTACCCAGTTATCATATCTGCTGACTTGACAAATGACATGGAGAATAAACTTTTGAAAGTATTAAGGCAACACAAGAAAGCAATCGCTTGGTCTATTTCAGATATCAGGGGCATCTCTCCTACAATTTGCATGCACAAGATCTTGATGGAGGACAATGCCAAACATATTGCTCAATATCAAAGAAGGCTCAACCCAACTTTAAAGGAAGTTGTAAGAAAGGAGGTCATCAAACTCCTTGATGCAGGTATTATATATGCCATTTCTGATAGTTCATGGATAAGTCCTATGCAGGTAGTTCCTAAGAAAGGAGGAATCACTGTGGTAAGTAATAAAAATAATGAATTGGTGCCTCAAAGAACAGTTACAGGTTGGAGAGTCTGTATAGACTATAGGAAGCTTAATGATGCTACCCGCAAAGATCATTTTCCATTACCTTTTATTGACCAAATGTTGGAGCGTGTTGCAGGTCATAGCTATTATTGTTTTCTAGATGGCTATTCCGGATACAATCAAATAGCAGTAGCACCTGAGGATCAAGAAAAGACAACGTTCACATGTCCGTATGGAATGTTTGCTTATAGAAGGATGCCATTTGGTCTATGCAACGCTCCAGCAACATTCCAAAGATGCATGATGTCAATCTTTGCAGATATGAATGAGAAGATACTCGAAGTTTTTATGGATGATTTTACACTTTTTGGGAACTCTTTTAATAACTGTTTGGATAACTTATCTCTAGTTTTGCAGAGATGTGAGGAAACGAATTTGGTCCTTAACTGGGAGAAATGTCACTTCATGGTTAAGGAGGGTATAGTTCTTGGCCACAAAATCTCAGAAAAAGGAATTGAAGTGAATAAGGCCAAGATAGATGTTATTACAAATCTGCCTCCTCCAACCAATGTGAAGGGCATTCGAAGCTTCCTTGGGCATGCAGGATTTTATCGCCGTTTTATCAAAGATTTTTCAAAAATGGCTAAACCATTAACTAATCTTCTTGCTAAGGACGCAAAATTTGATTTTGATTCAGAATGTCTTGTTGCCTTTAATTTGTTAAAAGAAAAGCTAATTTCTGCCCCTGTTGTTGTAGCACCAGACTGGTCTTTACCATTCGAGTTGATGTGCGATGCGAGTGATGGTGCCTTAAGAGCTGTTTTAGGGCAAAAAAAAGATAAAATATTTCATGTTATATATTATGCAAGCCGAACATTGAATGCTGCCCAACTAAATTATGCAACAACAGAGAAGGAGTTTCTTGCTGTTATTTTTGCTTTTGACAAGTTTAGATCATATCTAATTTGTTCAAAAATTATTGTCTACACAGATCATGTAGCCATCAAGCACTTGATGAGCAAATAAGATGCCAAGCCTAGACTAATCCGATGGATACTACTTTTGCAAGAGTTCGATGTAGAAGTAAAAGACAAAAAAGGGACTGAAAACTTATTAGCTGATCACCTATGTCGTTTGGAGCCATCTCCAAGAGAAGTCACAGACATACTTGAAGAATTCCCAGACGAGAAACTATTTTCTATCTCTATAATTTTTCAAATTTCTGACACTACACCATGGTTCGTTGATTTTGCTAACTACCTTGCAGGACATTACATTCCAAAGGGCATGACCACTCATCAAAAAAGAAAATTCTTATCTGATGTCAAGAATTATCACTGGGAAGATCCTTACCTTTTTCGATTATGTGCAGATCAAATAGTTCGAAGATGTGTTCACGAAGATGAGATTGATAATATCCTAAGTCATTGCCACGATGGACAAGCTGGAGGTCACTTTGGACCCAATCGAACAGCGGCTAAGGTACTTGAATGTGGACTATATTGGCCAACCATTTACAGAGATGCAAGAAACTACTGTAAGTATTGTGACAAATGTCAAAGAACAGGTAATATTTCTCGTCGAGATGAAATGCCTCTCACAAATATTTTACAGTGCGATATTTTTAATGTTTGGGGCATTGACTTTATGGGACCATTCCCTAAATCTTTTAACAACCAATACATCTTAGTGGCGGTTGATTATGTTTCCAAATGGGTAGAAGCTGTAGCCACACCAACAAATGAGGCCAAGGTAGTTGCCAACTTTCTAAGAAAAAATATTTTTACTCGATTTGGAACACCTAGGACTATCATAAGTGACAATGGAACACATTTCTGTAATAAAATAATGTCAACTCTTCTTAATAGATTTGGAGTCAAACATTTTTTGAATACACCATATCATGCCCAATCTTGTGGACAAGTGGAAATTTCAAATAGAGAGATAAAAAGGATTCTAGAGAAAACTGTAAATTCATCTAGGAAGGATTGGTCTTTGAAATTAGATGATGCACTCTGGGCATATAGGACTGCTTTTAAAACACACATATGTACTTCTCCTTATAAATTAGTCTTTGGAAAAGTATGTCACCTTCCTGTAGAACTAGAACACAGGGCTTATTGGGCAACAAAATTTTTAAATATGAATCTAAAATCATCACAATCTGAAAGGTTATTACAATTAAATGAGCTTGATGAATTTAGACACTATGCATATGAAAATAGCAAGCTATATAAAGAACGCACAAAAAATTTACATGACATGCACATTAAACATAAAAATTTTTTACCTGGTCAACAAGTACTTCTTTATAATAGCAAACTCAGACTATTTCCTGGAAAACTTAAATCAAGATGGACCAGACCTTATGTTATAATTAATTGCTCATCCTATGGAACTTTTGAGATTGAATCATTAGACAAAAAATAAAGACTCAAAGTGAATGGACATAGATTGAAACTTTATCATGGTGGCACTTATTATCATAACCTTTCTATGATCACTCTCTATGATGTGTGAAATTTTCATCAAAACTAAGTCAAGCTGACGACTATAAATCAGAACTATTTCTATCCTTTTTATTTTTATCTTCATTTTTTTAGATTAGTCTAAATTAGTTGTTAATTAATATCTTAGTTTTGATGATAGTTTTATTTTTAATTTTAATTAGACATTTATTTTATTATGGAGTCATTTAATTTAATGTGTGTAAGGAGAGATAAACTCAGGGGCGTCAACTTCAAGCATGGGCGTAAATTCCAAGAATTGATTCCCTCCACGTGACAAGACGAGGCTATTACGCCCTGCCACCTGTGCTCTCTACGGCCGAAGCTCGGACATTACGCCCTGCCGTTTCCGTTACGGCCGAAGCAACCGAAGAAAAGACAAGCTGTCATCGTCGTTACGCCCTGCCACCTGTGCTCTCTACGGCCGAAGCTCGGACATTACGCCCTGTCACCCTTGCATTACGGCCGAGATGTCACACCAGCAGACCACGGACGTGCCTTGGAAATCGTCAAAGCTCCGACATGACAGGGAGACCACGGACGTGCCTTGGAAAAATACATGCTTTTACGCCCGGACATGACTTTTCACTGCGTCATCACGTGGGAACAGGTCAGATTACGCCCGAACATTCATCTATAAAATCCTACCCCCTCTTGTATGTTGCAGATCAATCTTCTTTACGGCCGAAGCCACCGCGCGCCGCCCTCTGTGCATTTCGGTCGAGGTGCTTCCGCTACCCTTACGCCTTTTCTTCTTTTTTACGGCCGAAGTCTCAACGCAACCGCCGATCCTTACGGCCGAAGTTCCTGCGCGCCGCCTTTTCTCTCTTACGGCCGAAGTTTCGAATCCACCGCGCACCGAGACTCCATTACAGCCGAAGTCTCAACGCCGTTGTTTCTTACGGCCAAACTCCACTTGACTTCGGCCGAGCTTTCCCCCCTTACGCCCAAAGTGCCACGTCTCCAACTCATTACGGCCGGTCTTCCACCGCACACCGAGTCGTTACGGCCGAGCCACCGCGCACCTACCATCTGCGTTACGGCCGAGCCTTAACACAGCGCATCGAGACTTCTTTACGGCCGAGGTTCCTCATCCTCTCTACCTTACGGCCAAACTCCAAGGTAATTCATCGACATCAACTCCTTACGGCCGAGGTTCATCTACTCTTACGGCCGAAGTTCCGAGTCACGCCTCCAACTTCTTACGGCCAAACTCAAATCTCCGGCCGAGCTTCATCAATTACGGCCGAAGTCCTTCATCAACTTTACGGCCGAGCTTTACTTATTACGGCCGAAATTCTTCGTCAACCGGTCCCTTACGGCCGAGTCACCTCCGACCGTCAGCTCTTCAAACACATATTACGTCCGAGCTTCCACCGAGCCGGTACCTTTTCTTTGTTTATTTTTTGTCCAGATCAAGATGAGATGATTTGCTAATATATGGAGGGGACGTCACGAACGACGACATCCAAATGCTCAACCGGCCCCACAACCCTCACAATTAATCTCCTACCCCAGAGATTATTATTGAACTAAGCCGGAGTATCAAGCTCGATATGAACGGATGTGTGAGATTCGAATTCATGCCACCAGATTTTCAGATACTGAATTGCTAAGGGAGTATAATTTACTTGCAGATACTCATCTATTATTTTCTCAAATTGGACTATCTGACTTTATGCATTCTTGGTGGCCAACTTATGAAGTACTAATTATGGAATTCCTCTCATCTCTGGAAGTCTTTAATTTAGATGGTAGGAACTATGATCAGCCCCGCATTTCATTCCAACTTTATGGGTGGCCATTTACTCTCACTCTAGGAGAGATTAATAATATCTATGGGTTTCCCAACCATGGATCTCTTTTTGTACCTGCTGACTTTGATGCTGAAACTTTTTGGAAACAGATAACAGAAGAAGACCGATTGGTTTGGAACACTGCTAAAGATAGCTCAATTCAGAATCATATTCTGCGCTACGTCCATCGCATGCTAAGCAACACCATAAGTGGACGCAGTGATAATGATGGTGCCGTCTCAGAGGGAGAGTTATATCTCATCCACAGTATGCTTCACAGAACTCCTGTTAATGTGGGTGCCTTCCTCATTCGTCGATTTCAGCGCCGCACTACTCATCGTGGCGGTAGCATTAATATGGGCGCTCTTCTCACACCTATCGCTCAACACCTACAACTTGACTTGGATGATCTTGAAGCTGTGCCAGGAAACACTCATCTCACTCGTAGGACCATTCAGGCTATGGGTCTCGTGAAGACCAACAACTCAGGGATCAAAGTTTTTATTTTTAAAGGCCACCATCAGGAGGTGCCCTGCTCAGATCGAGATGCTTTTACGCCGATTAATCCAAATAATTGGCTCCTTTTTAGACAGGTCATAGCTCCAGTAATCTCACCTGCAGGACCATCTACCTCTGTCGGACAGCTACACCAGGATGAACATTTCTCCTGGTTTGATTCTACTGATTATGCGGCAGCACAACCCTACCTTCAACAACAACAAGGATTCCAGGCTATATCATCGGCAGCTTCCCAATATCCCACATCCGTCCATTCACCTTATATGCCAATGCCTTCTCCGATTCCATCTCCAACACAAGAGAGCTCTTCTGATTCCTCGTTCATACCTTCTACTCCTTATGAGGAACGTGATTCGATGGAAGTATCTGCCCCTTTACAAGAACCTGTGCAGCATCGCTATATAGCACCGTCAAAGCAGACTTACTATCCACCTCAGCCACCTCAGCCTGACTATGCTTCCATGCAAAACTTATGGGAATCAATGTATGATGAACAACTTCGTCAAGCAGGGGAGTTTCACACTTTTCAAGAAGAACAACTTCGTCAGTCAGGGCAGTTGCACGCTATTCAGGAAGAGCAACTTCGACAAGCACAAGAGTTGACCAACATTCGAGCCGATTTTAGAAATATGGATGATCGTCAGGGTCGCTTCAAATCCCTTCAGAATCAACATGCACGCATGACGAGACGCATCCATGAGTATCATATGTGCCAAGGAAATCTCGGCTACCATCCACCATCGCCACCCCGCAGACAGTAAATCCGGTTGTGTCTTTTCCCTTTTCTTTATTTTCGTTTCTTTAATTTTCCTTTTTATTGAGTATGTATCACTTTCCCTTGCTGGCTTAACACTGAGGACAGTGTATGGTTCAAGCTTGGGGGAGTTTGCATTTCATGCATTGCATGTTTCTTTCTTTTTATTTACTTATGTTTTCATCTAGTTGTAAAAAAAAATCCAAAAAAAATTGAAAAATTTGAAAATTTTCTAAAAAATACCATTGCATGCATTTATTTTTGCTACCATCTTACTAACTCTTGTCTTATTGTTTTAATTATCTTTTAGTAGAAGTTCAAAGACATGTCGTTAACTGATGAAATTTGAATGCTTTTCTTTCTTATCACTTGCTATTTTAGTATCAAACTTATGGACTATGTGCCTATGCTAAGTAGAATTATGAATGACTAGACGACAAAATCATATTCATGCCTTTTCATTAATTTCTTTTAAATCTTGATTAGTAGTAGCTTTCTTATTGACCATATCAAGTACTTTTTGAGCTTAGAAAAAAGAAGGGTTAGTTAAACCCCAAACAAATAAAAAAAATAAATGAATAAAGTTATGTGTAGGTATAAAAGTGTTATCCGGAACCAAGGTGTGTTCGGGTAATTAGATATGTAGGGGTTCATGCCTGGCGACCTAAACTGCTCTGGGATCCGTCAATCGAAAACCTACTACATGGACCATCTTGTGAAATATGGAGAAGCACAGGAGTACTGAACCATGGCTAAGTTCGAACTCTTCATTCAGAACCTTGGTTGTTCGGGCAAGTAAACTCGAGGGGTGCTTTATCACCTGGTGCCCTAAGGTCATCTGGTCTGGGAGTCATCAGTCCAAAGCCCGATACATGGACTTCCTTGTGCAATCCTGCTTGAAGATTAGAAACCGTGAACGCTGATCAAGACCGTGAACGCTGAGTCTGGGAGCTCATCAATCCTCCTTGTGCAATCGATACATGGTCTGGGAGCTCATCAAGACCGTGAACGCTGAGTCCCAACCAATCTTTGGCATGGCCAAAGACGTCCACGCGAAAGTGGGTGGCTGGGAAGGCACGCTTAACATCATCGTGGTCGACCTGGACGATCATAAACTCGTCCTGGGCATGGAGTTCGTGGACTTATTCCCAGAGGTGAGGATGGACCGAGGAGGGTTGCATCTAGGTGCTCCGGGGGCAGATCACGAAGTGCCCGTGAAGAGAGAGAGCATGCGTGCTAGGCGGCTCTCGGCCATGGTTGCGGAGGTGGACTGGGATGAGGATTCAGCCTCGAACATGGTGCAAGGAGAGGACTTCCGGCGGACCCAGAAGACTCTCGAAGAGCTGGAGGCTTGTGTTCTAAGGCGAGTAGGTCTTAGGGCAGCATTGCACTCCATGGAGGCAAAGTTCAAGGTGGAACTTGCAAGGGAGGCAGTGCGAGTAGAGGAGGGGTTCCATGAAAGATCTCCGACCATGGAAGCCGAGGTGACTCTACTGTGTTCAACCATTGAGGAGTGTATCTCGAGGCAGGAGGTGCACAGCGACGGGTTAGATGAGGGGACAAACTCATCAAATCCTTTGACTTCCCGCTGTTCGGAGGTCAGGGCGCAGGATGGCGGAATGAGGATGCGCAAGCGCAGGAAGCGCAAGTGCATCGGATGTGGCGGAGCACATCAGCGACGAGGCTGTCCAGAGAACATGAGTGGGTGGCTCGATCCTGGAGTAGCAGGATCTTTTCTGGACGAGGAGACGCGTAGGTCGAGGAGTGGAGCTCCTCGGGATGACCCGTCGCCGGGTCATCCTTCCTGAAGGTCGCAAAGCGGAGCGGGATGACCAAGGCCAACAGTGGTCGTCTCGAAGGTCGGTGGCGCGAGGAAGCGGCCATCGACGAGAGTTGGCGTCAGGATGTCGCGGGTGATATCTTGAGTGGTGGGGGGCAATCCACCAAACCTCAAACTTTTGCGAGCAGGCCGGTGCGCGAAGGTACCTGATGCATGCAAAATACAACATATTTTAGATTATTATTTTAATTAAATTTTCTATAATTTGATCATGACATGCATTATTTTTAGTCACTTTTAATCGTAATTTCGGATTTATCAATTTTAATTATTAAATTCTCTGAATATTTTAATTGTGGATGGATTAACTAAATTTTGATAATTATTTTACAGGAAAAATCGAGATTTAAATGGATTGTGCTGTATCGGCCAAAATTTCGATGAATTCATCATTACGGCCGAGATTTCTAGGGCGTAACAAGATTTAATTCTTTGTTACGGCTAAGATTTGAATGAGTAAAGATAAATGATTTTATCTTTTGGGCGTAACAAAGATTAAATCCCTTCCTTACGGCCGAGATTCGAAGGGAGTAAAAGGGTTTATCTCTTTGGGAGTAAAGATAAAATAAATTCTTACGGCCGAGATTTGGAGGGGGTAATGGCAATGAAATTTTCTTTGGCCGAGTTTATCTTTGGGCGTAACAAGATATATGAAGGTGTAAAGATAAGAAAGATTTATCTTTGGGCGTAATGATAAAAAAGATTTATCTTTGGCCGAGTTTATCTCGTAAATTTAAATTCATCCGTACGATGTTACGGCCGAGATCAAATTGAAGGCCGTCCGCACCCTATAAATACGTGAAGAATCCATCGTTTCAATGAGTGCTCTGAAGTTCAGGTTTCTTCCACGGCGAGTCGTGAGCTCTGCAGGCTACGACCGAGAGGAGAGAGGTGCGACGGCTGGAGGTTGATCGCGACCCTGATCAAGTCCGAGAGGCTGCCCGACTGTCTGCCCAATTCGAGAGCTCTACTTCTATTTTGGGTGTAATTCTTTCGATTATTATTGTTATTTTGTTATTATCTCTCCAAAATTTCTATGATGAACTTCATATTTTTAAGATTATTATTTTAGGAGATTATTAATTGAAGGGAAATGTTTGGACCCTATTTTATTTGCTTTAATCTTTTCTGATCAATTATTAATTGTGCTTAATGCTTTTATATTAGTTAATTAAATTTTCGAATTAGGCTATACCAGTTTGTGGAGTGTTTAATTTCAAAATTCATTATACTAATTATAATTGATTTTATTTGGAATTAATAATTGACATAAATTTGATAACTAGTGTGTGGAGAATCAAGTTTGTGTGGTCTATTAATCTATACCAGTTTGTGGAGTGATTAATAGTCTAGAGAATTCAATTTAATGCATCTTAATTTTAATATGATTTTGGGGGTACCAGTCGTGGAGATTTTAATTCTTATTAAATTAAGATAGTTCTATATGATTAGATTGAGGGATGCCAGTCGTGGAGACCACAAGTTAATCATGTTAGATTACTTTAGGGAGACTCTAATCCATCTTTAAAGATTAAATTTATCTTTCATGGTTCAAATATTTATCCTGATCTATTTTCATCCTAAGGTCTAACTTCAACACTACTATCTTATCTTTATCTTATTTTCTTTATTTTATCTTTTAAAACTCATTTTCAAAATCCATGTTTTTTCTCTCTTATTAATTTATAAATTCATATATTGAATTAATAATATTCCTCGTGGGTTCGAGACTCTTACTCCTATTTACTATATTACTTAAGCGACTAGTGCACTTGCTAGCAAATTTTATTGTTACAAATCATACGCATCAATACCAAAGTCCGAGGCGAGCATATGACGAGGAGGTCATATCCTAGGGAAACGACGAGGAGGTCGCATCCCAACATCTCCAGTGGAGTGGAGACTACTGCACAGTGCGCCTTCGGACAGCAAGGACGCACAAGTAGGCGGTGAGGCCCTACTTTGGGAGGTGACGCGCATGTTACATCCCCGGGACAACAGCAAGGTAGCTATGTCCCACAATCTTCAACGGACCGAAGATTGGCATCAGGGTGTCGCGGGTGATATCCTGAGTGGTGGTTGCAGTCCACCAAATCTCAGACTTTTGCGAGCAGGCTAGTGCGCGAAGGTATCGAAGTCCGAGGCGGGCATATGACGAGGAGGTCATATCTCAGGGAAACGACGAGGAGGTCGCATCCCAAAGTCTTTAGCGGAGTGAAGACTACTGCAGAGTGCGCCTTCGGACAGCAATGATGCACAAGTAAGCAGGGAGGCCCTACTTCGGAGGTGGCACGCAGGTCACGTCCCCGGGACAACAGCAAGGTAGCTACGTCCCACAATCTTCAACGGACCGAAGATTGACGTAGGGTGGAACCTTCGGATGGCAAGGTGACACCGAGGAGCGTATGGTCAAAATGACTCGAGGTAGAGTCATGACCAAGTTCGGAGACGCGGAGGTCTTCTGGACAAACCGAGTTCGGAGACGCGGAGGTCTTCTGAACGATGCAAGTTCGGGGATGCGGAGGTCTTTCGAACGATGCAATCCAGGAGGTGAATCGAAGGCTTTCTTGGATGAAGTGTGTGACAGCGAGAAAAGGCATTGTCAAGGACGACAATGGCTCGAGTGGAGGAGGATGTCACGCCTCGCCTCTGCCACGTCCCAGAACGGACGCTGGGACGAAGCGGCCGCAAGCTGGACGCGCAGGGACAGCGGACGACGCAAGGTGCACCGGGACGCGCGAGGCAATCCGGGGCATGGAGCCAAAGCAGGAGGCTTTGGAGGACGAGCGTCGATGTCCAATAATGCGAGAAGATCGAGGAGGAGCCTCTGAGCATGCTTGGGACATGGCGGACGTGCGACGAGCGCGGAGGCACGGCGCACTCCTACTCCTATTAGGAGTAGGACTCCTAGTCCAAGTAGGAGTTGGACTAGGGCAACGGAGTGTGGAAGGCTGAGGATAGCTGCCAAGGAATCCAAGTTCGAGGAGGGACCATGCGGGCTAGAAGGATGGACGCGAGGAGGCGGCCATGCCCGGGACAAGTCCTAGTGCGAGTAGGACTTGGACGGCCATGCGGATCGAGTGACAGGTGGAGTCTTTGGGCTGGAGCAGCTCCTAGATCTCAAAGGTCGACGATGAGGGAGACTTCGAGAGGTGCTTGGACGAGAAGTGCAGGGTCGGAAGGATTCCTACTCCTAGAGAAAGGGCTTGCATGCCTAGTAGGATTAGGTCCTTAAGTTAGAGTAGGAGTTGGTGCTCCTTTGCCCTATAAAAGGACATGTAATCAAGACTTGTAAGACCATCTTGGACAATCTGAGATTGCTCAATAAATTCTCTAGTTTTCCTCTATCTTGTGAAGCCTCTCTTCTCTCCAACTGGGTGGGTGTTTCGTTGTGCATTCAGGACGCGTCCGGGACACGTCCGAACGGGACTGATCGGCGACCGAGCAGGGTTTGGCCGTGCCGCACGTCTGGTGTTTCATACTTGAAGCGTAAGGGCGTGACACATGGACCCGATCCACGCGACGACGTAGCAGCCCGTGCACCACGCCGGCCCGACGAACCTCGGCGGCGGCACGACGTCGTCCGGCAGCACCAAGTCTTCGAGCAGCACCAGCAGTCGTGGGAGGAGTTCGTTGGGCACCACGTAGTCGCATGGCTGCAGTTCCATGGGACTCTGCCCCTCGGACTCTGCGGGTATCATCTCCTGGTCGTCGTTGGAGGAACCTAGTTGGATGATGTCAACCATTGCCGCCCGCCGCCCGCCGCCGACGTTGTACGTATGCAACGGGCGACTCAACAAAGCTAACAAGGTATGCAAGAATTAATGCTGCGCAGGGGTTTAAGACTACGTTGATGGCTTTTTATCGTGGAGTTTTGAGAGCTCTCCGTCTCCGAGTCGATATCGAGTTTCCTACGCATCGTGGTGAATCGGATGTAAGAAGACTCCGAGTTCGTATTCCTTACCGGAAAAGAAAAAAAGAAGAGTTCGTATTAGGTTTTGAGAACTAATCCGTTAAATAGATAAATTTATATTGATGTAGTGTTTGGAATCATAAAGAAATTTATAATATAATGATGGAATTCAGTGGACAAGCTTGAGTAGTTGGTTGAATGAAAATTAGAATAAAAAATTAATTTATAGTTTTATGTAGATTATTTTATTATATTACCAACAAAATATTTTATAATTAATACATTATTTCTCTTTTCTAAATAAAAAATAAAGGATGAATAATTCAAAGTCAACACTGAAATATAACTTAGGATATAAAAAAGTTACAAATTAATATTGTAAAAATAAATTAAGATGTTTAAAATGTAAAATTTAAAAAGGAAAGAAATGTAAAAACAAAAAGAAAGATAGAAGCGAAAAAAAGGAAAGGTAAGGTAAATTAATAACTCAATTAAATATTAAGACTTGGTGTATTATTTTACTAATTAATAATCATATTTTATATTAAAATAATCATGACTCATTTAAAAATTAATATCCAAACGAATTAAAGATAATATAAAAAAGTATAACAACAACAAAAGCCAAAAGTGAAAAATTAAATTTATGTAAAAAAAAGAAATGAAAGAAAAAAAAGAAAAGTTTTGAGAAAATTGGAATGAAAAATTAAAGAAAAAATAAATATAAAAGGAATGCTAACAACAATTACCAACTTAATTCTTTTTAAAACATACCAACTTAATTAAATGTAAAAATAATTAGTTCAATATTATACTGATTAAAAACATCATTTACTATATAAAATAGTTATAAATTAATTAGAAGATTTTGTAAGATTGAAAAGTGATTTAAGATAATATGAAAAATAAAAGGGAATTTAACTTAAGAGAAAAAACAAAATAGAAAATATTTTTTAAGAATAAATTGTTTCGGCAATCAACGATTCAAATATGAATTACCTCACAGGAATATTCACTTATTAAATTATCAATAATGTGCATTACTGTATTTTATAATCTATATGATAATTTATATTAGTTATTTATAATAAAATAATATTTTATGAGTTAATATATAACTTTTACCAATATACCCCTAATCAAAATAATTATATATATAATTTATTTTGAACTCTGTAAACTAAAATCACAAACACATATTAATATTTTCATCCATAAAATTAAAATTTATAAAAAACTAATATATTTTTAAAAATATGACAATAATATATTCATAATAATTAGTTAATATTTATTTGATTAATTTTATAATTTATTTAATTAGTTTGATAATTTATTTTAAATAAAATTTCAAAGGATAATTAATTACAACTCAAGTGGCAATCTACATGGTTACCCCTCTCATATACAAGTTGCATTTCCATTTTTATAGGCAGCGCGGATTACTTAGATAATCCAAATTATTCGTTATCTGTCATGAATGAAAAGGGTGAGCCAAGTAATTTAACATAATCTAAAAAGATTAGAGAAACACCCACAAACACAATTTGAAACGATGATAATGTTTGCCTCTTGGAGCTCAGAAGTTGTCGCAAACATAAATCTGCTAACACTAGTCTCTCAAATTAATGATAACGAAAATTCGAGTCTAATTAAATCTTCTTGCTCCCTCAATTTCAATTTCAGATCTAATGTTCGAAAAATAATGTAGCAAAAATAAATCTGCTAACAAGTGCACTAGTCTCTCAAATAATATGATAAATAGGAGTAAAGAGTGTCGAAATTATGAGAAATATTATTAGTTAAAATATCTAATCTTATAAATTAATAAGAGAGAAAAATATAGGTTTTGAAAATAAATTTTTAAATTAAAAAATAATATAATAATATAGTGGTGTTAAAGTTAGACCTTAGGATAAAAATAAATAAGAGATAAATATTTGAATCATGAAAGATAAATTTAATCTTTAAAAATGAATTAGAATCTTCCAAGAGTATCAACCTAAAAAGATTTTAATAAGAAGTGAAATCTTTTTAGGTTGATACTCTTGGAAGACTCTAATTCATTTTTAAAGATTAAATTTATCTTTCATGACTCTATAAATTGATATTTCATCAAATCGTATTAAAATTAAGATGTATTAAGTTGAATTTCCTAAACTGATAATCATTTTACAAACTCATATAGATTAACATATCACACAAATTTAATACTCCACATATTAGTTATTAAATTTATATTATTTATTAATTTTTCAAATAAAATCAGTTAATAATTAATTAAAGAATTCTAAGCCTAAAAATATAAAGTTCATTCTAGAAATTTTGAGGAGAAAATAAAATTAAATAAAATAACATTGAAAGAATTACACCCAAAATAAAAAAAATAAGAAGGCATTTGAATCTACACAGTCAACCTCTCTCTCTCTCCTCTTAGATATGCACGCAATCTTTAATCCATCGTACGGTTAGGGTCAAATTTAGCTAGATCAAGATAATTCTTCTTCCAACGTCTCGCCCAAGATAATTCTTCTTCCAATGTCACGCCCTCCTCTCGTTCAGAATTAACCATCTTGCAAAGATAGAGTTGAAACGTCATAAGTCAAACTCCCAACCAATGAGATTCGACCACGTGTGAAATTGGTCCTTGTAGTGCCCGATAAAATCATAAGAGAATAGCAAGAAAACGACACAATTATGCAGAACTATTACTACTCTTCAGTAACGTTAAGGCCATCACAGGTTCTATATGTAGTTTAATCACATCTGTCTAATCGGACTCACTGGCCAGATTGATAAATTAGCCAACTAAAAGACAGTCCAACGTATACACGTATACAGAAACACCAATAAAATTTGGACTTCCCCCTACAAATATACACGATGTTCTCCCAACAGCTCCATTCCTGTGGCAACTTGGAGAGTACCTGTGAACAAGTGCTCAACTTCAAACTCTTGTTCAGATGCCACAAGCACATGATAACGAATGACATTCCGAAAGCTCTCGAAACACATTTTGTTTTAGCACTGAGGTCGGGGGACGAGCAAAATTGAAAATGATGTAAATCAGTGTCAACTCGCAAGAGTGTTCATTGATAATTCAACATAAAAGACCCTGCACCAAACCAATATGGAGAAGAAGCAAGGTACATGCTGAAGGCATCTTTGAGCTGTACAGAAGGAATGCCGAGTGAAAAACTGTTTCTGTTTCCTGCATCCAGACCGAAAACCATTAATGTTATTTGACAACAGCAGTTGAGCAGCATGCTACTGAAAAAGTCTTGTCGCATAATACAATTAATAATGCATTTCATGCTGACTTATTTAGGTTAGCTTCAATTTAAGTTTGATTTGTTTGATATGAACAAAGTGTCTTGTCTGGGGACAACACCTAAGTATAACAATTGACAACAAGAAACAGATGATCACAGTGAAATCCTTAATTTACATCAGACTGTGTACATCAAGATGCCACTGCAAAACAAAAAACAGAATGGACATAGGCTAAATGGTTATGGAATTAGGAAATCTTTTAGCGCTAACGCCTCCCACACTTAACAAATACCAGATTCGATCTTATGGAGGGGATGGACTACCGAGACAATCTGCTAAGTGCTAATAATAATACAGATATAGCAGCCATAAAGTAAGGAATACACACCCAAGTAACAAGCAGCAGATTTGTGGAATATCTGTCATGATACTGCCTCCAGCTTCAGCACATCCCTTTGCGTTTCTTGAATAAATAAATTTAATTCTGCAGGAGCTACGACTAACTTTAACCATTCCTGCAGCTCCTCACCTTCCACTTTTTCTTTCTCTGCAAAATAATGGAAGACCCATCAATCAGTTCAGTTTCCCACATATCACCAAGATATTGCACAGAGAAATATCCTTGAGTTCACAGAAATTTTTAAAGGGAAAACCACATCATTTTCTTTCTTGTCCATGATGCTATGAAGAGGCTGTTTTAATAATTAGATCATCAATTTGACTCATCTATTCAACTATGCAAGAGAAGAAAAAATATGGCCAGCTAGTTCAAGGATCAGCTAAGAATTATATGCCAGCTAAAGCAATGAGCTAGTTAAAGGAGCAATAACAAACCTTCAAGATATGCTCCAAGACCTTCCAATACAGTAGGATTTGCACGTACAACAGAAAGAGCCACATCCAGAGCAGACTGTAAAAGCGCTTTCACCTCTTTTTGAGCAAGATCAACCAGATGACCCTGCATAAGCAATCATAGTTAATTATGTTAATGATTAACATTAAATGAAGGGGAATAGGGAAAGAAACCTGCTCCCTGCCCCAAGGACCTGCCCCTCCAGAGTCATCAAGCCCGCCACTGGACAATGTTGCTAGTGACACAGGACCCACATTCTGGTTGAGGCCATATTCAGCTACAGCTTTGTAAGCCATGTCTGTAGCACGTCTTATATCATCAAGTGCACCAGTTGATACCCGGCCTGAATATACAAATTCTTCTGCTGCACGCCCACCCAGAAGGGTCACCAAACGACCACGTAATTCATCAATGAAGAGCAGGTACCTGTCCTCAGTTGTTGGTGGTGTATATGTAAAACCCAATGCACCACCAGACCTCGGCAATATGCTAAGTTTCTGAAATTGGCACAAGAAAGTATAGGAATTATTTTCTACTAATCATCTGAATTATTCCGCCCCCAAAAACAAATATGTCTAACCTCCACACGTGGTTGTCCAGGAAGCAGATGTGCCACAGCAGTTCCAACAACAGCATGACCAGCTTCATGCCTTGCAACAACAGCCTTCTCACCTCCTTGCAGTTTTGCATGTTTCTTCTCGATACCCTGATACAACAAATCCATTTATTTACCAATCCCATAAAACTCCAACATGCATAAGTAACTCATGAATGCCCTGATTGATTGCAGAGTCAGAGCTCAGTTATTAGCAATAGCATACATTGATTACATACAACTCTCTACCGAGAGAAATACACAAGTACAATCCAAAAGCTTACTTAGCAAACATTTTTTCTACCTTTACACATCTCTACATGTTCCATTTACAATCATTAAATCATCTGAAAGTGCATCAATAACACCATAATACCTCTAGTACTTTCCTATTTAAAATTGAATAGAAGAAAAGAACCAGAAAACCATCATTTGTTTTTAGAAAGATATACCGCAATAGAACGCTCAACGGCTCGAATAAAATCAATTTTTTCAACAATCAATTTGCTTGCTCTTCCAGCTAGTAAAGCAGCTTCATTCACCAGGTTTGCCAAGTCTGCTCTGCAGAAGTTTCAACAAAGTAAATAATCAATTGATTGAAATTGTTTATGCAAACGAAGTCAGACCAGACTTACCCAGTAAAACCAGTTGTCATAGATGCGATCTCCTGAAGATCCACATCATTCCCTAAAGGAAGTTCCTTCTTGTTCACATGAACTTTTAAAATAGCTTCTCTTCCTTTCCTGTCGGGAGTTTCCACCTAACAAAACAATGATTAAACTAGAACATAATTAGCAATTATCAGTGACAAGATATCTGTAATTGATATAAATAATCTAACACACTAACCATTACAACACGGTCAAATCTACCAGGGCGACGAAGTGCAGGATCCAGCACATCAGCACGATTAGTAGCACCAAGAACAATAACTGCGGAGTTGCTCTCAAATCCATCCATTTCCTAAAATACAAATAATGGCATACTTACTTTCTATAAAAGTACAATAAAAACAAGGGGTTAAAGGGTTAAATGATTCAAAATGAAAACAGTGGCTTAGTTCAGCAGCCTACTGTAAGTAGCTGATTCAGAGTTTGTTCCCGCTCATCATTGCTGATGATGCGATATCGACCATCACGGCTTTTAGCAACAGCATCTATCTGAAAGGTCAAAAGCAGATACATTTGAAACAAGACGTTGAATTTGCAAATCAAGAACCAAATATCAAGCATCTACCATACTTCATCGATGAATATGATAGAAGGTGCTTCCTTCTTTGCTCTTGCAAAAAGATCACGGACTCGTGAAGCTCCCATCCCAACATATAACTCTACGAATTCACTAGCAGAGCAACTTATAAAAGGCACTTCTGCTTCCCCAGCTACAGCTTTGGCCAGTAGTGTCTTGCCAGTCCCAGGAAGTCCCACCTATAGGCATATGCAGATAATTATACATTTTTTTGGGGATGTTTTATCTTGTACATATCAATGAATGAATATCACACCAATAAGACCCCTCGAGGAGGACGAGCACCAAGACGTGTGTATCTATCTGGATTTCTTAAGAACTCCTGATGACAAAAGAAAAGCAAATAAGAGGATTATTAGTTGCTGAAACTTAAGCTTACCAATATACATGAGACTGTAACACAAGTGACTGTTGGCATACCACAATTTCTTCTAGCTCTTCTTTGGCCTCATCCACACCAGCCACATCATTGAACGTGACCAAGTCAGTATGTTCAGATGTTTTAGTGTTGCCAGAACTGGATGATTTACGGCCCCGTAAATGACCTGTTTTTTGCTGAGAGAAAGTTCAGAATTAGATCACACTAAAATAATGGTGCATTCAGTAGAATAATTAAGGAACAAATGTGATTCAATACCTTGGAAAAGCTTAACTGGATACGGTTCAGTGCTCCTACAAGTAAAGCACTATAAAATAGAGCAATCTGTAGAAAGCAAAAATAAAGTCAAACTTGACATATGTATGAAATCACCTACATACATCAAGTGACAAAGCCTTTTAAAAAGCTTCTGCTACTACATTTTATTAAATCAGGCTTCCTCACAAACCATGGAATTTTATCACTTTCTGAAGGAGTTTTGGGCTTTAAATAAATCTTCTCAGATGCTAAACCGGAAAAGAAAGGTCTCTAGGCGGACAAAGTAGGATTGGATTTTCACCAATATTAGGCAATGGCAACAATTAGGCCTCATATATGACACATGTAAGTGAAAGCATAGCCAAAAGGACGTATGATGCTGAAAATTATGAATTAAAAAACCTGCTTAAACTATTCAGTTGCATCTAGAAAAATGTGCAGTAAGATGACACAGATCGATTAATCAGGACAAAAGTGAGTTTTTTTACATATTATTGCATTAACAGCTCGCATTTATAAAGGAAACAATTTTAGTTATACGATCCCTAGGTCTTACATTATACCAACAGACAAATTCACCTTTCTTCAGGAAACTATTTTCGGGAAATGCAAGTCTAATGGAATATTATTCAAATGCATTGTCAGACAAAGTATTTGTGCATTCCTTGATTATTAGAAAATGTAGAAAGAATGATAACCTACAAAATTGGTCTATTTGAAACTTTTGCATATTTCTAATATCTGACATATTTCAACAACAACAACAAAGCCTTATCCCACTAGGTGGGGTCGGCTACATGGATCATACGACGTCATTCCGCTTTATTAGTAACCAAACCTTTCGGTATATTATTCACCAATAGATCTTGCTCTATTAGTTCGCCAAGTGTCCGCCTTGGCCTCCCTCTCCCTCTTTTAATCGGACTCCAGATTATTTGATCTACTCTTCTTACTGGCGCATCTAATGGTCTTCTCTGAACATGACCAAACCATCTCAAGCGATTCTCTACCATTTTCTCACTAATAGGAGCCACTCTGACTCGTTCACGTATATGGTCATTCCTAATCTTATCTAATCTTGTATGACCACACATCCATCTCAACATCCTCATTTCGGCTACCCCCACTTTATGTTCATGTTGTCCCTTCATAGCCCAACATTCACTACCATATAACACTGCTGGCCTTATAGCAGTACGATAGAATTTTCCTTTAACTTTATTGGGTACTTTTCTATCACAAAAAACTCCAGTGGTTTTCCTCCACTTACACCAACCAGCTTGAATTCTATGATTAACATCGTCATCAATCTCACCATCTTGTCTTACAATTGATCCTAAATATTTAAACTTTGTCACTTGAGGAATTATATCCTCCCCTAACCTAACTTTCAAATCGTCTCTAAGTTGTTTATTTGTGAAATTGCTATGCATATATTCTGTTTTATTCCTACTTAAACGAAAACCCTTTGACTCCAACGTATTTCTCCATATTTCCAATTTTGTATTAATCTCTTCTCTTGAATCCGCTAAAAGTACTATATCATCCGCAAATAGCATGCACTTAGGTACCTCCTCTGTGATACTCTCGGTTATAGCATCGATAACTAAGTTAAATAGATACAGGCTTAAAGCTGATCCTTGATGTAGGCCAATTTCTATAGGAAATTCAGTTGTCTCACCTCCGGGTGTCCTAACCCTAGTCAATGCCCCATCGTACATATCTTGTATTACCTTAATATCTGACATATTTCATGTAGAATATATGGCACATTTACATATCCGAATTACTAGAATCTCCCTCCTAAAAAGGGGAAAAACTAGAATCTCCACATCAGAGTCTACCCTAAGCTGGTTATATATCAGATTTTAGGGCATTAAATTACTTCTGAGAAATCAGCAATAGAAAAACAAAAGTGTAATGATGTTAGTAAGAAGCTTGTCACTGTCACAATCTGGTAGTCTAAACTAATTCTAGCGGATAGAAAAACATAACTCCGCCTATGTTTTATAGCCGGTCCCAAGCCCGGATAAAGGAGGAGGGTTGTGTTAAGCCCCCACGGGTAAAACTCTGTCGAATCTCATGAACATGCATCGATCCATGTAGCCGACCCCACCTAGTGGGATAAGGCTTTTTTGTTGTTGTAGAAGAAAGAGAAGTATACACCATAACACTTACCAAAACATAATTCAGGAAACCACCAGAACGTTTGTCTGGAGATCCAAACTCAACCTGATTCTCCAGCATCTTCTCATAAGGAGTCTTGATATCCGTTGGCCTAGTCGTTGTGTACACAATTCTCTTGGTAGGAGCCGCACTCCTGAGCAAAGCCTCGGCCTCCTCCGAGGGAGTAGCAGCAATGCTCCCGGTGTCCGTCTCCAAGTTTAGAGCATCTGATCTCAACTTAAATCTTATATGAACTCCATCAATCTCCACCTTCTGTACTTGATCATTGTTAATTTTGCTCAAGAAGTCGCTGAACGGCACGCTTATTTGAGTGGTTGGCGGTCTTGGCTCCGATCCCGGCAGGGGGATTCCCGGACGGAGCAGTCTCATGGCAAACATGACTATCCCCAGCTGAAAAAGGAGAGCGCCGATGTCCTGCGCCGGTATGATCGGCTTCCATTGCCATCGGTTTCCCTTCCACCATCCGCTCTTCCATTTATTGTTCTCCCGGCGAGGCGACGGCGGAGTAGAGGACGGATTACTGCTGCCGCTGCTATCGGTTTGCGGGGATTGTTCGCTAGAGCTTGTATCGCCGGAGTTACTGGTAGAGGTGGCGCTTCCGGCGGAGACGGGGTCAGCGTCCTGATCTTCGCAGGAGGACGGCGAGGACGAGGAGCCGTTGGTTCGGACGTTCCTGCCGGTCTCTGGGCATCTTCTCCTCGGAATCCTGTTGCAGACAAGTCCCAAGGGATCGAATCCTCCGGCGTTTCTCAGAGCCCACCAGGCCTTGCCGCAGCCTCGACTGGACAAGGAGGACGAAGAGGATGAACAGTTGGAGAAGGAGACGGAAGGGCGATTTGAGAAGAAGACGGATGGACGGATTCTGGCCTGTACCCTGGAGACGCAGAGAGCGCGGGGAGGCAAGGTCTGCACCGTCTCCACTGCTGCCGTAGGCATCTTTGTGGGTGGAGAGGAAGGAAGAAGAGGGGTTCGGATGAAACGAACGGGGACGTAGTTTTGGCGTTCGACGAAAAGCCCCGAACACGCAAAGGAGGAGATTGAACGGATAAGTAAAAAAGGAGACCTTTTGGGGGGGTTTAAAAAAACTTGCTCATGACATGTTTGGTCTTTTGTCCATTTGGAGATCTGTGATGAATCGCACGATCAACCAATGCTCGAAACAGGGGCGCGTCAAACCCGAAACGTAGAGGCGACGGGGGGATGCGCCCGCGCAGCGTGTCCGCGCACCCCGTGCTTAATTATTGGCGATATGTCTAGAAAAATTTGAAGCGACAAAAACAAAAATCAATCACAAGGACTACATTGTCTGGAATTTCTTAGCCACAAATGAGCTGCAAAAATTATGTAGATAAATTGACACTAAATGGAAAAAATATTGGAATAGAAAACTTCCAAGTTCCAAAGGAAATTGAAAGGGGCAATCCATGAAACTTGCTGCATAATTTGTGCTAATTGAAAAATATGTTAATGTTGACATGGAGTATGGAGCCATTTTAGCTCGGGATTGAAGGTCTAAACATTATCATGGAAAGAAAATATTGATAGGAACTACCGTTCCCAACAGTGCCCGTCTAGCTCAGTCGGTAGAGCGCAAGGCTCTTAACCTTGTGGTCGTGGGTTCGAGCCCCACGGTGGGCGGATTCATTTTTTTTTTCAAAGTTGTCTCGTCAAATGGTCTTTTCTCGCTAAAAGATAGATTTACTTAAAGGTGGAAAAACCAGGTGCCAAAACAGTAAGAAAAAAAAAAGTGAGCATGATTCTGATCGAGAATGATTATTCATGATCACGACCACTATCCTGCACAAATGTAGCGTTGAAGTGAACGACACACTACACAATGTCCTTGCTAACTTTTTTTATGTCGTGGATTGTATCCGGTAAAAGGGTTAAAAGTATTAATAGTTTAATACTCCGTCGAATATAATTTCTTACGAGCAATTCATAAGACAAACTGAGAAAGGCATGAATAGTAGTTTAGATGGATCTCAACGCATAAAAATTGGTACAGAAGAGAGAATGAAGTCGGAAGTTGAATTGCTGCACTTTTTTTTTATGTTTCTCTCCCCCATCTCTGCCCTTATATTCAAAGTTTGCATCCATGAGTTTTGGCCTAATCTTTTTCTTCTTCTTCTTCTTCATTATATCTCAAACTGATATGAAACAGAAGAGCATCATAAAAATGGAGTTTTCAGCGAGGGTATCATGCGGTCGCTCCGACGGGCGCGCCAGCCTGGAGCCTCGAGGAACCGTAGAGGGTCTCCTCAAACCTTATGATCTCGTTCTTGGATCCGTAGGCCACCTGAGTCCTGTCGTCGAGGTTGGTGATCACCTTGTCGAGCACCGACTGCGTGCCGTCGCTGCTGTAGCCGCCGGCCTTCTCGATCAGGAGCCCCAGGGGAGCCACCTCGAAGAGCAGCCTCAGCTTGGCCTTTGTAGTCGGCGAAGTCACGTTGGTGAAGATGCCCTTCTCCTTCACTATGATCTGCATGCGCCATCATAAGAAAGATCATGCATTAGAAATCCATATTGCTGTTTTCTTTTGCATAATTCAAGTTTTCGTGAAGGACATCCACAAGTATCAGTTGCTTCCCAGACCACAAACGCAGGCATCGATTAAGCTACTTCATGAGCTATGAGATGTGTTAAGTAGTCAGCTTCATTACCTGGTTCACATCTGGAACCATGCCTCCAGTGTAGCGCAGAGTGTACTTCTCCTTCACGTAGTAGTTGATCAGCTGCAGGTGAGATCATGATACATACATCAACAAGAAGTATTTGGAGAAGTCCAAAACTTATCTACAACCTACGCGCTCATGTATGTATCAGGAATTAATCTGCAGAACAATAAGATTGATGGATGCTGAACCTTGTCGTAGTCAGGATTGTCAAATGTAGCTCTCAGATTCCCAGGGGAGAACATCTTCCCTTCGCCAATGGATGTCGTGTCCTTGACATGCTGCCATTTGCCTGTGCTCACATGATTGACGATGGCGAATCAGTGACAGCAGACAAAAAGATAGTTCCTAGTGTCATATGAATTGAGGGGTAATTAAAGACGCCGCACCTTCATCTAGAAGAAGGAATTCGTGGGTTCCAGGGCAATCCTTGAGGGCGATGACGTAAGTGGTACGAGGTCCGTAGATGCCCATGGCCGCCGCGGCTTGGTCTCTTCCGGTGATGCCCGTCAGCTTGTCGCCGGGCCACACGCCAAATATGGTGCCCACAGTGAAGTTGGTGTCAACGATGCTGGAGCCGTCGAGCGGATCGAAGGCCACGCTGAAACCACCTGCACAAATGTTTCACCGAGCATCCAAAACAACGATCATAATAAGCAATTGCCAATCGTGGGGAGAAGTACGTATATTTGAATTACTGAAAAAACCTTCAACTGGTCCTCCCATGTCTTGTAGCTCGGGAACTTCTTCAGAGCATGCGTATTTGCAGACATGCGAGTGTCTCAGAGCCTGAAGAGAGACGAAATTATGGTCGTGAATAGCGATTCAGCATGCAATCAAGTGTTTGCTTGCTGTTAGCGGAAATCAAGTTAAGAAAGTAGATATCTGATAGAAAACGATGGAAAAAACTGTACTAAAAATGACTGATACTATTACTGGTATATGAAAGAAGAGGTCATCTGTTCATCTTAATTAATTAATTTGCTTACATCGAAAAGGAGCTTGTCGGCGAGCATGTCTACAGCTAGCTGTTCGTCTCCGAAGGAGTTGACGCAAGCAGTGCCGCCGCACGACGCAGTCCGCACCTTGAAGGAGATGGTCCTCAGGGCCTCCCCCATGCAGACCAACAGCCTGATGAGGTTCTTGTCCGGCGTTGCCTTCGTCAAGAACTCCTCCTGTGGTCCAATCAAATCAACAAACATTAGTTTGACCAAAATCTCATGGAAGCGAACGAAGTATGCGTATATGCTTTTCATCCACCAACTACAATATGCTACAGTGAACACTGTGTTTACCAGGCTATCTCCAAGCTCGCACTTGGTGACCACTGAGGAGTTGGACCCTGCTGCCTTGGAGGTTTTCATGCTCGACCTTGACACCAGCCTAAGAGACTCGCCAAATAATGAAGTGGCCTTAAGAGCCTGCACGTACCAATAACGAAACGAATCAGAAGATAGAAGTTTCATGCACGAACTCCCTTTCCTTTCTTCTATATAAGTAATTGAACTATTTACAGACGTGCATGCAGCATGCATGTAGAGGTTTTCCTCTTACACTTTTCCTCTGGGATCTTGGGAAGGAAGAGGCAGAGTGCGGTGCGGTCAAGCAGCGTGGCCTCTGCAGCACATTGTGCGTCATGGGGCCATGAGCGTAGCTTGCTACTCCGGTTTCCATAGTGACCACCAGCAAAAGGGGTTCAGCTCTGCTTGCAAAGATCCCAGAAAACAAGAAGGAAGAAGAAATTAATGACCGTCTCCTCTTCTTCCCCCTCTCATAAAAATTCTTCTCTACTCGGAGATGTCAGTTTTTGATGGAGAAGGGGAGCTCATCAAACCCGATAAGCATACGACCATGGTTCTGCCACGTGTCAGGCCTGATGATAAACTTGGGAGATGAAGCTGATGCATAGATTTGTGTGGCTCTGCTGAGGCAAAGCTTGAGATCACTTGCGTGTGGTGCCCAATGGCTACGGAGACTACCGGAGCCGTGGAGTGAAGGCGGACGAAAGATGGCAATTTGTCACTTTGTAGCCCAAGTTGCAACTTTATAAACAACCTCCGGACGAATTCGCAACTTTAGACAATTCACAATAATTAACCGTGGATTCACTTATCATCCAGTTAACAGAAACAAACAGCTGTGTGAGAGAAACTCAACAGATTATAAGTATTTCCATGCATGATGATATTCTGTTTTGAAAAACAAGATAACAATATAAGAATCATAACAGCAGAAGCTTAATGCGTCCAAGATGCATGTTTAACATTCATATCATAAAAAAGTTCTACATATCTTTGGTACACCCAGTTAAACAAATAGGTAACAAACATACTGACACTTGGACTAGCATACCCAAATTATTGCGGGACTAATTTTTAACATAAACTTCCAAGGAGCTAAATCATAGCAGCATTTGAATGGGATCTAAACTCAAGGTGACCTTGAGGACATCTCTGGAGAACCAGACTCAGAACTGGAATGAGGACTCATGCTTCGGCTGTGGGAATAACTCTCTCGAGAATGCCTCTTGATTGGATAAGGTGAAACGCTCCGCCTAGATTTGTGCACTGGAGAAGGACTCCGGTGCCTAGATTTGGGCACTGGAGGACTCCTGAATCTTCGCACGCTTGGAGAAATGCTGCGGGAGTAGCTTCTTCTCAACCTCCTGCTTCTAGGAGAGATGCTGCGGGAGTAGCTTCTTCTCGACCTCCTGCTTCTAGGTGAAACACTTCGTGAATAGCTTCTCCTAGATCTTCTTGCTCTTGGAGAAATGCTTCGGGAATATGACCTCCTATGATAATAGGGTGATAAAGAACGCTCAGCAGAAAGTGACCTCGAGTCCCTGGAGTACGATCGTCGCCCCCTTCGATAAATAGGTGATCTGCTGTGATTACTGTATGATGGAGATCTTGACCAAGATTCTCGCCTATAGAATGGGGAATATGCTCGTCGCCTGTAATAAGGAGAATAAGAGTGACGCCTGCGGTATGGAGAGTAAGAACGATCCCTCTCAGATGAGTAACTTCGAGACCGGTGGCGACGTCTCCCATATGGAGAGTAGCTGGTGGAACGATGTCGTGCTAAAGCAAGAAAAAAATAATTAGAAATGTGATCATCTCTCCTAATAATAAAGGAGCTTAGGAGCTAGATAACTTTACAAATACGCCAAAGCATGGGCACAACAATGTGTAAACCTACCAGAAACATTTCTGGCACCAAGATACCTGCCTGGTGTCGGAGTCCGACCTCGACGTCTCCTAGCCTAGCAAGATTAAAATCCAAGTCAATCAATATGCAAAGACTACATGATATAAAGAAGCTAGCTGCAGGGAAACCACTTGCAGATGTCCAAAACATATGCATAGCAAAGTAGCAAAAGAACAGCAATGTAGGGCATACAACCCTTTGGGTAAAATCTGATGTTTACTTGAGATGTTTGATTTGAATGTTAATGTTGTACTAAGGCTTTGGATGTTTGATGAAGAGCTGCTACACACAGCTAACCTGTTATCAGAAAACACTTGAAGCCAACAACACCCCTCAAATTCCCAGAAATATTAGCTTTGAATTCAATCAATATATGGAGAGGCTTGAAATTAATAGGTGTAACAATAACATACATGTCGTCAACGTGCAGATAGTTGGCAAATGCAGTCAATGTCTTACCTTCTCAACAGTAATAACCCGACCTTCCAAAATAGATCGATTAAGATATTTAATGCAGTGATCTGCCTCTCCGACAGTGGACATTGTCACAAATCCAAATCCTCGAGATTCCTTTGTCCAAGGATCAACAACAAGGTGGACATCAGTAACCTGCAATACAAATGAAGAAGATATTAGCAATTCCATCTAGTTTAACTTGCAAGAGAAAACATTTAAGAACTTCAAAGCATTTGAGCACCAAACAGACAGTACCGACACAGGAGATATCAGTTTTAACACTCTTCAAACTCAACTTACTTTGCAGACAATTCTGGTAAGACCAACTAATGGCATCCTTGAAATTTGGCAAGTGGATTAAGATTCATCCATGGATAGTGGTTTCTTTAATCAACAAATAATGGTTAGTGTATAAACTTTCAACTACTAGATTGATGAGCAAGTATTTTGCAAATTTAGTGGTTGAAGGAATTGAGTTTAAAATGATGCACATAGACATAATGTAATAAATTATTCAATTTCCAAAAATATATACATTAAAAAATCTTCACTTTTGATGGGATTTAAAAAAATAAAAAAAGTTTATTTCAATCTAATAAACAAATTATTTCCAACTAATTTTGTTAGCTCGAATATGGGATCTTCATATGCAAAAAAAAAAAGGAATTGTTAGATTCACAATATTCATTGTACATGATAAAAAGGCAAACACGATTCAACAATTGGCAAAACATTGGCAAGAGAAAAAAACATTTTTTCCGTAGCAAGAAACAACAGGTCGAAGTAAGGAGAAATTTCTAAAGGTTAATGATCAATTCGCTAAGCATTTATCAATGCACAATCTATCTAGAAAGTTTTTAAAACCATGTTCAACACATCCTAAAAGTAAAAAAGAAGACCAATCTGCACAAAACAAATTAAAGCACACACCACAGTACCTTTCCTCCTTCGCTAGCAAAATGCTCCTCAAGGTCCTCTTTGGTTACCGTCGAAGACAAACCAGTGACATACAAGTTGTTCCCAGGATTCTCAACATCACTTGAATCGTAACTCCTAAATGAAATAATGAGAAAAAAAACACATTTAAGGTGAACATCCATACACAAATGAGATCATAAGAGACAAAAAAATGGAACATAAATAATACCTAGAGGGACTCCTCGACAATGACCTTCTATACCCGTAAGGCGAACGAGAATAAGATGGTAAAGGAGAACGGGATGCATACCTAAGTTTATATACGAAAAAATAAAGGTTAGCTAGAGGTTCTGGGGCGCTATAAAATATCGAAAATTAGATATCATAAAAAGAATGGAAAAGTTGGCACCGACCTGGATCTTCTTGAGTGAGACATCTGTTAAGAGAAAGAAAACAAAAGGTAAACATCATCGAACTAAAAAGAATAATTGATTCAACTACACGCATCACAAACTGAACAGATGCTAGAATCACAGACAAAATTGCATTATTATACCCAGTACTAAGTAAAACCAACGTGTCCGCATTAGAAGAATTAACCGTAGTTGCTACTAATTCGAGCAAATAAGTTTTCCGTATCAAAAACAAAAGACATACTAATAAAAAGAAAAAAAAGGTATATCTAAGGCAAAAATGGATGAATCAAACACACAATAATTTTTAGCAGAGATAACATAATTTAGAGAGAGATTTTGCCCTTAATCTGCATCATACTAGGGGCAATGATTCGGTGTAAACAGCAAGAAACAGACTATAGTGAATTCAGAAATGATTAGCCGAAACATCCAAGGGGAAGACTGGACGACACGCGATGGCAACGCAGAGAACAGATCGAGAGAAGCAAAATCATGGTTCCACTTCCAATACAGTGGAGGCGATTGGAAGATTGATCGGACGCGTACCTTTTCCGCAGGAACGACCGGTCGCCGGTGAATTCCGCGGCACACAACGCTGTCGCTTCGCCCTCGTCGCTGCGTCGACCCTTTTTTTTTCGCCTGAGATTTCTGTACGCTTGCGGTCACGAATTGAGAGTTGGCAATAAAGGAGGGCAAAGATCGGAAGAAGTTTCTGGAGGGTGCGGACGCCAAAAGGACGATTAAAATTCAGTTTTTCTTCTTCCGTTTCCTCCCGGTCGTGTCCGTGCTGCATCGTTACTTCTTCTCGTCTAAAGCCCACTGGGCCTAATATCATCATCAATTTAAAAGGCCCATGTCGTTCATGACGTGCTTTTTTTTCGGGTGCGTGGCTCGACGATCTATTCGTATTTAGCTATTTTCAAAATCGGATCGATCGAACAAATCGATTCAACCGTGAATCGGGGCTTAGTTTGATTTAGATTGATGATTATTAGATTGTTAACCAAGTATTATATATTTTTTCTATTCAACAATAAATGTTATTTTGATGAAATTTGGGTAAATTGGACAGAACTAGACTTGTCAGTTCGATATCCAATCCAATTTTTAATACATTAGGTAGACGTGTTTGGTCCTCGTTAAAAAGGCTCAAGATACCCATCCAAGTCACATTCATTTATTTTATTGAGAAATCATATTAATGTTAGAATTTTTTTACTTATTGAGTCATCCACTGTAACCGAGGGAAAAACAGGTGTTCACACTGATCAATGGCATGAGAAGAAGAAATATATAACTCTGAAGCTAATCTAAACGGCGCGAACAAAGCTACGAAATAAGTTAAGGTTTACAATATGCTTTTGCAAAAATTTCTACCATTGTACACATCCATGATCCATCAGTCTGCATTACGTGAGAACGATGGTAGAGGAGCACCTTCGTGTGGGCGGAGAATGACGAGAAGAGCAAACATGCCAAGCATCGGCATGACAATAAGCCACTTCAGAAGCTTATAGTAATGCATGTGAAAAGTCAGTGAAAACTCATCAGAGAAATATAACCCATTTTTGTCGACCATCTCTACCACCACGGTGCCTGTCGTTCGTACAGGCACTGTTGGTAGCTTGACCCTCTTCTTCCCGGGCTGGTCATACACTTGATTAACCGCTATACGCCGCTCCCCTTGGTAGTTACCAGGAACTAACAAGGTTGTCTGCACAGTCACACAAAGGGAAACATGAAACATCAGAAATACAGATAGCAGAAAGTAAATTCGCAGACAAAACTGTTGGGGGAAATACACGTACAGTAACATTATATGGTCCTTGGGATCCAGAGGGCACCCTGTATTTGTCAATAATCTCCATCTCCACCCAGAAATGCTTGCCTTCTTCGTCCCGGAAAGCCCTTGATGAATGTTTCACAAAAATTCCTTCACGGTTGTAACGATATGCTGCATTATTTCTGCCTTGATTTGGAGCTCTCCATTCCTAGGAAGCTTGAAAAATTAACATTCATAACAATGTCCATGGCATTCAGAAATGATTTAAGACACGATTATATCAAAGTCAAAAGTCCACACGATGCAGTTGGTATGGTTCTATGAAGCTTTATATTTGTCAGAGACTAAATTGCATAATAGAACATATCCATAAATAATAGAACATAACAGAAGTAGAAGACAGCTAGGAATCTTTTTGTTAGGAAAAACATCATAATAACAACTGTAATACCTTGAGAGGATGGTGCGGAGAAGGGGTGGAGAAGCAGAAAACATTTCCATTCATAGTAGTGACAACAAGATCAAGGTCATCACCACCATCAACGTTATCAGCCAAGACCATGCTATATCTGTAAATAAATGAAATATTCATTTTGAGTACAGTTATGGAAAAGGTTTCAACAATATTGTGATGCTTATAATAACTTAGAGATTATAGAGATTGGTAGTCAGGGAAATCATACGTTGTTTCTCCAATATCAACAACATCAGCACATGCAGTTGATCCATCAATCAGATATAAATAACCATCGAATGAAGATGTCACAAGAGTTAGCCCCTTTGACTTCTCATCGTGTCTGCTTAAATCAACTAAAAGAACTGGACTCATCACGCGTCCATGTGTTCGATAAGGGAATGGTCGAACATGTGATCCGTCTTTTCCGCTGAGCACATAAATGTTTCCTGATGCTGTGGGGACTACAACATCTGTGTGACCATCTCCATCAACATCACCCACAGTTGGACCCTGCATAAATTCAATACGACGAATTATGTAACTGCTTTTAAGCATCACGAGGAAATGGACACTTACTGCTAACAGAATTTTCACCTAATAGTATTAACAAGGAACAGGAACATATGATGTTGCAGCTTAGAATTACGTTGACAGAGGAAGCTTTATTTATGTAAAAATGAAAAAATGTCCAGAACGCTCTACAGACTAAAGCCATTCATCTTAGTGCGTAATAAGTAAAAATGATGACCAGCCAAGTGACTAAACCTAACTCTGCATATCAACAGCACCTGACCTCTAACTTTCAAAAGAAAACATCTGACTTATAGATTTATGCCAGGTGTTGAATACTCGAGTGATGTTTTTTTTTCTCTTTCCATGCATGCAAGGACAGAAATAGAACTTTTCATTCTCTTATTTGTTCAAAGTATTTACTTGTGATTACACTTTTGTGATGAAAATAACTCTAAAATAAATTGTCATTTCTTCTGTGCCTAAAACTAGTACAAGTTATTTATGAAAACACACTAAAAGAGATGTTTTAGTTAATACATCATAACAAGCAAATGAAATATCTGACAGCATGTCTCTTTTCTACACTTCATAAGCAAATATTATTAACTGGTGAACTTAAAATTTCTGACAGATAAAACTACAAGAATAACAAAATTAAGAAAAAAATCTCAATCTTATGATTTCTATCTTCCCAGCATGAATAAATCTTTGATGCATCACCTCCATCCATCACTATCATTCAAATACTTTTATAAGGCAGTTGAGAACATTCACATCACAAGTGTTTTTAGCAGCACAAAAATGTACTAAATAAGAGCTTTGACAATGACAAAGACAAAGTGATTTAAAAAGCATCACTGCCGACACAAGGCTATAAGCTATCCAGCAACCAAGTTCAACTGAGATCAGGCATTATATCACATATTGAGAGTAAGGGTGAGGCATTTAACCTGCGGAATAAGACTCTTAAGATGCACCTCCCAAATTTCCCCACCTTGTGAATTCCATGCAGCAACATTTCCATGGGTATCGGTGGTGACTATTTCAATTTTGCCATCATCATTGATATCTGCAGCTATAACTGGTGCCTGAATCTCAGCCATCTCAAGTGGAAATTTGTTCCTCACCTTGCCTACATAGGGAAGAACACATCAAGACAGTAAAAAAGACAACATGCTGAGAATGCTTGTAAACTTATCATAAGGTAAAAAAATGTAACTTTTTTTAGGATCATAATGTAAAAAAATGTAACTTTACATGCATTCCCAAAAGAGAAACATAAGGAAAGGAGAATGAATGGTGTTATATAACACAAAACATTAAAGAAAAAACAGCTGATATTGTTCTGGAAGGCAAAAGCTTATCAGAAGGATGAAAGTGGAAGCTTCAACTTGCAATCAGATGGATAACCATGGATGACCATGGAAATTGCAGACATTAAACATCTTCCACACGAACATATAAACTAATAATATATGAAAAAATAAAGTATGAACCATCAAAGATGTGGCATAAGTCATTGGTTCACAAGGATAAGAGGAAGAGTGATAATGAAACTTGCCTTGATGATCCAGAATATAAAATAACCCATATGAAGTTCCAACAAGAATATCCATGTTTCCATCACCATCTAAATCAACAACTGTAGGAGAAGAGTATATGAAGGCTCGGAAGTTTCCAGAATCAATACTAACATCAAGATCAGCTGTCCACTTGACTTGTTTAGTCTCCAGATTGAATACAACTATACCACTTGCTACATACTTTTCTATATCAATACCGCCTAATTCTGCTGCATGTGCTGGGTTATCATAGTACCTAGCAGCATTACAAGATCAATTAATATGCAAACATCAAATACACCGCACATGGTATAGACAGGCATTGTACATATTTACAAATTCAATGATCATTTAGAAATGGCATATTAACTTTAATACAAG
Organism: Pontederia crassipes; assembly: GCA_030549335.1. Classification (NCBI taxonomy): domain Eukaryota; kingdom Viridiplantae; phylum Streptophyta; class Magnoliopsida; order Commelinales; family Pontederiaceae; genus Pontederia; species Pontederia crassipes. Next base: position 1,962,432 of record CM060193.1, read on the forward strand.
GATTCCTGCTTTCAGATAGAAGAAAAATAAAAAAATGCAGTAAAAACCAATAAACATTGTCAATTCAACATAGAATTAAGATCACAGCAGAAAGGACTTTGCAACCATCAAAGTACCAGATGACTGATATCTACATAAGTAAACTCAATCAACAGGCATGATGCATAAATGTGTTCAGTCAAATGTCAAAGTTTCGTCACATGTCACAAAGGCACAATAGATCTACTAATGAAAATGCAAATGAACATTGAGAATAACATACCAATGGCCAGTTGAGATGACTAATTATGTTTTACACCTTATGCACATAGAACTACTGCAATATTAGAAAATAATAGTTGTATCACAATTCATAATTTAATGTCGGGGTAAAAGGAGCAAGCTATTCACTTTCTGGGAAACAAAGTGACAAACACAAGTGGGTCCCAGAAGGGTGCATTGTGTGCACATTAGGATCTGTACATAGTGACAGCATATTTTGTGTCATCTTAATGTTGGGACTTATTTTGGGAATATCTATTATCTTATTTCAAAAGATGAAACATTTCATACAAACAAAATTTCTCATGTAAACTTTTTTTCTACATTAAACAGAAGTGCCAGGTAAAATTATTAAAAGGAGATGAATTTGTGTCAGATAAAGATGTAATAACCACCACTAAAATGTCAGCCAACATTAATTTCTTATCCACTTCAAAAAAGAAAAAAACATTCATCTCTTATCATAGAATAGCACAGAAGAGACTCTCCCAAAGGAAAGAAAACTATAGCACAGAAGAGACAAGTGAAGAACAGGAAAACTTACTCGCGATCAAAGAAGTATGACACAGCGACAATCATTTCTTGTACGCCATCATTGTCAATGTCAGCAATTACCTCATGTCACAAGAAAATTTTCAGTGTGATAGCACAAGATCGGATGACAAACAAAAATAATAAAATAATATAAGGTGAGCTTCAACAATATTGTTCTCTTCTTCAGTCACAACATAAGCCTTGCATTATTAGGTGTGAACAAAAAATTATAAGTCATACTTACTGGAGTACATAGTATGTGTGAATCTATGCTCACATAATCTTCCAGTTTCTCATGATTTTCTTCAATCCAGTTCTCATCACCCCACATACTTTCATCAACATAATCATCATAGTCATAATTATATTCATCAGCTAGGTCATCCCCATTCCGGAACAAATCAAAAGAAGCATTAGCATCTTCTTCTAGCTCTTCATCATTTTCCACACTTGCTCCTTGATTTTCAGCAGTATCAGCATGAGATCTAGAAGTTTCTTCCTTATTTGCATTGTCATCAATGTCTTGAAGAAGCTTTCTCTGGGATGCAGTAATGTTCTCTTGCACATTCTTTCCAAGTGGGATCTCATGGTTAGTGATGTTATCCAAATTGTTTGGCAACCCATTGTTTTGTTGTGCTTGAGTGCCATTGTCTGACTTGGATGCATTTTCTGAAGTTGTATTATCGCTATTTGTAAAAGAATTATTTGATGCAGAAGATCTTTCTTGGTTATCTAAATTGAGGAAAATTTAAAATTAGCCACAACAAACACTACACACAAACTGAAAAATGAAAAGTTGGTGATCACTGTTTGACAAGTGTGACATAGTTTCAGAAAAAGATGATAATGGGAGTTTGAAGAGTATCTACTAAATCATCATTTATGCATTATAAAAATAAGCCAAGAGAATGAAAAAGGTTGAAGACAATAACACGACGAAAATTACCAGATTATTGAATCTGGTGGAATAAAACAAATAGAGAATGAAATATACTTAGGAATCAAGATCCCACAAAATAATGTTTGACATGCTTATTGAGAAAATGGCCAAATGTAAGAAGGTTGATTATCACAAGCAGTATTATCAGAACATTATTCTCATAGTAACATAGACTGGTGGCAGAATTACATGTGATTCTAAAGAGATGAAGGGTAAAAAAATTATTGAATAAAAGGCTAGTTACTTTTATATTCAGCTCAAAAGGAAAAGGTAGAATCATGTGTCAACTAAGTGCAAATACAATAATTCAAGAAAATGATGTCAGAACAAGGATCTTTTATGCTTTTGAATAATTGATTGCTTACAAGATGAGTTCATGGCAGATACTTCTTGAACGAGTGAATCGTCATGAACATCTGGATGGGTACGGTCAACAGGATCCGGATGCAAGCCTACATACCAATTTTTACGAACTTTTCTACGAGGTACCTCTAGTTTATCCATCATCAGATATCCCGAGACCCTGCATCTTAAGCAAATAAATATTGCACATGCAGACCCTCTTGAAAGTGCAACTGCAACTTACCTGAAAAAGTTTATAACCCCATTGTAGGTAGCCAAAGCTATTTCTCTTGTGCCATCCTTGTCGATGTCAAATAAGAGGGGACTCGCATGAACAGTAGATTGGTGGAAAGCAGGCCAGCCTGAAAAGACATGACATATGAGTAAGTAATTGAATTGACATAATTGTTTCTGCGAAGCCTACATAATATGATTGATAGTAGAATCTCAATTTTTAAATGTATTTATCAAAACATAAGCCAAATGCGATGTTGCAGGTAACCTCATTTGAGATCAGGACAGTAGTGATCAAAAGGTAACACAAGAGTTCATACATGATCTTGAAGACAATGTATGCCAATAGTAAATCATTTTGCAATTAACTTGACAAGATAAAACTTGAACTAAGTAAGAAAAAAAAGTAGAATTATACCTGGAAGTTTATCTCCATCTGAACCTTCGAGCACCTCAAGATAATGAACAAATGATGGAACCACTATTTCCAGCTTTCCGTCACTATCTTACAAGAAAACAGCAATAACATTAACATATTTAAGACGGATAACTATTTGATATTATAAACGCACAAAGTGATCAATGGCACTTCGTTGATGTAGTTTACAAATAGTCACAGGGCTTCTACCTGTTAATATCAGCAATTAATGGAGCTGCATAAATGCTGGAGCTAACCTCAGTCTGCCATCTCAGTTCTAAATTCTTTGGGCATTTAGTATTCAGCAAAGAGTCTTCATCTCTGCAAAAATGCAAGAATATATTGCCATAGCTTTTCAGAGATCAAGCAGCCAATTTCAGAGATAAATTGAGAAATGAAACATGAAATGTAACATCTACTAGAAAGTCTCCTTCTGCCCACAACCATTGCAACGCGATTAAGATTATAATAATCCATTACAACAAACACCAAAGAACTAATCTATCTAACAGTTCTTCACTTTGCATATCTCCTTCTTCGGGAAATCAACTAGATCATGGTGCACCTTATTAATAACACAACAGCAAAACTCAAACCGGAGCATAGCATCAGAATCAATTACGCCAAAGATTGCCCTTTCTGTATCACAATCCGAAGTGGGGAAGAAAAAGTTAATCCTAGAGGCGTTCGAACTCCAAAACAATATGATTTGACAAGATGTCACAGATTAAAGTAGTACCAAATTACTAGGGTTTAGCAAAAACAAAAGGGCGAAGAGAAGATATTCGGATTCGTACAAGTTGGGATAAGGGAGCATGTCATCGCTGGCATCGCGCTCCCGGAATTTGTTCGACTTCTTAAGATCCGACGAGGAAGCGTCGTCGGCATCTGTCAACGGCGTACGGGATAACAAAAGCGATGCGAGAACCCCCACGACGAGAAGGAGTTGGAGGGGAGTCCTCATCTGTCGGTAGTATCTTCCCTTCTTCGCCTACAAGTTTGTGCCAGGAGCAGAATAAGGCATCCTATCTCGGAAATCCACCACCGGAAACGAAGTGGCCCGAAAGGGGAAGAGATCGACGGATCGGCCGCCGGGCAGCGGATCGCGGCGGTGGAACACCAAAGACGAGCGAGCGAAGGAGACGATCTCGAACGCGCACGCGTGACGAGTACGTGCGATGTTACGTTGTTGTGGCCCTTTTTTTTGGACCTTGATGGCGTCAGAGCCGATGGGCCGGTGTTTTGTTTAACCCAATGCATCTTCCTGAATCCTGATTAAATGAAAAATATATTAATTTTTAGTGGTTTATTAACGAAAAAATGAACGTAATATTTAATATTAATTTAAGAAGTAAGTTAGTAGACTAATGCAATTATTTCAATGTATGATATAGGTGCGAACGAGTTTTAAATTTAATATAATTGCGTTTTTACACAAATGTACATAATTACTAAAGTGTCATTTGGTTACGAATTATTTGATCCAATAACAGCGTGGAATAACCTCTCAATCAGAGGTCGAGATAGGAATAAGCGACGACATCGCCCATACAATTTTCAAAGCATATTTAATCTTGACGAAAAATTATTTTTTTGGATTATATTTTACAAATTCAATGAGATATGACTTATTCTATATTTTAGTTGAGGATAGGGAAGTAATCTCGCTATTCTTGGGGAAAGTGACTAAATGTAACTAATCAAATCAATAAGTGTAACTAAATGTTATACTTATTCAAATAAATAAGTATAATAAAGTGATTAACTCTAATCAAATCAAATATGTATAAAATCAGTAATGCTAAATAACTATTATCACATAATCAATTAATCTGTTAATAATAAAGTGATTAACTCTAATTAAATATGTTAATAAACAAGTATAACTACTTATTATCTATTATTCGTTAATAGCTAACCATTATACTCTATTCAAATATCCTCTAATCAGACTTTGTCAAACATGACCATAATAATAAATAGTCTAACATCATATGTCATTCTCATTTTTCAAATTAAATATATATATTATTTATCGTTATTATGGAACTTTGTCAAATAATATATGCCTGTACACAAGATAATAGAAAACATCCCAGTTTAAAATTGTAATTATGTTCATTATTATTTTCAAAATTTTCATATAATAGAAAAAATACCTTATAATAAAAGTTTATTATATAATGTAATGATACTTGTAAACCTAAAAGTAAAAAATGATTAACATAAGGAAGTAACTTCAATTTAATTAAGAATATTAGTTTGATTAAATAGAAACCCTTAATTTCTAAAAGAAGCTTTTTGTCGCTTGTTATATGCTCGTGAAGTGGGGCTGAGCACGGGTTCGGACCGCACCGACCCGGGCTTCCGGGAAATATACCCGGCCCTGGTAGGTTCCGGACCCGGTCCGGGTTCGGTAAATTCAATACCCAACGGGTTCCGGGCCAGGACCGGGTCCAGTGCATAGAAACTCGGCCCAGAACCTGGCCCGGGTAGCCATCCACAGTGACCTAACCCAATAACCCATCGCCCGACACCCGTTAACCCGTGCGATTCTCTTTTCTCCCACTCATTTGATCATTTCTCTCATTTCTCGATTCTCTTTCTCTCTCCCATCTCGATTCTCTTTCTCTCTCCCATCCCTCTCACACAGTTACACTCTCACGGGCGATTTCGCCCTCTCCTTCGCCCTCTCTCATGACGGCGACGGCGATCCTCTTAACTCCGGCCATCCTCGCTCTCTCTATCTCTGTCTACTCCGGCCGCCTGGGCGGCCGGATCGGCCACTGGCGCGGCTAGATTCGACTGCCAGGCGGCCGGATCTGTCCGCGTCAGTGGCCAGATCGGTCGCCTGGCGGCCAGATCCGGCAGTTGTCGGCCGATCCGACCGCCGGGCGACCGGATCTGATCGCGCCAGTGGCCGATCCGGCCTCTTGTCGATCCGGCTGCCAGGCGGTCGAATTTGATCGTTGGCGCCCGGATAGGTCACTGGCGGCCGATCCGAGCGTCTGACGGTCGGATCGACCCCAGATGCGTCGATCCGGCCGCAGGCGCCGGATCTGTTCATTCCCGGCTACAGACTCGGTGATTTTTCCGGATTGCCAGGTTTGACTCGGAACCGGATTCGGCCGGGTCCGGGTCCGGTACCGGGTCCGGTACCGGGTCAAAAATATTTTGAACCGGCATAATTTGGGTCAGGACCGAATCCGCCGTAACCCGATTCCGTGTTTGCTCAGCCCTCCAGAAACTATGATGCTCATATGTCAATAAAGAAGACATGCATTAAGATGAGTATCATATTTTGTGCATAAAAAAAAGTTGTATCATATGTGATTCTATTAATAGATATTATAAATATAATTTAAATTATTTCCTAAAATAGTATATTTTATATAGAGTTATTTTCATAAACCTCTCCTAAACTATCATAATTTTTTACATCTAATCCCAAATTACGAACTTATTTTTTTATATCCCTAAAATATCGCGTCCATTTTAGTCATTCCGTCTACGTTTTCTATTACTTTTGATTTTTTTTCATTTATGAAAAGACTAAATTACCTCTCCCTTCGTAATATATCGAATAATAAATTTAAAATTTTTTTAAAAAATAAAAATAATTGGGGAAAATGTAATTTAGTTTTTTCACAAATGTCAACTTTTTTACCATTTTAATCATTTCATCGATTTTTTTATTTTCTTATATTTGTTATTTCATATTTTTCTAGAGGGAAGAATAATTTAATCTTTAACGGAAAACATAATAGAAATAAACAAAAGAACCAAAGTGAAAAATTTGTGATAGTTTGATAATTAAAAAAAATAAGTCTGTAGACTAGGATTAGATGCTCAATAATTTAGGAGAGGTTTATGAATATATATATATATATATATATATATATATATATATATATATATAAGACTTAATAGGTTATTAGATCAGGTAAAGAGCTTATAAATCTAACAAAGAAACTAGGCCAAATTGATGTTCACACCTATGTATATTAGCAGAAGGAAACACGTACAACATGCATGCTGCAGGTTGAGGTGAGGTGAATGAATTATTAATAACATAGAATATTAATTCATGTTGCTCCGGTTTAATTACATCTGACATTGTAGATTTGTTAGTCTAATCTATAACTAGGAACATCAGATTTTTTCCAAAGTTGAAGAATTAAGGAAATCAGAATAAACTAAAATTTGAAACATATTGTCCAGGATTTAAATTTAGTGTCACAGTCAAACATGTTGTGTTTATTTGGTTAAAGAAATTATCATAACTATATATGGTGGCAACTGGCAACAGAAAAAAAGGAACTATAAAAAAATATAAAATGACTTTAATAACTAGGCTTTGTTGAAGATTTTATCTTTTGGAAGGACTGCAACATCATACATAGGCACTATTTGGCACGTAAAAAAGTAAAGTATTTAGTAGCAAATAGCGTTTTGTTAGAATAAAAACGCTACTACAAATATTTGGTAAATATTTTTTCTCTGTAGTGTTTAGAGTTTTGAACTCAAAACGCTATAAGCTACTTCTACTGGCTTATAGAGTATAAATGTAGCGTTTTCATATTTTCTTACTATTATACCCTCATTTTTAAAATAAAAAATATTTACTTATTAAACATCATATATTTTTTTATTTTATATATCACATCTTTAATTTTACTTACAACCCAAATAAGTTTTTTATTTTGAATTAATCAATATTTTATATTAAATAAGATTTTTAAAAGTATTAATATTCAAAATAATTATTTTAAATTAAATTATATTAATATGACGTGTATAAAAATTATCACAAATTATATGTTATGTCTATTTTCGTCATTTTATACTATGTTTACCAAACAAATTTTATTAAATTTATAAATAAATCGCTATCCGCTATTCTCTAATAGCTAACCGCTATACTCTAGTCATATCGCTATCCTCTAGTCGAACCGCTATCCTCTAATCAAATCGCTAGCTTTGCCAAACAGAGTCATAGTTCGGATAAAAAAAAAACCTATTTTTCATATATAAAGTTGATTCCACCCCCTCGAATTAGTTCATCAGGTGAATTATTTAACGATGGCAGAAGTAATCTCATATTCATATAAAATATCTTCAATTAAACTATGATTTTGATGCCCAAATTTTATTTTGTAACAAGTTAATCTCTCAACTTATAAATTTGTAACAAAAAAAGTCTTTTTAATATGCAATAACAAGTTTTTAGATAATTTGTTGACTAGAATGGTGACATGGCTACCGAATTCAAATAAAATATAATATATTTGTTAAAATAATATAAAAAATATTTTTAAAAATAAATTTAATCTTTTTAGAAAGAGAGAGGAGGTCAATCTCTTTTATATTATTGAATCTATTATAATTTTTATTAGTGCGTATAAAAATGCAGATTTACATATATTATTTTTTCTATCAAGATGTTAACTTGACAATTGACACACTCTGAAATAAATAACTTATTATTTTATGATGCTCATATTATTTATTTTTATTAATAAAATATATTTATTTGTACTTTTTATTTTAAAAGAAATAATTATTTATTACTTTAATAAATATATTTATTTCATTCCAGTTCAAATTATAAATAATTTCAACATCCTCTCTCTCTCTCTCTTTATTTTTTTTATTTCTTACACATATTATTTTTAACAATTATACAATATTTTATTTGAGTTCAATTTAAATCAATGTCACATCACCAAATTAACATGGAAATTTGTTATCGTAAGTTAAGAAAATTTTTTGTTACAAATTTATACGTCGAGTGACATTGATTTTGTTGAGAAATGAAATTGAGAGAATAAGGGTGAAAATTGTAGATTGGGTTTTAATTAATCTTTTTTGACAATTAATGACTAATACCCAAAAACAAAATATATAAAAGATTACAAATACAAAAACACGCATATTATATATATATATAACAAATACAAAAAGACGCATATATATTATATATAAAAAAATAGTACGATATGTACGTGCATGGTCTGCCGCTTTCCATCATCGAAAAAGTGGTGAAGTAAAAAATGAAGTCCTGCTGGGACTCGACATCATCGATATGACAATAAAAATCTCGTTTCAGATTGAATTGGAAACGAAAAGTTCGACTCCGAATCGATCTGTCATGTCCTCCAAAACCATAACATTATAAAAGAACGATGTCTCTCTCCTTTTGATCCATCTGTTCTTCTTACATCTCTCTCTCTCTCTCTCTCTCTCTGTCCCTCTCCATATTGCGTGCGAATTAATTCATTAGTTATCATGGGCAAGCACAAGATCGAAATCGAGAAGATAGAAGAGAAGCACCGGCGGCATATCGCCTTCTCCAAGCGCCGCAAGGGTCTCTTCAAGAAGGCCGCCAGTCTCTGCGCGCTGGGTTGCGAGGTCGCCGCCATCGTCATCTCCTCCTCCGAGAACACCTTTACCTTCGCGCAACCGGACCTGGACCGGGTCGTCGACCGCTTCCTCGACGAGGGACGAGACCAGCAGCTCCCGGTGATCCCCTTCGAGCAAGTAGTGGCCCAAGAAGGACTAGTTGAAGAAGAAGAGGAAGAAACTGCAGGAGATCAATTAGAAGATGATCAAACGAAGGCGATGTCCATGTCATCTGCAGAGGAAGACGACGACGAGGAGCTGGAGGAGGAGGAGTCCAAGATGGAATTGGAAGACCGCAGAAACGGCGGCGGCAGGGCCGCGGCTGCGGGGCAGGCCGAGGAATTGGAGTGGTGGAACCAACCGGTGGAGGGACTGGGGAGAGAGGAGCTGATGGAGACGGAGAGGTCGCTGCAGGAGCTGCGAGACATGGCCATGGAACGCTGGAAGGAGCTCTTCCTCAAGGCGCCCTTGTTGTCCCTTTACCCGACGTGGGACCCGCGCAGCGAGAGCGCAGGAGGGACCACAACCGCCGCCGCCGCCGCTAAGTCAACCTCCACCAGACCACTTCCTCCTCTAGATTCACCACCTCCAGAAGGCCTTGACTTAGAGCTAAGGCTTTAATATTATATATATATATCAGCATTTGATATCAAATTTAGAGAAAAATATTTGAGACAGTTCAATTTGCAAGTGCCACAGCTGGGAGAGGAGGGATAGCATCCAACCCCTCAACTGGATTAGTTAAGGGAGGTTTTTTTTAGGGCTTAGTCAAGCGAGTTATATCAATCCAGGAGATGTAAAAGATGTTATTGGCACTTTATTATTATTACAATAATTCTTCTACACCTTTTTATTTTATTTTATCCTTGTTTATGTCAACTAATTAAACACTTTTTCTAGAATAAACATGGTTAATCACTTCTTCTTCTTACCAGAAATTTCTCCCCTAATTTCTTTCTCTCTCTTCATTAAAACTGATTAATTCATCCTTATCACTAAGTGACTAATTTAATAGTCACATATTGAGTATCTATAATAAAAGGATGAAAACATCGGATTGCATGAGTGTTGATTTAATTGTTTAATGACCCTACTTATAATGTGGAACCTCATATTTAGCTAAAATTGGCAATTCATCTCAAATGAACGAGAAAGATCAAAACTTTATATTTCCAACTCGATTGCCAGATAGAGATTGAATACGTTCGTACTCTTATCGTGAATTACAAAAGCAGTTAAGTTCCAAAGTTCTAGTGAATATTGAGATTCTTTGTTCGTGCTCTTTTCATTGCCTAAGCAACTAAGTAAATCTTCCCGTTGCTTCGTGATGGTTTTACCCTCCATGTCCCTCCTCTATTCAAACATACCTTAAAGTGTTCATTACAAACAGTCCATTCAATGTGTGAAGGCTACGAATAAGGAGGGGAAACAAGCTGCCATGATAGCTATTTTATTTGTGACATTGCGTACAAAGTTATAGTAACCATCTATCAACATGAACATTGTTATGTTCTGGGAACATTTTGTCTATAAAATATTTTGTTACCAAAGTAGTAAAAAGTATTGACAAGAGATTGCAAAGAAATAGAGTCGTCATTGGAGAAGGTAATTGGAGAGACTGGATATGGTAAATATTCTAGCAATGTGGTTGTTCATTTAATGCCCTTCGTTGAGCACATAATTCAGGCAAATGCATTTAATTCATAGATGAAAAAACAATTGATATTAAAATGTAGCTTGGGATGTATACCACCAACTCAAGGATAAGTAAGCTTGGCATCTTCCATACATAATCTAATACCACAGTAAAAGCTCTATGAACGGTATCGTATTCGTATATGTGGTAATTTATTAGAGAATCTTTGGATATTGGATCATCTTGACTCCTAAGGGAAAAAAAATCATCCTGCGAACCATTACCGCTAGTCCCTCACAAAAAACTTTTTTACCTGTCCAGGCAAGCAAAAAGTGGACAGTGAGTTATTCAGCCAAAAAAAAACATCATGTACTAACATACAACAACTGCAATTTTAATCCAATCTATTTGTCAGATATGATGTAACTCCTGATGGCCATGTGAACTTGACTTTACCTGCTCTAATGTCAAAAACATAATCACATTCCATGATCCCAGTCGTCCAAAATTCGGAATAAATCCCTTGTAAAATGCTAAAGGACCCTGAAAATAGAAATCAAATTCATACTTTAGCAACTGGATTGTTAACTAAAAGGTTATAAATACAGATTGAGAGCAAAGATCCAACAAGTCCATTATGCTAAGTATATTTTTCTGACTTTTCTAGATTATATGTCTTTACAAAATCCTCGAAGAGAATTGGTGCGAAGAAAAGAAAAGACGGAAACATGCTACAACATTTACATACTTCATTTTTCAGCGTCTTTATGAAACAATCAAATGTACTTTTGTAGGCTGAATCTCCCATCATTCTTGATTTAACCTGCAAAATCAAATGTCTCTTATGTAAACACTAAGTTGGATAATCTTCAAGACCGAGCTCAAGATTGGTTCAGAAATTATGTGTGTGCATAGAGAAATTTTCTCATTATGATAAAATTGAGTGTGATAATATTCAAGTAACATTATCAGTGCCAAATTCTTGTCCCGTTATGGGATGAGAAAATACTTGTATAGAATGAAAAAGCAACTAAACATCAGTTAGAAGAAATAGAAATAGGAAACTAATTCGTCGTTATAGTAAAGCAACCTCTTAATCCTAAGATATCAGCAGGAAACGATAACATTATAATCACATATGGATAACAAGAACAAATGCACAGCCCAAAAAAATAAAAAGAAGAAAATACTACATTGTTGATGCTCATGTATTAAATCCTGTCATAATTTTACAATAGAACATTAGCTTGTACCATACAACCTCTCTCAAAAAGAAAAAGATTTCTTGTGTTCATAAAACACTTGGCTTGAGCAATTCAAAAGCAAACTTGGTGATACTTTTCATATCTCCCAAAAGAAAAACGGAAGAGAGAGCGAGTGAGTGAGCGAGAGAGAGAGAAATAAAGCTACAGTTAAGGCAAATGCAAGCAATGGTTCAGTGGCAAAATGAAAAGAAATATTCAATACTGATTAGCCAAGGATCAAGTACCAGACATTCTTAAAGAAATGGAAGTAAGAGTTTAAGTAAAGTAAAACTTACCACATCAACAGGAGACCCAATACAGACGGCAAAAAAGCCAGCACCCAGACCAGCTAATAAATGAGTGAAAATGTTATCAGAAAATCCAGGAATTTTCAGAATTGTCTGACACCAAAAGAAGGTAGAAAATTAATAATAACAAAAGACAAAGGAGAGAGAATGTATCATGAAGATTCATGCATGAACATGACATGACATTTTCACCTCCTTTATTTGATCATAGCTTGCCAATTCAGCCGCATTTATAATAGCATTACGTGCAACATTAGGACCGATACCAGTCCATAGAGCTCCAAGTCCTTCCTGATAGTAATATCATAGACCAGTTGAGCAACTGAATTCAGAGTTAACAATATTTGAGATTTCAAGTATTTGATATCAGCAACGTACCTGTCTGATTATTGTGGCATAAGCATGAAGTGCCCCCAAATAGCGTCTTGGCACGCCCGGTGGAAGCTTCCCTTCAGCTTGGAGTCGGACTTTCACAAGATCAGTTGGATTTGCAACTGCTATTGCGAGAGCACCTGATTAAGTTGTATCAACCAACATTTAAGATAACAGGGAGTAAGATGGAGTTTGGTCAATAATAGGCAAAGAGCTGCAGTGAATATGACAATTTCAATATAAAAGTACCAGTCGTAAGCCCTGCAAGAATTTTCCTGGACAAAGGAATATCTCCAGCAAAACTATCACCAACATATAGTGACTTCACCTGCCAATAAGTCCATAAGTATGTCATAATATGGTAATATGTCAAGATACATTAGATAATGTGATCCAAAATCCTAGTTTGAAGAGAAGTTGGCAAACACACAGGCTCGTATAATCCAATCCTTAAACCTCCGTAAATGCATTGACGGTGCAACCCTGGAATGATGCCCTTCCATAGAGCTGTCAACCCTTCCTCTCGAAAAATTGTTCCAACAGTGCCGAGCAGTCCCCTGTATTTAGGCAAAGCTGCTGCATCCCCTCCACCGGCCTTCTTCTGTAGCTGAAGCCTCACTTTCGCAGTGTCCAAAGGAATTGTGCAGAACTGCAGAGCAATCACAAAATTAGACCATACAAAAGAGAAAACTACAGCAAGGAGAAAAGAAAGAAATGAAATGTAGAAGACTAGAGTTCTTCAGACTTCAGGTTTATCCACAAAACTAGCAACAAAATTTACATCCGTATAATCGGATTCTTTTACTGTTCGAAAGGTAGAAGTTCTAGGAGGCACTGGGACATTGAGTGGAATTAGCATAATTTCAAACACGTAGCGCCCAACAAAAAAAAAATCACAATGCGGTGAGGGTTTCTCTTTGGCATGCGCATAACACGGAGCCAACCAAGATCTTTACATGTAGCACTCCAATGTTACATCAAACGTACGTACATTCGTCCAGGAAAGAAGGAAGGGGCGAATTCCAACTGTACGCGAACGAAACTGACGGGATCGCGAATTGAAGTCAAAGTAGTCGCGGAAAGGATGAAAATGGAATGGAGCAGAAGGCGGAGGAGAGGAGGAGGTACCTCGGCGAAACAGGCAGCGATGGCGCTGCTGGCGAACCTTCCGGCGAAGGAGATATCAGCCTTGGAGCCGTGATCTGCCATGACCGTCGGCTTCTGCAAGAATGGGGGAAGAGAGAGAGCTGAGAATGCGATCTCTGCGCGGTCTCCTCCTCTGTTGTCTACTGGCGACTGGAGGAGTCCATTTTAGAGACCTCCGTAGCCACTTCACCAAAGCATGTGACTCATCATGGAATGGTCATATAAAATTTCATATAAAAAAATTCGAGTAAAAAATAGGAAAAAAAGGTTATATCTACTATTTTTGTCCGCCAAAGACAACAATTCTTTCAACAAAAGATAGTTCAAATCAAATTTGTTTGGCACATAATAAATTTTTTAGTTCTTTCCACTTTCTACCGTATATTATCTCATAAACTTATTAAGACTTGAAGTTTGAATCTTTTCATTCATTTTTTTTCAATCATTGACAAAATTTAATAATTCAAATTTCAATCAAATTAATCATTTTGACTGATTATTTTTCGTAAATTATAAGTAAAAAAGCAATAGGAACTATAATAAATAGCAATAAATGTAAGAATATTTCATAATCTCATGGTGGATACTAATATACTCATGTTCGATTTATGAAATCATCATCTCTTAATTAAATAACATTATTCTATTTTTTACCTTGACTTCAAATTAGTTAGAGGGTCTGAATGGATATAAAAAATAAAAGATAATTCAAAAAATATATTTGTGAGAGCTCATCTTTCTTTAGTTAGTAAATTAATTTTTACTTTAGATCCAATAAATAACTAGAGAAATTCTACAAAATGCATAAAATTAGGCTAGAAATGAACAACAATGTGGTAAGAAATGCGATGCTCCCGAGTGCTTTGCTCGTCTTACCTGCTCCCAAGAACGCAAACAATGTCAACCTCTGCACCAAAAAGTTCGTCTAGAATGAGAATCATAATTTTTTTCTCGCTATCCGTGGAACGTTAAGACACATTAATTATAAATTAAAATTTACTAATAAGCATTAAGATAGAGCGATAAGAAATTTTTCCTCGCTTAAACAAAATTTCGACTTTAAGTCTTTGTCACTATCAAGCAAGTGACGTGAGATAATCTAACCGAATTAATTAAGTTTAATGATGAATCGATCTTTAATTTATAAATAATGTGCTTATTAATATCACATGCGTTAAATTTTCGGTACCACTTTCTCAATGCCCAAAATTGATTACCCAAAAAAATTATAATTTAAAATCTCGAACAACAACTCATTAACGTATTCGACTAATTTAATATCATTTTGAATCGTACGGATGAATACTTTAGTCGACCAGAACTACTCACCGCCCTCTAGCTTGGAATTGGAAGGGATTAGTCAGTTAGGGAGGAACTTAAAAGGTTAATTTTAAAAAATACAAAATAAAATTTTAAAATATTTAATATTACTCCAGTATTTAGAATACTCTATTCCAATAGTTTTTAATTTTAGATCAAATATAAGCTTGAAATTTTTAAAACGTGTAGTTTAAGAAAATAAAAAGTTCCGAGTCAATGCTCTTTTGGAATTCCAATATATAAGTCCTCAAAATAAACATTTTTTTTTTAATTACATCTGCACTTTTCATTTTGTCTCAAAAGAATATTAAAAAGTTATCGTCTATTCTGCTTTTCACATTTTTTAGCGCAAATCAGGAATTTGGTATCAATTGTTCTAATTTATTTTTATTTTTATATAATAACAGTATTAAAATTTTAAAAGGGGCCAAAATAATAGTATAATAATTAATTAAAATTAAAAATAATTTAATATTTTTTACTTTAATTTAAGAGGGTCAAGCATTAAAATTTTAAATATTATATGCATATGAAAATATATTTAAATACTGTCTAAATTTATAATTTTTGTTTTGTTTAACTTATCGGTCCAAGTTATTATTTTATTTTAAATATTATGGGTTAATAAAAATTGGGTACATGGAGTTGGCCTGACCGAAATTGTCAAGATCGAAATCTTATATAAGATATCATGAGATCGGATCGAGAATCAATCTTACTTATTAATAATTTTTTAAAAAAATTAATTACTAATTTCTCACTAAGTATTTTTTTATTGAATATTAAGTCAAATTACATCAAAATATATTTAAAAAGAATAAAATATATTAAACTTCGTATAAATTATTTTTATTATCATAAATATATTTTTAGGTAACTCCGCCTATGTTTTATAGCCGGTCCCAAGCCCGGATAAAGGAGGAGGGTTGTGTTAGGCCCCGACAGCCAACGTAAAATCCTGTCGAATCTTATGAACATTGATCAACGAATATAGCGGAATGGCGTCGTATGATCCATGTAGCCGACCCACCTAGTGGGATAAGGCTTTGTTGTTGTTGTTGTTGTTGTTGATAAATATATTTTTAGGTAATATTTAAATGATTATACTAATCATATGAGAACGTATATAATCGAATAAGATCGTATGATTAAAATTAAGATCGTATAGGATCGGTAAAGAACCGTAGGACTGTAAAATCGTAAGATCTTAACATTTAAATCGAGATTTTGACGAATACTCTTCTTTTCTCCTATTGATTTATGTAATATAAAAAACACACTATACTCATTTTTAATAACACAAATAAATACACTTTTATGGTAGGGTGTTTCTTTTTTTATAAAAAAGCATGCATAATATAAAACACTTTCCCCTCACTGCCAAAAAAAATTTGATGCATGCAATCATGGATCAATACTCTTCATATTTTTTTATTATTTTCTTTGTTATATTTTTCATGTCCTTTTAAAATTAATCATGCAAAGTCGTGAATCAAAAAGTTAATGACAAGAAATGCACATATGCTAAGAATAACAACACACATACCCATATGTTATTCTCTCCTATACTTTTGGACCTCAAGGTTAGAGGCTGCATGAGCTTCTCAAGTTAGATCAATTCCAAAGTGAGACGAAATTTCAACATTTCACAAGTTGAAGGACCGATTATGAATCCACAGCTAGAATAAATATAAAAGTAAATGCTGAATAAAAGTAAATGAGAATAAATATAAAAGTTAATTAAGTTTGATTAGAAGTCAAAGCTTTTGTTAAATTAAATCAGGAAGATAATTTTTCTAAGAGAAAATAGAAAAAAACAGAGGTAGTATATGATACTCACAAATTTTTAAAACTTAGTTATTTTTTTGGAATTAAAATAAAATGATAAAAAATCATTATATATAATATAAAGTATAGGTAGTTTGATATGATTAAATGGTTATTTGAGTGTGATTTAAATGAGGAAATTTATTTTCCATGTATCGACTAATTATTTTTGCAAATTTGTTTTGACTTATTTATCACTTTTAATTGGTATAAATTTGATAATTGTTAAAGACTTAGGATAATAAATAGATATAAAAATATAAAGAAAGTGGAACTTGTTTAAGATAATTACACCTTTATCTTTTAAATTTTCATTTCCAATATAGTTTTAATAATGAAATTGACTTTTTATATCGAGTCAATACTTCTTTTTATTCAAAGGATTTGTCTCATTTATCATTTTTAGTTTCTAAATAATTACTTTATATAATTAATACACATCAAATATTATGATTGTATAACAATTATTTGTTTAAAAAAAATCAATTTGAGCATATGTAGATATTTTGTTGAATTAAATTTGAATATATATATATATATATATAAATTAATATATATATATATATTATTGCTGTTATCTTAATATTTAAATTAATATTTGTGATATAATTAAAGTTTTTATCATTTTAAGAATTTTCCCAAATAAAGATAAAATACTAACAATTATTCCAAATTATGTATTTATCAAATAATATGAAAATTCTCACCGTATTTAAATTATATTAATAACCCCAAAATATTCTAAATTTTATCACAATTAAATGTTGAGATGTTACAAGAAAAATAATGGTCAAATTATTTTAGTCATACATGAATACAAGCAAGGGTAAAAGCGTGTTCTTACATACATGTGTCATCAAATAAAATATTCATATTTAAATAACCTATTTCAAATCCTAATCATGAAATAAATATTAATAATTCTAATTTATTTTAGATTATAATTCTAATATATCATAATATAAGATTCATAATTATAAGAATTAGATAAAATCTCATATTATTTGTAGATTGCGTGGATCAATGAATTAATATTGCATAAATGCTAATTGTAATAGTTATAAATAATATACACACACAATATGTATACGTACGCACGTCTTTTTAAAAAATATTAATTTAAAATAAATAATTTAATTTGAGTCAAATGAAGATTAATTTTTATTTTTCTTTATCAATTTGAGTATGACTAAAAAAATAAAAGTTATCTTATAATAGTTTGTGTAATGTAACAAAATAAAGATGATTAAATTTATGAGCATATTTTAATTAAAAGCATATTTTCTAGTATGATTAAAATAAACAATATTTTATTTCTAAAAGGTGATATACAAGTAAAAATAATCTTTTTAAAAGACGATTCATTTTTTATAATAAAAAATAATTTAATTTGATTCAAATTTTGATTAAAATTTTCATTTTATCATATTGAGTATGTATAAAATAAATAATATTTTCGTTTCAAAAGATAATATGAAAGTAAATAATAATTCCTATTTGTTAATTTAGGAATTAAAAAATAATTTTTAAAAATAATTTATTTTGAGTCAAGTGAAGGTTAATATTTCATTTTATCAATTTGAGTGTGATTAGAAGTAAAAATAACTTTTTTATTAAGATAATTTGTTACTTTCAAAATTTAAAAATAATTTAAAATAAATAATTCAATTTGAATCAAATTAATATTATTTTTTTTCCTTTTTATCAATTTGAGTATGATTAAAATAAATAATATTTTCTTTCTAAACGATAATATGCAAGTAAATAATAAGTTATACTTAAAAAATAATTTATTATTTAAGAATTAAAAAATAAAATAAATAATTCAATTTAACTAAATTAAGATTAATCTTTCATTTTTATCAAATTGAGTATGATTAAAATAAAATAAAATAATCTTATAATAGTTTGTAATATAAAGTAATAAAAGTAAATGAGGATTAAATTTGTGAGCATATTTTGATTGCAATCAGTTTTTTTAGTATGATTAAAATAAATGATATTTTTTAAAAAATATATTCCACAACTAACAATAATTTAATTTTAGAAGTTTTTCCAATTTTGAGTAAGTTTAAAATAAGTAATGTTTTCTTTCCAAAGATGTTATCTAAGTAAATAATAATTACTATTTAAAACATAATTTATTATTTTTAAACAATTTTTAAACGCTATCATGTTATGCAAGCCAATTATAATTAATGTTTTATAAACTTTTATGATTATTAGGATTACCATGCATAAGTTTTAAAACAATTTAAGATTATTACTATAACTTAAACCATATTGATTTAACATTCTTTTATTTGTAGGCTTATGAATTATTATAATGTTCGGACATGTTTCACTACAATAAAATTGTCAATTTTCGTCCGACACGAACGATTTGCAATTAAAACACATCCATATAGAGAGCCAAGACAAACGAAATATACAATTATACGTATGCAATGATATTATAAAATTAGGATAGGAATAGGATATGTAGAGAGTATATATGAGATAATAATAGTTCTATAAATTATAATTATGAGTATGTCACTTGTTATGTTTTGTGCTTTTACTTTTACTTAATAATAATAATAATAATAATAATAATAATAATAATAATAATAATAATAATAATAATAATAATAATAATAATAATAATAATAATAATAATATAGAAGATAAAGATATTATATATATATATAATTTATATTGTCACGAGGAATAACCAAAACTTGAAGAAAGTTTAATACTTTAATTCACGAATTATTGCTGAAAAAACACTATTTTTCTTATTAGTTCCTTTATTATATTACGGTTAAAATAACTCCAGAAGTCTATCTTAAACAAAATTTATCTCTGGAAGAGTTTCTTCTATTTATCTAGAACAAACCTCTTCTCTTGTTTGAACTCAAACACACACAATATATGAACGACGACCAGGTGCCGATCGCAAGACTACCAAGTACGAACGAAGACGAGACGATGGCCGCAGCCAGCGGAAGCGAGTTCTTCGAGATAGACGTGGAGCAAGGGGGCGCCGAGCTCTTCGGGAGCCGTTCCTCCGACGCGCACTCCGCGGCGGAGGACGAGGAGGAGCCGTTCCTCCGACGCGCACTCCGCGGCGGAGGACGAGGAGGAGCCGTTCCTCCGACGCGCACTCCGCGGCGGAGGGCGAGGAGGAGCTCCTCTGGGCCGCCGTCGAGCGGCTGCCCTCCGTCAAGCGCCGCCAGTTCGCCATCCTGCGCCGCGGCTCCCCGTCATGTCCTGTCGCCGGCGACTCCGCGCAGTCGGAGCTCGTGGACGTCAAAAAGCTCGACCGCGGCGGCCGGGAGCTCGTGCTCAGCAAGGCCTTCGCCACCAACGAGCAGGACAACTATAATCTCCTCGCGGGCATCAAAGAGCGCTTCGACAGGTGCTCTTTTACTCGCCTCCTTTATTTTCTTCGACATCTTTGCTCCATTGCTTAGTTCTCCATCGTTCTGCTGATCTATAATGATTTATCATATTTTAATGATAAAAAAATATAAAAATAGAATTTAATCAACAAATTCATAAACAAAGCTTAACTAAAGTTTCATATGACCTTTTCTTTCGGTGGTATTAAGATATGACCTTATTTAATTAGAGGGCATTTATGCAGATTTCGTGTCCTAGATGGTAGGCATTCTTGTTTTTTAAAAGGCAAAGGAATGGTTAATTACTCTCGAACCACCAGAGTCACCAACATATAATTATTAAATTATAAATGAAAAAAATACATAAAAAATTAATGACACTTTTCGGTCTTTCTTCTAGAATTTCTACGTTATCTGATGTTTTTATTTGGAACGCAGAGTTGGCCTTGACGTGCCGGAGGTGGAAGTGAGGTTTCAGAACCTTACAGTGTCAGCGGATGTTCGTATTGGTCGAAGGGCTTTGCCTACTCTCGTCAATTATGTCAAAGACAATTTTGAGGTGCACAAATCTTTTTCTTTTCTTTTCTTTTTTTTTTAAGTTCTTATGATTATTTTCTTCACAATATATGGAAATGACTTTCGTATGAATTCCTGATATATGCAGTTTCTTCTTACTTCCTTGCGGATATTGCGGCCAAATAAACATACCTTGAGAATTTTGAATGACGTCAGTGGTGTTCTGAAACCTGGAAGGTGAGATAAAGTTTGAAAGTGATGATTGAGAAAGAAAAAAAAAGAAAAGCTAGATTTAACACATAACCTAAACCTGTCATGCTGCTAATTAAATTTATCCTTAGACATTGTTTTTTTTTTCACAACTTATTATCAGAAGAAAAGTATATGTCGCCTCACATTGTTCATTTCTGTTTGGCAGAATGACGCTGCTCCTAGGACCTCCTGCTTCTGGGAAATCTACGTTGTTATTGGCTCCAGCTGGTAAACTAGATTCCACACTAAAGGTGAGCTTTTCTTCACGTAGTGCTCGGGACAAATAAATTTGTTGAAAACTTTGCAGCATTTGTTCTGTTACCATTATAATGGTGATTCCAGATTTGTATTCACTACTAATTGTTGTCTGCATCAGAGGAGTGGAGAAGTGTTGTTACAATGGTCGCACTCTTGATGAGTTCTGTGTGCAAAGAACTTCAGCATACATCAGCCAGACTGATAATCATATCGGCGAGCTGACTATTTGCTGCAAAATGCCAGGGAGCAAGCAACAGCTGGGAAGGTATATATTTTATCTTGTTAACAGTGCAACATGTATCATCAGGAAATAGTCTTCACAAATCTGATTAACATATGTATATCAGGATATCTTAAGGATTTGATCAGGCTTGAGAAAGAGAAGAAAATACATCCAAGCCCAGAAATTGATGCATTTATGAAGGTTCTACAAACAATTCCTTTTTTTTACTGCCTGAACGTTTTCTTTCACTCTATATATGTTTGTGACTTCAATGGATTTATACTAAATAGGTCGCTTCGGTTGGTGGAAAAAAATACGACCTCGCAAGTGATTACACCTTGAAGGTACTTGGCCTTGACGCCTGTGCTGACACCATGGTTGGTAGTGACATGATGAGAGGTGTCTCCGGTGGTCAGAGAAAACGAGTAACCACAGGTTAGTTTCTTCAACCTGTGTATATAAGAGGACTTCTAGATGCGTTTATAAGATTTACTTTTTCAAATGTTGTGCCATACAATCTGCAGGTGAAATGATAGTTGGACCTAGGAAGGCGCTGTTCATGGATGAAATATCTACAGGACTAGACAGCTCCACCACGTATCAGATCGTGAAGTGCATCTTGAACTTTGTCCACCAAATGCAAGCCACTGTGTTGATGTCCCTTCTTCAACCTGCACCTGAAACCTTTGATCTTTTCGATGATCTGATACTGTTGTCCGAAGGCTACATCATTTATCAAGGTCCTCGGTGCAATGTTCTTGATTTCTTTGAAATGGTGGGGTTTTCATTGCCACCACGTAAAGGAATCGGGGATTTTCTTCAGGAGGTTAATCTTCAATTCTCTTAAGTTTCTTCTCTGACGCAGCCTTTTTTTTATTTTACTTTGTTTGCCCTTAATCTTGCTTGCAATATTTCAGGTTACCTCAAAAAAGGATCAGCAACAGTACTGGTCAGATCCTTCAAAGCCATATGTTTACATTTCAGCTTCAAGAATCGCTCAAATATTTAAGGAATCAAACTACGGAGGATCTATCCAGTCCAGTCTATCTGCTCCTCCTAACGATGGGAAAAGATTAGACACATCGGCTCTTGCTGCAACAAGGTTTGCCACCTCCAAAAAGGACCTCCTGAAAGCATGCTTTGCTCGCGAGGTCCTTCTTATCAAGCGGCACCGCTTTCTTTACATCTTCAGAACATGCCAAGTACGTCTCTCTCTCTCCGTCTTTCTCACTCACTCTCCCACACATACATACACTCAGTTATAGCTGCTCTAGTTCTCTCTCTATATATATCATGTCATGACAAGTTCTGTTTCCACTGCAGGTTGGATTAGTTGGATTGATAACAGCAACAATGTTTCTGCGTACTAGGATTCATCCAACCGACGAGCTGAATGGGAAGATGTTGTAACGGATACCATTTTCATAGAAGGAAATCAATGGCAAATCAAAGCAATAATAGGAAAAATAATGGCCATTAATGACATAATTCAAAACGAATTTCTAAATCAAATTCAAAACCAATTCGGATTAAAAAAAAGAGGAAACGTTTCAAATGAAACGGCCGACAGGGGAGGAAATTCCTCCCCTGATTCCGTTCCAAATCGGCAAGACGCGAGGGCGACCTCGCGCCCCCTTGGAAACCCTCGCCGCCTCGTCTTCCTCTTCGTCTTCCTCCAAACCGGCGATCGACGGCCCAGCGAGCAACGAACAGGAGCAGAGCACGCATGCACGCAGGCCAACCCGACGACTTTTCGTCATCCATCGACCTCCTTGACGTACACAGGAGCCGGGCGAGTCATCCTCGTCGGTCAGGAACGACAAGAGATCGGCAAACGACGAAGGACAGTGACCGGCGATCGTAAAATGCAAGAAATCAATGTATCGTGGCTTTCTAAATCCCTAAATGAAGAAATAATGAGTATTTGATGCATATGATTATTTCATTATGATCCTGAGTTGCTTGTCTATATTTTTCGAATAGTTGTTGTCGTATTTTAATGGTCGGAAGGCCGTCGAAAACGAGAGAGAAATCCGGCGGTCCTATTTTATCGAGAGGAACGGTCGATCGATTTCAGAAACAGTCGACCGATCCTTACTAAGAACTCACCGGAGTTTTGATTTATCGGTCGACCGGCCTCACAGGACGGTCGATCGACCTATCTGTCGTCGGACAGATTTGATCTTAAAATCGGTCGGTCGATTCTTTGAACGGTCGACCGATCCACTTGTTTATCAGATGGATCCGATCTCATGATCGGTCGACCGGACACATGACCGGTCGATCGATCGGATGCATAGTGCTTGTCTGCTTGGTTTCACAATCGGTCGACCGGCCGAATGTGCACAATCAACCGATATACAGGTAGCCCGACCAGAAACATGGTTGACCGATCTCAGAGGACCGGTCGACCGAACGGTCGACTGGTCTAGAAACGGTCGACCGATTCTGACAGTGAACCCAAATATGAATTTGAACCAGAATCCGAGACTTTGACCAATTCTCCTATATTGGTTGAGTCCTATTGAACAGATGCTCACTCCCAGTTGAATTCAGAATATATAGATGTCATACTAATCAAAGATAAATAATGTAAAGATAAAGATACGGGATTGCTAAGTGCCGCCCCCAATGTTAAAACAAAGATCAATGTTAAAGAAATGAAGGGATATGTAATTAGCTGATGGGACAGCGAAGCTACTGTCTTTAATGACCACTATTCCTGAGATTTCAGGTCTTCTCCTACCTGTATCTCAAATGAAGGGTGATGCAAAGATCACACTCCTTTCCTTAAAGATTATTGTATTGTGCCAGGGGGACAAGTAGCTAGCTGAGGAGACAGTGAACCTACAAGTTTCTTAATTGACCACTGTTCCTGAATTATAGGAATTCTTCTCCCTACTTTCCGAACTGGGTGAGGTCTTAACACCCACCCATTTTCCCTTTATGGGCTTACTGGCTTCAGAGCAAAGAGGCACCCCTGACATCCCAACCTAATAAAGTCGAGCTCGCATAGGACAACTAACTTTAAGGTTATTATAGTAATGTAAAAGACGTAGTGCAACTCACAGTAAAGTAATGTAATGTAAAGCAATGTAAAGCATGGTATTGTAAAGTAAGTGATGCAAAGCATAGCACTGTAACGTAAGGAAATGTAAAGCAGGGCACAACAAAGCAATAGAGTACAGTAAAGTTTGGATCATTTTATAGTAAAGAATAACGCATTGACATTGTTATAGTCAGAGACTGATTCATTGATCCCATATTTATCATTGATCTTTATTTCTCCGTCTATCTGCTGTTGTACTGGGCTTTTTGCTCACGGATATCCGATTCCCTTGCAATGGAATTTTGCAGGTGAGAATGTCAACTAAAGAGGATGGAGGGCACAGAGTTTGGATAATGCTGCACATGACCGCTACAATACTTAGAATTTTCCTTGCTCTATTTATATCAAGTTGTATTTGGTCTAGAGATATTAAGTTATTCCGCTCATCGAACTTCTCATTTGCTTGTTAAACTGATGCATTCCTGTTTTTCGTCATAAACTATGTTACCCACTTTCCGCTTGATGTTGACGTTTGAACTTTCGCATGTTGGACTAATTATGTTATCAAATGTTCCTTAACTTTCCACCGTTTAATCTTCCGCATTAAAGTCTTTGATTATATTTTTATTATTTTATTAGTGCCATGTAAGCCTTATTGTTGAACAATCATGGTCAATAGTGTAGTAGATAGTGTAGCGCTCCTGGGATTAACCTGACTGCCTACGTGGCAGGATGAGAGATTTTGGAGGTGTTACAGTTTGATATCGAGCCTAAGTTCTTAGCTCCTTCATTGATCATAGTAGAGTGGATGTTCTTGCATAGTATTTTATTAATCATATTGTTGCATAGCCAAAGTAAAGTCATGTGCAAGCTTCTCAAGCATCTGCGGCTCCACTCCTCATGTAAGTAATGAGTATATTCTTATGTGAATTATACTTATGTTATTGGATTAACTTGTTTTATAAATGCCTCCACATCGCATGGTAACCAGAGCTATACGCAGAGGTAGGGGACATATAGCTGGGACAAGTACACGCCCACTAGTCCCTCATATTATGAATGTGGAATACACACCAGGACGTGAGGATAAGTACTTAACTCCACCGCAGCCAACTTCAGAGGAGCAGGCGTATCCATATATGGAGAAAGTAGAAACTAATGATTATCATTCTGAGTCTGAATCATTTTCTCCACGCCACTTGTACCCTATGGGGATACGTGAAGGGATAATTCAAAGGTGTCCCTTTTATACGAGAGGGGGACGTATAGACAATCCTATTACTATATCTTCTGATGATGAAGAAGTTCCCGCACCACCAAGAGAATTAGAATTCAGAGAACCAAGCCCTATCAGCCAGACAGATCCAGAGGAGTGTTGTGGAATCTGCTATCAAGTGGGACACATCGATGATGAGTGTCCCAACCTTCCGAAGGATAAGAAGAACCCCGGGAATGAGTCCGGAGGACCTTCTAAGACGTAGCGATTAACATTTAACGTTTCTTAATGTGAAGGCCTTAGTGTGCCTTAGACAGATATTTATTATTTTCTTTGACTAACCTTATAGTGATATTATCTTTTGCTTTAAACGAATATTGAGCCGTAAGGTCTCAATGGTTATCTAAGATTTTTATTTGAAGTAAAGATCTTGATTAAATATGCCTTTCTCAATTATTATCATGAGATTTTTATATATGTCTCATCAAGAAAAGGAATATGCTTCTACCAGTGGGAATGAATATGAGATACCCAATCAAGGGAAAATCTCTTACATTCCCCCACTGCCACCTTACCCACCTCCATCGCCACCTTCTCCTCCTCCACCAGAACCACAAGTCCAGCAGGGACGTCAAGTCCCTTCTATCTGCACATTGCAAGACTTTTGAAGGTCAAAAATCCCAATGTTTAATGGAGAAGGAGGGATCATAGTGGCCGAACAATGGATGGAAGCAATAGGAGACAAATTTAATATGCTTGATGTTCCCGAGAATAAGAAGGTGTTGTTCGCTGGAGACACTCTTCAAAAAGATGCTAAGGAGTGATGGAAGGCAAGGAAGGCTACCAGTTTTCCTAACGTAAGGGTTGTTACTTGGGATGATTTCCGTAAAGCATTCGAGACACGGTACTATCCCAAATTTCAAAGGGATTTAAAACAGAAGGAGTTCATAGAACTAGTGCAAGGAAATATGTCAGTGGATCAATACATGACGAAGTTTGTCAGGCTGAGAAAGTACTCCAGATTGGTAATGGATGAACTGAATGTAACCACACGCTTTGTGGACGGATTGAACCCCACTCTAAGGTCCCATACCAGATCGGGGAATTACAGAACTTTAGAGGATGCCATAACTTTGGCTACTCTAACTGAGAAGGACCACCAAGATCTGCAAAAAGTTCAGAAGAACTAACAGACGGTAGGGCAGAGTTTCCAACAACAACCTCAACAATTTAGGGAGAACAACCATCAGCAGCATCGATGGGATAATCGGTCCCGTCCATATCCAGCACCACAATAGTACAATCATCCTCCACCTCAGCAACAACAACAACAACCACAGAACCAAATGCCCCCACAGCAGACGCAGAAGCGCCCAGCTCAACAGCAGAGGCAACAACCTCACAGAGCTCCTCAGGCAGCACCCGCACAAGGTGAGCGGATTTTATGCAATACCTGCGGCAGGACCCATGCAGGAGAATGCCGCATGAAGTCTGGAGCCTGTTACTACTGTGGTGAAATGGGCCACTATGCGACGAATTGCCCAAGACGTGGGGAACAACAGTTGGTACAAGGGAGACTCTTCAATCTGGAAGAAGACGCCCCACAAAATGACGCTGATGTCATTTAAGGTACGCTATTCGTAGCCAAGCTACCCACTACAATATTATTTGATTCTAGTGCCTCACATTCATTTATGTCTGAAGAATGTGCCAAGACATTAGAGCTAACTGTAATGAACTTAGAGCCTAAGATGAACATCTTGACCCCACAAGGAACTCTAGTTACTACAAAATATCTCCCTAATGTACCCATAGAGATAGGGACACAGAACTTTCCTGCGAATCTTATCATTATCACTATGCGAGATTATGATATTATTTTAGGCATGGATTGACTAACCTCCCTTGATGCTTCTATCTTATGCAACAAAAAAAAAGTGATTATAGGTACACTGAGTACAGATAAAGTAGTTGTCAGAGGCATTACACAGAAAGAACCAAAGATTATGGTGTCTGACATGAAGGCACATAAACTACTGCAGAAAAGGTGTAGATGTTATCTTGCAAGTATTATCAAGATAATAGAACCAACCAAGACCCCTCAAGACATAGAAGTTGTGAGGGGATTTCCGGATGTATTCCCTGACGATATTAGTGGTCTACCGCCCAGAAGAGAGATAGATTTCCATATTGAAGTGGCGTCCGGCACAGCACCAATCTCCAAAGCTCCATATAGTATGGCCCCAGTAGAAATGAAAGAACTGAAGGATCAGATTCAAGAACTACTGGACAAAAGTTTCATCAGACCTAGTGTCTCGCCGTTGAGTGCACCAGTCTTTTTTGTCAAGAAGAAGGATGGATCATTGAGACTTTGTATCGACTACAAGATGTTGAACAAAGTCACAATCAAGAACAAGTATCCGCTACCTCGCATCAATGATCTGTTCGATCAGCTGTCCAAAGCAAAGGTGTTCTCCAAGATTGATGTGAGGAGCGAATATCACCAGTTAAGATTAGCAGAAGAGAACATTCCAAAGATAATATTTCGATCAAGATATGGGCACTACGAATTCCTTGTAATGTCGTTTGGGTTAACAAATGCCCCAGTAGTATTCATGGACCTCATGAATCGAACTTTTCACGAACACCTGGATAAGTTCGTAATTGTCTTTGTAGACGATATCCTCATCTACTCACCAAGTATAGAGCAGCATAAGGAACATTTGATGATAGTATTGGAGACTTTGTGAGCAAAAAAGTTGTATGCAAAGTTCTCCAAATGTGAATTTTGACTAGAACAGATGATGTTTCTAGGCCATATTGTCTCCAAGGATGGGATTTCGGTGGATCCAACAAAGGTGGAAGCAGTGTCTAACTGGACACAACCAAAGAATGTCTCCGAGATCAGGAGTTTTCTTGGTTTAGCATACTACTATAGGCGATTCATCAAGGACTTCTCAAGAATTGCCTTGCGACCAAACTCACAAGGAAAGGAGAAAAGTTTATCTGGTCACCCAAGTGCGAAGAAAGTTTTTAAGAGTTAAAGAAGCGGTTAACTTCAACACCAATCCTGACGTTACCATCGGGCAACGGTGGGTACATAGTTTATAGTGACGCTAGTGGTACAAGATTGAGATGTGTACTGATGCAACACGGGAAAGTAGTAGCATATGTATCCAGACAACTGAAGAAATATGAGGTCAATTATCCGACTCATGACCTTGAATTAACAGCAGTGGTATTTGCCCTCAAGCTTTGGCGCCATTATCCGTATGGAAAAGAATTTGTGATATACACTGACCACAAGAGTTTAAAGTACGACTTTACACAGAAGGAGTTGAATATGCGCCAAAGATGATGGATGGAGTTCTTAAAGGACTATGAGTTCGCTATCAACTATCATCCTGGAAAAGCAAACTCAGTGACTGACGCACTTAGCCGAAAGTGGGAAGGATCTGTAGCCTTCATGCGCCTTCGACAATTTGAGATGATGGAAGAACTCTTTAAGTGGACCCCAAGAGTAAGGCATGATGGCTCACTAATGATGATGCAGCGTATAGTACCAGATATGATTGGAAGAATCATTGAAGCACAAGTAGAAGATGCAGAGTATCAGACGATGATGATAAAGACCAATCTGGGTACTACTAACTTTAAGATTTCAGCAGATGGTGGCATCGTGTACCGTGATCGTTTATGGGTACCAAATAATCCTGAGCTTCGAAGGGAAGTACTTGATGAATGCCACAAGTCAGAATTTGCAATTCACCTAGGGAGTACAAAGATGTATAAAGACGTCCGACGAAGTTTCTGGTGACCAGATATGAAGAAGGAGATTGCAGAATATGTCTTCAAATGTATTGTGTGCCAATAAGTCAAGATAGAACACCAGAAATCCCAAGGAACCATGAAGAGTCTGGGCATCCCACAGTGGAAGTGAGAAGAGATATCAATGGACTTCATCACCGGTTTACTCAGGACTCAGAAAGGGCATGATGTCATTTGGGTAATAGTGGACCAACTCACTGAATCAGCTCACTTCCTACCCATCAAGGTAAAATAATCTCTTGAAAGTTTAATGGATCTATATGTACAGGAGATTATTAGGCTTCATGGGATCCCATTAGCCATTGTGTCTGATAGAGATCTCAGGTTCACATCAAGATTCTGGAAGAGCCTCCAGAATGCTTTTAGTAGTAGGCTTCGCTACAGTACAACATTCCATTCCCAGATCGACGGTCAATCAAAGAGGATGATCCAAACATTAGAAGATATGCTTAGAGCATGCGCTTTGGATTGGCATGAGAACTGGGACAAACATCTTCCTCTCATAGAGTTCTCCTACAACAACATCTTCCATGCGAGCATAGAGATGTCTCCTTTTGAAGCACTGTATGGA
The DNA here is from genome assembly GCA_030549335.1 of Pontederia crassipes. NCBI lineage: Eukaryota > Viridiplantae > Streptophyta > Magnoliopsida > Commelinales > Pontederiaceae > Pontederia > Pontederia crassipes. The sequence goes on from CM060193.1 coordinate 1,992,712, forward strand.
CGGCCATGTCGCTCCCCGGCATGTTGGGGCAAAGTAGGAGAAAGAAAGATCTTGAGTGCTAAACTACAGAAGCAGACACAGAGTACACAGATAGAGTGGAATTAATAAAGAAGATAATGAAGTCTGCTCAAGATCGTCAGAAGGCCTACACGGATAAGAAGCGTCAAGAACATAAGTTCAAAGCAGGAGACCAAGTCCTACTCAAGGTCTCCCCCATCAAAGGAGTGATGCAAAGCATAGCACTGTAACGTAAGGAAATGTAAAGTAGGGCACAACAAAGCAATATAGTACAGTAAAGTTTGGATCATTTTATAGTAAAGAATAACGCATTGACATTGTTATAGTCAGAGACTGATTCATTGATCTCATATTTATCATTGATCTTTATTTCTCCGTCTATCTGTTATTGTACTGGACTTTTCGCTCACGGGTATCCGATTCCCTTGCAATGGAATTTTGCAGGTGAGAATGTCAACTAAAGAGGATGGAGGGCACAGAGTTTGGATAATGCTGCACATGACTGCTACAATACTTAGAATTTTCCTTGCTCTATTTATATCAAGTTGTATTTGGTCTAGAGATATTAAGTTATTCCGCTCATCGAACTTCTCATTTGCTTGTTAAACTGATGCATTCCTGTTTTTCGTCATAAACTATGTTACCCACTTTCCGCTTGATGTTGACGTTTGAACTTCCGCATGTTGAACTAATTATATTATCAAATGTTCCTTAACTTTCCACCGTTTAATCTTTCGCATTAAAGTCTTTGATTATATTTTTATTATTTTATTAGTGTCATGTAAGTCTTATTGTTGAACAATCATGGTCAATAATGTAATAGATAATGTAGCGCTCCTGAGATCAACCTAACTACCTACGTGGTAGGAGGGACTATTTTGAGGGTGTTACAAACTTGTCATGTCTCTTTTTCAGCCTGGTGCATATGATGTTCAATGGCTTTACGGAGCTCCCCCTTACAATATCTCGTCTTCCAATGTTCTACAAACAGAGGGACAACTCCTATCCTGCATGGGCCTTTTCACTTCCCAGTTGGTTGCTGCGCATCCCTTACTCTGTCGTGGAATCTGTAGTGTGGTCTTGCGTTGTGTACTACACCGTCGGATTTGCGCCGGACGCCAGCAGGTATCTATTTGACATGGAACGATTCTATTTACTACGTGATCATAACTCTGCTATTCTGATCAAGCACAAGTTGTTCCTGGAATTAGGTTCTTCTGCTTCATGCTGCTGCTGTTTTCCATACACCAAATGGCGTTGGCCTCTTCCGGATGATGGCAGCTGTTGCAAGGGACATCACTGTGGCCAATACGTTTGGCTCCGCTGCACTGTTGGCTATCTTGCTCTTGGGCGGCTTTATTATTCCAAAAGGTAGGTGAAAGAATAGTGATTTGTTGACTAAATTCTTATGTTAAATTGATATTTATATAACTTTCTTATCGTAACCATTAGGTTCAATAAAACCATGGTGGATGTGGGCTTTCTGGGTTTCCCCCTTGTCATATGGCCAACGTGCAATCTCGGTCAAGGAGTTCACTTCGCCGAGATGGGAACATGTACAGATACTATATTTTGTTTTGAAGTCTCCATCATCCTTTAGAACTGTGATGTTATTATACTTGTAGTAATATATGTTTCTTATTGTGACAGATATCCCCATCCGGGAATAATAACACAGTTGGGTTCAACATTCTTGAATCAAATTATATTCCAACAAGTGGGAATTGGTATTGGATCGGAGTTGGTGCCCTGTTGGCTTACGCCGTCCTCTTCAATCTCCTGTTCACTTGTGCCTTGGCATACCTTAATCGTAAGTTCACATATATCTTTTGCCCTCTGTGTTATTTGAATGGTTGTTACCTGCTCATGCTTGATTAACGTCGACGTCACATATATGAAACATATATACATAGCACTAGGAAAGGCACAGGCAATGATCCCAAGCGATACCTCGGAAGCGGAAGGCGAAGGAGTTAAAAGTCCAAATGCTTCCGAAGTGATATCTCAAGGTTAGAAGTCGCATTGAACAATCGATCGAATTCCTCGCGTACGTACATTTGTGATGCATTTGCTATTTTGATTATTCACTGTATATGCATGCATGCATGCAGAAGCTGCACGTAACCAGCAGAGCAGCAACAAAGGGACGAAGAAAGGAATGATTCTTCCATTCCAACCGTTTGTGATGACCTTCCTCGATGTGAATTACTTTGTGGATATGCCCAAGGTAAAGAATAGTATGAATAGGTAAAGAATGCTTCTTGCATGTATTCAAGTTATTATACTTCAATTCCTCTTGCAGGAAATGAGTCAGAAGGGTGTTCCGGAGAAGCGGCTGCAATTGCTATCCAACGTCAGCGGGGTGTTTAGGCCGCGGGTGCTGACGGCGTTGGTGGGCGCCAGTGGAGCAGGGAAGACGACGCTCATGGACGTGCTCGCCGGCAGGAAGACTGGCGGCTACATTGAGGGTGATATAAGGATCTCCGGCTACGCGAAGGAACAGAGCACCTTCGCCAGGATCGCCGGCTATGTCCCTCTTGTTCTCCTCTAAGCTCCGCCTTCCAAAGGAGACGAGCCCGGCAGATCGACATGTATGTACACATATCAGAGGTCAGGAGAGAGAGATCGAGACAATTAACTAATGTGTGTTCCTTACATGGCATGCTGCGTTGACTCGTGCAGGCTTTTGTGAAGCAAGTGATGGAGCTGGTCGAGCTCGACGGCATGCAAGATGCACTGGTGGGACTGCCCGGGAGCACGGGGCTGTCGACGGAGCAGAGGAAGCGCCTGACCATCGCCGTGGAGTTGGTCGCGAATCCGTCGATCATCTTCATGGACGAGCCGACGTCCGGTTTGGACGCCCGGGCTGTGGCCATCGTCATGCGCACTATTCGCAACACGGTGGACACGGGGAGGACTGTCGTTTGCACCATACATCAACCCAGCATCGATATCTTTGAAGCTTTCGACGAGGTACGCCACTCATGAATCCATGATTAATACTTCTGTAGAAACAAAGCCGCATTCTTTCTAATCATTCTTTTTTTGAAAAAATTTTTTTTTTTCTGCAGCTTCTTCTTATGAAGAGAGGTGGTCGTGTCATATATGGAGGTTCCCTTGGAGTGAACTCCCAAGATATGATAAATTACTTCCAGGTGATCTTGCCATGTCTAAGTGCTTCTACTTTCCTCATTTTTTCTTTCTTCATGTCTTCTCTTGCCCCTTCTAATACAAATGATATATATATATATATATATATATATATATATGTATATATTATCTAATGTCAATAATATTCTTTTATTAACTTTATTAGGTATTAGATATGGTTCTTCCTTATGGTCTGTACTTTTGTATACAACATAAATAATTTTAAAATATTTCTCATGCATTAGTGCATTCTACTTATCATAATAATATAATGAACAAGAAAAGAAGTATAGTACTTTAGTTAATTAATACATGGTACGTATATGCATATAAGAACATGTAGATAATTATAGTACTTCATTGAAAAGGAAAAATAAAATAAAAATTTCCTGTTGCATGCTTATTCAGGGAATCCAAGGAGTTCCTCCTATGCGTGAGGGTTATAATCCTGCAACTTGGATGTTGGAAATCAGCACATCAGCTAGCGAGGAGAGTCTTGGTGTGGATTTTGCCGCTCTATATACAAATTCCAACCAGTTTAAGTGGGTGTCTTTAACTTGCAAACTTAATTAATATATTGCACACATTATTATTTAACCATTCCAATCATGCAATTTTTTTTCTTGATCAGGGAAGTTAAAGCTCTTATTCAGGAACTGTGTGCCCGCTGCCGGTACAGAACGTCTCAAATTTGATTCCGAGTTTTCACAGGATTCTCTAACTCAATTTAGAATTTGCCTGTGGAAACAATTTCTAGTATATTGGAGAAGTCCACAATATAATGTCATTCGTTTCTATTTCACTGCCATAGCTGCATTGATATTTGGCTCGGTCTTTTGGAACGCTGGTTCAAGACGGTGCGATGATGCTAGCTAAAAAAAATGGTTTCTAATTACTCTACTAGAATTTTGTTCAGGACATGAGTAACTAATGATTAACATATATCTATAATTTGCAGTGAAACAACTCAAGACTTGTTTATAATAATGGGGGCACTTTATGCTTCCTGCCTATTTCTAGGAGTTAGTAATTCATCATCGGTGCAGCCAGTGATTTCTATTGAGAGAACAGTTTATTACAGGGAAAAGGCAGCTAGAATGTATTCTGCACTCCCCTATGCAGCATCACAGGTTAACTTTTGTTCTTACTATTCCAGATTTAGTTTTATTAATTTGAAAATTGCTGAAGCTTCTCATCATATCTAGGGCCTTGTGGAGATTCCTTACATATTCATGCAAACAATAATATTTGGCGTGATCACTTATTTCATGATTAATTACGAAAGAAATATCGGTAAGTGGGTTTGTGCACCTCTCTTTCCTATATATTCATATAGGTCTAAGTTCATCATATAAGTTTGAATAATTGTCTATATTATTGAAGGGAAGTTTCTATTGTACCTGGTCTTCATGTTCCTCACCTTCATGTACTTCACCTTCTACGGCATGATGGCCATCGGTTTGACTCCTAGTCAGCATCTGGCTGCCGTTATTTCATCAGCATGTTACTCCTTGTGGAATCTTCTCTCAGGTTTTCTTGTTCCAATATCTGTAAGTATTTGTTGAAAACATTGCTTATACTCCTTGCATGTGTTACACTCTTTGCTAGCTCATTAACTCATGTGTTTAGATGAACATGTGTGCATGCATAATATGCATATACATTGACATCGAAGGCAAGGTTGAATAATCTAACTAAACATAATGTTGAATTCATGAGCGTTAATTTCCACGAGGAAGATGCACTATTTCTTTATTTTTTCACTAAAAGCTATGTTCTTTGTTTGCAGAAAATTCCGGGATGGTGGATTTGGTTTTACTACATTTGTCCGGTTGGGTGGACCTTGAGAGGCATCATTACATCGCAGTTAGGCGACGTGGAGACCCGAATTGTTGGACCAGGTTTCGATGGCACAGTGAAGGATTACTTGAAGGAGTCCTTAATTAGGCTTTGAGTCTGGAATGACCGGAGTCACCGTCGCAATACTCATTGCCTTCTCTATGTTGTTCTTCATTGTATATGCCACTTCTATCAAAATTCTAAACTTTAAAAAAAGATAGAAGCCTTTTTTTTTTTGCTTTATTACAATGTTTTATCCTAAGGATTCTTAGGATGTAGATAAATTGATCTTACATTCTTTTGTATAGATTGAAGTGGAAAAAAAATGAAGGAATAATAGAATAAGAATGCATTTTGAGATATTTTAATGCGACAATCTTTGTAACAAATGCGAGTGGGAAGAGAGTCTTGGAGAATTTAACATGTGATTGCACAAAAAACTTAAAAGTTAAATACTACTCCTAACCTCAATTTCTATAGGCAGTTTCTTTTGTAAATAATAAAAATATCACTCCCGCCATAAATTTCTGTGTTTCTTGTCTTATTTTGAAGAGAAAAAAAGTTTTTTTTTTCAGAAACAAATAATGACTTGTCGCTACAACTACAAAGAGAGATCGAAATACAATTATTTGTTGTTAGAGCAGAGGAAGCACCTCACCAAGGAAACCCTTATTGTAAGTGGAACTTTGAGTAGATCATCAAAGGAAACCATTCATTATATACGCCCTCAAAGCAAGCATAGCATCATCCTACGCATCTCTCATGACCGTACGATTATGCATCGAAAGGTGCTCCACAATGATAGGCGCCCAACAACAAGACGAATGGGTGGTCTGCACTATGCATCGAACCTGAGGCGGCTTAATGAATCTCCTCCCAAATTAGCTATCCCTTAAGGCCACCTACATTCGGCTTTCGGTCTCCACTAGATCTCCTCCTTCCATCACTAAGTCCCTCAAGGACTCCACTCCACCCCCATTGATGTCCCAGCATCAAATGGATTCGTCATGCCCCTCTTGAAGATTTCGTGCTCCTAGTCCTCATAAATCCCCAATGGAAACCATAAAAATCCAATCTTTCTGCGTAGCATCGTCAAGGGTGTTGCGTTCTTCACTATCAGCGCTTTTCTATTCATCGGGAGGCTCAATTGTAGACTGGTGTTGGCTTTGGATGACGCACAAAGGAGCAATCCTTTTTTTCACAATGTGAGGATGAGGTTGACGGTGAAGAAGAGGATGAGGATGACGAGTGGGGATGTATAAAAAAATGCTGCAGAGGAACCCGCAAAATTTGTAAGCACAAGGTGGTCTTATATGGGAAGATGAGACAAGGGAGGAAGGAGGTAGTGAACGTACGTGAAAAGGCTGATTAAGTTGGACCATATATATATATATATATATATATATATATTTCTCACATAGAATAATATTAAGATTTTTGCACGAGAGAAATTATGCACCGTAAGAAAATTCGAAAAATTTAAGACGACACGGAGTTTTATTAGATAGAAGAAATAGAAGAGGATTATAAGACGGATTATATTCTGTTTGAACTATTAAGAAATTTACATAGATAGTACCTTTTACAGACGATAGAAATTATAGTACGTGGGTGTCTTTTACTTCGAAGTGTCTTGGGGTCCGAACGGATTTTCAATTGGGATAGAATTTAAGGTATTATTAACAACTAAAAATTAGAAAAACAACAATTGCAGCTGCTTCTTATTAGAGATGGTCTTGCCATACATGGAGGCTCCCTTGGTGTGAATTCTTATGATTGTTTTTCATGACCTACTTAACTTTCTTTCTTCCGCCCCCATCCAAATTAAGTTAGAACTTGTCAAAATAACTAAACGTTAGTGTCTTACTGCAAGCAACACAAATGAGTTCTACATTTATTTATTTGTTCGTATTCTACAGATCATATTAATGTCATGATCATGGAAACATGGATGTTACACAATTCATTGAAAAGGATGAAAAAATTGTCTGTTCAACGAATCCGAAGCGTGTCCCTGTTTATGCTTGATGAAAGAAACTTAGGAAAGAAACACTCTCTGAATGCCAATTTTAGATTTAATTCCAAAGGTGATGTAGCTCTTGGACGGAGCAGCGGTGAAAGTAATTCGGATCGGGTCAGATTTTCGGTCCAAAAAATCGTTCGCTATTTTTCGCTCAGTTTTTTAAATTAAAAAATCACCCTAAAATCATTTAAAAAAATAAAAACTACACTCTAACGGATCAACTTTTTCGGACCCCTACTTTTATATAATTATATTTAAAAAATATATTAAATTAAAGTTAATATAAAAATTATTTAATTTTATATTATATACGAAATATACTACTAATATATAAAAGTTGTCAAATTAAATGTTGATAATGCGATAGAAAAGTATGAGATTTTATAAAAAAAATTGGATAACTTATTAATTAATTTTATAAATAAAAAAATTATAAATAAAAATAGGCTCAACGGCCACTGTAAGTTTTTTGGGTGGGGCCTTAATTTTAGCGGGTGATTTTTAATTTATAAAAAATCACCCTAAATTATATTTAGCCCCTAAATTTTAAAAAAAAAATTTGGATCAATTTTTTTGGATCGAATAGGTTTTTCGAGTTTATCGAATTTTTCTTACCCCTAGGACGGAGCAAAAAAACATTTGGAGCAAAGCCAACCAACACACTATGTAACTAATGGGGTAAATAAATTTTGATAAAATGATAATTTTGTAATGAAATCTCTGATGTATTAAAAACATCAAGAGTTTTTTTAACAAAAATCAAGAAATCTTCGAATGCATTTTGTTTCCATGCTCATTATTTGTGCCTTTATGTATGCTGAGGCCCCACATACAGTCCCAAGAATTGATGATTATTTGTGGTGTTTTCTGCTTTGAAATGATTGGAAGAGTAATATTGGGCCAGTTTAAAAGGTATAACTATTTAATCAAATTACTTATTTCCACAAATTACATTTTCCTCTCGTAATGCGTTGAAAATGTAGTCGGCGTTATTTCGTATTATTGAGTTCGCACACCAAAGCTCCTTTTTAACTCAAAAAAATATGTGTTCATAGAGGTTAATGAATGTGCATGTGTAAACATTCACAGCTCAGATATGGCATCAACTGCATAACGAGCACAGAGATTAGCTAAATGTTTAATTGTGCTTAGTTGTCACAGGATTAAATATTCAAGGTGGCTTAGTTCATTATATAATTTATGCTGATTAAACGATACATTACTTCAGGAAAAAAAAATGTTTTTACCGTTTTACCAAATGTAGAAGGAATTCAATGGGCGTTCGGGGTGTCCAATGCGCTCTTCGCATGGCATTGTGTACCTTGTCTTTGCAACACAGGGAAGTAAACAACACGAGTTAAAGTACACCTCAATACATTGCCCGAGAATTTACCAAGAAGAGCGACTCACTCAAATGAAAGCACAAAGATATGTCCTCCTATAATCTACATGTCTAAGTTTTTTACCTTCGACTCTCAGACTTGCCAATTTGTGATCCCAAAAGTCCAGAAATATTTCAAACAGCATTAAAATCGTTCCGAGCATGACGTTGAGCACCACGCTACTGGCCTATGTCGTACAAAAAAATTCTCACTGTCGAATCATGGGCCTCTCCAGTTCTCTCCAGCATACGGAGCTTGACCGCCAAGTTCTTCCGCAATTCTAAGCAGCTGGGCAGAGGGAAACGGAGAAAATAAAATGATGAAAGAACCGTAGTAAAGAAACACTATTACACTAACTTTTTATATTCACTGGCAACATGATTGAGCTCATGTGCAGAACAAAGATTATTTGGCGGGGAAGCCAACCAAAACACTAATATATTTGATGGAGAAAGGTCAATCAAGAGATTACATAACTACTTTAAGTTTACCCCCCAAAAAAAGAGATTATGTAACTAACTAATACTGTGAATCAAAGTGAGACAAAATGATGATTTTCAAAATACAATATCTGTGATATGTATTAAAATAATTCCACCTTTTAGGCAATGAAGAAAAAAAAAATGCCGGCACTGCTAGCATTATCTATTATGTAAAATTGATGTTCAGATATAGTAAAATATGGAAAACTCCGGACAACAAAACCAACAAATGTAGCAAAGAGAGATGATTAAATTGCGTCCTAAATATGAAATTTGGAACTGGTATGATTAAAAAAACCCCCAGAGTGCATCATCCAAATCATATCATTCATGGATTTACAACTATGCACACCAGACATCAGCTTTGAATATCGCAAATCCTGAAACTTTGAAGACACATCTAGCAGTGACTAATATGAACCAAATTCTGAAACAAAAGGCATAAAACTTTAGTTGCGCAGTTATAAAACATGGTGGTGTAGAAAACAGTCCTGGTTGGCATGTCAAATGTCAATATAGAACGAGAGCCTCTAACAAACTTTTGTGCTTAGTTCAAATGCCAGTTAACAAACCTGGTTATATTTCGCGATCCGCTCTCCACGACAAGGGGCACCAGCCTTGATTTGTCCAGCTGCAAGGCCAACAGCTAAATCAGCAATAAATGACTCTTCTGTCTCCCCAGATCTGTGAGACACAATTACTCCCCACTGAGCATCTTTTGCCTGCTTGACAACTTCTATAACTTCTGTGATGGTTCCAACCTGATTCGCCTATATGAAACCAGAACAAGAATGACCTTAGATAACAAAACAAATTATCATTCATCAAATCTTTACGACATAAAATATACGCTCATGAGATTAATAATAAGTGTATGTTACATGTACTCAACATGAATAGGTGCTGTTCTTCCCTAAACTCAACAATATAAGTCGTAGCTTAATGGGTTAATCAAGTTTATGTTACATGTGCTCAACTAGATTGTTTTAGGACCCTTTGCAACCAACTCATCAGACAGAAGAACTGGAGAAGAAAGTCATTTCAACATTTTAGGCAGTATAGTAAGTTATAGATGAATTGACAACCTTGAGAAGAAGGGCATTGCAAGCATATTCATTAACTGCTCGCTCTATGCGTCTCGGATTTGACATCAACAAGTCATCTCCAACTACCTGGAAAAATAATGTATCAACTATCACCTTCAATATCATGAATGAAACAAGGATTAATGATGTACCTGACAAATCCCAAGGGCAGTAAACAACTTTGTGTGCTCCCAATCATCCTTGTCAAATGGCTGCTCGATGGAGACAAGTGGATACTCTGGTAAAGGAAAAATTATTTAGCTAGAATCCTTTAAGCATTACCATGATTAGAACCCAGTAAAAGGACCATGATTAGAAAATAGTCATAGTGATAACATGCTACCTGTACAGAGTCGGGTATACAACTCAAGCATATCCTCTCCTGTCTTGAAGTTTTGCCCTGACTTATTTGGCGTTTTGAACTCCAAATCATATTTTTTTCCTATGAAGATAGAGAAACATTTGTTAGGAATGTGCTTAGCAACATATATTAAGAGTGTATCTTGCATTTAAGCAAAATACATTAAGTACGAAATAGATAAGGCACAAGGCAAAATTTAAGTGGCAAAATGTCGATTTGAAGCAACTAAATTATTAGTTGTTTAATGCTTCAATAGGGACATGCAACTTGAGTGATTGTTAAACTGTATAAATCTAAAGTCAGCTTCATTAGTAACATCATGAATAAAAAATGCATTTACCTACGCAAAAATCAGTAGCACCAACATCGATTGCCATTTTAATTTTGCCATTATGTCCTGCTCTGTCAATCGCTTGCTTGACAAGGTCCAAACCCTCTGAAATGCTGTTATCCGAATCACACAATAATTTTAGTTCTAACAAAGAAATGTAATTCTTGGTCTCTTCTGTTAACGATGTTAATTATAACTAAGTTTAATTGACAAGTACATGTGCATAAGATTTTAAGAAATTAGCTGCAGAAACCCAATAAATAATGACGCAACAGTGCTGTTTTGCAACAAGCATACCATTCTTTTTCTGGAGGGCAAAGGATGGCTGCCAGTGTTGCAGCCATCCATTTATTATTAACAGCGCTGTTTTGCAACAAGCATACTATTCTTTTTTTGGAGGGCAAAGGATGGCTGCCAGTGTTGCAGCCATCCATTTATTATTGATGTTAGCCAGTATATACTGGATTATAAGGAAAGATGATATCATTACTTGCCTAGAGATATCTGGTGCAAATCCTCCATCATCACCAATGTTGCACCCAGTCGAGCCATATTTCTCAAAAAGGATATCCTAAAAAAATTAAACAGAAGATGGACATAGATTAGGTGAAATTATGTAAATGCACTTCGCCTGTTGAAAAATAAGACCCATGTAAAGAAATAAGACGCAGAACATCATTTCATTAGATCAAATCAATATTGGAGTTCCAGTTCAATTTTGGATGATAATCACATTCCACAAAGGCATTAAATATCGGAAAAGAAATATAAGGAGTTCACCTTTGAATGTAAGTACCTTAAGGTAATGATATGTCTCAGACCCCATAAGCATAGCTTCATCGAAGTTGCTTGCTCCAACCGGCATAATCATAATTTCCTAAAGATATGTCAAGTATCAAGTTGTGTTTCTATTCTATATGCTACTGAACAAGAGATGGAAGTGGTAGTTCAATGCTATGTGAAATCCCAGCACACATGAAAACAAACCAATTTTTTAAAGTGTATCCAAGAAACATGATTATATAAATCTTTGATGAAAAGTCTTCAAATCTCTTAAGTACAATATTACTAGCTATGATGCTGGAAATTTTTTACTTACTTTAAACTTCTTTGAACCTAGGTCTCAGCATATGGTATTAATAACACTGGTAAGTATGTTTGCAATGCAATTTACTTTCATCTCCTTAACATGGTATTGTGAGCTCATTTGATCTTGACTACAACATTCATCAGTTACACAATGCCCATTGGATCACATACTCATGATTGCCCATTACTCGTTTCTTATGCACTCAAAATTTGCTTCAACCCAATTGATATTATAGCATTCAATCATCCAGGATACATAAGAAGATAAACCATCCAGGCTTGAGACCTTGCAGCTATTAAAAATTCAATATAAAGCAATACTGGCCTCTTAAAATACATTAACATAAACGCAAATTGCAACAAATTACCATCAGATTGATAACCTGAATTAACAGAAGTCATACTTGGACAGCCAGATTATTGCCCGCATGTTTGCCACCACTGATGACGGAAAAAGCTGGAACAGGAAGAACTAGATTGCTTTTACCAGACAGATCAGATATATGCTTGTATAGTGGAAGCTGCAAGGACAAGAAGCTTCTGATAAGATGCAGGATTATGGAACAGAAAAGAAATCCATCCATCAAAATTAGAAACTGCTATGCCTCTTTTTCAGCAGCTCCAGCTTTACAAGCAGCTATTGAGACAGCTAACATGGCATTTGATCCAAGCTCGCCCTGTGTATAATTAAAAAGTTATTACATCCATTGCAATATATTTAGGAAAGGTCACAAAAGAAAGAAGATACAATTCAGAACTTATCAAATGCATCCGGCATTAGCGCAAACTCTATGTCAAAATAACTTCAGAAGCATGAATGGACAGGTCAAATCATATGAACCCAGAAACATTGTGGATAAGATTCAGGAAAGACTAAATTAGGGTAGACAATCAAAATACCTTATTCTCAGTTTTGTCCAAGTCTATTATTGCCTGATCTATCTGGGACTGGTGGGCAGGATCCATACCAACCAAGGCTTCAGATATCTTTTCATTGATCAGATTGACAGCTTTTCGAACACCCTTTCCAAGGTACTTTCCTTTGTCTCCATCACGTAATTCAACTGCTTCAAACCTGAGATCTTTTAATCCATTACTACTGTTTACATTTGGGCATTTAAGCATTACTAAGGAATGATGATAAGTTGTTTCCTCTGATTCCAACAGGATAGTATATCAGCAATAACAATTTTCCATTCCATCGAGTTCCTACTTCTCTTTCTGAAATGCACATAGCAGCAGTAACTAAGAACCAGACAACAAAAAGAAAGTCTTACATTCCAGATGGGGCACCACTTGGCACAGAGGCCCGATACATCCCTTTGTTGGTGTGGAGATCCACTTCCACCGTCGGAACCCCCCTGCCGTCTAGGATCTGTCGTGCTTTGACCTTAGTGATCACCGACGGAACGGCCTTTTTCATGTGGTTCGACTGTTTTTTTTTTTCAGGAATTCGGGCAAACACATTCGGATCAACAACATCCAAATATATACTCGTAAGAAAACAAGGAATCATACAGATTTCGGCAAACAAAAGGAAGAAATCGATCTGAGATACGCACGATGAAGAGGACGGGATCAGAAGCCTTGGCTCTGACGGCCGCATTGACGGCGTCCTCAATCTTGCGAGAGAGAGCGTGCTTGTCCAAATACTCCTGCACTGACATCTTTCCTTCGTCGCCCAAATTACCCCGAAATTTTGTTGCAGATCCGGCGTTTATGGAGGCTCCGGCGATCAATTTAAGAACCTTCTCAGGCGTGTCCTCTCTTTCGTCGTCTCAGTGGAGGAGTCGGGGGGAGAAAGGGGGTGAGTGAGCTCTAATTATATAACGTTAATGGAATGCAACATTTAGCCAAAAGTTAAGGTCTCTTTTTGTAAATAAAAATAATAATGCATGAAAATAAAACAAATAGAATTACTAGAAAGTATAAAGAAATAATATTATGGCTACAAACCGAAAACACAATTATAATGGAAATTAATAATAACCACGAAAATCCACAAATGCCCCCTAAACCTCTCGATAAGCCATCGGGGTCTCTCGCTTCTTATTGCTTCTTCTTTCTTCTCCGGTCGTCGTAGCTCGTCGTTTCCTCCCGTCTCTTCTCGCCGGATGGATTAGGATTCCGACGTTTCTTCTCTGCGCCTGCAAATCTGGCCCATGGTTGTTGCTTCGTGCTTGGGGCGGTGCGTCCCTCGGATCGGCTTCGGGGGCCTTGCGCCAGATTCCACGAGGACGCCGCTGTTTCCACTGCTCAAGGTTTTCGACTCCGGTATCCGATTTCGTGGACGTAGTACGAGCCCCCTTCGTGTCGGCTTCCACCCCGACTCCGAGAATGGGGATGCCTCTGGTTACGCCGCCACCGGGGAGGATGAAAGCTTCGTCCGGTGGTTCCGGCAGGCCTGGCCATACATCAGGGGGCACCGAGGAAGCACCTTCGTTGTTGTTATATCCGGAGAGATCGTCGATAGCAAGAACTTGGATAGCATACTGCAGGTTTATTTTTATACCGACTCGATTCGGTCATTTGTTCGATATGGTTGTTGTTTCGTTAGTTTTATCTCTTAATTGAAGTAACCCTGCAAAAATTTACTCATGGTGATGCTTAATTTTATGCCTTTATGTAGGACATTTCGCTCCTTCATGGTTTGGGGATCAAATTTGTTCTTGTTCCTGGAACTCATGTCCATATTGATAAGATCTTGGCAGAGAAAGGTAATGATATCATCACTATTCGTCTCCTTCTCGGAAATATGATACCATTGACCTTGTCCATGGACCATGCAAAGTTGCACCCTTTGTTTCTCTTGAAGTAAAGTTTTGCGTATTATTGCTTATAGCCTTCAGAATGACAAATATCTTATTTGAGTATGTTTTTTTATTGCTTTTATCGTTAGCATGGCATTCTTCTTCATAGTTTTGGCATTTTCATGGATTTTAGTTGGGTACAAATGTTCTGTAGGAAGAAAGGCGAAGTATGTTGGGCAGTATCGGATCACTGATTTGGATTCTCTAGAAGCAGCAATGGAAGCTGCTGGGAGGATTCGCCTGATGATAGAAGCAAAGCTTTCCCCAGGACCTCCTATATTAAATCTTCGTCGGCATGGTGATAATAGTCGTTTCCATGACCTTGGTGTTGGTGTTGCAAGTGGCAATTTTCTTGCAGCTAAGGTGAATAGAAATGCTAAATGGCTAATGCAAATTATTGTTCTGCTCTTATTTTGTCATTTCTGAAATTCATGTGAAAACACACCAATTTGTCTTGACATATGTCAGCTATTGAAATTATAATATTCAGTTGAAAGTTCCAGGTAGTCTAGATTGCCAAGAGTATACAAAACATTTAAGATGCTGAATTAAATGCTTTCTATACTGTTAACCTATCTTAACAGCTAAAGCAGAGGGCTACAAGAAGTCACCATGGTAGGGGCATCCTAGTCTTAGTATAGACATCAGTTATTGTCTTGGTTGTATCTGTAAATCTTTTGGGGTCTTTTGGATAATGGATAGCCTCAGGAATAGTTGTGAACTTGTGATGCACGATATAAAATGTTATTTCAGTCACAACAACAACAACAACAACAAAGCCTTATCCCACTAGGTGGGGTCGGCTACATGGATCACATGACGCCATTCCGCTCATGAGATTCGACAGGGTTTTACGCTGGCTGTCGGGGCCTAACACAACCCTCCTCCTTTATCCGGGCTTGGGACCGGCTATAAAACATAGGCGGAGTTAAAATGTTATTTCAGTCACAAGTTCCTTAAATTGTATCTACTATGATATATTTTCCTTCTTTGCAGAGAAGGGGAGTTATTGAAGGCATAGATTTTGGGGAAACAGGTGAAGTGAAAAGAATTGATGTTCCTGGCATAAAAGAGAGGCTTGACAGAGACTGTATAGTTATTGTTAGCAATCTTGGTTATTCCAGTGCAGGAGAAGTTTTAAATTGCAAGTATAATGTTTTACCACTTCTGTTGTAATTATTTTGCTATTCGTTGGATTTCTTACTCATAGTGTATTTCAAATTCTCTCTCTAGCTGGGGATGTTGTAGATATTATTTAATTGCAATGTTTGGCAAAATTATTCAACAACAACAACAACAACAACAAAGCCTTATCCCACTAGGTGGGGTCGGCTACATGGATCATACGACGCATTCGTTGATCCATGTTCATGAGATTCGACAGGGTTTTACGCTGGCTGTCGGGCCTAACACAACCCTCCTCCTTTACCCGGGCTTGGGACCGGCTATAAAACATAGGCGGAGTTTATTCATATATTTTAAATTATTCACATAAACTAAAAGATTATGCTAATCCTCCTAAAAAAAGATTATGCTAATGTATCCACATTCTAAATATTTATCAGTTCTAACGGTATTGGCCATTTAGGCAATAGATTTTCTTGTCTAGATTCTTTTTTTTTCCCATCCATCTTTTGAAGATTTCTTGATTGAGGTTGCTGACTGGATGTCACTTAGCCTGATTGATTCACTTAGTTCATCAAAAAAGAACAAGCTTGGTAAGCTGAACTGATCAGTTTCAAGTTCTTTTGATAGAATGAGTAACAGAAATTTGCCAACTCATATAAGCTAATACAAAATCAATGACTAGTCACACTAACTTTATTCTTATGCCAAACCTCCTGCGTGTTCCTTGTTTTTGTGTTAAACCTTTGATACTCTGTGCTAAATTCTTCTTGGCCCCAGTTATCTTGTAATTGTATCATGAGCTTTATCAGTCACTGTGCTCATTTATGGATTTGGGCCATATTGTTTTTTGGTTCAATGAATCTCTCTCAACGAGGAAAAATCAAGACTAACTCTCTCTTACGCCTTAGTGGTTCAACTGTTTAAGAGACTCTTGTTACAACTTTATTTGTCAATGCCTAACTTCGAATTTTCTTCTTTGATTCAGTACATATGAGGTGGCTACTGCTTGTGCCCTTGCCATTGAAGCAGATAAACTGATATGCATTTTGGATGGTCAGATACTTGATGAAAACGGACAGCTTGTACGCTTCATGAGTCTTCAAGATGCGGATTTGTTAATTAGGAAGAGAGCTAAACAAAGTGAAATAGCTGCAAATTATGTGAAAGCTGTAGCTGAAGAGGATAATGTGTCTCCTGTGTATCTTGACTTGTATAACACAAACATGACTCCACGGGTTGAGAATGGCTTCAGGGAAATATATACTGCAGGATTTCAGAATGGTGTTGGTTTTGACAATGGGAATGGGCTGTGGTCTGGCGAGCAGGGATTTGCTATTGGTGGACATGAACGTTTGAGCAGATTAAATGGTTACCTTTCTGAATTAGCTGCAGCAGCATTTGTTTGCAAGGTATGATTAATACATCTCTTTTGAGCTTGCAATAGGATGCATGAAGGATGTCCTGGTTTTGCTTTGTTCCATTATATTGTCTTGGTTATGTCCTCACAGTTTACATGCACAAATCAGTAAGGCTGTCCACTAGGCAATCTTGGGTGACTAGTGAATTTAGGTCATAATTGGTACAAGTAGAGTGAAGAGCAGGTCAAAGGTCATGTAGAAATAGATAGGAGAGAGGGCCACTCGCCATACAAAGTTTTGGCATCATGAATAATATTGCTCACATAGCATCTTTCGTTGCCAAAGACGCAGGCATTCTGCTGTAGCCATATAGCCAAAAGATAGGTTCCGCTCTGCTACATCTACATCCATAGGCGTGGCAATGACCTAGTCTTCCACCATTCCGAAGGATCTCCAGAAGCCATGCAGATAGACATTATCCTATATTTACTTGTGGAAACCAATTATCCAGAGTCTGGACCAATCATGGGTCCAAGAAGCATATATAGATTCTCCCCCTTGAGAACTTTTTCTTAAGTTAAGCTTATGCTTAAAGTAAACCCATTTTCTTTGAAATAGCATCACCATTTGCTTCTTGTTGCTCCCTAAAAAAATGCTTATTGTAGGGTGGAGTGAAACGAGTTCATTTAGTGGATGGAAGACTTGGAGGAGTGTTGCTTTTGGAGTTGTTTACAAGAGATGGAAAAGGGACAATGGTGGCTAGGTACTTGATCACTTTTGTTGAGTTTTCCCTTTTTCTAAATAAATAGATCTTCTAGATTTTGTTTCTCCATGTGTATCAAGTTTTTTCAGGTTTCAACTTTGTAAGTCTTCCCTGTGATTATGACATCTGTGAATGGAATGTCTTACCATTCAACATTTCTTCCTGTTCTCCCTTTTGTTGTTCCTTCAAAATAAACATCTTCTGGTAAAATTCCTAAGGGAGCATACAGTGACATGTTGTTTAACTAGAATACACCTCATTTATTTGTGCAAGTAAATGTTGAATACACAATATAATAAATTTCTACCCTGCAAAAGAAAAGTAAATTTCTGTTTTGTGTATTCTTCATGAGATATTATGTTACCTAGTTTTCTGTTGTTACATTGTCTTGTATGTTATAAACCCTTGCCTCCATGAAAACACCTTAGCGGAATAGTATCCTTATTTGTAAGATCATACGAATTTACATTGGTTCTGCTGGCATTTTGCTATGACTTTCAGTGACGTCTATGAGGGAATACGGATGGCTATGGAGGCAGATCTTGCTGGTATAAAGCAGCTTATTAAACCTATGGAAGAATCAGGGGCCTTGGTGCGGAGGACTAATGAAGAGGTTTACTTCATCTTATCTTCATGCACTTTCTTTTCAATATTCAGATATGACAAAATTGTTCCTCTACAGCAAATTGATCACTATATTTATGAACGAGATTGAAATATTGTTTGTGCATGTTCTTTCTATCTTTTACAATAATACTAACTTGAGCTATCTTCTTAGCTTCTTAGGTCATTGGATCATTTTGTCATAGTTGAGAGAGATAATTCCATTATTGCATGTGCTGCCCTTTTCCCTTTCTGTGACGACAAGTGTGGTGAAGTTGCTGCTTTTGTTGTTTCTCCTGAATGTCGGGGACATGGTCAAGGAGACAAATTGCTTGGTATGTTTTGTAGACTCCAAAACATGTCTCTTGCCATTCTTTTCAGAAGTAACGAATATGAAGTTGATTGACATATTGACTTCTAAATATATCTCAACATCTTAATTTCTCTCTTTCCTGAAGTTGCTTTCATTAATAGACAATAACTAAAGTTTGTCTTAACTCCCATTGCATTTATTCTGTGTTGCCAATGCATGATTGTATTCGCTTATTTAACTCCCATTGCATTTATTCTGTGTTGCCAATGCATGATTGTATTCGCTTTTCTTCTTTTTCTTCTTTTTAATTCAGTTAAGTTTAACATGATATTTTCCCCCTTATTAGCAAATCGTCTTTCTATGGAACACTAAGACTTGTGCTATTAGCAAATAGCAACGTTAGGCTTTTTAATACCACTAGTATTTGCAAGTTTGTCGTACCTAAAATGCATGCCATATTAGTTAGTCTCACATGTTGCCTTTGTGATAGGATCATTGAGGTGTATTAAACAACTATTGCAGAACGATTGTGCATTTGACCCTTTTATCAAGTCGAGATTGATTTGGCTTTCTTTTCCATCTACCTTAAACCTTTTGATATTTAATCAGAAAAGGACTTCTGAATTTATCATCAGTTTTCAATTTTTTTTTATTTTCATGCATTCTTCTCCTAGTATGCATGTTAAAATATTTGACTCTTGCCCTTGACTATCGTGTGCTTTTCATGGCAAAGTCCAACAGAATACAGAAATATTCATTGAAGTGTACGCATATGAATAACTTTTGAGTATCATCTTGTTTCATTTTTGCAGATTACATTGAAAAGAAGGCTTTGTCTGATGGTCTTCAGAGACTATTCCTTCTTACAACTCGTGCTGCAGATTGGTATATTGTCTACAATTTTTGGGTCATTTATAACATGCTATCTTTACAGCTGTCTTGTGTGATGTTTTTTTTTATATAATTGGTGTCATATCCTCCTTAACTCCGCCTATATTTTATAACCGGTCCCAAGCCCGGATAAAGGAGGAGGGTTGTGTTAGGCCCCGACAGCCAGCATAAAATCCTGTCGAATCTTATGAACATGGATCAACGAATATATACCGAAAGGTTTGGTTACTAATAGAACGGAATGACGTCGTATGATCCATGTAGCCGACCCCACCTAGTGGGATAAGGCTTTGTTGTTGTTGTTGTCATATCCTCCTTGTCTAATGATGATCAGGAAAAGCAAATCTTTGTTTTCACGAACATAGATACAGACCACAATCTCTTTCTTGATTAATCACAAAGGACGTAGTATTTTAAGATTCCATGATGACTTTCTAGTTGTGCATGGACATATTTGCATTCCTGCCTATATGTTTCAGTTGTTAGATTCTTGAAGTCTGCAGTGGCTTCTTTCAGACTAATGTGTTTATTGAGGAAACCAACACTAATATTCAAGAATCAGATTCTCGTTTTGATGGATTCTCCTTTCTATTCTGAAGTAGCGGTACCTACCTGTATAATGTGCCTTATTCTGTTGCTCAAGTCAACCCTGTACATCATAAGTTCTAAAGGATGCATTTTCTAATCTCTTTCAAAGCCAGAAATCCATGTCATCCTAGTCACATGATTTTGCCATGCAGGTTTGTTAGGCGTGGCTTCTCGGAGTGCACATTTGACTCCATACCAGCAGAGAGAAGAGGGAGAATCAATCTTTCACGTGGATCGAAATATTACATGAAGCAGTTGCATCAAGAGTTTGGCGGGATATCAGTTGACAAGTCGGCTTCTCCATTTCTCAGGTAGAAATGTTGAGAAGAAAATTTTGTTACTGTAGAGTATATTGATTTCAACTCCGCCTATGTTTTATAGTCGGTCCCAAGCCCGAATAAAGGAGGAGGGTTGTGTTAGACCCCGACAGCCAGCGTAAAACCCTGTCAAATTTTATGAACATGAATCAACGAATGGCGTCGTATGATCCATGTAGCCGACCCCACCTAGTGGAATAAGGCTTTGTTGTTGTTGTTGTAGAGTATATTGATTTCAATTATACAGGCGACGCAGATAATTTTTTTTGTCATACCATATACAATTCGATCAGCATCCTCCTATTGTAATCTTTCTTCGGGAATGTTATACATTTTTCTACGAGCGAGTGAAAAAGTGATTTCTATTTCTTATCTCTTGTTACAGCAACCAAACATTTCAACCTTCACGAGATGGAGCAATGTTTACAAGTACACAACAATAAATGCGAGTCATAGGAATCAGATCACTATTTTGCATTTTTAGTTCGAGGGTAAAGAATATGTGACGCGTTGATGTTTCATTTGGAAAGCATGTCAACACTTTATAGAGGTCTTGGAATAAGCCTTCTTCCGTGTCAAAATGAAACTTGTCTGTTTTGTCTGAAGTGTCACGTACGTACGAAGCGAGATAACATTGAAGAACAGTATAAAAAAAATAATATAGAAAAACAAAGCTTGCAGTTTACAAGAGGTCATTCAAGATATTATGTTCAGGAAATTAATCATCTGGATCTCTATGTTATCGTGTTTGAAATCACAATTTTACATACCAGCAACTTCTTAAATGAAGATACTTTGAATGCGAGTCGTCAACAATGAAATTATTTGTACGTATTCATTTTTTCTATTTGTTTGTACTAATTTGAAGGTCTACATAAGACTCCTACTCGATGTCAAGCAAAATATTCCATTTTCAGCACAACTACATGGAACACGTTTACAAGATCCGATTCATTACATTACATGACATATATAATAATATTAACGATTACAAAGTACCTGATTTGTCGAGGGGGATCTCAGAAAGGTTTGAGTCATGAGCGTACCCTCAGTTGCGTTGCCAACCAAAGCAGCCATCACGTTTGACAGGTGCTTTTAGTTCGGTGGCAGCGGCGGCGAGCATTAATTTTATATGTTGAGATTTTGGTACGAGTTTGATGGCTTTCGAACGAAGGTTCCTCAATTGCATGTCTCACCAACTCAGCTCCACTTCTTTTTTTTTATATAACCTAGTATAAAAAAAGGCAGTACAATTTATATGCCTTGTTTTTAACTCTTAACCTTTTAATTTTTTAATTTAGAGATGAGCCATTCCGTCACACTTTTATTCTCTTTAAATGCATGATAAGCATGTCACATTATCGGAAAATTTAGTGATAGAGAGAGGGGGGGGGGGGGGGGGGGGGGGGGGGGGGGATATTACTATGCTATTACAACTTTGTGGTAGCACTACATATTCATAGTCGACCGATATGGACGACTCCGATGAAGGTATTTTTGCGTACCATGTAGCTATAAAAAAAATTGTTATAATTTGTAATCATTCGATCTCAAATCATTGAATTGTCAATCACTGGTTCATATCTAAATGCTGATGAACAAGCAAAGCATAATTAAAAGATGATTGGTTCACAATGCCCAGATATGGGCCGGTTACAAGTTATAATCATTTTTGTGGTTACTATATATATATATATATGGATTAAATGTGCCTACAATGCATGATGCGGTGCGATCGGCGCCATTCATTCATGGATCGACAATGATGCAAGGTGGAGCCATTGGATCCTTATGCAACAACCTAGATTCATCTTCCCTAGTGGACACAGGAAACCCAATCTCTAACGGTCGCATTTCTCTCTACAATTTGATGTGTTGGCTGGCCCAAAGGAGGACGACTGTAACATTCGTCTTTGCCACCTTATCGACGAAGAGGATGACAACGTCTCCTCTCTACAAATCTTACGAAGACTATTTCTCTGCATTCCGCACAACATCCATTTTTTTAGCAGAAAAACCAAGGCACAACGCATCTCGACTCTGCGATCTGTGGCATTTGTGTTTCCAATTTTTTTAAGAAGAGAACGAAGGCTCCTCGCATCAATTTTTTAATAAGAAAACGTCACGACATCTCAATTTTTTAAGAAGAAAACAACATCTTCCTCTCTTCAACGTCGTGTGGTATGTTTCTGCAAGATGATATGTTTGTGTTCACCTGCATTGGGAGAGATGAATATGAACCGTTGCGCAAGGATCTAGTGGCTCTACCATGCATTGTCGTGATCAGCGAATGAACGATGCATATCGCTCCGCATCTATGGGCCATAGGCGCATTTAATTATATATATGTGTGTGTATGTATGTATGTATGTATGTATGTATGTATGTATGTATGTATGAGTATAGTGGGTGTGTAATCAATATTTGACTTACACATGTAAGTCACATGATCCAAGGGTCCATACTACATCTGCAAAAGTTGGCTAGACCAACTGTGAAGGAGACACAAGTGTGGAGAATCGTAGACAAATCGGTTGCATAGCATTCCTAGGTTCTAATGAACATGGCGAACTCGATTATCTCTTCAATGGCCTCCTTCACCTTCAGGTCCTTTGTGGAGCCCTCGAAGTCGACGTAGAGGATGTGAGTGTATGCCCTCATCAATCCTTTTCATCTAGTGTCCAGTATCATCACCGGTGTGTTGCTATCCTCCATGGATGAATTGATCACTTCCACTCTTATCAAGTTTAGGTTCTTGTTGGTGAAGACTGACAACACCTTGAGGAGCATCACTGAGTATGGTACACTGGGTCTTGATGGCACACCGGATACGGTAGGTTGAGCATGAACACGGACTATCGAGGAGGCAGGAAAAGGAAGCAAGTGATGTTTCACAAGTCGTTTTGGAGGTCGTCGGCGATTATGTCAAGACCGAATATCTATGCGATGCACGGGGAGGCGATGGTGGCGATTTCCAATAGTTGCTCAACTGAGCATCTCGACGGCACCTGCAATGTCCTCGATGGGCTCAAGATCGCGAGTGCTGAGCTGGGCGAGGGTGTGGCCCATGGTGGACTCCATAGGGAGGATAGCACGGTCCGCTTGGCCGTACTCCACGACGACGATGGTGTCAGAAGGTGTGGCAAGCAATGGTGATGCAGTCCGTGGAAGCCATCTTGGCGGTGAATTCAGAGTAGGCGTCGGTGGCTCCTTGAAACGCGATGTACGTGAAGGCTAGGACTGCGGCCTACTTGTTCTGACCATGATTCAGAATGCAAAAGGTCATGATTCTTAACCAAAATTATGTGTTGGTGCCTTCTTATTCTAACCATGATTCTTAAACAAAATTATTATAATTCTTAACCAAGAATCTCTTCACATTATCTCTTGACAAGTCTCTTCACATTCACTATTAGTCAAGAAGGGGGATGGGTTATTGATGCATGCAAAATATAACATATTTTAGTTATTTTTTCTATAATTTGATCATGTCATGCATCATTTTAGATTATTTTTAGTCCTAATTCTATATTTATTAATTTTGACTATTAATTTTTTGAATATTTTAATTATGAATGGATTAACTTAATTCTTATAATTACTTTGTAGGGAAAGTCGAATTTACATCAAGTGGTGATATCACTTCGAGCTTCGATGATAAGGCGCCAAACTCATCTAAGCATCATGTGCTAAAATGATCTTGATTCATTTGATCATAAGTCGAGATTGATTCATTCAAGTCCAAGAAGCCAAAGCTTATCGAGAGCTAAAGTCGGCGCCAAATTCTATTTGGAGTTCTATTGCTTGGCGCCAAGTTGATGATTTATCTTTATTAGAGAGAATACAATGCAATGATATCTATCACATATTAAGTTGTTACTGGTCGAGAATCAAATCGAGGTATCAGACGAGAATCAAATCTAAGAGGAACATATCGGGCACTAATTGGATAATTAGGTTTACCATTAGCTGATATTTTAGTAGATGTGGAGTTTATCGGTCGAGAATTATATTAAAAGACATCACATGAAGTCGATTAAGTTTTGGTCGATATTAAAAGACAATGCATGAAGTTGAAGGAAGTTTATCATAATAAGAATTTTATCTTACCGAATTTAAATCCAGTCGTACGATGAATCAACCATGATCAACTTGAAGCATCTGTCGCACCTACAAATACATGAAGAGACCATCATCTCAATTTGTGCCTCGTAGTTCAGGTTTTTTTCTCAATTGAGTCATGAGCTCTGCAGGCTACGACCAAGAGGAGAGAGAAGGTGTGATTGTTAAAAATTGATCGTGACTCTGATCAAATCCAAAAGACTCTCAACTACCTACCAAGATCCGAGGCTTCAACTATTATTTCTCTAGGTGTAATTCTTCCGATATTATTATCATGTTATTATCTCTCTAGCAATTCTAGGATGAAACTTCATATTTTAATTATTTTACTTTAGGAGATTATTATTTGAAAGGAAAATATTGTGAACCCTTTTCTATTATTGAATTTACTTTTCATCAATTTTTAATTCTGTTTAATGATTTTGATTTAATTTTTTGAATTTTTTAGTTAAGTAATTATCAGTTTCTGAACTATTTGATTTCATATTTCATTTAGTTAAATTAAATGATTTATTATGAAATTAAAAATTGACATAGGCCTAATAACTAGTGTGTGAAGAATTAGATTTATGAGATTAATTTATACTAATTTATGGAGTGATTAATAGTTTAGGTTTTTTTATTTTCATGCATCTTAATTTTAATTTTATTTGATTAAATATCAATTTATGGGACTTCAATTTTGATTAAATTTAAGATAGTTTAATGTTCTTGATTAAATAATGGACATACTACTTTATGAAGTCTATGATTTTAGTCTTGTCAATTTAATAATTTAACTAAATTACAATCCACCTTGAGAAATTTAATTTTTTTTAATTCACATTTAAATTTGTTATCATCTAAGATGTAACTTCAACACCACGATGTCATTTTGTTTTATCTTATTTTCAGTATTTTATTTTATAGTTAAAAAGTTTATTTTCAAAACTTATATTTTTTCTCTCTTATTAATTTATAAATTATTATATTAAATTAATAATATTATTCTTGAATTTGATATTTTTTACTTTTATTTATTATATTATTTGAGCGATGCTGAATTTATTACAAATTCGTGGGAGGATAATTTGTAATTAACTAAAAGTCCCATGCAAAGGACGTGGTGATGAAGATGTGGACAATGAAATCAACGCGCGACACCTCATAAAAAGCGGAAAGCACACGTCGTGACTTTTAGCATGTCACGTTGAAGGTGGAGCAACTTCTCGATTCGTGTTCAAATTATTGCCCAATGCATTAATGCTTTATGACGAGTAGAAGTGTTCACCGGGTCGGGTGGAATCGGATTTGGGTTGGAATTTTTCAATCCGAGTTGACGTGATTCGACTCGACGATTCATTTTTTTTATTTTTTAATTATTTTTTAGTTAAATATATAGTTTTATATCATTTAAAATCTAAAAAAATATGAAATAAATTATTTTAAATGTAGAAAAGTATATAGATATTTAAAATAATATTTTTTATATTTAAAAATACTTTATTTTATATTAAAAATAAAATAATAAATATTTTTTATATTAATAAATAAATGAAAAATAAAAAAAGGCACCCGACTCGATCCAGAACGGATCGGTTCGGGTCGCAGCCCAAAAAAGAAGGAGACCCGACCCGATCCGACCCGACCGGCAACCTTAGTGAGTAGTAGAACAAAGGGAAAATATCATTTATGATGCAAAGATTGCATCATCATGCCCATCATTGTTTGTTAAATTGCAAAGTTTAGTATTTCCTAGTTCCTTCTCGTTATGCCCGATCATTCCTAATTGATTTCTCTCTTTGGTGTTCATGCCATTCTTTCTTTCATTAATGTCTTTTATTGCCTTATTATCCAATATTTTCCTATAACCACGCCATTGGTATGATTTTTTATTTTTTTATTTTGTATAAAGTCATTGCACGAATTATATTATTCCAAGCCATAGGATTTACAAAAATAATTTCCTTCATTTTTTAATTTTTTCGTCATGATTCCATATTGTTTTCATTTCTCGTTCACTACTAGAAAAATGCGGATTACTGACGGTCCGGACCGTTGGTAATCAGCCCGAAAACCGTCGGTAACGCAATTACCGACGGTTTTTTAGTCGGAATCGATCTGTCGAAAAAACGCTCGTCGCAAACGGATTTGCGACGGTTAAAAAAATCCGTCGAAAATATCGACGGTTCTGGCCGTCGGAAAAGTCCCCGGCGATTCGACCCGTCAAAATTTTTCGACGGTTGCAACCGCCGGAAAAGTCCCCGGCGGTTCGAACCGTCGATATTTTCGATGGTTGCAACCACCGGAAAAGGCCGGCGGTTCGAACCGTCGATATTTTCGACTGTTGCAACCGCCGGAAAAGACCGGCGGTCCGAACTGTCGAAATTTCTGACGGTTGCAACCGCCGAAAAAGGCCGGCGGTTCGAGCCGTCGCAACTTTTCGACGATCGCAACTGTCGAAACTTTGGACGGGCGTCGCAATCGTCGATCTTTAGACGATCGCAACCGTCGCAAATAATTTTTTAAATATAAAAAAAATTAGCGGCCGGATCCAGCGGCCTGGCGTTCGGATCCGGTCACTGGAGGTCGGATCCGAACGCTGGAGGTCGGAACCGGCCCGCCTGGCGGCCGATCCGGCCGTTGGAGGCCGGAACCGGCCGCTGGGGGCCGGATCCGAATGGCCACGGCCGGATCCGGCCGACAGCAGAGAGAGAGACGCCGGCGCGGAGCAGGAGAGAGAGAGATACGCCGGCGCGGGTGAGGGTCGCCGGTGCAGGAGAGGGTCGCCGGCATCCGGCTTGGGAGGGTCGCTGGCGTCCGACGAACGGGAGAGGGTGCTCGCGGCCGGGAGAGAGAGAGAGGAGTGGAGGGAGAGAGAGAAGAGGGAGGAGGAATATATATAAAGGCAAAAAGTGAAAAGAAAGCGGGAAAAGGGAAAAAAAAATGGGATAACGAAATTTTAATTACCGACGGTTTCGGCCGTCGAAAACATAAATATTAAATATTTTTATAATTACCGACAATTATGAGCGTCGAAAATATATTTAGTTATATATAATATTTATTTTTTATTTTACCAGACGGTTTGAACCGTCGGTAATCGTTATCCACGGTCAAAACCGTCGGTAATTGCGACGGTTTGGACCGTCGCTATTTATATTAATTAAATACTCTTTATATGATATTATTATTAATTTACTGACGGTTACGACCTTCGGAAATTGCGACGGATTTTGCGACGAATGGATATCCGTCGTAAATATCGACGTTCCTAATCGTCAAAAAATTAAATAATAATATAATAAATTATATAATTAATTTTTTTATTTCCGACGGTCGTGACCATCGGAAAATCCGTCGAAAAAATTTAATAATAATATAAAAAATACATAATTTAATTTTTTTATTTCCGACGGTCATAACCGTCGGAAAAGTCGTCGGAAATTGCGACGGATGGATATCCGTCGAAAATATCGACGTTCCTAATCGTCGAAAAATTAAATAATAATATAAATTATTTTCGACGGTCATAACCGTCGAAAAATCCGTCGGAAACGGAACCGTCGAAAAATCTGTCACAAATTGCGACGAATTTAGAACCATCGAAAATTATCCGTCGAAAAATCACGATTTTCTTGTAGTGTTTGCCTTATTCCAATTTCTTTTTTATAAAATTAATTCATAACATATATTATTCCCTACATCCATGGGAACGTCCAAATTTGGTCGTTGCATTCCAGGATATATATTAGGATGCAATATCAAACCATCTAGCAAGATTCACAAATTATGTGACATCAATATTAGATGTTTCTTTAATTAAGTTATGCAATATTTTACCTTTGTTTCTTGTATTACTTATCATGAATTGCTTAATAGATATTGAAAATAATTTGTGTAAAAATCACAAGAGAAAACTGGTGTAAAAAAAACCAATATATATATATATATATATAAGATCAAACCATAAATAATAAAATAAAAGTAGAAAAAAAGAATGAAGATTCGCCTATAAATTTAGTCTACGTATGGAATTTTTCACATATTTAGAAAAAGAACGAAGATTGGCCTATAAATTTAGTCCACGTATGGAATTTCTTAAAAAATATGTAAAAAGTATTTTTAAACGCCATAAGTTATATTTAAAAAAAACATGGTATTTGATTATAAAAAAAAACAAATGCATCACATTTAAATTCATTACATCATTTCAAAACAAAATACATCTGAATACTTAGATATTATCGAAGAATGAATTTATATGGTTTAAATGTTGTTTTCTAATTCGCTAAAAAATTTATCAAACGTCAACAGCATATAATTTGACGAAAATAAAAATTAACCTAATACTCGATTACTACTTCAAAATTAAATATCCAGACACCTTCATGTGATAAAAGTTGGTTGATAATTATGATTTAAACTTCGTTTGACATTATTAAGGATTTGATCAGCGAATAATAATTTAACGATAAATAATGGATGGTGATTAATAATTATAAATTTATTTAAGATGTTAATAAATAAATATTTGATAAATTTAATTATTAAAAAATTAAAATATGAATATAAAATAATATAATTAAATATATGATAAATTATTCAATTTAAGCGCTATATAAATTTTATTATAATGTAACAAAAATATCATTTACATAACAAAAAAATAAGATTGCACAACTAATATTTTTACTAAAATAAAAAAATTATATTCGTAATAAATTTTATATAATAAATGGATGATATGAAAATATTAATTATTAAATGAAATTTTTATCCATCTTAAATAAATATTTTTTGTTATTAATTAAGCATGAATATAAAAGAATATAGTTGGATGAGGACAAAATACTAATGACAAAAAAATAATAAAATAAGTTGAGAAGGAAATAATACATTTGAATAAGGATAGAAAGAATTTTCTAATTTTTAATCACTAAACATTAGTAGAAATCACTTATATCATTTATCAAATAAAAAACTAATATTCAAATAATTAGATATTATTCGAAACGTTATTTTACACGTTGCCGAAGAGAACCTCAGAAGGAAAGCAAAGAAAATCTTCTTCAAAATATTTCATTATATAATAGGGGGAATTATCATGGTGAAAGTAGTTCGAGTCGATTTGAGTTTTTGGTATAAAAAAATCAATCGCTATTTTTTGGATTGATTTTTAAAATTTAAAAAATCATCTTAAAATTATTTTGAAAAAATAAAAATCACTCTTTAGCGGATCGATTTTTTCGAGTGGTTTTTCGGACCCCTACTTTATATAATTATATTTTAAAAATATATTTAATAACTTAAAATTAATATAAAAATATTATATTTTATTTTAAAAATATTTAATTATTAAATTAGAGTTTGATAATGTGATAGAAAAGTATGAAATTTTATACAAAAAATATTATATCTATAATAAAAGAATTATTAACACATGTATTAATTATATAAATAAAAAATTATAAATAAAAATCGGGCTCTACAATTTTTTCGGACGGTGCTCTAATTTTAGCGGGTGAATTTTAATTTATTAAAAATCATCTTAAATCATATTCGAACCTTTAATTTTCAATTTTTTTGGTTCGATTTTTTCGGGTCGAATGAATTTTTCGGATCGGTCGGTTTTTCTTACACGCCTACGAATTATCAAGATTAATTAACCTTTTTTGTTTATTTTTTGTTTAGTGCGAAGACTTGAAGAATCGACTCGTAAATAGACATGTACCTTGAGTTATACGCATATGCTTTGAAAAGCTTGACCGAAAATATCACTATTTTATGAAATTGACACATAATATATATGCTCCTTTTTTCTATATAAAACATTGTTTTCGATGCCACTTATAAATGTCATATTATTAAAGTTTTTTTTTCTGGATTTTGATAGTTTGACTTTTTCTTGAACCCACTTAGATGGAAACAAATACGAGGAATCACGACATTTTGTTCGTAGTTCGTAAAGGAAATAGGCCACTTAAATTGCCCGTGGATCATAACCGTTAATAAATTCAACAAATGCAGAAAAATAAAATAATTATACAAAATAATTTTGATAGTGTTGAGCAGTGCATCTCTCAAAATTAAAAATTAAAGACAACTTTGAAGTAATATTAAACTTTTCTACGAAAAATTTAAATGGAGTTTATTTTACCTTCTATGCACGTGTAGGCACTGAAAAATTAAATAAGTAGAGATTGCTCTTCGCTCATTTGATCAGAATGTTAGAATCATATTGGCTATCAGTTTTTTAATACCGTCAACTCACTAATTTTTTACTTAGATTCGTCTTAAACTGTGATATTTTGAAACTAATCGTATATTAATAATTCAGATGAATAATATACTTAATTAATATTCCCTTTTTTTCAATTCGGATTCGTGTCTTTACAAAATTAATAATCAACCTGTCAAGTTTTAATTCATAATATTTTTTTATTAACATTCTCTCTCTTTTTTCGAGATTTTGATGCTTTGACATTTTCTTAAATTACTTAGATGGAAACAAATATGACGAATGACGACATTTTGTTTGTAAGTTAATTACGTGTGGACCACCTCCAAAAAAAAAAAGAGAAAGAAAAATATTATGTGGTGTGTGCTTAAATGTTCCGTAGCTGCACGGTAATAATAATCGTATTCATTGCCCATTGGTAGTGGTGCAGTTTAAATTATTTTTAAATAAATATATATATATATATATATATATACAGTTGTCGAAAAAAGAAATTTAAATCTTTAATATTTTCCACTTAAACTTGTCTATTGCTCCTCACTGTCGTTTGAAAATAAATTTATTGGACATCAGCTAAAAAATTATTTTCTAAGGTTTTATTCTTTTATTTTTGAATAATGGTAGGAATATAGTTTTTTTCGATAATAACTCATCGATATTCATAATTATGTTAAGAAGGGAAGCGAAAAAGAGAATATAGTATAATAAGGAAAAAAATAACACAGTTAATTGTTCGATTTAGTGGTTCAAGTGGAAAAAGGAGGTAAAATAGAGAATACTTACATTTAAAATATGGGAAATAGAAATATTGTGTTCATTGCTAGGGGTGTAAGAAAAAACTCGATCAATCCGAAAAAATTGAACTAAAAAAATCGAAAATTAGAAAACTAAATATGATTTAGGGCGAATTTTAATAAATTAAAATCCACCCGCTAAAATTAGGGCCCCATCCGAAAAAATCGTAGGGACTCGTGGAGTCCGATTTTTATTTATATAATTAATACATGTGTTAATAATTATTTTATTATAAATATAATATTTTTTGTATAAAATTCA
The DNA here is from genome assembly GCA_030549335.1 of Pontederia crassipes. Taxonomy (NCBI): domain Eukaryota; kingdom Viridiplantae; phylum Streptophyta; class Magnoliopsida; order Commelinales; family Pontederiaceae; genus Pontederia; species Pontederia crassipes. Next base: position 2,024,641 of record CM060193.1, read on the forward strand.
TACTTTTCTATCACATTATCAAACTCTAATTTAATAATTTAAAATTTTAGTAATATACTTTATATTTAATATAAAATTAAATTTTTTAATATTAATTTTAAGTTATTAAATATATTTTTAAAATATAATTATATAAAAGTAGGATTTTAAAAAAACTATCCGAAAAAACCGATTCGTTAAAAAAAATTATTTTTTTAAAATAAATTTAGAATGATCTTTTTAATTTTAAAAATCGATTCAAAAAATAACGATTAATTTTTTAAACCGAAAATCGAACCAAACTACTTTCGCGTCTGTTCATTGCTCATGAAATGATCCAAACTCCAAGATGAGGAAGTGCAAAGTCAAAGTCGTTGACGGCGAATGATATGAACCAAATGAATTGAAGTGGCGGTGGGTACTTTCCTTACCTTTGCATAGCATTAATTAATTTACATATATATGAGTCACTCCTGTAGTCTCATATGGTGCCCTTCCCACCACTCCACGCGTCGAATAATTTGACTCCCTCTCTCATCTGTCTTTTTCTCTCTCTTCTAATTGACTCCCTCGTCATAGGCCTCGAAATTGTCTTGTATTTATCATGATGGCTAATTTTTTTCTTATTCAATTAGTCTTTTTAGTTTTAATTCTTGCATATGTGAAATCTTTTCTTAGTAATAAATGATATTGGATTTCTACATAAAATCATTTTAGGGACAGGTAAATTGGTATCACAAATTCGAAACACGTAGAAGTTAATGAATGTTTTACGAAAATTATAAAATACCATGAATAATTAGCGAAATCAAATTTCTCAAAAATATATAAATATAAAATAATTAGCACATTCTGTTATAAGTGAGTTTTTTTATCTCTAAATACAATTATTCCGTTGTCGTCGTCATCATAACTCTCATACCATTTTTTTCTCATAATATTATTTTATTTACATTTAAGTATTGTGGTCCAAAGAGTGCAACAATAAATACAAATTCCTGACAATTTTATATCAATACATCACTTACAATAAAATTTATTTTTCAAGCATTTTTAGCCATCGAATATTAATTTATTTATTATAGATTTTGAACTTTTTTTAAAAAAAAACTTAGCATAATTAAAAATAAAAAACGGTTAGATGCACTGTTTCCAGAACGTCTTATTTCTAAATAAATATCCATAAAAAATTTAAATCGTTTTCGGTGATTAAAAAAAAACACTTCTGTTCTGCAGCTGCGGATCTACCAATGGGGAGGCCCCCACGAACAACGAGAGCACGCGTAGCGATACGTGGCGAGCAGAGATCGTCTCTATATATAGCGAAAGATACCATTTCATTTCATGTCTGTGGGAACAAAATCTAGTCGCTCTTTCCACGCGGAACAAAAGTTAGGAACAGAGAGGCGGAAGCGAACAGGAAGCTCGGAGGACCTCTCCATCCTCAACACCGCCTCCGATCCATCCGCCCCATCCATCGAACGACCGTCTAATTCTCCCGACCTCATCGCCTGCTCCGCTCCCGTCACTGTAGAGTTTAGTTTCACTAGCCAGCTGGCGGGACGTTTGTGCGCCTTGCTGCCCGCTCCGGCCATGTCGGCGATCGCCAGTTCCGTTCCGGCGACTGCCGCGTCCTCGAGCTGCAGTAGTCCCGTGTCCTCGCGGACTACGAGGCGGCGCCTGCCGGAAGCCGGCGATTTCGAGAGCTCTCTGCTGGTGCCGGACGCGGAGGAGGACGGGGCCGACTGCCGGCGATATCTTCTGGGGCCGGCACTGCTGCGCGGCTTCAAGCTGCTCTTTTTGGGATTCTTTATGCATCATGGCAAAGAGTTTGGTGGTGGGTGGAGGTTGGCGAGAAGGCAGGCGTGGGCCAGGGGCGTGATGCTGATGCTCCTGCTCGTCATGGCCGCCGTCACCCTGTTCCTGAGCCCATCCCGACCGACCGGTGCAGGACTCTTCGCGGAGAGGCAAATAGTTCAGCGTCCCTTCCTCGTCCTTGTCGAGCGGGACGTCGCCGTTATGAGAGTTACCGCCGAGAACTTTACGATACCAAGACGACCACAACCAGAGGTAAATATAGGTGCTATGTGCATATGAATAATGCTCCTGTTTCTTTTTCCTTCTTTGGACCTGAGGATCAAATTTGTTCACAAGTGTTAATAAGTTTCTTTTTTTGTGACAAAGAAAGTATATTTTTTCCCGATTACAAAGGTCCTAATACAAAAGAACGTAAAAGTAAAGACTGAACAGCTACAATTCTGGAATCTCGCTTGTTTATAGTAACTGGAATGATGAGCTTTAAAGCTTTCAAAGATAATATATTTTTGAAGTAGGATTTTGATAGTACCAGCAGTAGCTGCCGATCATGTATTGCTAATCATTTTTCTTACAACCGGACGTCATGCACCTGATATGATTTGCTCACGTTTCCACAGGTTCCTGAAATTTGGATGAGACCAGAAAGCAACGGCTACGGACAGTGTGTCCAGCAATCCAAGAGCTATCCCAGTAAGTTCATTTCTCCTTCTCTCCTTTCTTCTGGCTGTGCTTAATTTTGGCTGTGCTGGATGCTTCTTCCTCGGTTAATATTCGGAGCATCTCCTGACCTCAGTATCCCAAGTCCTTATATTGTTCATTCTTGTTGATTTTTCAGAAGCGAAAAATGCCACAGCTGGATACATAATTGTAGATGCTAATGGCGGACTTAATCAGATGAGAATGGGAGTACGTATTTCCAATTCATTAATTTAAGTAGAACCCTTTGCCTGCTCAGAAATCAAATCTCCAATTCAACTTGATTTTAATCAGTAAGACCTGCGACAGATAAGTGATATGGTTGTTATCGCAAAGCTGATGAACGAGACACTCGTGCTGCCCACTCTAGATCATGAATCTTTCTGGACAGATTCTAGGTGAGCAGATATTTCTTTGTTAATTCAGATTTTGATGGTTTTACGTTAAATTGCTCATTAATAGTTTTTTTTTCTGTTTTCCTTTTTTTTTCTTATGTTTCTCTTGAACTGATGTTTGCAGTGAGTTCAAAGATATATTTGATGTTAAGCACTTCATCAACGTTCTTAAAGAAGACATTGCGGTAGTCGAATCGATCCCACCAGAATATGCATCAATTAAGCCCTTTGTAAGAGCACCAGTTTCATGGTCCAAGGTAAGTCTGACAAGTGCTCATATTTCATCTTACTGTGGTGTGGCATTGGGTTACTTGTCTGATAACATCTAATGTTTTTTACAGGCTTCCTATTACAAAGGCCTCAGAAGTGTTCTGCAGAAGCACAAGGTGATAAGGTTTACAAAATCGGACACCCGGCTAATCAACAATGGCCTTCCTCCTTCCTATCAGAGTCTCCGGTGCCGAGCTAATTACTGATGGGAAAATCCGAGAACAAGGAGAGAAGATCGCAGAGAGATTGCAGAAAAATAGAGGAGACACACGAAATTTACCCAGGTTCACCCTTGAGATGAGGGCTACGTCATGCAAAGAGGTTCCACTATATGTTTAGGTTTACAGCCGCCACACAAATTACATCAGAAATTAGGCTATTAATAGCCTCTCCAAACCGGGTTTAAAACCCAAACAAACAGAGAAAAAACCTAATCCGAACCACACGGGCTGGCTAAACAAAAGCCCAAAACCCGTCTAGGTTTCGGGGGCGCTGCCCCCGAACCCCCGCCCGCTCACCGGCGAGCGGGACCGCCGTCGGGGGGCGGGGCCCCCCGAACCCCCCCTTTCGTTCGTACGCCAGCAATACTGTTAATTGGGTAATACTCAGATTCCCCTAAGCTCACGTGGACGAACCCCGATGTGAGAAACAAGAGGCCCTGAAGTATTCACCAACTCTAACAATTACGAGGCCCTGCGATATGCACCAGAGATTGAAAATTTGGCCAAGACAATAATCAACAGGCTCAGGAAGGAAAGTGATCACTATCTGGCACTGCATCTGAGGTATTAATTACTGAACAGTGATCAGTTTTTTTTTTCTTCAGAATGATAGCGATCTCCTTTTCTGCACATAAGCTTACACTTATGGTTTCTACGTTACAGATACGAAAAGGACATGCTCGCGTTCACCGGCTGCAATCACAGCCTGACTTCACAAGAATCAGAAGAGCTCCAAGACCTGCGGTACAGGATGAGCAACTGGAAGGAAAAGGTCATCGACGGCGCCGAGAAGCGGCTCCGAGGAGGGTGCCCCATGACTCCGAGGGAAGCCGCGGTCTTCCTGAAGGCCATGGGCTACCCTTCCACCACCAACATCTACATCGTGGCCGGAGAAATCTACGGCGCCGGCGGCATGGCGTCCCTGCGGGAGGAGTACCCGAACATACACACGCACCACAGCCTGACGACGGCCGAGGAGCTGGAGCCGCTCAGGGAGTTTCAGAACAGGCTCGCCGCGGTCGACTACCTCGTGGCGCTGGACAGCGATGTCTTCATGTACACGTACGGCGGGAACATGGCCAAAGCCGTCCGGGGACACAGAAGGTTCGAAGGGTTCAAGAAGACCATAAGCCCCGACAGGTACGTCGACGATTCGCTCGAAGCTTTTTCCGAATCTCTGAAACAAATGCCTAAGATCATCGTACTCTCCGGCATGCTTCAGGCAGAGGTTTGTGAGCCTGATGGATCAGCTGGCCGACGGCGCCGTGACGTTGGTGGAGTTTGAATCCGAGGTTAGACGGCACCACGAGAGCAGGCTCGGAGGCCCGTACGAGAGAGTAGCCGGAGAAGATCCGAAGCTGGAGGAGTACTTCTATGCGAATCCTCTGCCCGGCTGTTTGTGCAGGAAGAAGCAGCAACTCGGTGAACAAAAATGGAGATGATGCGAGTGTGCAGCAGGGCAACAACAACATGATTACAGTGGCGCCGCACGGTGGAACACTGACTTTGGTAAACAGATACCAAGAGCTGGTCATGGCGATGGCGATGGCGATGGCGATGGCGATGAACTCTCTATTCGACGTGATCGGACGGCGAGGCTCTGCAACTTGTAGAGATTTTGTCGACTTATAATTCTTTTCTTATTCTTTGTAGGAAATTTATTTAGGATTAATTACACATATATAGGGAAAGAAAATTGCAGAAAGGCATCGTTTCAGTTCAAAATCTAGCAAGAGCTCAAGAAGCTTTGGATCACAAAAATCTAATCTTACTCCTTGCCAAAAATTAATCGAAGTGGGAATTGATAAATAGAAACACATTTACGTGAAGCAAACTCCCTTGCTGATTAGTTGGCCCGATATGCCCCGTCGGGCAGGGTCTCGGCTTTATCATGTCTTTGTCATATAATAATAATAATAATAATAATAATAATAATAATAATAATAATAATAATAATAATAATAATAATAATAATAATAATAATAATAATAATAATAATAATAATATCCCGTCTACATCATTCTTAAAACAAAACGATAATAAAATAACACAAGATCTAAAATAAAAGAATTTAATGAGTATGCTAACTACGCGTTTGTTCGTCTGTTTCATCTGAAGTTATTATAACGATAGTTGAATGTCCGTGTAGCGGTAGTTATTGGCATATAACGGTATTCTACTTTGTATCTATTTTTTTCATATATCATTTTTTGTACAGTATAAAAGCTGGAAGAGCAGAGTTGTTATAGATAATTTTTTTACTCAAATAATGAAAGGATTGAATAGTTTTGCTCCCAACTTCTCTCTCGTTCTTGCTACATTCTGCAGGTGTTAGAGATTAAAGAAGAGTTTCTCAACATGATATCAGAGCTAGATCAAGGCGTTGTGAATATGTGGTTGTCTCTTCTTGGAGCTAAGTGCGACTTTGCTTCCATTTGATTCTTGCGGTCGTGCTTTTCTTCAGATCTAAATGTGTGATCCATCTGATTCTTGAGATCATGTTTTTTCCTTTAGATTTGAATCTGTAATCTCTGATTTTATAGTAGTTTCATAAAACTGCAACATGTCCTCCTCTAATTCGGCTGGATCAAGCTCCTTCACGATTGATATATTGAATCCCATGTATTTCAATCCATCAAATACTCCAGGCCTCATAATGATTCCAATTCAATTACTAGGATCAGAAAATTATGCAGACTGGAGTGATGCTATGTTCAATGCGCTGTTGGCGAAGAACAAACATATGTTTGTAGATGGCACTTATACTATGGATAAAGTAGATCCAAATTTGTATTTCTAGTGGAAGACATGTAATGCATTAGTGATATCTTGGATAATTAGCACTACATCGAAGGGTTTGGTGAGTAGGATTTCTTATGCTCAAAGTGCTCATAAGATTTGGACAGAATTGAAGGAGCATTTTTAGCAACATGATTCTGTACAAGTGTATTCACTTGAGAATGAATTGTACAATCTGCGTCAAGGTCCGCTAACAATTTCATATTATTTTTCTAAGTTGAAGAATTACTGGGAAGAACTGAGTCTTATGACTCCAGAATTAACAAGTGTGAGTTTAAATGATGTGTATAGAAATTTTTTGGAGCAAAGAAAACTTTATCATTTTCTGATGGGAGTGAATGATGAATATAGTAAAGCGATCCCAAATTCTTATGATGTCTACTTTACCATCTATATGTCAAGCTCATTCATTGTTGGTAGAAGAAGAATATAAGAAAAAGAAGTATGTTCATTCTGATTCCGATCAAGTTGCTTTGGCTAGAAATAGGTTTCAAGGAAACTATAGAAAGCCAAGAAAAGATATCATCCGTGATCATTGCAAGAAACTAGGCCATAAGAAGTCTAGGTGTTATAAAATAATTGGTTATCCAACTAATTATAAGTTTAAAGGTCGTCATCAAAATTCAACAAATTCTTCTCAAGTTCAACAGACACTAGAACATACAATCCACAAAATAACAATAGAAGCAAAAGTATTTGATGAATAAACCTTCTCCTTTTACTGAAGAGAATAAACCTTCTCCTTTTACTGAAGAGAAGCAAAAGTTTAAAGAGTCTGCATTTTATGAGAATAAACCTTCTCCTTTTACCGAAGAGAAGCAAAAGTATATGATGAAATTTCTTAATAACAATCAATAGAAATCTGCTCAAGATCAATAAGTTAATATCGCAAGTAATTCCTCCTTTACCAATTGTATTGATTGGATTATAGACTCAGGGGCTTCATGTCATATGATATTGGCTCTCTGATGTTCAGCCTCTTCAAGCTAAAAATGTTATTAATAACAATTCATTCAAAAGTTCTCAATATAAGTCCCCAATTTAAGCTTCACAATGTTTTTTGTGTGCCCGATTTCAAATTTAATATTATTTATGTGGGCAAACTTACCAAAGATTTGGGAACTATGGTATTATCTACATCAGATTCTATATTCATACAGGAGAATGGGGAACCAGATTGGTGAATTGAAAAATGGATTATACTACTTATGAGAGACAAATCAGAGAACCTGTGCATTAGTAAAAAGGACTGAGATGGACTTATGGCATGAAAGACTTGATCATTTATCTTTTGATTGAATGCAACAGTTGTCTATAATAAAAGATTGTAGTAGTCAGAGTTTTACTCACTGTACTGTTTGTACTCTGGCTCAACAAACCCAACTTCCTTTTTTCTTTTGGAAAAAGGGTTTCTCAGCTCTTATACTTGATTTATGTTGATACATGGGGACTCTTAAAGTTTCTACATATAATGGTAACAACTTTTTTGTTACAATTGTTGATGATTACACAAGATTGACTTGGATTTATTTGATTAAGTATAAATTAGAATGTTATAATGTTTTGAGTCATTTCTTGCATATGGTGGAGAGACAATTTGATGCCAAAGTTAAGTGTGTAAGGTCTGACAATGGTTCAGAGTATTATAACAATAGTTGCAAAGATTTATTTCAAAAGAAAGGAATAATCCATCAGAGGTCTTGCACTTATACACCTCGATAAAATGGTTTAGTTGAAAGAAACACAGGCATATTCTTAAGATTGCTCGGGCCTTACATTTTCAATCTAATTTGCCTTTAAAATTTTGGAGAAATTTGGTTCAAGTTGTTGTTCATATTATTAACATGCTTCCTCTAAAGGTCCTTGATAATATTTCACTATATGAACTTTTTTCAAAAAAAAACCCAATTTGAATGGTCTTAGAGTTATTGGATGCCTTTGTTATATGATAAATAAAGTGGTTACATCAAAATTTGATAAAAGGGCCATATCATGTGTTTTTTTTTAGCTACTCTATGATTCACAAGGGATATAAAATTGCTGAATTGGATACTGAAAAGGTTTTTGTTTCACAGGATATTCGATTTGTAGAAGATATTATTCCCTACAAATAAGAATTATTTCAACATTCTTCTGGTCCTCCAAGGATATTTATTCTGCCTTCTGTTGTCCTATTTGCCTATGAGAACCTTCAAATTGCTTCTCCTTAACAGCCTCTCCAACCTATTTCTATTTGTCAAAATGACTTGGATCCTTCTAGATCAGCTTCTCCTTCTCCTCCATTGAATGAGATTGGTTCTTCACCTTTATCTCCTTCTTGTACACCATTGTCTTCTTCAGAGTTTCTATTTCTTCTGCACTGCCTCAACGAGCTAAGAGAATACTAAACCTTCTTCTTGGCTATGTTGTTTATTCTGCTAGTATCACTGTGAATCATCCAATTCAGCAGTTGTTTCATATCAGGCAAGTTTTTCAACCTATTGTTCTTTTTTTCTGCTCTTTCTAAGATTGAGGAGTCAAATTCTTATACTCAAGCAGTTCAAGATCCTCGGTGGATAAAGGCTATGGATGATGAATTATTAACTTTACAGGATAATGGTACATGGAGACTTGTTACCATCCCTCCTGGAAATAGGGCTGTGGGTTGTAAATGGGTTTACAAAGTTAAATTAATATCTATAGGAGAGGTAGAACAATTTAAAGCTAGGTTGGTAGTCAAAGGTTATAATCAACAAGAGAGTGTTGATTTTAAGGAAACCTTCAATCCTCTTGCCAAATCAGTTACCATTCAAGTTCTTCTCTCTGCTGATGCTAAACACCATTAGGCACTTTTTTATTGGGATGTAAATAATGCTTTTCTTAATGGTGATCTTTATGAATAAATATATATGGAAGTTCTTGAAGGATATAAAGGTGAGGGGGAGATCAATGAAAAGGTATGCAAACTGCTCAGATTCTTATATGGCCTAAAGCAGGCATCACATCAATGGAACATAAAACTTACAGAAATCTTAATCAGTCTTGATTTTCAGCAAAGCAAAAATGATCATACTCTATTTACTAAATAACAAGGTCTTGAATTTATAGATCTCCTAATCTATGTTGATGACATTTTAGTAGCAAGCAATAGTTTGAGTTTGATTGCTTCTACTAAGGCCTCTTTACAGCAACATATAAAAATTAAGGATTTAGGAGAAGTAAAATTCTTTTTAGGTATGAAAGTTCTTCATTCTTCCTCCGACATTCTATTAACTCAGCGAAAATATGGTTTGAATTTGTTATCAGACATGGGTCTTTCTGTTGCAAAACCTGTAGGCACACCTATGGAACAGAATCTAAAACTTACTACAATTTAATATGATAAACATTTCCCACCTTTTGTTTAGGATAAATCTCTTGCTTCTCCATTGTCATTCCAGCGACTAGTAGGTAAGTTAATCTATCTCACTCATACTCGACCAGACATCTCCTTTGCAGTCCGATACCTCAGTCAATTTATGCATGCTCCAAAGGAATCACATCTTCGTACTGCTATGAGAGTAGTGCATTACCTCAAGTCTGCTCCTGGTCGAGGACTATTTTTTCTGGTGCATCTGATACAAAAGTCACTGCATTTGTTGATGCAGACTGGGCTTCGTGCATTCTCACACGAAGATCTATCTCTACCTTTTGCATTAAAGTTGGAGACTCGTTAATTTCCTAGAAGTAAAAAAACAAACGGTTGTTGCACGATCTTCTGCAGAAGCAAAATAACACAGCCTAGCTTTGGTTGTTGCAGAGTTAATCTGGTTAGATCGTGTGTTTGCTGAGTTAAGAACTCCACTGGAACACCCCTTTTCTGTTTTGTTTGCAAATGGTCGAAAATCCCGTGTTTCATGAACAAACCAAGCATATAGATGTCGGTTGTCATTTTATTCATGACAAGTCTCTCCAGCAGTTGGTCAAGCTTCGACATATTTCAACAAAAGATCAACTTGCAAATCTACTTACAAAAGCTCTTAATCAACATCAACATGACTACCTCCTTTCCAAGTTGTGAATGTTTGATCTCTTCAAACCTCCAACTTGAGGGGAAGTGTCGTCGTGTGTTTCATATGAAGTTATTATAATAGTAGTTGAATGACCGTGTAGCGGTAGTTATTAGCATGTAACGGTATTCTACTTTGTATTTGTTTTTCTCATATATCATTTTTTGTACATTATAAAAGCTGGAATAGCAGAGTTGTTGTAAATAGTTTTTTTACTCAAATAATGAAAGGATTGAATAGCTTTGCTCCCAATTTCTCTCTCGTTCTTGCTACATTCTGCAAGTGTTAGAGATCACAAAAGAGTTTCTCAATTGCTTTCTACATTTATGATCGTCCCATTTTAAATTTACGATAGATTAAAAAAAGGCACCATTCACTATAACACTCCCCTGAATCACTATAGCAGGGTCAGTTCAGATATGGATGGTGAGGTGGTCAAGCGATCATGCGGTGAGATGAGGCAGCAAGCCGATCGTGTGGTGATGTCGTTCAAGAGAGGCGGCAAAGCGAGGCAACGAGGTGATCGTGCAACGAGACGAGTGCTCAACGAGGCGGCAAGGCGAACACGCAGTGTGGTGACGAAGTTGCAGCAGCAAGGCGGTGAGGCAAGCCGACTTGGCAACAACGAGATGACACCGGCAATGCGACAAGGCAAGCCAACTTGGCAACAGCAAGATGGCAGCGGCGATGCGATGAGGTAGCGAGATGGCAGCAGCGACTTCTTCAACGATTTCGGCGGCGTTGCGATGCATGAGTGTAGGGTAGAGACAGAGGAAATTGACCATGGATAGAGAGCATGCTGCATCAGTCCCGAATCACGCAGCTACAGAGAAATAATAATAATATTTTTTTGAAGTGATAAATGCTGCTCACACAAAATAACTTTAAATTTAGAATATTATTTTAAACTTCAATTAATATTAATAAAAGCAGTACGTGTCATTGTCATTTTTTAACCTTTTAAATAATAAAAGTAGCACTTCGCAGTTCATACTAAAACTGTCACGAATTTGATCTCAAATATATCGAGAACTGACACGATTTGAGGGATGTGTCAAACTAATACATGAGTCGATTGGTACAATAAATATCTTAATTTATTATTAACAGAATTAATTTGATCCCAGTTATAAGTAACTTTTCGATTTATATAATCTGCCAATGAGCATTGTACCGCTTAGTGGGCCGCAATTGTAAATGGAAAACAGTCAAAACGGGCCACATAAGAAATCGGCCCACCTTTTACGCTAGCACATCATAAACCCTACACTCCCTTTTTTATGAAACCTCGTCGCCATCTCCCTTATTGCGGCCGCGCATTCGCCTGCTGGGACAGGCGAAGGGAAAGCTCCCGTTCTCATTTGGTTAGTTCGATAACTCCAATTGATGATTTCAAAGTTTTTTTTTTTCAAAAAAAAGGAATGCAATCTATTGATTTGTTCTCGTCGAGCGGTTTCTGGCACTTGCTATTTGATATCTCTTTTCTGTTCGTGATTCTATTTGTGCGCTAATTCTTTTGATTTTTTCTTTCTTTTGGGCGGATCGATGATGAGCTCCGTTATAACTAGTTATCCTTGCACTATGATTTACCATGAAGAAAACTACGGGGATTTGTATCTCTGAGATGCCTCCATTTCGTCCTAGTACCTTATTTGCATCCTTTTCCTTTATTTTTTTTCCTATTGATCTATGATGCATTATTTTCTGCGTTATCTTCCTGAAATCTTAGGTTGTTGAAGATAGCATAATGTCAACTGAGATCCTTTTTCATTTAAAATGCTTCTGTTTTGCTCTCCTTTTTCATTTATCATAGTATTAGTTTTCATTTGTTTACTCGCATTTTTTGCAATTTCTTTGATCATCTCGAACTGGAAATGCTTTGAATTTGTTATTTTCTCTGCGGCCAGTATTTCGAATACTGAGATATTTATTTTTTCTTTGGATGGTGTTTCATGGTACCTGTTAATTGAATCCTCGAGTAATTTTTAAGATTAGTACTCTCGTTTAGTATAATATATAAATAAAGATTTTATTCTTAAAATAATTTTTTATATTTTTTTATAATTCTATTTTGATTAAGAAAGAATTATTTATGTACATGTTCCCTTAAAAATATGAGATAATTACATGTGGCAAGATAAAAGTTTCATTTTAATATAGTACAGTATATAAAAGTAAATATATGTTATTTATTATCACAATAAATATTAAATTATCAATTATGAGTTATGATTGAAAGTTATTATTTAACTTGTACTGAAAATGATTAATATGTGAATGGGACTAAATTTGAGAGACCAATTTGTTACTTTATGGGGGTACTAACTTGAGATCAAAATAAAAGTATGGGTACCAATCTTGAAATTACTCTTGAATCCTCACAGATGCACATATTTCACTTCTTGTGGCTAGAGAAGGGGAAAAGACAATATTCAACTGATGAAAGAAAAATTCGACGGATCCTAAAAGTTTATTCGGCCAAAAAAAATAATTAAAATGATTGAATATATTTTATGATGATTTTTTAATAGTATAGTTTGTTTTTATTTATAAATTTTTTATTTATAAGTAATTATCTTTTATTATTGGTATAATAATTTTTAATATAATTTCATGTTATGATATTATGAAATTCCAATTTAATAGTTTTAGTATTATATTTCTTATTAAATTATAAAATTAAACTTATTTATAATGAAATTGATGTGTTAAAGGGTGTTTTTTATTTTTTAAAAAAAAATAAATTTCAGGTGAATTTTATAGTTTATAGAACTGATTTAAAAATAATATATAATTAATTTTTAATGGAAAATCTAATCCGGACTCAACTCTATTTTTTTCGGTGCTATAAAACTCGACTAGATCGGATTGAGTTTGGCCATCAAAATAGCTCGCGGCTCGTTTCCAACTCGTCCTAGAGGTTGATCCGTATTAAAATTTGAGTTCTATGAAAAAAAAAATTAAAAATTTATGACACTTTATTTTTATATATATATATTTGTTTAAATTCATGTCTTAAATTTTCTTTATAATATCACTAATATATTTTAACTTATAATTATGAAGATTTTTTACTTTATTATATTTTTTAATTTATTATACCATTTATTTTATTTATTTTATTATGTTTTAATTTATTTATTATGCATCTTACAAATATATTAAGAATGAGAGTTAAAGTTATTTAACATATTTTATTTTTATTAATTAATATTATTCCATTCAATTGATCCATTTGATTCGATTCGAATCCGGCCATCTAAGGTCGGGTTTTAGAGCATTGATTTTTTTCCTCAAATTATTATTAGTAATCACGAATCAGCAAATGAATTTGAACTTTCGTGGAATTCAAGTTGGAAAAGAACAATTTGTTGTCCTTGCTCTTATTTCTTACATTATCAATTAGGAGCATTAAATTTTTAAAATGAATGTTGTCCTAAGATGAGTCATAACTGTGGGTTTACAATCATAAAAATGTAAACAATTCTTTTCCCAGTTAGTGTTTTTTAGTGATATGGGAAAAATATTTTGTGATTTACTGATTTTTTTTTCCAATGATGTATATAAAAATGTAGTAACCCACCAGTTTTCTAATTACTTTAATCTTATAGTCATGAGTTTTAATCAAAAGATAAAACGATTTTCTCATTTAAACACCCATGTCCACACCCTCTCCGGAGTTCTGAGTTTTGGATTTCTTTTGGGTAAATTTCAGCAATCATCTGAGGAATGTCCCAGGATTCTCGTGCATATCTTCTTGGGTGCACTATTTCGGGGAATGTAGGAAAATTGTCGTATTTTTCTTTGCGTCCTTGTGAAAGATATCCAATCAATTGAAATAAAAGTTAAAGATGGTTTTTATCCTCGTCATGTCCTTCATATGGAAATGAGATCAAGGAGCTATTCCTTTAACTCATATTGATGAGAATTTTACATTTTTTTTTCGTGCATAACGTTATCTATGTATGTTATTCATTTGATTGTAATTTATCATCGATAATTTTAATTGTTCTAATAATTTTAATTATTATTTCATTAGTAATTTAGATAGCACGGGAGGAAGATATTTTTTAATAAAAATATTCATTAAATTAAATTTTTAGTTTTAAATGTTTTATTGATAAGTCAATATCATTCAACTTCAGCTTATTTATTATTTAAAATCTTTTTATAGATAGCCCTTTGTTTTGCATCATCTTATTTTATTTATATTTATTTTTCTATTTTTTCACTTTTCTTTCTATATATTATGTGATGAAAATCTAAAATAATTTTTAGGAGTTAACTATTTTAGCCATTATATATATTACCACTATCACTATAATGTGATATTGCTAATAATTTAAGTAGTGTTAATCTATTTAAATGATTATCTTAATTATTAGTTACTTAAATCGGTAATGTATCAGATAATTCCTAAAAAATCTGAATTTTGAATTTATACGAAAATATTGTTCCAAGTCAAAATTTGATTCGACGTGAGTTCTCGACTCAAGAGGACTTGGGCAAACTTTGCTTGAACTTGAAGTTGCCCATTTGCTCGACTATTTGATAATCTATCTTTGGAAGTTTCTAATTTTATTTTTTAACTACTTCTGCTCGTCAATAACGAATTTTTTTGTTATGCTATTAACGTCATAAAATAAAAATAATATCAATAAATAACAGGATGACAATGACATGTTCATGTTGACCATAGATCCATAACATTTTTCTAAAAAAGTTATATTATATTTTTGTTACTTTTATTGTGCTATGTCAACATTGCAATCGAAAAGTCGTCTATCAACAAACACAATGATAATGCATACAAAAATTCAAACTTTGAGTATAGTGAGTTAGAAAATAAAGTTTAAAAATATATATAAATATTACGTTAAACTTGAAGGACACTGCATGTAATTTACCCCTCAATCTTTTGTCCTAATGATTTTGATAAGGTGAAAGACTGATTTACCCCCAATTAATTGACTGGATTTTTAATTCTATTATAATTTGATATGATAATTGATGGAAGTTTGAGGTGATATCTTTGTCCATTTGATTATACATTTTTTAAATCTATTTATAGATTTTATTCCTTATCCATTTTTTGTGCCTAGGATAATTGATTAAGTAAACACTATTTGCCTAGGATAAAGGCCCTATTTGATTTTGGGATAAATATAAAAATAGAGTGTTGTTCTACATTATTTCACCAAACAAAGTAATTAACTCTTCATAAAGGCAAAGGACAAAGTTATCATTAATAAAAAGTGTATTCTTATGAAAAGTGTTTTTTTCATGGAGTTGGTTCAAGCTTTTAAAAAATATTAATCTATTAGAATAACCATTCTTATCCTAAGGAGTATTATTCATTAACCAAACACCCCATAAAGTCATTGTAGTCGAAATATTTTTTGAGCTTTTTGATAATGTACTTTTAAAGATAACTAAACATGTTAATAAAAATCGTTAATCACACATTGTCATGTATACCATTCATTATTTGTTAGAGATGAAGATTACTATTGGGTAGAAGTGCATGCACTAAAAATTCTATAATAAATTTATAGCTCGTAAAACTCGCACGCAAACTATGCAGCTTAGTTGGGATTTCTACAATGCTGCCTTCTGCACTCATTCTTTCCTGTCTCCCCCTTTGAATACTATATTTGAATGAACGAAAACCTCGGTTCGGAATGATGGGTACTCTTGTATGGGTCGAAATCTATGTTATATAAGTTAAAATATCACAAGTAGGAGTCATAGACATTCATCCCTAAAATGAGATATTGTAAGGATGAAATAAAATGGTGTTGGTGCAAAGTTTTTTTGTTTTATATAATTATATTGTGATGATACAAAATTCGAAAGATAAACGTTAAATGCTGAAAAAGTTTAAATAAAACGGATAACTTTATGCACTGTAATTTGATTAAATAATTGACTATGATCCTGGTAGATTCTGTATGAATCATAAATATCAAAGTTGTAGAGAATCCTCTGAGTTATCAATAGAATACAAGATTATCTAATTTGAATAACTGTGCATAAAGTTGTGATCAAAATAGTGTAGGGCAGTCAAGTTGTCGTCGACATAATTAAAGTCGATCGAGAGAACATCGGTCGACCGAGCTGGAGATACCGATCGATCGATCAATAGATGAGCTAACCTGGTTGGCGTCGAGACGATATCGATCGTTATATCGATAGACAGTTCGGTCGATCGATCATGGGCAGAAGCTGAAGAAATGAGTGCAATGGGCATATTGACCAGACGTCTACTACATTAATGCGGTCGATCGATCAGCTACTGTCAATGGAGAAAATGAGCCAACGGTCATATAGACCGGTCGATCGGCCCATAAATGCGGTCGACCAGTCCACTACTAGAATGAACAATAATTGCTATATTTCAAGGAAAAAGTATGAAATAAATTCTGGATGAATTATTCACGTACTAGAGCTTATAAAATGAATGCCAAAGATAGAAGCAAATGCACCCCATTCAAACATTGAAGCAAAACTTCAAGAAATCAAAAGAAGATTTTTTTTTCTTGAAGTTATAATTTTAGAACTTTCTTTCTTTTTCTCTTATCTTCTTGTGTGTGTTCTATTGTAAAAGAGAGAAGTCATTTTAGAAAGATTGTGAGAACTCCTACGTAAAAGAGGGTTTAAAGCAAGAGAAAATATTAGTTCTTAGGAGGAAAGGTTGCTTTGTCTTTCGAAGCGGAGAAAATGTGATTATGTAAGAACTTTCTTCCTTACCCCATTTGAACAAAGAAAGTTCTTAGTGGAATCTCCGACAATCTCGAGATCGATAAGTTGGAGTAAGAACGTGGGCCAAGGTGTGGCCGAACCTCATCAACAACCACATGCGTTCATTGTGTTTGATTTCTCTCACACTCTCCCTCTCGTGTTGTGTTTATAATCTGAGTTGCAAATATTTTAAGAATTGATTTTAAGCTTCGAACCTTTTTTTTATGTCGGGGCTTTGAAATTAGTCGTCGAGTGCCCTCTAAAGTGTCTCAATTTGCGTCAAAATGGGGGACAAAGTGGTTTGTAGTGCAGGAATTCTATTTGGCTAAAGAGAGTTTTCAACTACCCCTTTAATGTCTATTTATAGTTGTATGTTAGGATTTTAGCTTCTATTAGGTTTTGGACTAAGGGTGTTCTTCACCTAATTTGGATCGGGTGAGTCGATGATTAGGTCGGACCTGACTCGATCCGAACCCCACGTGATGGGAGTTCGGGTCGGGTATGGGTTGGAAAATCCCAACAAGAGTCGACTCGACCCGATTCTCCTATTTTATTATTTTATTATTTTTCACTTAATTTTAGTCATACAACTAATTTAAAATGGAAACAAATATTTAAATAAAACATTTTAATTATGAAAAATAATGCTCAAATATTCAACAAACATATTTTATATTATATGAAAATTATTAAATAATTTTTATATTAAAATAAATATAAAAAGTAAGATAAAAAATTTTAAAAAAGGTGGTTGAGTGACTGAATCGGATAGAGTTAGGTTGAATTTTCTGCCCCTAAGGGCCTTGACCCGACCCGATCAAATTTGGTCGGGTAGGGTCGGATTTGTTCATCCGACCCACAAACCCGACCCAACCCATGAACACCCCTAGCTTGAACTCTTTTAGTAGGGGCGTAAGAAAAACCCGACCAATCCCAAAAAATCTACCCGGCCCAAAAAAATTGAATCGAAAAAAATTGAAAATTAGGGGGCCCAATATAATTTAGGGTGATTTTTAATAAATTAAAATTCACCTGTTAAAATTAGGGCCCTACCCGAAAAAATCGTAGATGTCCATGGTGCCCGTTTTTTATTTATATAATTAATAAATATGTTATCAATTGTTTTGTTATAGTTAAAATATTTTTTGTATAAAAATTCACACTTTTCTATCACATTATTAAACTCTAATTTTATAACTTTAATATAGAATTAAATATTTTTATATTAATTTTAATTTACTCTATATATGTTTAAAATATAATTGTATAAAAGTAGGGTCCCAAAAAAACTAATATTTTAAAAACTGGTTCGGATCGGCCGGTTCAACTGGTCCGATCGCGAACCGGTAAGAAAACCGGTCCGACTCATTGGTAAAACCGGAAATGATGAATAACCGGATTGGCTCGAAAAAAATAAAAAAAATTGGGTTGAACCGGTGAATCCGGTTGAACCCGGTTTTTTATTTTTTTTTTCAAAAGTATGATATATGGAAATAAGGTTATGAAGATTTATTAGGGGATATTCAAGTTTAAAATTACCAAATTAGTTTAAATGAAATTAGAAGGTTATGAAGATTGAGGGAGAGAAAAAAAGGAAGGAAATTAAAATAAGAAAATAAAAGGAAAGATGGTAGTTGGAGAGAATCAATAAAAATTGAAATATATTATTAAGAGAATAATAAAATATGGAAAGTATTATGAATGTTTAAATAATCTTATAAAATTGGAAAGTTTTGCACGTGAAAGTGAAAGGAGAGAAAAAGGGAAAAAAATTAAAATGTAAAATAAGAAAAAAAAGAAAGATTTAAATAGAAACAGCATATTAATCAAAAGAAATAAAAAGAGATATATGTGAAAAGAAAATAAAATCCGGTAATAATATATTAGTAATAAATTTAGATTGAAATTAAAGTTAGATTATTATATTAGTAATAATAAAAAGAAAGAGTTATAAATGAAAAGAGAATAAAATTCGGTAATAATATATTAGTCAATAAATTTTTATAGAAATTAAATTTATACTATTATATTAGCAATAATAAAAAGTAATCTATTATTTAACTAACATTCTTTAATTGATTTAATCATTTTTATAATAATTTATATATTAAATTACTCTTAATAATTTATAAAATCCGGTTCAACCAGTTGACTCCCGGTTGAACCGGTCGGATCTCGACTCGGTCGGCACGCCGATCCGATTTTTAAAACATTGGAAAAAACTGACCTGCTAAAGGGTGATTTTTATTTTTTTCAAAATGATTTTAGCACGAATTTTTTTAATTTAAAAAATGACCCAAAAAGTGGCGATTAATTTTTTCGATTGAAAATTCGATCCGATCCGAACTACTTTCACCCCTATCTTTTAGAATTAATTTTGCCTCTTCATCACTAATTAATCATTCCATAATTTCTCCGATTTTATTAAATACGAATTAAGTAAATAATTCCATAAATATCTCAATAATAATTCCACATCTTTTCAAACTCATTTTCCGTTCCAACTTTTCCCATTATTTCCATCAATTTCAGTACTAAATAATTTTAAAATATTAAATAATAATTTAAAAACTCATTAACGTATAAAATATTTATTTATTTATTTAACGAAAATTGAGGTCCTTACCATCATTCCTTCTCATTAATGCCCATCATTTGGATGGCCTTTTCATACTTGCGCGCTGTGTGAACTAAAATTTTAATTAGTTCAAGAAAATCGTTGAATTTAATTTAATAGATTAGTTATGGTGGAGCATTTGCATAGAAATTGTTATGATGCAGAACTTTGCATACGCAATGGAGACGGAACTTTCAATTTCTTAGCGCGAGAGAGAACTTTTTCATCGAAAATTTGGAGATGATGAGAAATGTTGACTAGAACTTTGGTTCCAGTGAGATCTACAAAAACTTGTCATGCTCTTTGGCATAACTAAGCAAAATTCTAACGTTTGAAGCTATTTCTCATCATCTAGGATAAGAAATTAGAAGTATTTTAATATTGTTTGGTGATGCCAAGTACCTAAATTCTATCATCAAACAAATTATATGTTTGCATTCCATCTGCCTTTGCCATGACTCCTCCATTGATGCTAGCTTTACCTATCATGGATAAAAAAGTTTTACAGTCATCTTTATTTCATTATTCTAAACAAAAGTTTCATTTCCCCAAAAAATATTTACTTTTATAATAAAGTTTTGCAGTTGAAGAATTTTGAATTTATTAATTTTCCATACTTCAAATTTAATTACCGTAAGACCAATGTGCATTAAAATTGGATTTGTAGTAAATGCTAATTACTCTCCGTTCCAAGTATACTAAACTACTTGTGTATTCAAAATTCAAAATATATCTTATTTACCCCCAAAAAACACAAAAATATAGCGGGATAGTAAATTCAAAATTTGAAGTATCTCTCTCTCTCTCTCCCCTCCCCTCACTGTAACAAACAAAAAACGCACGTTACGTTCAAAATAGCCGTTAGGGTTATGTGCTTCCACTGACATTTTCCCCCACTATAAATACATATCATACTTTACATCGCCAAATTTGGAACCAGCTCATCTTTCCTGTCTGCCATTACTCGCAGCCTTCGTCGGAGCAGAGCGGAGAAGCGGAGCAGACCAGAGGGAGTCGTCGGCAATGAGGGAGATTCTCCACGTTCAGGGCGGCCAATGCGGCAACCAGATCGGCGCTAAGTTCTGGGAGGTGGTCTGCGCTGAGCACGGCATCGACCCCACTGGCGCCTACCGCGGCGACACCGACATCCAGCTCGAGCGCATCAACGTCTACTACAATGAGGCAAGCTGCGGACGCTACGTCCCCAGGGCGGTCCTCATGGATCTCGAGCCCGGCACCATGGACAGCATCAGATCTGGCCCTTTCGGCCAGATCTTTCGCCCGGACAACTTCGTCTTTGGCCAGTCCGGTGCCGGCAACAACTGGGCCAAGGGCCACTACACAGAGGGCGCTGAGCTCATAGATTCCGTGCTCGACGTCGTGCGCAAAGAAGCAGAGAACTGTGACTGCCTGCAAGGTATTCATTCCTTTGCTCCTTAGACCGGATCTGTACCGATCTGTTTACTCTGGTGTGGAGTTTCTGCTTGCAAGTTGTTCGATATTTGTTTGCTTTTCATTGCCCCTTCAATGGACATTTTTCTTTCACAATTTGTCCACACTACTTGTTGACTCCAGTATCAGACTCCTAATGTTCTTTGTTGTTGCTTCCTATACGTGATCTCTTAGAACATAGACGTGTATGCCGACTTGGAGTGTTTCTGTACATTTTTGTTGTGTTCTTTGTCTTCTAGATCAGATCCATTTTGCTCGTTTTTTTTTTCATTTTTCATGACATCAGAAAGCTTCAAAATTCCATTTGCCTTCATCCTTTGCTACCAATTGACGCGTCGGCTGTGTAAGTTCTGGAAAGTAATCGCTAATGTGGAAATCTAATATGTGCAGGGTTCCAAGTTTGCCACTCTTTGGGTGGAGGAACTGGGTCTGGAATGGGGACCCTCCTCATCTCTAAGATCAGGGAAGAATACCCTGACAGGATGTTGCTCACCTTCTCCGTCTTCCCTTCCCCCAAGGTCTCCGACACCGTCGTAGAGCCTTACAATGCTACCCTATCCGTGCATCAGCTTGTGGAGAACGCCGACGAGTGCATGGTCCTGGACAACGAAGCCCTCTACGACATCTGCTTCAGAACCCTAAAGCTCAGCACTCCAAGCTGTTAGTAGTTCATCCAAATAGACCATGGCTTTCTTAAAATTCTCATTTTTTGTTCTAATTTCTCCTATTCTCCCTGCAGTCGGCGACCTGAACCACCTGATCTCTGCAACCATGTCTGGTGTCACGTGCTGCCTGCGGTTCCCGGGTCAGCTCAACTCCGACCTGAGGAAGCTCGCCGTTAACCTCATCCCATTCCCCCGTCTCCACTTCTTCATGGTGGGTTTTGCTCCGCTCACTTCACGCGGTTCGCAGCAGTACCGCGCCCTCACCGTCCCTGAGCTGACCCAACAAATGTGGGATGCGAAGAACATGATGTGCGCTGCCGACCCCCGCCATGGGCGCTACCTGACGGCGTCGGCCATGTTCCGCGGCAAGATGAGCACCAAGGAGGTGGACGAGCAGATGCTCAACGTGCAGAACAAGAGCTCCTCCTACTTCGTGGAGTGGATCCCCAACAACGTCAAGTCGACTGTTTGCGACATCCCACCCACCGGCTTGAAGATGGCGTCGACCTTCATCGGGAACTCGACGTCCATCCAGGAGATGTTTAGGCGGGTGAGCGAGCAGTTCACGGCCATGTTCAGGAGGAAGGCCTTCTTGCATTGGTACACAGGAGAAGGAATGGACGAGATGGAGTTCACCGAGGCCGAGAGCAACATGAACGATCTCGTCGCCGAGTACCAGCAGTACCAGGATGCCACGGCCGATGTGGAGGAAGACTACGAGGACGAGGAGGAAGAAGAAGCAGCTGAGTAGATGTGACTTTTGTGTTGTGTTAACTTTCTAAGCGCCCCTGCAACTCCTAGTTGGATTTATTTTTCCTTCAAAAACAAAATATTCTGTATTCGGATTTATCTGTTAGAGAGTAATTTCGATGGAATTTGTTTCGCTGTTGTGACGCCTTGAAATTGTTTTGCTAATTTTGTTTCCTTCGTAGGTATTTTTGCCTTTGTTTTCTTGACGGAATGCTAAGAACATACAAAGTTAGCAACTTCACTAAAAAAACACAATAATTTGTTATTTCATATAAATCAGATATTGTATAAAATCATAATTTATTAAATTTAAAATTTAATCTATTTAAAATCTTTAATTTCTATAGAAAATAATTCGGTGTTCGTTGAGTTGTAATTTTCATAAAGGGATGGAATAGGAAACGTCATCATAATAATTATTACTAAGTTATTGGTTTTTTTCCAAATTAGTTGTATAAATTTGGATTTACGCAATGTGCCAGATTACACTGCATAATGGACCTTAATCGTAAAGGCAAAGCAATCCTAACGGGCCGATCGACATTTCTAAAAGCTATTGGCGGCCCATATCATCAAGTGACAGCACATCCAAACCCTAACCTCATCTTTTATTATGCATCGTCCCCTTCAAGCCGCACGTTCCAGTTAGGGCACAAGCGGAGATGGAGGCGAAAGCTCTCCTGTCTTCCTCATCCATTTTGTTAATGTTTTCTAAGTTTTGAGAAAAAAAGAATCATCCATTCAAATGGCTTTTTTCTTGGATTTCTGCCACAAATTTTGTGATTTAATTCTATTTCCATTTGTTCGGGTGCTAATTCTTTTGATCCTTCTTCGGTTGCATCGATGGATGAGTTCCATTGTTACTAGTTATCCTTGCACTATGATTTACCATGAAGAAAATTATGGGGATTTATATATCTCTCTGAGATGCATACCTTATTTAAATCAATTTTTATTTTTATAAATTTGGTGCAAAAAGATGGTTCCCTTTATTTCTTATGATCTATGATGCGTTATTTCTGCGTTATCTTCCTGAATTCATCTGATTATTGAAGATAGCATAATATCAACTGAGATCAAGATTTCATTCCTTAGTTGTTTTATTTTTTGGCTTTCTTCTGGTTAATTTTTGAAGTCTCATTATTCATCGACTGTGGGAGAAAATGCTTTGAATTCATTATTTATAATTTTTTTTCTTCATCTGGGTGATTGCCGATTAAATTCATTTATAAATGCATGAACTTTCTTGACTAACATAAAGAATTTAAAATAAATTTGTGCTCTTTGATGATATACGACATTTGAATTTGAGTGACTGGTGGGGATGTTCAAGTGCTCTTCGATATCCATCCTATTTCGGAAATGTCGAAATATTTTCGCAAAAAAGTTAAAATCTTACAAAAATTATTAAAATAAAGGTTAACAGTAATGACGGTTAAGTATTTCGATTTGTTATTTTTAGTTCCCTTTCTATCGGAATACTTTGCAAAAAGGATCTGTAATTTTTTCTTATATTTTATTATGGATTTAACGAGTGTTTAAAGGGGTGAACGCCCCACCGCTTTGGACTGTCGTGACTCTGGGGAAAACAAGGGCGTAGGTTAGGAGAGAAGAGTGGAGGAGGAGGAGGAGGAGGAGGAGAAGAGAGGAGGAGGAGGAGGAGGAGGAGGGCATCGTGAGCAAGGGGCGTGAATGACAGATGACGGCGGAGGGGGCGACAAAATCGAGGGCGAGGCGGCAGGAGTGATTACGATGGCAACATCTAAGGTTGAAGGTGCCACGACGAGCGATATCCGATGACAATGGCGGAGGGGGCATTGAGCGAGAGTGAGGAGAGGGGGTGTGACGATGATCGCGCTCCTAGGGCGGCGACAGTGGAGGGAGCGACGAGGTACTGGAGCGGAGGGGGCGACGAGGTACTTGAGGGTGGCAGCGATGGCGATGATGGACGACGAGCTCTTGGGGCACGAAATGGAGGAGTTGTCGTCGCATAGGGGGGTGGCAATAGCAGAGCCCCTCCTAGGGCAACGATGATGGAGGGGGGCCGATAAGGGACTCGAGGGTTCGGTTTTTTTCTCCATCATTGAGCCACTCTTCTTGTTGAACCGTCTATGAACCGAAAATTCGTTGCTGGCCGTTGGTCCAAGATCTCATGGACACTCCGATAGGAATGAGCGTCCAACTTCATTAAATCTTTTTATTATTATTTTTATCGTTATTTAAGAATTTTGGCTTAATCATTCACCTTGACTTCATTTCAATATAAGTAAAATTATAGTTTTAATATATCTTGCCTTTTATTTTGTTAGCAAGTTGAAGAAATTGGTTGATCAAATCTTTGAGAAAAAAATATAGTTCTTGATTGTTTTGACATATTTTGGATAGGGATCTGATATAGTTGATTATTCCGACCTACTCTTTTGTAGTTTGGTACCGTTTTCTATAAATTATTGGTTATATTATAATTAAATTTAAAATAATTATTATCTCATTGACATGCAATTTATGAATAGTTTATTCAATTAAATATGTAAAATTCTTTAACGTATAAAAAATTTAATAATGATCAATTATCATGATCTTTTTAGATAATTATGAAGTATGGTAATCGAAACATTATGTTATATTAGTTATCATATTTTTATTTTTCTTTTAGTTCATTTATATTAATTAAGGATTTAAATTGTCAATAAAACTTTTGAAGACGTTTTAGTAATTTTTACTTGTGCGAACTTAAAATTGTACTTTATGTTATTAGTATTAGTTTTAAAAGTGACAATTTATACTAATGGTGATTCTAATTTTTCATTAAAATTAGGTGTTTGATAATCACAATCTTTGTTGACCTATTACATGAAAGTTAGGGTAAAATTATTATTATGAAAAATATATAAAAATTCATTCAAAAGAAAAAAAAATGAGTTCTCAACGGAATAAAAGTATTATACATAAATTAGGTTATTTTCTTAATTTTTTTTAAAATATCACGATTTTTCATATCTAACTTCAAAAGTGTATTTTTCACTTTAGTAAGTTAACTTTTATGTCAGTTTTGTTTTATTTCCATTTGTGAAAAAATCACAAGCTCTTTTATATTTTAATATTAAAAAACATTGAAAAAATATAAACTTCCATTTCAAAGAGGGCATTAATATATAATAATAAATTAGATTTTTTTATATTTTTTATTTTTAATATTAAATTAGAGAAGAGTTTATGGAAGCGTATTTTAATCTTTTAACAAATGGAAAAAAAAAACAAAACTAATGTAAAATTAACAAATCAGACAAAGGGCTAAGATACCTTCCGTCAGTACTCTACTTTTGCTAAGCACTGGCCCTTTGCCACTTCGTAGGTTAATGTGAAGTTGAACAATCAGAGTTCCAAGTTCTGCAGTGACACTTCTGTGTCTGATGACGCTTCAACAAGTTCCAACATTTGTGCATAAGAGAGCATGCAGACTATTTGTCATTCTTGTGCTTATTCCACTAAAAACATCCCAGAGAGGTTGAGACAGTAAGCTCCATGGCTTTCTTTACGTTGCTGTTGAACACTTGCATACCTAACAACAGTTTGGTTTCGGTGTATCCGCCACCGTTTGTTGTGGAATCTTTCCTCTGTTCAGTTGTGCTTCTGTACTCTTTGTGCTCCTTTCTTTTGCCAGCTCCCATTTGTTCGATGCACATCAAATTGTATCATACTTTTGATTTTTTCGTTGATTCCTTTTGAATTATGAACTTTTTTCGTGTTCATTCACATTTTTCGAATATTTCATTGACCTCCCCTAAATTATATCACATTTTTCACTTAACTCCATCCGTCAAGTCTATTAATTTTTTCATTAATTTTTATTTTTTATTTATAAAATAACCAAATTACCCTCAGATCTTAAAATAATATAAATAGTAAATATAAAAGTGAAGTAATTTTTTATTTTTATAATATATTATTTTACCTTTTTAATATTAGAGGGAAGGGTAATTTGGTCATTTTACAAATAAAAAAATAAAAATTAATGGAGAAATTGACAGAGGTTGACGGATGGACTTAAGTGGAAAACGCTGTATAATTTAAGAAGCGAAATATTCGAAAGATATGAATAGACGTGGGTAGATTTAATTTGGTCATTTCTAATGAATGATGGTTCAATAGTTCAGTTGTGCCTTCGCACAGTGTTGTTCTTGATGCTACTTGTATTCTTGGCCCTCAGCAGCTTCTTCTGTTTGCCACTTGCTGAAGTTTGCTTTTCATTTTTTTTTCAGATATCAGGAAAAGAGATATCTCTAAGCTAATGTCCAAGTTAATTTCCCCTTTTCTAGTTGTGCATGTAACGTGAATTTTCAATGTATATTCCGTTGATACGATTATGCAGAACTGACTGGAACACCATGTACAGAAATTCCAGAGGTGTTAGAGAACTTGTAGCAGAATGATGATGAACGCCCAAGTATTATGTTTCAATCCAAGAGGGCAAAACCTTGGCGCATGTTGCATGGAGAAAGGACAGATTGCAGAAAATGATATGATCGAATTGTTCGGAAAGAATGGTCCACAAAGACTCATAATTGCAAGATACCTAACATTATTGAGTTCTTCTGCAATTTTCCATTATTCTGTGTACTCTCAATTGGTATCATAATTTTATTTTATTTTTCTTTCAGACATGGGATCATTTATGTTCCCTTGGAATTGCTCGAACTTGTATTGAAGCTTTTAAGAAATTAAAATAATAATTGAGGGAACACTTTTTACAAATACCACATTCAATTTTTCGCAAACACTAATGAGCACATAAAAATGATATTTATATTCTTCAGGATCAAATTATTAGTGACTGAGGTATCTAATTTACAATTTATGCTTTTTTAGCAAAGAGGATAACTAACTAAATTCTTATTTATTAAAAACAAGATTGTGTGAAATGCATAAACGGATACCCTTCTGGTGGTTTAGTGCATTATCGATTTAATTAATAGATAATTTAGATCATCACTTAAATAGAACAACACTATTTAAATTATCGATAATATCATATTATAATATTTAGCAAGTATTGATAATATAAATAATAATTAAAATAGTCTGAGAAAAATTTTCAAAATGCTTCTAAAAATTAATTTACGTGATCATCATATAATATTATAAATAAACAAAGCAAAAATAGAAAGATAAATATAGAACCAAAATTTAAGAATTATTTGTAAAATATTTCAAATAATAAAGAAAATGTAGTTAAATATATTTATTTATTAATAAAATTTTTAAAAAAATGGAATGAATATTTTTTTTTATCGAAATACATATCAAAACGAAAAGTCATATTCCATATCTGAATTATGAGAGTAATTACCTATAATCAATGATAGACAAAAGAAATAATGCGATGAAGTTTGAGAATTTTAAATAAAATAACAGATAATTTATCTAAATTAGATAATTTATGTGCACAATAAACATTGAAATAAATAGCAATCTTTCTGAATGAAAGTAATTTTGGAACGTTATCGTTATACACTGGACACATCAGTTGGATGCTGTATGCTGTTGAAGTAGAACTTTTCACTACTTTCACAGTTCTTAGTTCTCCCTCTCTCCTCTTTCCCACTGTTACACCTTCAGAAACATCAAACATATGCCTCCATTTTTACTATCATCACAATCTATGGAACCTTGTTGATGTTTTAATGGCTATTTTCTGCTCATCCAACTAATGGCTATTTCGTTTTGTTTTCTTTTCTGTCATATTTCTTACGGTAAAAAGAGCTCTGCTTTTGATGTTTTAATGGGTGGAGAGTTTTCGACTGCTTTAATCCCTGCACATTTATATCATTTGTGGGTCATGAAAGAGAAACGATAAAAAAGGAAGCTTTTTTTTTTGTTTTCTTGGAAGTTTCTTTCTAATTTCCCCTGATACTGACTTGAAAACCTCTGTCTCCTCCTTCCTCCTCTGCCTCCCGTTCCTTGTGGCAATGGCTACAACCGGTGGCGACATCGAACAGGGTCGTCTCAGCTCGCATTTGGCCGCCGCCGCCGCCGGCGACGACGACGATGACAGCCTTTGTTTCTCAGACGCGGACGACCGTTCCTGGCGCTCGCGGCGCGACTCGGACCCTTCCCTCTCTTCCCTAGACGGCTGCCGAGCCACGGGATCGTCTCGCCGCGAAATCGACGACGGAGCCGCCCGTGACGGCTGCGGGAAGTCGCACGAGTCGCTTGATCTCGACGGCGTCGAGCTGGAGGTCACGGAGCGGGACTGCAGGATCTGTCATCTCGCGCTGGTGAAGGCGGCTGCACCCGAATCGGGCGGCGCCTCGATCGTCTTGGGCTGTTCCTGCAAGAACGACTTGGCTCTCGCGCACAGGCAATGCGCGGAGACGTGGTTTAAGATCAAAGGAAACAAGTAAGAATCCGACAAATTGTCTCTTTTAGTTCTGCAGCTTCATCTTGTTGCTCATTTGCATTACAACTACAGAAGTTTTCGACTGCTCCGTTCCTTCACCTAGCAAACGACACTTCGACTAGTTCATAAAATTATTCTTCGCACTAAATGCTTGTAAAAAAAACCTCTTTCGTGTTATGATAATTATCATTATCACACTGGATGTCCTTAGCAGACGAAAGATGCATGCGAAGCATCTTATATTTAGTCAATAGAACAAAAGGAAGTGACATGAAGAAAGTTGTAGGGAACCCAGAAACCACGGCTGAAAAGCTCGCGACTGTGGGATATTAAAGTGGTGATGAGAAGTTCCTGGACTATAATAACTGGGGATACTTTTGCTTTGCAGCTTTTACTTCTTGTATTCCTATGCAACTTTTGCTTTGCATCCTTTCCTTGGTGTGTTGGAAGGCATGTTGTGTCTTTGCTTCCTCAGGAATTGTTGTGGCCCTCCCATTTATGTTTTATGAATTGGTAGCACTATAATGCCACCATCATCTTTTTCATTTTGAGTTGCATATTTGTACAGATACGGGAAAAGGCATATAATCTTGACATTCCTCGGCTGGTTTGTTAATTGTATTTTTTTGGTAGAATGAAGTGTAGAGGTTATGGAGATTCAGCTTTTCAGTTTTTGTTCCTCAAATTTACTCGAGGACGTGTCAACTTGATTTCGTCCTCCTTTGTTCTTTTGAGCATTAGCATGAAATTTTCAGTATTTGTTATTACTTGTTTTAGATTTTATGTCGGAGTATTAATTTTTCGGCACAATCAGGATTTTGTCTGCTTTTGTTAGAACAGCATAATTATCTTTCTTTCCCTTTTAACACTTTATACCAGGATGGTTCTTCCTTGTGGAATAATAGTTTCAAATACAAACCACCACTATCTTTTAGCTCTTTAAATGTAGCTGCTATTTGATTCTTCCACGTGAATAACTTCATTGCAGACCTCCAGGTAATACTTGCCGACATTTTTTCTCCTGTTTTGGGTCGAATTGGGTGACCTTTTTTATTGGGTGAGAAAGTGGATGACTGGATGCCATTGACAGCCATCCAGATACCAGTGTGATTTTCAACTTGTGTCTTAAATCCTTCTCAAAAAAGAATTGCCTTAAATTATTTGTTTATATTAATTTACCCTGACATTCAAGTCATCATTGGAATCAGATCAGTGACTAGATGTGCTTAAGTTGTGTGATTCATCTTATTTTTCTTTCGGAAAGTCTGCGATTCTTAAGTGTTCTGAACTTTCGATCACTATGTTTGTCTGATAGATGTAATACTGATAGATGGATACAAGAGGCTTATTTGTCTCCCTTTATTATCTTGTATCACTACTGCCATTTTAGGTTGTTTGATTATCATGCTATTTAATACTCGATAAACGTTTTTCCATAGTTTGATGATGCTACAGTTATTTCTTATCACAAGGAAAGAAGATCTAAATTGTATGTGGTATAGAGGTTTCCTCTGCCATGCAACTAAACTAAGTTAAACAATAATAATGATACAGTTTCGGTTCCTTTCAATTAAATTTTATGGATTGTCCGAGTCCCCAAAGCAATAACATATGTGATTTTTTCCACCTAGTGGGATAAGGCTTTGTTGTTGTTGTTGTATGGAAGTTTCTGACCACTTAATTTTACTGTCTTCTAGCTGTTATTTTTCGTCTATGTATGTTATTTTATTTCACATGTGCTGCTGCCATGTTTACGTCTGATATGATACTCGATTAAAATGTTGCGCTATAAGTACTATAATGACATTGTCTTTTCATCAAATAAAAGAAAAGTGCTACATTGTTAACGGAAAAGGAGAGCCATCTCGGTTCAAAAACCATGTCATCCTCTTACAGTTATGGTCTATACTCAAGTGCAGTGTTACGTGATACTGGTAACAAGAAGAATTGATAAACATTGTCTTATCAAATTCGACCATGCCGTATGAATCTTATTTCTTTGCCTAATTTCTTATCTAGTGTCAATCTATTCTCATCTTGGATGATTTTCAATTCCCCTGGCATGTTTTGCTTGACAATTTCGTAGCCTGATCAACTTTCTTTATTTATCTAAACGGATTGTGATGCCGAAATAACAGTGATTTCCAATATTATGGTATCCATGTTTATAGCTAACTTCTTTTTCTTTTTTTCTTTTCTTTTTTGGGTGAAAGCTAACTGCTTTTTTCTTGCTTTATCGCCTTAGGACCTGTGAGATCTGCGGCTCAGTCGCGCATAACGTAGTTGGTCCACTAGAAGATGAGGTGATGGAGCAGTGGAGCGAGGTGGATGCTCCTATAGCCCAACCCTTTCCTCCACCTGAAACCCAGAGATTCTGGCAGGGACACCGTTTTCTCAACTTCCTCCTTGCCTGCCTGGTTTTCGCCTTTGTCATCTCCTGGCTCTTTCACTTCAACGTTCCGGGCTGATCTCGAAAGATTGCACTAAAACAAGGTTGGCGCCATGTTTGCTTTCCAAGCACCTTGGTGGGAAGGAGCTCTGAGCATTGGATCACATAGAATGTGTAATTGTGTATCCATTTGAGAGCTTGTTGCACAGGAGGATAAAAAAGGAGGTCATGGTGAAGGCCACTAATAATGAGCGCAGCAGCACTGCCTTGAAGGAGGTTGTATTGATTGACTCATACTCGGTAGAGTACTGTGATTTAAGCTTATTTCGATTTGGAATCAGATTCCATGTGCATGCATCAGTCGCCATCCATATGTGAGAAATGTTCTTGCACAGTACATGATATTACAAATTTGATACTGCTCGCGTCAGCTCTGTCCATTAGTGTCTGCGACTGTTGCCCAGAGAATTTATATTATTTTTTCTGGGCATATCACTGTAGATTCCTACACCCAGTCACACAACTCATGCATGAGGGGAGAGCATGCCAATACAGGCCTCTGATTTTGAAAGAAAAAATGTTAGGAGATCAGATGAGGTGCCATGATCGAACAGTTCGATAATTGTCCGAAGGTCCAGTTTTAAAAAATGGTGAATTGATGGCTCTGTTTGTCACGTCCCTTTGTCATTTTTGTGTTGTCATATTATCATTTGGAAGCTTCTTATCTAACCTTTCGTTTCTATTTGTAATGAACATCTATAAAGTACAGAAAAAAGTATTGCAAACAAAAAATGTAATTAATTTTTCTTAGTCGGAATCAAAATAATTGACTTAAAATGTTAGCATATACATGATACTTTTTTATTCAGTAAAATATAACAACAAAATCATATGATTAAAATAAAATTTATATATGAAAACGATGTAGTATCTGTTTGTCCTTTTAACAAAAGTAAAAACTGTTTTCTATGAGTATGAGCACCCTTTTAATGTCATATGTTTGCGAGTCCCGCATGGTGTGCACCCAAATATGAAATGTCAATAGTGCACGTTGTACCCAAAGTGGTGACTCCCAGTTTCTATGCCATTATATATAAAGGGCAAGGGAGTTTGATAATCTTAATTAGGATCACCAAAGTTAGCATTTTATATGTACATTTTACTTAGAAGAAGAGATCATTAAGATTACATTTGACTTGGGATTCTGTTCACAATTTCGGAAAGAAAAGAGAGAAGGTCCCATACAATAACCATTTGAAGGCACCTTTCTTCAAACTTCTCTTGGTGTTATGATTGTTTCAGGACACCTTACTTCCATGGGCAACCGAGGAAAGATGCTTGATCAAACCCCTTTGCCACATATTGAAATCTGGCAGCATAAACGAACTTTACTGTTCATGTAGTGCAGCCTCCATTAATGGCTGTATGAACTTCCAGGTGTCGTCGTTCCATGGCCTCTGAATCATGACCTGCAACAGAGTTCCTCCCAGCTACAGGTACTGCCTAGCAGAAGATGCGACGAACATGCGGCAGAGCGGTCGCAAGGTCGGAAAAGGGGGGAACAAAGATGAGTACTCTCTTCCTTCTTGTTGCGTTGCTCGTCATGTCAGGTGGCATTGCAGGGCTCGAGAGGGCCGACGGAGCGGGGGAGTGCCGGAAGAGCTCAGCGGAGTTGATGGCCTTTCAAATGGTTCCCCGCTTGACGGCGGCTCAGGACGCGGCGTGCGGCCGTCTGGGACAGCTGCTGCGCCTCGGTGCAGAGCCTTGGAGAACCCGAGCTGCCTGTGCGCCGTGATGCTCTCGGACACCGCGAAGAGCGTCGGCGTGAAGCCTCAAATGTGGAGGTCAGTCATGGAGTTTCGTTGCTTTATGCACAATTGCATATATTCATCTGTCAAAAGAGCTAAAGATCACATGTAGTCTGTTCGTCATTCTGCAGCATACGCCCTCCCTTGAATTCCCAAGTGCACCTCTATACAGCGTATGGAGCTGCTGCTAACGCTGGCGAAGTGTTACAGCTATTTCTTTTTTATGCTAATCAGATGTTAAAAGGTATCCCACTAAGTAATCAAGACGTCTATAATGCACAACTCGGTCAGAATCCCACTAACATTGCTCGTTCAAGTGAGAAAAATGAGAAAACTTGAAACTTGTTGATAACAGGATACAGTTTCATAGACTGACAGGCAAATTTAAACGACAGTCCTGGTATTTGATTACCGGTTATTACACCTCAAACAGATGCATACGTCAAAGCTACCTTGCAACCTCGCCGTGTTAAAACAAAACAGGAGGTGTGGGGCAGCCGAGATTTATGTATACTTCGATGGAAAGAGCTGCCAAGTCTAAAATGACAGCATCCAAGTCTTGTGCCAAAGAACTCAAGTGGCAGTAGTTTAATCTGGTTCTACGAAAAACGGGAAATGAGATCCTAAATTGATGGGTCGCCTTTGAGCCGATGCCTGTAAAACGAACCGCTCCGCAACTCCATCACCAGAAAAGCAGCATTGTACGTCTTCTTGCTCTCCGGCTTACCTGCCAGGGTACAAAGTTACATCAGCTCAGCAGCTAGTAGCACAACTGGATGCAGAGTAAAACCTGACAAAATATAATCAAGCATGAATAGAAAATCCTAAATTTCATTTTAGCACACATGTACCTGCAAATCAAATCGAGAATGAACTTGGCAAATGATGAAACTAATGAAGAAACAAGGATGCCAAGCTAGAGGTACACATTTCATTTCAACCAAAGAATGATAAGTAGCATATCGGTCTCGACATCGATGTATTCCTTTCAGAAAAGAATACTACAGATCTCATAATGAACCATCTCAAATTGAGCTTTAAGTAAGTAGCTACATGATATGTTGTGTTCTTCCTTAATGAAAGATTTCACCCAACCATGACCGTAACTAAAAATAGGAAGCAAGAGCCGCATTACTCTCGTAGTTCAAGGTTCCATTATGATCTTGCATCAGAATTGAAGCTATTTTGCATAAGAAAAGGTTTGGGACACAAGAAACAGCATAAGGATAATCTCTAGAAAATTAAATGAAGAAAGAATTCTTTCTTGTTAAATTGTACAAGTAAAAAAGTTATATAGATGTGTAGGATATACTGAAAGCTAAATGAGCACATGGCAAATTTGTTTGAACGGCCATTTTACATGAACAATTCTATTTGCAACAAGTTGAACAGCCATTTGAACAGCCATGTTAAATTGTACAAGTAAAAAAGTTATATAGATGTGTAGGACATAATGAAAGCTAAATGAGCACATGGCAAATTTGTTTTAACAGACATTTTATATGAACAATTCTATTTGCACTAAATAGCAGAGCTAGGCACCAAAAAAGTTGTCTAGATGTGTAGGGCATACTGACGGCTAAATGAGCACATGACAAATTTATTTGAACAGTCATTTCACATGAACAATTCTATTTGCATCAAATAGCACAGCTAGGCACCGTTCACACCAAAATCATTCATTGGGGATAAATGACTGAAAGATAAATTTGAATAACAATGCAAAGGGTCCGTCTCCTTCCATGTAAATTGGGTGTTGGGGAAAATATAAGTGTCGGGGAGATAGTGACTGAAATCAAATGTAGCGCAAAGCCCTGCATTTGGCTTAAGGCAGAACTCGAGCCACTGGTGCTTAGGTTAGTGATTCTAATTTTCACCAATGAATATATATAAATCACCGGCTGTCTTTGCAATCAAAAGGTAACAGCTAGCTCAGTTTGGCTTCTGCACTTTACCGATTGACTCAAAACTTCAGAAAAAAGGGAATAAAAATTGTTTCAGCATGCTCATCAAAAGGTTTATATTAAGAAACTGATAAACGAATATCTACTGTAGTTTTACCATCAGCTATGGGTTTGAATCTCAATTGTTATCCTGAAATCTTTTCAGGATGATAAGGAGGGAAACAAAGATTAGGCCGAAGGAAAACCTTATCGTCTTCTTAGAATCTCAATAACCATAAATCAAAGGAAATAAATATACCACTTCAAAGATGTTAACTGATTTGGTACTACTGTTTTCTTTTATTTAATGCAGCACTATTTTTGGTCATTGCTAAAAGAAAAATAGAGCAGGATTAACCCATCAGTAACTTGAGACAATCCAACAACATCTGTGAAGCCTAGATGTGTAATACACAGTATATAAAAAAAATGTGAGTTACACTTGCCAAACAATTTAAAAGTAGTACCTAAGTGGAGAGCCTATACCATGTCAGAATCCAACAGCTTCTGTCAAGTGAAGATGAGTAAAACACAGCATAACACATAAAAATTAGTTACCATTGCAAAACAGTTTATAAGTACTATATAAGTGGAGAGCTTATTTGCCATGTTAGAATCCAACTTCTGTCAAGTCAAGATGCATAAAACACAGCATATCGCATAAAGTTACATTTGCCAAATACTTTACTGAGACTTACTGCTAAGTAGAGAGCTTATTGATTGTGTTAGAATCCTCAGTAAAAAAGAGAACCTGTGTATCAAGAAAATCAAGCACATAATATGAATGAACTAATTGAGAACTTTAATTAATGGAACACCTTGACCTACGCCATACCTTGCCACCATTCACCCCTGTTAGCAACATGTGGATCGCCATATTCATCACCTTCATTTGTGTTGTTCTGTAAAGTCTCAAACATAGACAGAAAATAAATTAGCTTCAGATTGTACATTAACAAAGAAATGCTTTAGAAAACAAGTTGGAAGCAATGAGATAATTTCTAATTTACAAGTCTACACGAGTAATAACTCATTACTCATACATTTTGGTTATTCTCGGAAGGTTCAGTGGATGAACTGGTATAAAAGTCACGTCCGCCATAATTCACACCACAGTAGGTGCACTCTAACGGTTCATTACCGCCTGTTTCACCATCCTTGTTGTGTCTTTCCGATGGACTGCCTTGTGCTTTCAGACCTGGAAGTTTATATTAATATAGTCAGACTTCTGGTTGACCTGCAACTAGGGAACCCATCCATTCATACATGCTTCATGGAGATGAACTGGACATGGTAACTTAAATTGAAGCAGTTGTCTTATGAGAAAAAAACTGTGCACTACAAGATATCCTCTTTTCTGATTGCAAATAAAGCAGCTCCTGGGTGCATTAGCGCAGTATCTACTACCTACTGTAATCTATTGACAAAGCTACATTTAACAAATTTAAAACAGAAATGGGAGATTGGCTTGGTTGATATTGCAATGATCCTGATACATGTAAGTAGCCCTATTAGATGCAAGATTACTGAGAATTCCACCATGGTGAAAAGATTGATCAGGAGTTAGTGATGTGTCATTATAATAAACAGATCTCAACAGACATAACTATGTGAAACCACCACCTGAGCTTGCTCTCTGACCGTGTCCAAAATGACCATCGTTTCCTCTGTGAATGTTCAAACTCTGGTACAAATCGGATTGTGGCGAATTGTTTCTCATTCCCTGCTAAATGAGGACCGTCATAGCTCTCAAATTCCAATTCGAAAACAGCAATTCATACAAACATGCACACATGAAAACAACCAAAAAAATGTTTACATGCAAAGAGAAAATAATCAATTAAGAAACAAATGCAAAATCAATTAATCCAGTTGAAGGAGCCGTCGAAAATTTCCAAATGTTAGCATTACGATCACGATCGACAGAATATCCCAACAAGAACAAAAAGAAAAAAAAAACAACCGAGTGAGAATAAGTCAATCAGCACTGATGCATTAAAAGTAAAACTAGGAAAATGGCATAATAGTGCACGGACGAGTATTAGCATTCAAGAATTGGAGGGCAAGGGAGGAAGGCATGCTTACATCAGAGACAAGAACGGCAGGAGGCAAAACATTGCTGAAGTAGCCAGAGGAGGAGGACGACTCCGATGATCCAACGGAGAGCGGCTTCAGGCCGCCGCCGTTCTGGTCAACGATGTCATCTTTGTCTTCGTCGGTATCGTAGCTCTTGCCGTCGGCGTCGGTGGCCCTGTTCTTGTCAGCCATTAAAGCCTCAACAAACAAAACTGCCTTACAGATATGGTTCTCTCTCTCTCACCCCCTCTCTCTCACACCAAACCCAACGCGCACGGGATACAACAACTACGGAACTACCTCCCTTTCTCCCTCCTCTCTTCGTTTTCTTGCTCTCTTGGCTGAGTCCGCACTGCTCTTGGCGAGTCCCGAGAAGAGAGGGAGGGGGATATAAATGAAGACGGGAACCGAACGACTCAGCAGGGAGAAAAAACACGTGAAGAGAGAGAGAAAGGTGCGCAGGAGAGAGAGAGAGAGAGAGAGTTGCGCAACAGCAGCAACGGCAGGACATGCGGCCGCGGCGGTTCTGACTGTGATACGTACGCATCTTCTCCTCGGCCTTTCCCCTTTTAGTTTTCTCTTATTTGCAAATCTTGATTATTAAAAAAATTGACCTATTTCTTCCTTGAAATTGTAGACTTGCAAATTATTGACATTTAAGGGGCGCCTTTTTTAATAATTTTTATAGATTATCAAATAATATAATATTAAATTATTTGAGTCCATCACAAAACATTACCTGTTTATTTATGACAGGTAATAAATAATTTACATTATTCAAAGAATTCGCATTGCATATAAAGTGACAATGAAAATTATCTACCTGAATTATAATTTTTTAAATTTTATTTTTCGTATTTATTATTTACAGTTTTATTTAAACAAATTTTAAAACACATTGAATAAATTATAATAATAATTAAATAAATTATAAAATTAATCAAATAAATATTTTAATTATTATGACTATATTATTATCATATTTTAAAAATATATTAATTATTTTATAAATTTTAATTTTATGGATAAGAATATATATTTGTGATTTAAGTTTACGAAGTTAAAAATAATTTATATATCTAGACATAATTCTTTTGATTAGGGGTATATTAGTAAAAATAATATATTAACTCATAAATATGTATTTTTTTATAAATAATTAATATGAATTGTCAAATACATTACTTATATTACTTATGTATACTAAATAAGTTAATGTACATTGCTAACAATTTAACAAGTGGCAATCTACATTGTTAATAAATAAAATCTAAACAAAAAGTTACAGCTCAAACAAATATTAAGAGAAAATAACTCAATAAATTAAAAAAACAGAAAAGCTGAACTAAATTAATTTGATTAAAGAATCAAAATTGAACTTTTAGAAGGCACCACTTTTGCTATTGAGTATCTAGAAAAAAATGGAGAAATAAATATACTTTCGAATATGTTTCAAATATCAAATGAATTTTGTTTCAGAAAAATGACAATTACTATTTTTGAAAAAAAAAGTACATTGCAAACTGCAGGTGCAATACTTTTTGACGAGTGCCTAGCATAAAAGAATGGAATATAAAATAAAATAAAACACGTAACCGAAATTCTTTTGTCTCATAAATTGAAATTTCTTTATCGGGCACCCTTATTTTCAGCTTCAATAGCATTTTTTTTCTGATCTTAGTTTTCGAAAAGAATTATATCTATTGATCGCAAGTTAAAATTTTGTTTTTTATTATCAAATATTTGCGTAAATATAATTATTAGTAATACTTTTATTTCAATTTTTGAATTTTTCAGGGAGTCAGCAATCCACATATCCATTGTTTAAACCGATCAAAATGGACCCTAACAAATCAAACCCTGTGTCAATATAGAAGAAACAAAAGTTGAAATTGAATATTAAACAACGATTTAATCGAATTAATTGAATTTCATAATAAAAATGGATCTAAAAAATAGAATGAATTCACCTTTTTGTTCTTTGAAGGGTATAGAATTCAATTAGTTTTAAAAACTCTATAGAGTAGAAAAGTAAAGTTTCCCAAGCTTAACTTCAACAAATGATATATGACCAGCTGAATTCAGCTGCTTCAAAGCCACCGGGACGAGTGAGGAGAGAGAGACACGAGTACCTAATTGTGATGATTTTTCTTTTCGAGGTAAAGTTTCATCTAAAAAAATAATTACTGTAATTAGTGCTTGCAAAATAAAAAGTTAATTGATCTATTGGATGATTTGAGTCTCCATAGCAAAAGATAAGGAAAAGGTCTAATGTGCTTCAAATGACCGATTGATCTGGAATTTTACATTTATTCACGTAATAATATGGCATAATCAAAATATTATTCACTCGACTCTCGTACGAATTTAAAACTTATAATTTTTAAACTTAAAACTATAAGTGAAGACATAAGCTTTTAAACTAATAGTTTAATTGTTAAGTATTGGGTTATTATAACCTTATGGGACTCAATGTTCTTATTGAACGATTCATGTTAATCAGTTCTCAAACAAGTCGAGTTTGTACTTATGTAGAGCCCGTTTGGCTTAGTTAATATAAAATAACTGATAAGTTAAAGTGCTGATAAGTAGTTTAACGACTGAAGCTGATTTTAAAAAATAAGCAATTACGTGTTTGATAATAAAAAAACTTATAAATTATTATTTTAGTAAAATGATAAAAAATCCTTAATATTATGATTGATGAATTATATGAAGAAAGTTATGCATATTATAAGGATAAAATAGTACATTCATTCATCAAATTATCAATTTTTTTTTCTCACACAAAATAAATTAGGTCCCTCAGCTTATTTTTTCTGACTTATAAATAATTAAAACGAGTGCTTATCAGTTCTTTTTGTTAGTTACTAAATAGGGAAATTTCTTCAAAATTGCTTATAAGTGACTTATAAGTTTAGTCAAACAAGTCCGTAATATCCCTGCTTCAATCAAAGGATATTATTAATTATGAATTATTAACTCGCACGAATTTAAAATGCATTTTAATGAGTAAAGATGATAAGTATGTATAGTACATTTTCCTTCCTATATTTTATCCATACGAGATTATTCATGATTTTTTAATGTTTAAATTTTGAGTCGTGAGTAGTGCACAAATAATAAAATAAAATAAAATAATGAGTAGATACAATGGAGACACACCACTTAAGGACGTAAAATAAAAGGACGTAAAATAAAATAATGATAAATTTTTGTATACAGACTCTTTATATACCACTTAAGGAATACATGCTTTATTTTTTTAAAAGAAAAGGACGTAAAGACTGCGCGCGTGTGACTGCATGAGATGGAGATGGAGATGGTGGACCGCATACGAAGTGTCGAAGTCATTTGTTTTTCAAATTGTAGTGCCTATTTGCTCTGGCGCATTAACTACGACGTAGCCCTTTTGGATTCAACATCTTTTTATTATTGTTGTTAAAATCGGACTGGATCGAATTGAACGGTTCAATCAGTTCAATAGTGAATTGATCAGTGATTCGATCCGGTCAGGTATCAAAATCTTTTTATATTGAATCAGGCAAAATCGGTTGACCTGAGTCGGTTGAATTAGTTCAATCCGATTCAATACAGATTTTGAAAAAAAAAATAAAAAATGATAAAAATAGGAAAGTTAAATGAAAAAAAAGATATGAAATATAAAGAGGGAATATCATATATATACAATTAAATATGAATTGAAATAAAAAAGTAAGTATTTAAAATTGAACAATATTAGAATGGAAACTTATCAAAGGACATAAAATAAAAGGAAATAAAAAAGAAAGTGTTAAAAGAATTATTCTCTCTCTGATCATGCGCCATTGACTGTTGTGTTTTCCCCGGTGAGGGTGCCTTGTGGTCAGCCAGTTTGCTGATCCTTGAGTCATTCTCTGAGGCATACAAATCTTATATGTAAAGCT
Organism: Pontederia crassipes; assembly: GCA_030549335.1. Lineage (NCBI taxonomy): Eukaryota > Viridiplantae > Streptophyta > Magnoliopsida > Commelinales > Pontederiaceae > Pontederia > Pontederia crassipes. The sequence continues at coordinate 2,065,614 of CM060193.1, forward strand.
TGTACTTTGTGATTTAAATGTAGGCTGCATCTCCCAATATTACGAAGTAAATACTGCTCGCTTCACTAGTAGAAGATAGAGATTTTATGAAGGCATAGAAAAGCTGAGACAACCATTGTAAGTGCTTTACGTGCCATCTGATAAACATCGTTTTGTGTCCCTGTATGAAATATTGAATGCCAGAACTTAACGTCACAGTTCTTGACACTGAATATGAAAAACTGCTGACCAATCTGGTGAGACATTTCATTTCCATGTTTTCGTTGCTGACCAATATTGAATAGGCATCCAACAATATTCATCTCATGAGCTGCATCATTGCCTTTGGTTTTCTAATATACACCAAGACATAGTTCGGCGTTAGATTACTTCATAAAATTCGAAATCAAGATTCTTGCTGAGGCAAGTTACCATCGACTCCACCTAAAATCATTTTTTTTATTTTAAATAACCCTTAATGGTTATGCATCAGAGTTGGCATAACCATAGGGATTTAAAGAAAAAGTTTAAAAAACGACCCAATCAGACATAAAAAAAATTATGAAAATTTAAGAAATTCATCCGGAGAGTGCGATGAAGATCTTTATAAATGAAATTATATTAAAAAAACATTTTATTGTATTATAAATACTTCTAATGCATAAAAAAATATTCGAGGAACATCTGTATGTGTGGATATATGCAGAAAATTTTGGTAAGCCATGAATAATTATATTTTTAATGCAATATGTGACTCATTTTCAATTTATAGAATAAAATACAATTTAATATAATTAAAATCTTATCCTGAATATAAAATCTGTAAAATTTTAGGGGGTCCAAAAAATGTTTTTTTTTTTAATTACGACAAAATCATGACTGCACTTTCACTAACCTCGCAGGCTGGTTGTGAAAAAACACTCGGGCCGATTAAATGGGCCGAAACCTTGAAATAGCTCGCGATCACCACTCAAGTGGGTTGCCCAAGTTCTTAATGGGCCGTATAACCCAATTGGAACCAGATTTCTGACCTTCCTGTAGCTCATGATTTCACGTAATAATTTTTAAGAACTATAAATATAAATTTTCATTTGTCCATCTTCATCCTCCCTTTATTTTATTGATTCGGTTAAATTTTTATCATTCAAAGGAAATTAAATGTGAATTCTATAACAAAAAACAACAACATAGTTTCAAATTTTATTTTCTATTTTACACACCCTACGGCCCTTGTAGTTTTAGTTTCCTATTTTTTAAAATGATAAAAATGAAAATAGTAACATAAAAGATTAACCCTTCTTGATTGGCAGCTGAATGAGACTAGAATAAGGGATTGATTCCACTGGTTAGGTCTCATTTAAAAAAAAAATGTGATCCCTAATTATAATGAGATCTTAAGAGGGCGTTTGGATGAGGAATATCTCGTAAAAAATAAAAAAAAATTACATAGAAGAATTTGATAGTTTTCTTATATTCTTATTCTTTCACCTTTTTTGTTTAAAAGGAACAAATTATAAATATGCAATATTTTATTATAATACTTAACATTTATTATTAATATTATTATTATTATTATAATAAAAATAATAATATAGTAATATATCGTTAAATTATAAAAAATAAAAGGAACTATTAAAAGGTGGAAATGTTAAGAATAGTATTATTCTTTCATTTTGATTGAATATATTTTTTTATGGAATATTAGATTTTGACGGAATAACATGATGGTTTTACAATTTTAAAGATTGCACGAGCAAAAATGAAGTTTTGACCAATTTATTCTTATTCTATACACTATTTGACTATATTTTTAAAATAACTAAATATTCTCTCGTTTATTCGTTAATAAAACGGCCATAATTTATTGGTTCCACCTTTAGCCATCTTAATAGGGTTTTCTCTTTTTTTTTTTCAATTTTTCTTTTGTTGATGTGAGCAGTGAGCACTCATCTTTTTTCAATTTCGTTTTTTTCTCTTTTTTTTATTTTCTCTCTCATATTTCTCTTATAAATTAATTTCTATGGTAAATATAAAATATTTATAATAAAAATTATTATACTATTATTTATTACTTATCATTCCATTAAATATAATTTATTATAAATTGATTTCTATATTTAAATAATATATTTTTTTAAAATTCCAAACAAGTTTATTTTATACTTTTATCTTACTTTTTATTCAAATATTTATTAAAAATTAATTCATTATATTTACTTTTTTAATTACATCAACTCATGATTTCTTATTATGATGTTTAAGTATATTTTGAACTAATTTATCAATTTAATTATTTTCGAAGAATAGGAGAGGAATCAGGAAAAAATTCTAAGAAATGATCCTACAAATAAAAGAACTACGGAAAAATCGTCACAAAATGTGTCAATTATTAATGTCCAGTGGGTTTCCTGATTGGGATGTCATTTAATTGCTGATTTGAAACATGCACGGCATACACATCTTTCCATCATTAACTAATAGGAAAATATAGGTCCAATGTAACAACAGATGTAATATAAACTAAACAAAAAAATTGATGAATATAATTATCAATAAAACATACAACAAAAGATTACAATTGCTCTTCAAATGTGTGATAAATATAACTTTTTCACTCTAATCTACCATCAATTTTCCTTTAACTTGGATTTTTTTTATTTCTAATTGCCACTCTACCCTTTATCAACACTTGGAAAACACATCTAGCATTACATCTTTTAGATAAAGAAATATAAAATAAACAAAATAATACACAACCTACTGTTATTTTTTTTCTTATTTTTCGAATAATAAAATAATATTACAAATGTAATTGGACAAAAAAATTGTTTAAGCTAAAATTATAAAATAATTTAATTATAATTTAAGCTTAAAGAATTGTTCAAGCACCTCCTGCTTTGCACATATATTTTGATTATTTTTTGAATTCTCTAGAAATTGAGGGAAAGAAGATAAGGACGACAACTTAACTGTAATAAAAAAATATGCGGGACGAATAACATATATCAGTGGATTCGACGAATTTTGTAAACTTAATTGAACGGCTAAAATGTTGCCTATGCACATTTAAAAAAAAAAGAATAGAATAAACAAATGTTGTGTATATATCTGATGTAAAACAGATCAGCATGGAATAAACCCAAGAGCAATGCTATCATCTCACAATGGCATGTATTGTAATTTTATCAACTGTTTAGGGTGTTTTGCACATGTGAGTGTTAGGAGGATGTTTAGGAGGATGAATTAGGAGGATAAAGAAACGAAATTAATCAAAGTGCACTGTAGGACTTGACCCCATTGGGCGGGTCGTGCTTTCTTGTTTCACATGTATTCTCACTGGATCCAGCACCTAGAGAAAAAATGACAAACTCCGCTATCTCATTAATACTGAACCATGCCCTAATTTAAGAAAATAAATAAATAAATATGAGTATCCAAATTGAACTATGGAATTAGCTACATTGTCTGCTTTTTAAATTAACAAAAAATTATAAGTAATTTAGAATTATAAGTAATTAACAAAAAATATTAAGCGCAAGAAATCCATATGTTATAATGTTAACATGCAAGTTTATGATTTTAATTAGGAAAAAGAACTAACTAGACAAATTACAAAATTTTATATGGCATGTGCGGCGTGTATAAAAAGTTATGGAGAAGCTATTGTTTTATATTCATAGATTTCAGTTGTTACAAAAAACTATGATTATCATGAGGAATAGAGAACACCGTTATGACATGTTACCAGAGACCCATCACCAATAACCAATGATGATTGACTTAATTAGCAGTGGAGTTGAGTTTCAAAAGCTATTGTTTTATAATTACAGATTCGAGTCTTGAAATTATCATATTAGTTAAAGAATAAATTATTATTATTTTATTTTTTCGATTTTAAATTAATCGAGTGCTAATAGTTCAAACACTTAGTGTCTTCCATAGATTCGGAACTGCATCCAAAAAGAGATTGATCACCAACGTATTTATAAGATAGGAAACAAGAGCGATGTGTAGTGATGTATATTATTATTTTATAATTAAAATGTCACGAGTTCAAATCTCAATAGATGTATGTACTCATTTATTTTTAATTTTTAATATTTTTATATTAAATCTATGGACCTTATAAAAAAAACTTATCTATAACATAAGAAAAAAATTGATATTTATTATCATCACTAGCCATAGAATAAATCTCCAATTAATTATATTCCCCAATTAAGAATGCATTTTTTTTCTTTTTTTTTTGTTAATGAGAACAAAGTCGTTGTCAGATTTCCTCTAGATAGATAGGAGTCTCTATCACTGTTAACCAATTTCCAGAGATGCGCCTTATAATAAAAGAAAATGAAGTCAAGCTTTTTATAAAGTTGACTCCAATAATATAAAGCACATGAAGTCCTGAGGAACAATGAGCTTGTGGCTGAAACGAGCAAATCGAACAGCAGGAGGCCATGGCCGCCCGGAGGGATGCTCTCCTCGTCTTCCTGCTCGTGGTTTCGGTGCAGCTCCACCTCTACTTATCGGCAGGTGCAGAAGCCAGGCCACTTCCTCTCCTGAGCCAAGAGGGTAAGCTCATCCTCTGATTCCTTCTGTGTAAAATTAAAAAAAAAGAGGTGCGTGAACTGGTAAATTAGTTCTGAAATTGATGGTGACAGAGGCTTCGTTTGATTGGCTGCATGTTTCAGGGTATGTTAAAGTGATGGAATCACTTGGACTCCGTTGCCAGTGCTGCGATGGAGCTGGAGGCGAGTGCAGGAGTACTGGCTGGGATGCGGCCTGCAGCGGCCGGCTGCGATGCCATCCCTGGAAGTACTAGCTCTTATGAGCTTTCCATGCTCTGAGCTTTGTATATATTCAGACTTCTCAAGTGAGATCTGGTTGCAAGAAAGCCACACGGGTATATATGTTCTGAAAGTAGTAATTACTTTCTTTTCTGTGCTGTCGAACGATTAATTGAGCAAGGAACCTTTCAGTCAAGCAATTAATGTTGTTGGCTTCCGATAGCTAAATTTTATGATTTGATTGTGATTTCGGTAGCCCTTTATAACAAAATTGAAGTAAGCTGCAATCTGGGAATCTCCAGAACCAGCAAATCAGTTGCAATTCCAGCCTGCTTACATAGAAACTTTGTCTGAGTTTACACAATTTGTTTCAGAACGCTGTAGGCAGATTCTTCAGGGTTTAGGAGAGATGGTGAGTGGTTGCTCAAGCTAAGTGGGAAATCAGCCCTCCACTTCGTAGTTGCAGACATTGCTAAGTGGCACCTCTACTTTACTTTCGGCTCTTTGCAGTGGGTCATATATTTCCATTGCCGCTGCTCAGAAGCTTTACCTTTTATATCGGATTTCTTGCTTCCACCAAAGAACAGAGGGACGAAGAAATTGCAATACTATGTCTATTGTAATAGTCCTTCATGAATCATATGTTAATAATTCAGAACAAAAGACGAAAATTATGTTGAAAATATTAATGTTATATCTCTCGTTTAAATCTTAAATCGATTATGTTGAAAAATTTTAAGATAACCTGAAAGAAATGTCATATCGTATCAAGATGACTGGAGTACAAAGAATATCAAAAGATCTGAAAGGGAACACTGTCAAAGTCTTATCAATCCATCACCATTGCAAGCACCTATAATTCATCTACATCTGTTTTCGCGCGCTCTCTCTCTCTCTTTCTCTCTCTCTCACTCACACACGGCTCAGTCATTAGCTTTGGTGTCAACTGCATGCAGAGCCTGGCACAGTCGTGATTAGCGAAGAAGTGCTGACTAGGACCACTAGGTACTCGCTCGATCTTGTTAATCCGTCGTGATCCGGCCACCCCTCACCATTTCATTCTCTCTCCTCCTATTTCTGACACACAACTTTCTCTGATCTCTCAGAGTCGGTCACTCATTAGCTGATCGATCTGGACAGCTTGGCTCTGGCAGTACACAGTGGAGTGTGCACAGAGCAGCACAGTAGTAACGTCATCTCGGTACTCGCGAAATGACGGGAAATCCGGGGGGAAGAAGCCACATGAAGCTGCAGCAAGCAAAAGATCGAAAAAGATCTTTGTCCTCGTGCCATGCACTCGTCTCTCTCAGCAAGACTCACTTCTCATCTCTCGGCAAGACTCTGCAATTGCTTCTCAACTCAGTTTATAAACAGCTCTTTACCCTCGGTTTGGAAAGTCATGTTTGAGTTAGAATTCATCTGGGCAGTGCTCTTGAAATCACCTGTGGTAGCTTAATACTGCTCCAAAAATAAAGTTTTTAGGCTCTCCACTTCTCACATTATTTTACATTTTATTTTTTCTATTAATCCTTCTTGCAAGTTTTGTGATATTCATATTGAAACCTTATTTATGTGCCCATTCGTTCTGCAGGTCCTGTCCAAGCTGAATTCAAATTTACTTTTGAATTCTTATATCATTGAACTCATGGCTTATGATTGGATGAGGGCTGGGTCCTGATTTTTAGTTCAAAAATAAAATTGCGATTGGTTAGCTGGTTGCGCTCTCACGTGGCTCGACGGGTGCTAGTAGCCCCGGATTCAAAACCTGGAGCCGTCGCATTGGCCAGGGTAATAAACATTTTCAACTCCATGCCCTGGTATCATATTAGTCAAGTGTTAGTAGCTCTGGATACTGATAGATTGTTACCGAAAAATAAATTACGATATATCCTTATTGTTTGTCTTAGTTAGGGATGATGTAGTTTTTAGAACCAAAATGACAACAAAGCGATATGACAAAGAGCATTGTCCACCTACAGTTCATGAGACAATTCATCCCTATGATCCTTTCTTGATCCGGTGAGAGCCCTCATATGTAGGGTGGACAAAATTAAATATCGTTGGTGCTTTCATAGGCTATGAAAAGTTTGGGGGATTGAGATTTATATGTCGCTCTCTCGATCTCTCTTTTTTTTATTGCAGGTGCAATGTGTAGCAGATGTCGAACCACATTGGCAGCTAAAGCTCAAGCGCTAGAAGGTGTCAAATTATGCGGGAAATTTGATGATTGCATATTGAAACTAATTCACAAACACTTGTGAAGACCATCAATGACGTTAAAGAGCCCCCTTGGTGTACTCGGCAAGTCATTTTGGATATAAAAAATTTACTTCTATTTTTCTGAAAACTACCATATCTCGCATTGTAATCGAAAAGCAAACAAAGTAGTGCATTATTTTGCACAATTTGCTCATCGTTCGCACAACGTTTTTTTGGAAAAGACATCCTCCTTAGGAGGTCCTTCAACTATTGTATTTTGACTGCTGACGCGGCTATATTAATGGTTAAGTGATCTCCTTTAAAAAAAACCTATTTCTTAAGTAGAGTTTGGCAAGTTCTTCCATTTTTTAAAAAACAATTAAACTGATAAATTAAGTCTAATATTTTTAGATAAAATTAAATATATCAAGAAAATAAAACAGATAAAATATATATTCTTAATATAGATAAAGATTAATTTGAATAAAAAATGTGATAATTAATTTTAATCAAACATCTATGTAAAAATATGACATTAGTATAAAAAAACAAGAAAAAGTGAATGATATTGAATTGCAGTAATACCTTATTAAAGATATTCTATTAAATATATTAGTTAATTTATAGAGATATCTTACTATTTTAAGTAGCGAATATGGAATTAATTTAGCTTTTATAATTACATATGAGTAAATAAAATAAAATTTCAAACTTAAGCAAATTATTAATATAATTAAAATGAAACAGAAAAAACAATAACCACAATTGTTTTTTTTTATCAATTTGATGGTTCCTGATAAATTTTTTATTTTAAGCAAGAACTGGTTGATTTTGATTGACAACCAAACTTTCATTTGATTTCTCTTTTTTATGTTAACAATTCTTCTTCTATTTTTTGTTACATTATTTTTTGTTTTTTTAATGCTATCTCAGATCACTTCTCTTTCTTACTTTATGAATAACTCATTCTTCTATTAACTTACAATTATTTTATATAAAATAAAACAAGACGTCATTAATTATTAAAATCTTACAAAAAATTCATTTTTTATTCGAGATTTTCCCTTCCTCTAACTTTTTTTAAATTCTTTTTCCTTTCATTTACTTATTTTTATTGTGTTATGACATTAATTTCATTTTTAGTTTTTGTTGTTATATTTTATATTATCTTAATTTAGCTTTAGTATGAATTTTTACTTGACTCTTGATTATTTTATATAAAATATGAAGTTATTAGTTAATATAATATTGCACCAGGCTATATTTTGATATTTAATTCATTTATTAATTACCGTTTTATTTTCTTTTTTTTGCTTCTATCTTTTTTTTGTTTTTACATTGCTTTCCTTTTTAAAATTTTAAATATTTTTCGATGCTAATATTTAAATAAACCATAATTATGTTATGTTACATATATAGTTACTAATTAGTACAATAATTAATATACGATTTTCAATGTTCCTTGGTGTTTTTCAACTTTAAGTTTCTTGCTATATATTATTATATTATCTCTTATTAACTTATTTCCTTCTCATTTTGAATCCTTCGATTTTTCTATTTATAGTTTTTTTATTTAGATAAGAACAATACTATAATTATTATATGTTTATTTTATGAGTAACATAGTAAAATCATCTCCATAAAATAATAAACAATATTTTTATTCGTATTTTCATCTAACGCATATTAAAATTTAAACCTTGAAAATTTATTTATCGAATCGATTAATTTTTTAAAAAAATAATAAGAATTTAAGTTTCATCCAAACACTACGGGCCAGATGACCTCTCTCTCTCTCCATCGCCAAATGGCCGGATTCATGGCTTGCCTTGGCTTCTGTCATGATTAGTACCTGCTCTCTAGATCTCTGTTAGCTGCGTGCTTAAAAAAAAAAGGTTTCTTTCTGCGTTGTAATGTTCGGAGGAAAAGTAATTTGCGCGTGGGAACTGTTCGAAGTGCACTAGTAACAGTAGCAGATGTCTTGTCTTCCCTCTTCCCTCCCAACCTTTCCTCTGCTTTCGCTTTCACTGCCCTCCACCCACTTCCTCTGCGCAGAAACAGCTGCTGGAGCTGCAGCAGAGTGAAGCCAACAAAAAAGTGGTTGGGCAACCTGGCATTCGTCCTATAGATAGATACTCCACAATTCTGTGCACACTTCAGCTCTCTTGCTCTCTCCAGCGTCTCTATCTTTCCTACCCCCGTAACCCCGGCGATCCCATGTCATCCTCGGGCGTTGATCGACTTGTCCTGGCCGAGTGTAGCGCAGCTGCAGGAGGAGGCCAAGACGACCATCTGCTGCACCTCCACCGCCACCAGCAAATGCATTACCACGTGCCGAAGCATGACCGGAGGGAGAAGCTCAGGTTCGCTTCTGAAGGATTCCCTCGGCCACCAGGACCCGTCTCTCTTATCCAACATCATCAACCGGCCGCTGCCGCTGGCTTGGCGTCCTCTTCCTTTTCTAACAACGCCAACTGCTACGCGTCTTTGGCTGTTGCTCAGACGGCCGACGTTGCCTCCCAATTCATGAACCACAGCCCCGTTGCTTTTCCGACAGATCGGGGGAATCCCCAGCAGCAATGCTTCTCCTTGTCACTGTCATCAGCGACGTCTTCTTCGATGACACCGCCGCAACCGCCGAGGCAGCAGCTGCAGCTCAGCGTCCGGCCGGCGCATCCGCTTGGTCCGTTCACGGGCTATGCAGCGGTGCTCAGCAGGTCCAGATTCCTGGAGCCCGCGCAGAAGCTCCTAGAGGAGTTCTGTAGTGTTGTAAGCCATGTAGTAGTAGGAGGAAGCGGTGATCGAGCTGCTGCTACTGTCGGTGACATGCTCCCGGACCCCGACCTGATGGACGGGTCCTCGACGGATCTCCCGTTGAAAACCATCGAGGCAGAGCATTTGAATAGCGCTGGACAGCAGCAGCGCTTGAGGAACAGCAAGCTTACCTACATGCTTGATGAGGTCGTTTGAACCAATTATTCATCAAATGGCATCACTCAAGTGTTATTTCCCCTGCACGCTTATTCTCTTATGCATCTTATGAATCCCGAAGCAATTTCTGCTGATTCTTATTCAATCTTACAGAAGCTTTTTTTTCGTTGCATTTTATGTATGCAACTATGAAATCTCTTTTTGCTGTTCATAGTAACAAATGATTAACTCTGTTTAGCACTTAGGCTTATCATTAGAAATATGACACGCAATGCAAGCAAAGCTCAACTACTTCAAGACCTCAAGTCTCAAGACCATTTCAGACCTTTTTTTTTGTTTCTGATATTCTTCTCTTGCTTTAAGTACTAACTGCATACAGTGTAGCTTCTGAACAACTTTGATCTAAATGTCAAGGAATTTTATGTAGATTTTGAATTAAGTGATTACTTTCCAATGTTTGTGCTTCAAAAATAATAATTAATCTTTGAGCATGTGCGAATGTCACTAGAAGATTTTAGCTATTGATATCCATTCCCTCTTCAGAGTTTATGCCTATGCGTGTTTTGGAGCCTGTTATTACAGTATTCTTCGTGATAGATTCATTTTGCTCAGGTGCCCTAAAGTTGGTGACATTTTAAGTATTTGTAACTCGGTATTGATTTATCTAATTCGTTAGATGAATATGTTTCTTAGAATTCGACATGTTACCTTTGGCTTCATGGTTAGAAAGTAGGAATTTCCTCAGAAGTGCTTTGGGCAAGACTTGATCAGCATTAACATTCTCTTTAATTTTAAGCTTGTTTCATCAGGTTTGTCGATTTAGCTTTGTTTTTACTCTTATGGACATTTGAAAAAGTTTGTTTTCTGAGTTGGCTTGTTACCTTTGTAGGTTTACAAGAGATATAAACAGTGCTACCAACAGGTGCATGATGTTATTGCATCATTTGAATGTGTTGCGGGATTGAGTACTGCTGCTCCTTATGCTTCCATGGCTCTCAGGGCCATATTCAAGAACTTTGGTACCCTAAAGAAAAAGATATTGGATCAACTGCATCACATGAGCAAGGTTATTGGAAAAGGCGTTGTTGATGAACTACGAGATATTTCAGGATTTGGCATTGTGAATGATAGTAGTTGTCACCAGCTATCGACAAAAAACAAAACTTTTGGTCAACCTCAGCTCTGGAAGCCTCAAAGAGGGCTTCCAGAATCTGCAGTGTTTGTGCTACGTGCATGGTTATTCGAACATTTCTTGCATCCGTAAGTTTTCTTTCGATATTTTAACTGGATATTTATAGATTCAATCTCTCCCAAAGTATTTCTCTTTTATTTAATTCCTTGTGTTTTCTCTGCTCTTTTAAGTTTAAAGGAGTCATGTTGAAAAAAAGAAACAAATTGTACAAGCATTTCTCTATACTGGATCCTCCATTGAACTTAAGCACATTAGGATCCTGAATTCATGACAGTATGTTTTTTTCTTAATGTTTATTTTGAGGTTTTAGTTACAATGTATCGGTTGCATAGAAATTGAATCTGTTTTATGTTTCGATTCACCATTAGCCTTGCAAATTGTGGTCTCTCTCAGATCTCAACTGCATCATACATAATATGAATTTCAACACATACATGCCTTGCTACTTAGAGGCATGTTATCAGTGCAATTATGAGCTTATTTCTTCTGTTAATTGTCACCAAGTTGTTTCTTTGGACTTTCAAGGTACCCGACTGACACCGACAAGCAAACGTTGGCTAAGCAAACTGGTTTGACGAGAAACCAGGTAACAGTATCTGATCCTTCAGCAAGTTTCCTAAATTCTAAAATGCCTTGACAATGTCTCCAACTCATAGTAGTTATGAGAAGGTCTTATCGGGGAAATTTGTGCATTCTGTACAAGTGATTATTCCTTACTGTGCAGGTCACCAATTGGTTTATTAATGCAAGGGTGAGACTCTGGAAACCAATGGTTGAAGAAGTGCACTCTCTGGAATCACAACAAAAGCAAAAAACATCAGCTACTGAGAAACACTTCAACTCAGATGAACAATGTCACCAACCACCCACAAAGGTTGCTAGAACTGATAAGGACCATGATATAACCAGCAAGAGCATTCACCAGGAAGCTGCCCACATGTCAAATAACATGACAGAGCCAGTTAACTTGGCGTACAATGACTTATCCAACCGTCACGACAATGGGATTGGAACTGGCATCGGTACCACTGTTAGAAACAATGTTGTGTCCCTTACTCTTGGCCTGCAGCAAAACAACGTCATTCATTTTGCTGAGCAATCTCCGGTTAATATAGCTCATCATCTTGGTCTTGATGATTGCGTCGATTCGTACAATTTGAGCAGCTACACCGTGCAAGATTGATCACTCCCGAAGAGTGTCAACAGGCATTTCTTCCATGATCTTGTTGGGTGAACAGATATAATTCACCAATCATGAATTCATGGGCTTGGAGTTGCAGATGTGTTACTACTTGCCCCTTTGGGGATTGCATTGAATTGATTAAGGTGTGTACTTTTCAACACACGTTCTTGACATGCTGCTGTGCATTTTTATGATCGACATTTGCTATCTTGTTACGGTTCTTTCCTGCGAGCATAATTGGACTGATTTTTCTTTCTTTTTTGTCATAGTAGCTCAATCCAGCAATTGACTGGAAGGAAGTTTTCTGCACCTTCTGTGACTGAGTTTTAGACAAGACTGAATTTTGGACAAGCCCAGGCCATGGCTGCCTATATTACTTCAAATCAAAATCCTAATGATATGATGTATGAAATACTTTGTCCGCAAGCTTTTGGTCTGAGTGTTGCACGAAGTATATGTTGGAAATGACTTGTACTGTTTACCTCTGAGTACTTTGGCCTTCTTGGAAATTGTTGTGATCTCCACTGTCACTCTTTCTGCATTTACTTTTATTGGTAATGTTATGTACCTCTGATCCAGTTACTGCCTGGTAAAAAGCGGACCTTTTTTAACGAGGCCTCACCAGTCGACACGTTAATAGCTTTGGGATCAGATTTTTGAAATTAATGTCATATCATTTTGTGTCGGACCGGTCATGCATAATTTTCGCACCGATATTGACCGCCCATGACGCACAAATACGATCCGCACTAAAATTATTCGGCATGTTTATTTCGATTTGACAATATGTCCACGGACGATTTTTGGACGCTTTTATGAAGAAAGATAATACGGGCCATTGTAAAAGAAATGCAGTGTGTATAGAATTTTTTTATTACTCTTAGCGGCCTATAAAGCACCATGCCTCTTTCTTCTTCACACTTCCTCCTTTCCTTTTTCACATGACACATCTCTCCCTTTCTCTCTCAATGCTCTCTCTCAATCTTTTCTCTCATTAGATAATTAACATAGTATTATCATAATTGTCGATCTTAGATCTATTTCGAGTGATGCTATCTTATCACTTAAAATTGATCTTAATAGCGACGGTTATGACTATGCTATCATACAATGAGAGTTTAAAAATATTAATTCTTATCGTTGGCCGAAAAGTTCAAATTAAAAATAAAAAACAAAGAAAAAAATGGGCCGTTCGACCCTGTACAATCGGCCCAACCGACTTGGATTGTGTCGAGGTAGAAAACATGCTGCATGGCACGACACAACCCATTTCTCCATTCTAAAAATTTGAACATTGGATTAGTAATTACTAATGAAAAAAAACACCAACTTTTTATCTTATTGAATACCATGATTTATTGTACTTTTCGTACGGATCTAATAATTCTCATTCATTTATTTTGGTATGAATTTTGCCTTACATTTTTTTCGGTAATAACACATCCAAGGCTACTAACATCTAATTAATCTAGTATTAGGGTGGGAGCGGGAAAGGTTTAAAACTCCTAATCAATGCGACGACTTCATGATCGATCCCAAACCAATTAGCACTTGTAGAACCACTTAGGACGCAACCCGCTACCACTGCACCAATCGTCGTTGGTTAATTATTAACTGTGGATAAAATCATGATCTTTTTGTAATGAAATAATAACATTTCCAAGCATAGGATACACATAGAAAAATGATTTTAATGTTAAAATATATTAACTGGTATCGAGAGACAAGAATAATCTAAATCTTGCTTTTCAACCAGACTTTTCTATGCACGAGAACCTAACATTCGTCCCCCAATTTTGAGTCATTTTCAAACCGATCCTCCAACCTTAATTTGTAACTAGAACGTTCGTCAACTTTGATTTTCTTGCACGATTAGTCCTTTCACTTATGTGGCTGCCACTTGGAATTTTCTCTCACATCCACGCCATGTAAAAAATAATAAAATAATATTAAAATTTAAAAAATGCCATGCGAACGAGAGGGGGCGCTCAGGAGAGAGAAGGAGGGGGCGATGGTCCCTCCTCTCTCTCCTGAGCGCCCTCGCTGGCGCGCGCAGGAGAGGGGGGGGGGGAGGGGAGGAGTTGCCCCCCTCTGGTCGATCTCGATCGGGCCCCCCCTTCCTCTATCTCCTGATCGCCCTCTCCGGCGCATGCGAGATAGCCTCGAGCGCGTGCGAGAGAGCCTCTCGCGCGCGCCGACGAGCGCGCACGAGAGAGGAGGGGGGTGATGCCCCCCTCTGGACGAGCTGTGCCAGAGGGGGGCCCATCGCCCCATCCTTCTCTCTCCCGCGCGCGAGAGAGGCTCGAGCTCGTCCAGAGGGGGGCCATCGCCCCCCTCCTTCTCTCTTCCGAGCGCCCCCTCTAGTCCACCTAGCATTTTTTAATTTTTATTATTTTTTACATGACGTGGATGGAGAAAATTTCAAGTGGCTGCCACATAAGCGAGACAACCGGAAAATCCACTATCACTGGTCAAGAGGACTAATCGTGCAAGAAAATTAAAGTTGACGAATGTTCTAATTACAAATTAAAGTTGGGGGACCGGTTTAAAAATGACTCAAAGTTTGGGGACTGAGCGTGTAATTTACCCAAAAGTTTTTATCAACAGATTAAAATTTTCTTCCCAAGTTTCGATGAGGCAAGTTGTTAAGATTAAACTCTTCACAAGTTCGAAGGATGCGATCTGTCAAAAGTTCCGAAGGGACTAAAGATTTCGTCGAAATTTTTGACGGACATCCTGCCCATCAATATTTTCAAATTTTATGAAATATATTAAAATTAAACTTTATTCAAAATTATAAAATTTCATACAAAATTTAAAAATTTACTATCTTCTCATCCTCAAAGGGTTGACGTTGTCACCATTATTGCCCCCAATTGTCGTCGTTGCCGCTATCATCCTCACCATCGACATGGGGCGGTTGGCGGATCTAACTAGAGGAAATTGAGTGACGCCGAAGGAGGAGATCACGTGCGAGTGATGTTGAAACCAGAGATCATGCAAGAGCGATGCCACATGAGTAGATCGTCACCAAAGTTTGGACTTCGCCGGATTGGAGATGAAGGTGAGAGTTTGCTATAGTCGAGCTGCAGAATGTTGCTCAAATCATCGGAGAGATCACAAATGGGAAGAGAGAGTGTCAATCGATGGGTTGGAAAAAATATGCATAAAGATATTTTTATATAATAATATTATATAGTTTATAATAAATTCAAATTTTTGATGATTATAGTCGTCAAAATTTTAGAGAGATTGCATACTCGTAAGTGTTCTGACCAAGGGGTTCGCCGAAAATTTTAATATTAAGATATTAATGCTAATGTGAAAATTCTATGCATAGAAAAAAAGAAATAATACTATAATTTTTTAAGACAATCATGCTCTTCGATTTTTTCGACGGCCAGAAGATTGGTTAGAAATATCGAAAGATCCTACCATTGATAATTATTTAATAGTTATTTCATGAAATTGCAGTTCTCTGCAAGGAAAAAAGAAATAATATTATAATATTTTTATTAGTTTTGAATGGTCATGACCTTCGGTATTTCCAATGGTCAAAAAATTCATAAAAAATATAGTTCTATTCAAATAAAAAGAAATAATACTATTATGTTTTTTAAAAAAATTTACTATCGCACCCTTCAGTATTTTTGACTCAAAAGTATTTGCGATAGAAATACCTATCCACCGGCAATGCCACTTCCTAACGATTGAATCCTTCGATATTTTCAACAATCATCGACAGTGGCTCTTCCTGAGAGTTGAATCCTTCGGTATTTCTGACTGATAGTCGGAAATACTGAAGGATTCAACAGTAAGGAAGTGGCATTATCGATGGATAGGTATTTTTATCGCAAATACTTTTGACAGTTTTTCTGACCAAAGATTATACAGAGAGTTCTGTCGAGTTGTCAAAAAATCCCTCACAATTTTCGAAAGAATATAAACGGTCGCAAAATAATGGGCCACAAAATCTAATTTTTGAAGTAGTGATTATTCATCTCTTCGAGCTTATCCAACTCACTTATTTTCGTTAACTTTTTAATATCTTTCATTCATCTAATCACAATTCTAAACCCTACCAATATTTGTGTGGACAATTAAAGCAATATAAAATGCATATTTCAGATTAGAAAACTAAAATAGCTAAAATTGTTCCATTGATTATCAATTTACCATTAAGCTCTTTTGTCTTATTTTTCATTTTTCAAATTATAATAACAATGTTAACACCTATAGTTTGACAAATAAAAAGTGTTGAAACTTGTACAAAAATTGTCGTTGGGCTAAGATGAAAGTTTTGAATAGTTTAGAGGTGGTAGTAAAATTTGAAAAATAGTTCACTATTTATTGGTAGTTGACGAAAAAAATGTTTTGTTGTTACTACTAATCATATCAGTTGTTGAATGAATTAAGAAAATCACTTTTAAGTTTTAACAAGTAGAGAATTTTTAGGATTATGCCATGTTTACAAAAAATTTTGCTTTATGAGTTGCTTATAATGATGAAACTTTACTAGCTATAGATTATTAATAAATGATTTTATTTTTTAAATTTTTTCGCCAAAAAGTTTTTTGATTCTTACTAGGCTGTTTACGATTTTTCGTTGAATACTTTGTTTAACTCTTTGATGAAAGATATAAAAGAATAACTTTATACTTAAATAAATTGATGAGAATATTGCACTGATGATCGATGAATAATGAAGATAACGAAGTAGAGAAGAAAAGATAAACATAGTAATTTAACGTGATAAAACTTTTTCGATCAATGTGAACAAGAGAGAAACATTCATGGACAAAGAAGATTGTTGTCATAAGAAATCCGAACAAAAATAGTACATCGTAATAAAACTCTAAGCCCTAAGTCCTTCGCATAAAAATATAGAAGTATTTCGTATAATATATCCTTTTATCTAATATAATATAATAACTATCTTTTTCAGTGAAATAATACTTTGACTGATTACATTTTCTTATAAGACAAGAAGGCATTAATATTTTTTAAGAAAAAAATAGAAGAGTTTAGAAGATAGTGAATCAAGAAAGTAAAGGAAAAAAATAAATACATTGACTGTTTACATTTTCATTTTTTATTGGGATACAAAGGAAAGACGATGAACCTAACGTAAGAAAGGTAAAGATAGTAAACAATCATTTTCAAAATCATACAAAACTAAAAGAGTTTTGGGCTTTTGTTTTACGTTTTTTTGTTTACTTAAATAGTTTTTTTTCCAGTGAATTTGCCATTCCATTTGAACTTTCATTATCTTTGACAACTTCATGAATGGATCTCTTTCTTTCAGCATTTATATTTTATCCTTTTCAGTTGTTATTTATCTACCATCATTACTTATATATGTTTTGTTATATTTCTATATGAATTCCGCCACCTACTACATCAATACGTTTAATTAAAGAAAGAATCAATTATAATTAATTGACACTTGTTTATTTTTAATAAAAAATATGTGATTATCATGGTAAAATAAGTAAAAGTAAGAAAAAAAAAGTATATGTGGGTGTGTGTGTGTGGGTGTGTGTGTGTGGGGGGGGGGGGGGGGGGGGGGGGGGGTCTGAGCATCTCGATAGTTTGTGGCTTGAAAAAGAAGGATCTGAGCATCACTGGATGGCACTCACGAGCAGACAGTTTGAGACGCATAGGGCATCACACACCATGCAAATTAAGGGTGTGAAATAACTTTTGTATTATCTTTTTTTGTCTTATGGTGTCTTTCTTTTCTTTTGTCTTAGAGTGACTACGTTTTCTTTTTCTTTTTGTCATATAGTGATTGTTTCATGTCCCAAACGCTCAAGAACAAATCTAATTGTTTCATTTTTTTTTCATATTTGTTTGTACGGTCCATTGTTTGCTGAATTGTAACTTTGTATAGAGTCATTTTTTTTCATGTCCCAAATGTTCTGAATAGCTAACCTGATGAGATAAATCCAATAGAGGAGTCCCATTATTGTGTAGCTCTCCAATTAAAGTTTGTTGTCAATTACTCTAGTAATCTTAAGTGTCGTTAAGTAATTTCCTTAATGTTACTAGAACTGCACGCTGTAATTAAGTATATACAATAACTCCAGCAGTATTTATTTGGATGAAAATTTGATATTGGATCTTTTGCATAGTTATTTCTATGGCTTCTTCTTCATCCAATGTCCCCAACGATGAACAATCACAAGACGAGATGAATTATATTCATTTGCAAGATGAAATTAATGCCATACATATGCAAGAGGGGATCTTTGATGAACTTAGAGATGCACACATGTATGCAAAATTTCTCCATTTACCTTTCTAAATTTATATGATTGTACTAACATCAATGTTTGCATGCTCATTATCCATAATCCTGACGACAATGTTCTTGAAGGAATGTCATCCACCATTATGAATTCTGATCATGAAAGCATAGTAAGCAAACCTTATATCGGCATGCAATTTAATAGTGTTGATGATGTGTACCTTTATTATAACTTGTATGCCAAATTAGTGGGATTTTCAGTGCGTAGGCATTATTCTCATAAATCTAAAAAACTCAAGAAATTATATCTAGTATGCTAGTATGTTCCAAACAAGGGCATAAGCCTCTTAGTAAAAAGTTATTTGATGAAGTGAAATGTAGATGTGATATTAGAGAAGGTTGTAATGCACATTTACTTGTTGCAATTTCACATGATAACAAGTGGGAGGTAAAACAAATTTCGAGGAGCATTCACATGGTTTATTATCTCCATCTAAAGCATCAATGTTACGATCCCATTACAAATTGTCATATACTTTTAAAGTTGCTATTAGCAATTTTGGGGAATGTGGAATGGGCCCATCAATAATAGCTCGTACATTAAATTACAGCAGTGACACATTAGTTACACCTCAAAATTGCATTGACCATTTGAGAAGCATGCACAAAAATAATGTTGGTACACAATATAAGAATGCTATAGCTTATTTTCAAAAGAAAGAAAGACTTTATCAGGGCTTCTTTTATAGATGGGAGATGGATGAAAATAATATTGGAAGAAGTTTTTTTAGCAGACGGTAGATCAAGAGACAATTATATGTTTTTCGAAGATGTTGTGATATTTGACACAACATATAGGATAAATAAATTACAAATGCCATTTGCATCATTCGCAGGAGTAAATCATCACATGCAATCAATATTATTTTGATGTGCTTTACTCGCTGGCGAGACTGATGAATCTTTTATTTGGTTATTCGAAACATTGTTGGAATGTATGTAGGACAAATATCCCACTTGTATTATTACAGATCAAGACATTGTAATGAGAAATGCTATCCATAAAGTATTTTCAAGCACACAACATAGATATTGCATATGGCATATTCAAAA
Organism: Pontederia crassipes; assembly: GCA_030549335.1. Lineage (NCBI taxonomy): Eukaryota > Viridiplantae > Streptophyta > Magnoliopsida > Commelinales > Pontederiaceae > Pontederia > Pontederia crassipes. The sequence continues at coordinate 2,085,245 of CM060193.1, forward strand.
GAATGCCATAATAAATCTTAAAGATATGATGGCAAAAAAAGGCTTTGAAGCTGATTATGCAAGTTGTTTTAAAGATGCATTTAGTATCGAGGAATTCGAAGAAAAATGGGACTTTCTAAAACAAAAATACAATATTCCGAATGAACATTGGTTATAAAAAATGTATGATAAGCGGCATCATTGGGTGAAGTTATATTTGAAAGATGTTTTCTTTGATGATTTTGTTAATGCTCATACATCCTTACCAGAATTTGTTCACCAATATGATCGAGCCCTTCAATCTCGTCGTGATGCTGAGGAACGAGAAGATTTTAAAACTTTGAACACAATTACTACCTTAACTTCAGCAAGTCTCTTGGAGGCTCATCCAGGAAAAGTATATACCTCAAAAGTTTTTAGTTGTTTCCAAGAAGAGTTTAAGAAGACATTAAGCTACTGGTTTGATGCAAAATCAGAAGATCATGAAAAAGTTCTCTACTCTGTGTATTTACAAGGAAAGGAGGATCACAAAAGAAATATTATTGAGCTGAATATCGATCCAAGAATTCTCATAAAATGTTCCTGCAAAAAATTTGAGCGGATCAGAATCTTATGTGGTCATGCATTACTTATTCTCTCACACAAAAGACTAACAAGTTTACCCGAGTAGTGCATTCTTCGTCGATGGACAATAAATGCATGTTTTACAAAGCCATGTGTTCTTTCTACAAATGGACAAGGGAGCATAAGCCCCTTGGAACAATTGAGCTTTCATATTAATGTGAGAATAGCTACTGAAATGTGTTTGCATTCACATGAACACATGGATATTGGAAATTTAGTTATTGGTGGACTTATTCAAAGGTTGGCTAGTTTGCAAATTATGAATGGAAAAACAGATGGAACATATGTTGATGCATCATCATTTGTCAACCAAGAAACAATTAATATGTATGATCCAAGTCATGTTAAATCAAAAGGTAGACCCAAAAAAATTTAGAGGATTAAATTTGGCACTGAGATTTCCATGTCGCAATCGAACAAATATACATGTAAGAAGTGTTTCAAACAAGGTCACAACGCACGTACTTGTCCGATGTTTTAGGTTATGTAGTTGTTTCTTGTAATAGCAAAGATCCATGATGGAATGCACATTAGAATTTAGAAACACTCCAATGATAAATTCGCATTCAGTCATGAATCCTGGCTTCCATGACAATGTAACGATCTTGATTTTTTAATATTTAATAAATGAATATTTTATTAATTTTATTTTGAAAAACATTGCTATTAATATTATTATATTTAATAATTCTGACAATGAAATAAAATTGGAGAGGAGTTTGATTGGTGATAGAATTAATTAATTAAATACAAGGATTTATTTAGTTTAAATAGAATAAATATGAATCAGTTAAAGAGATTAAATAGAGAATTAAAATTTATTGAGATTAGATATTATAGTTAGAGTATAATTAAGAATTTATAAATTCTATAAATAAAGAGTTAATGTCGGCTAAATTCTAAAAAAAGAGAAATTATTTTCTTCATCTTTTGTGTGGTGTTTAACACTAAGGTGTCCTTTGGAGGCGGGCTTAATTTTTTCGATAGATTGCATTGTTGGTCTATTTAGTTTTTGGTTCAGGTCTTGACTAACCTAATTAAAAATTTATCAAAAATAGACGCTTGAGGTAAACAAGATAAAAGTCAAAATATACTAAGCCAATGTCTATTGATTGCCACTAAGCTGAGATCAATTGAATTAAATGAGACAGATAGTGTAAAAGTTATGACTGTCCCGTGTATGATCACTCATTCCTCACCATACACGAATTCATTGAATTCTATTGAGCTTGCTGTGGTACTGATTCCTCACTGGCCTGCATGAAAGTGTCATATTTATGTGCCTTAATTGATTGAGCGTTCCTCATTGAATTGGATAACTTCGAACATTGTAAATTGAATGGAAACGAACTAAAATTGAATTGAATGGAATTGGATCATAATCATTTAGATATATTTGCATTGAGTTGGCAATTATTTTTACCCTATTGAATGGAATTATTATTGACCAATGACCATTAATTATTGAATAGAAAATTATTAATTGAATATTGATTTATTAATCAGACATTTAATAATTGTTAATTGTTATTGTTTTTTATTGGTCTTTTGACCATAGCTTGATATATTCCTCCTATGGACAAATTGTTATATTGTTAATTGATTATTGTATTGCTTGCTCAATTGGATCATCAATGATCATACTTTATTTTCGATTAAGCATATTGATTATCTTTTAGACTCTACGTACTGAGTACTTTTATACCCATGAATATTTTTCTGTACTTGGATCCATGCAAGTGATAAAGCCTTATTAGAGAATGGTTCTGTAGGTGGTTATACTCAGTGATTGACAAATGTTGCACGTGGTATTAGATCGAGTTACTTAGTTTTATTATTCCGCATTTATTAGAACAATGAACTCATGGATGTTTTAGTATTTTGATTATTATGAATTATTAGTTATTATTTTTTAAAAGTCTTCCACATTTATAATTTATATTCCGTAGAACTATTTATGAAAAATTATGTAGCATCTCTGTGACGATTCTGAGCACGTGAAAGTCACATGGATCTCTCGAAGCATTACAGACAATCTCACATTGTGGACTTGAAGGTATTAATTGTTACGTGATTCGCGCATTATTGATCTTGAAGTCGTGTGATTGCACTTATTAGACTCTAATTATTGTGATAGAGACGCAATCCATTAGTATGAAAAGAGCAATGCTATATCCTCCTAAATTAGGAGGATATAGTCTTCCTAATCATCTCACAGTGACATACATGATAAATTAAGTAATTTTTAGGAGTATTTTAAAAATGTGAGTGTTAGGAGGATTATTGCGCTAAAATTTTAGGAGGATATATCATTTTTCGTATGAAAATTAGTGAAGAATTCTAATGAAGAAGTGGCAGTAGAAAGAATTCGCCTCTAGCGCTCTCTCTCTCTCTTCCTTCGATGTGAATCTTGCAATCTAATTACTGATTAACTTAATTCCAATGGGTGAGGCTGCTTTTTTATAATACTGAGCTCAATTAATTTAATTGTTATATCAAACAATTAACATCGTACTGGTCCTGTTCTCTAAGTCTAGGCCATGCAGTATGTAGTAGCAGTGATGGATAAGGAGAAAAACGTTTTACATGTAGGTTGTAAGTGGTTAAACACTTTTACTCTTATGAGATAAAATGAAGTGACAATAATGTGTTTTGAAATAACAATAGCATTAAAAATTGAACCGGACTGATCAGTTCAAACGGTTCAACCATTTAGAGTGTGAAACTAGTTTTGATGTTGAATCAGGGAATGAACTAGCTGGTTCAACCTAGTTCAATTCAAATTTTGAAAAAAATAAAAAAATGATAAAAATAAGATAGTTAAAAAAGGAAAAAAAGAAAGGAATATAAGAAAGGTAAAGAAGGAAGGAATATGACATGTATAAAATTAAATAGGAATGGAAATAAAAAAAATAAGTATTTGAAATTGCCTAACATTAAAATAGAAAATTATTAAAAGGCATAAAAAAGAAAGTGTTAAATAAAAAAGAAATAAGAATAAGTAAAGATAGACTTTATTAATATAGCATCTATAATCATTAAATAATATATACTAAATTAATAATATACTTATATTTAAATGTTAATCATTATTATTTATTATTATTCAAACTTTTAACAAATTAAAATTATATTATATTAATTTTCAATATTATTAATAGATTATTAGTATAATATTCACATATTATATCATATAACTTATATTATATCTTTATAATTATTATAAAATAATATTATTTTAATAAAATTCTTTTCAATCCGGTCAAATTCGATTGGATCGATCCAATCACGAGGGGATAAAAAATTAGGTTCGATCACCAGCGTGATTTGGAAAACATTGGGCAATAGTGATTCCCCTTTTTTCATGGCATGAAACCAAATGTAGCACCATGTGCTTCTTCTTGTTCTGATTGGTGGCGACTGAGCCTGGATTTTGGAAGCACTCAGCGGCGAGAGAGTCGATTGAGTCCACTGGACACAGTCGCATCCAGTAAAGATATTATGCAACATTTATTATTATTAATATTGACTCATCAAAATATATGCAAAAATTTCTCTCTGTCACGGATCTGACAAGATGATGGCGTAGACGCGCGCCACTGCGCTGCGGACAAATCATGCACGCACTAATTCTAATTGGTCCACAATGTCATGCTACATATCCCTGGACCCCTGCGATAACTTTAGATCTGCAAGGTTGGCAGATGCTATAATATATTATATATACAACAGATAATATGAGAATATTGATATATGAATGAAACGCGACAAATTTGATCACCTTATTTTAAGGGATTAATTATTATATGTCTCGCACAATTAATTACTAGTACTAAATATTTATCAAAACTAAAAATGTGAATGCAAATAGCCCAGTTAATTAGTTATATATTTGAAATACTGCTAACCCTCGTCTTTATCCTTTGGCCTCATCCATATATATATTTGTGTGAAGACCCTACAAGTGAGACATAATTAAGCTTCTACTATCACACCGGTGGCTTGTTAGGGTCACGTCGCATTGCATATTTGCATGCAACTTCGACCTTTTTGCATGTTTCCAGTTAGAGCTCCAATGGCGGCCAACGTCTTCCTCTTGCTGCTGCCACTCCTCGCCCACCTCGCGAGCAGCCCCGCGTCGGCCAACGAGAACAACCTCCTGGTCACCGGCGACGTCCTCGGCAAGGACGAGCAGCTGTCGAACGACGCCGCCGTCTTCGTCATGCAGAACGACTGCAACCTGGTGCTGTACAACACCAAGGGCAGCGGGTTCGTGTCCGACAGCTACGGCCAGGGCACCAACTGCTCCCTCACGCTCACCGACCGCGGTCAGCTCGTCGTCAAGAACGACAACGGTGCCGCAGTGTGGACCAGCGGGTCCCCGTCCAAGGTCGGCAAGTACGCGGCGGTGCTCCGGCCCGACGGCCAGGTGGCCGTCTACGGGCCGTCGACGTGGTCGACCCCGACCTCGTTCGGGCCGGCCAACGACCTCGGGAGCCAGAAGAAAGCCGCGGCGCTGGTGAGGAACATGCTGTTCTCGGACCAGGTGCTGGCGGCGAACGACGAGCTGACGACGAGGGACTACACCTTCCGCATGCAGGCCGACTGCAACCTCGTCCTCACGAAGGCGGTGCTGGGCGACGTCTGGGATTCTAGCACGGCGGGCAAGGGGAAGAAGTGCTCCGCGACGCTCAACCACGTCGGAGAGCTCACCGTCCGGGACCAACACAAGAAGCCGCTGTTCGTCGCCGGACCGACGTCAAAGACCGGGGACTACGTCCTCATCCTTCAGATCAACGGGCAGGCCGCCATCTACGGCCCCGCAATCTGGTCCACGGCCAACCCTTAAGAGGTCGCTCGCTGCCCTACGCTACGTACACTAATCCCATATCCCAGCACGTACGTAGACGGTAGACGTATCAAAATGAGTATGTACGTAGCTGCGTGTGGTAAGTGCGTCACAAGATGGCTTCCCATTTTGCCGCAGAAGAAAATAAAGAACCTTTCCTAATCTCTTCTCCATGCTTGGTAATTAATGTGTGCAAAGCTCGTTGAGCCGTTCAAATTAGATTAATTGTGTTCCAAATTCGTGACGAAGACAAGTTAATAATGACTAATGTGATCGGACAGCTCTTATCCAGTCACGGGCGGACAAAGTCCATGGCTCTTATCCAGTAACTTGGTAAGCCAATTCATCTTACAACATTTGCAGGTGACAAGTAATACATGCAAGTGACAGTTACAATTGTGTCTCAAAAGAGTTATAAACTTATAATATCGATATTTAAGCTGGAGGTGATCAGGGTCCATGAAATTGTTGAATCTGTTGAAATACCATCTGGAAATTAACCTAATTTTAGTCTTTTTTTCAACCTCACTAAACACAAAAGACATGTAGTCGCAGTCATACAATGTAGAAACCTTGGCCACTGAATGCAAAAAATACAATTTTATCACTGTAATGTGTTTCCGGCATAACTCTCATGCTTCATTTCCATAAGTTGGTTCTCTATGTCCCGTAGCACTGGTCTGTACCTAAATTGGAGAATAAAAAAATTACATGTCAACTTCATAGTCAAAATCAGAAATAAGTTCACAGACAAAATCAAGGATCCAAAATATTACTGGCGTATGAGATTGTTGTGTGCTTGAACTGCACGTCTGAGTTCTGCCGTAAGCTTCATAGCTTCTGCAGCCAATGCATCAGCCCTGCTCTGTTCTTTCGCCAGCTTATCCTACATTAATGGCAGTGTTTAGAGGGAAGTTTCAACAGATATCTAAATATCTTAGAGTGAGACTCTGATTATAGTTCATAATTGATATTGCAAGTATGATTTCCAAAAAAGTAGCAGAAGTCATTGGTGTCATTTCAACTCCTATCCCTGTAAAGGAAAAACAAAGGATGATGTCGCCGAGGAAACATCTTGGAGATAGTTTTCTATGGACTGTTATATCTCTGCCAAAGATGATCTATGAACTCTTGTAGTAGGATTCTTGTTATGTACTTCATTTAGTTCAACCAAACATCCTCCTACAAATCTTAACATCACATAAGCTTTCCTGATTTCTCTTTCAATGGCGAAGAATTTACTGAACCATGATTTTTATAAAAAGGGCATAGGAACTAAGAAAACAAAAATATTATAATATTCAGAATAAAAAGATCAGAAAAGCTTGCTTTTGCTGATTTCAGGTATTAAATTGACCTTAGAAATGGACTGAAAATTTACCTTAAGAATCAAATTTTCTGCAGAAAAATCTGATGGATCAGGCAATCTTCCTTTCTCAGTAGAAACATCTGACAGCAAATTGCTATCACTTATCCGTGATGAGGTGACCTGTTCAGATCTGAGATTGTCCAGAAGATGACGGAGCTCTTCATTTTTCTTAAGACAGTCTTTTACCTGTAATTTCCACCAGTGATGCTCATTTTAGAAACAGGAGAGCAAGATATAGAAGAATGCCACATCCAGAAAACATATCAAACCAATCTCATCAGCATTCTTGAGCTTTTAGGCTGCTATATTATGATTCAATGTTGATTCTTACAAATATATATGTTGATTCAAGTAATCAGAGGAAGAGAAAAAAATTTTTTTTTGAGAGAAAAAAATGGTTCCCAATTTATGTTTAATTTCTTACAAATATATATAGGGTTTAATGAATGTGTAACACCCATTTGGTGAAGCATTGTGTAACACCCTAATATGAACCCTCCATTTTGCATCAAGGGTTGTGATTATTTTATTGTTTTTCTCTCTATCTCTCTCTCTCGTGCCCTCTCTCATCTCTCTCTCCCCTCGGATCATTGCAGCCGCCTCCCCTCCGATCGCCGTTGCTGCCACCTCTTCGCCTCTTCCCCCTCCGATCGCCGCTGCCACAACCACGCGGTGGCACGAGTGGCTCATCTATTGTCGTCGTGCGTCGTCGCCGCCCCCCTTCCTCGATCAGCATCCCTATCTCCGATCTGCGTTGCCGTCGTCGATCCAAGCCTGCCGCCGCCTCCGAGCCCGCCGCCGTCGGTTCGAGCCCACACGTCGTCGAGTCCATGCGGCCATCGGCTTTCCTACTTCCTCCAATCACCGTCGCCCCCAATCGATGCCCTGTTCGCCGCCCAGCCACCGCTGGCCTCCTTCCCCGATCTGCGTCCGATTTACGTTGTTGTCGTCGATATGAGCCGCGCGTCGTCGATCCAAGCCTGCCGACGTCAATCCGAGCCCACACGTCGCCGAGTCCCTGCTGCCACCGGTTTTCTCCGATCACTGCCGCCCCGATGGACGTTGCCATTCGCTGATCACCGCTGCCCCCTTCCGCGCCGCCACTGGCTTTCCTGCTTCCGCCGATTGCCGTGGCCCCCATCATTTCTACTTCCTCCAATCACCGCCGCCCCGATCGCCGCTGCCATTCGCTGATCGCCGCTGCCCCCTTCCCTGATCACCGCCGCCCCGATTGTGAGAGTTAGAGAGAGAGGAGCGTAAGATCAATCCAAACCGTTGATCTAAAATGAACGGTTGATATCAAAGCGTTACACAATGCTTCACCAAATGGGTGTTACACAATCATTAAACCCATATATATATATATATATATATATATATATATATATATACACCCACATATATTGTTTATATATGGATAATGTGTGAATACACACACACTCACACCTATACCTAAACAAAGTGGATAAGCTTAGAGCCGCATAGTCATGAGTGCAAATTCCCTCTATGGCTTAATATATAAAGGAGGTCTTCTTATAGATATTTCATATAGCATTGACACACTTAAAATGAATTATTACTGAAACATAAACGTTGAGATAATGCGCATAGCTACAATATGAAAAGAATCAATTGCTCACATTGTCCCTAAGCTTGTTTGGAAACGATCCCAAATAATATCAGATTGGATCCAAAAGAATGTCCTAATAGAAAAAGTTGTCCCCATTGCACATGCATACCTGGTTTTCCCATTGCAAAGCACCTTCCTTTGCTTCTTCATATGCAGTGGTCAAATTGGAGTTCTCCTCGAACAACCTTTCTATTTCTGAAGATTGTGAATCAATCTATTCAAAGAATAAGACTACTTAACAATGGTCTTTTAGGGTATAAACTAATAAGAGTTCACATTAGAAGGTGAAAACATCAGAAAAGGTCGCCTCACCTCCATCAGCAATTTCTGCCGACTACTTTCAAGTCTCTCAACCATTAATGCCATATCATGCAACTGCTTTTCAAGTAACTCCTTATTTTGCTGTGCAAAGATGATAGATGTAAAGTTTCACTCTTTAATATTGAGGTTGAAGTTTAATACTAACATCGAACTTAGAAATTAAAATCAAATTAAGGTGCCCCTAAAAAACAGAATTAAGGTAGCCCAAAGGTGGCAACCAAAGTCCTCAACTCTACCAAGAATTGCTTGGTAGCATATAAAGTTTCTAATTCACGGAACTCGTTCCAAGAAAATGCAAGCCAAAGATTAGGAGCAGCAAAGCACAGACCATGCCAGTGACAACTAAAATGGAATTGTGACAGACACCATAGTACATGACATACCAACACCAGGCAACAACAACAACAACAAAGCCTTATCCCACTAGGTGGGGTCGGCTACATGGATCATACGACGCCATTCGTTGATCCATGTTCATGTGATTCGACAAAATTTTACGCTGGCTGTCGGGGCCTAACACAACCCTCCTCCTTTATCCGGGCTTGGACATACCAACACCAGGCGATGAAAGAAAAAGAAATTGGAATGGGTCTTGGTTGGCACCATTTGGCCCAAATAATAGAAATCAATGAATGCCACGGAGTTTGAAATTTTACCAATGTGAATGCCTTGCTAGTGGCTGAGTTTAAAGCATCCTCTGCATCGAAATTTTATCAGGTAGTGGAACTGAGATTCTGAGTATCGAAAATAACCCAGTGAAATTCACAAGAAATTATTTGCCAATGATACCTGAAATCTTCTTAGTCAACGCGGCAAGCCTTTCTTCCAGTTCTTGCTTTTCAGTCAAGAGGGAAGAATTCCGGAGCTGTTCTTCAGCTAGTTTTTGTTGTTCTTGTTGTCGCAACAGTGACACATGCTGCTAGGTGACGAAATCTTTTAAAAAGGCACAAATAGAAGCACATCCAGTAAATGAAACTACAATCACAGAGCAAACTAGATATACTTATTACATACCTGTATCTCAGTCTTCAGATCCATTATTTCCTTCTCTGATTCAACAGTATAATCTGGTGGGTTACCTAATGGTATATTACTGAAAGAAGACCCTAATCCCTGGCGTTGCAGTAAATTTAATTCAGCTCTCAAGGCTGCAGCATCCTCTTCGGCCTACAAAGGGTAAAGATATCAGCATGTGTACTCATATATGGTGCTAGTTGGTATAATTTTTTATATTATTTTTATCTTTATGACAATTTGAGTATCATACTCTGGATTGCTCCTCTTCTGCCTCCTTTAATCGTTTCTTCATTGCCCGAAGCTGAGACAGTGCATCTTCCTGAATATATGTGTTATACTTGTAAGTAAGCTGTAAATCTTACTAAAAATTGGCAAACCACCATTAGTCACTTGGTAAATGGGTACCCTTGCCACAATTGCAGCATCTTTTTCAATTGAGATATCCTTCAACGACTTCCGCAACAAGGCCACGGTATTTTCTTCCTGCGATAAATGGTCCACAATAGGATATATAAATTTCACATAAAAGTTCAACCAGTAATAGTTCATGGTATAATAGAAAAAAAGAGTAATCCATACCAAAAGCATTCATTTTACCAGATCATTTAAACGCTTCGACAATGAGTCATTTTGAATTTCCTTTTCATTAAGCTGTAGAAGAGACACATCTATGAAATTTTATTTTCACAATTAAAGTAAAGGATGAAAACATAACTGAGGCATAGTACCTTTGACAAAAGTCTCTGGTTTTCTTGCTCCAGTTCAGCAACTTTGTTCTCGAGCTCCTTAACTTGGGAGGAAGATGAGTAAGAATCACTCTGCACCTAAATAGAGAACAATCGATTCAGTAATATTTCATTTGCTTGAACTTTGCATTCATATGAGGATTTTGATAATCTGGTTCTAAGGCATAAAGAAGATGGAACAAGCGTAAAATTAGCGAGTGAGATATGACGACAAAGACAGTGAAAACAGAATATCAACCAGCTACGCCCGTGCAACCACCTAATCAAAACTGAACAAGAGAATATTTCTTCAATCCAGCCATGACAACAGAAGAGCATAATAAATAAATAAATAAATAATTAATTAAAAGCAGCTTTTGCGAATGATCAAGAAGATGAAAATAGGTGATGTTCATGCAATGGCTAGCCACACCCAACCATTTGACTGAAAGATACTACTGTTGTGGTCATGATCAGGTTTGGCTGAGGCTTTGGTAAAAGAAGTTTGCATTTCCTTGGCATTTCATAATACTCATCTGTCATGATTATGATTGCTTTAGGGTACATTGACGTACTGTTCATTTAATAGATTGTGGAGTTTTCAAATAATGTGGTCAAGTACGGTTCTGGGGAGTGACCAAAGTATTCCTGATGTTTGCTTTACAAATTATGTCAAGAACTAACATTATTTGTTTTTTCCCTTCTGCGTAATCTTATCATTAACAGAAACTTAATATCTTTCCTATAAAAGACATATAATGCAATGTTCTAGCCATAGAGACAAAGCTGTCACGGTACATAACTTTGTAAGCCCATCCATTAAACGGACATGGTGATCGCATCATTAAATCAATTGACACCATATCTCATAAAGCACAAACTGGATATCGCAATAGTAGTAGCAACGCAAAAAATTCTACAAGGAATCCGACCAAATGTCACCCCGAGTAAAATTGAAAAAACTACCTCTGCAGCGCGATTCACCCCGTTGTATTTGTGCAATCCTGCGACGACGAAATTTAGAAGAACCTATTAAAAATCGAACCCGATTCACAGGGAAACCCAATGAACAAACTCACCGTAAGGATTGGAGGATTCCAGATCGGAACCGGATGGCGCCTTGTGCAACCGCTCTGCCGCCCTCTTCTGGCGGATCTCCTCCAGCTAGAACGACAAAAAGAAAGCTGTTAGAAGATGAGGGCAGAAAGGAAAGGGGGAGGAGCCGCTAAGGGGCAACGCGCTCACCGTTCGTCTGCCTCGGGAAGCGTGATGGGCTTCCATGCTCGCCGGCAGGAGGAGAGACCGGCGCCGGAGATGAGGTGAGAGGGAGGAGAGAAGGCGGAAGGAGGCGTCAGTTACCCCCTTATTACTAAATATAAAATCCTAATCATCGTTATTAGTGTTATTATTTTCTTTCTAACGCTATTTATCATTTTTCTTTTCTTGAGACTGCAGCTGTGCCGCAGGAACATTTGAACTGATTTAAAAGGTACCGCGGTCATTGGCAAGTGCCACGTAGCATTTCCAGCTCCATTTCTTGTTGGAAATATATAGTTCTGATGAAGAAAAACAATTCACAAATATTTTTTTTCAAAAATGTTAAATATAAATATATTTAGAATATAATGTACCTATTTTTGTGATTTATGAGAATGCAGACCGTTTCTAATCTAATTAATCCCTGAGTGGTTAAAAATGTTGTTTAAATGTATTGCCACTAGATGATAAATGAATACAGTGAAAAAAAATGGTAACGAATACTTTGTAGTTATATTAAATCTATCTTTTGATCATTTTGAATACTTTATGCTCGTTTTTATCCATTTATTCATTTCCCATTTGGCAAACGGTCAAATGGTTAAGATGTCACTGAGACAAGAATATATATTTTTGTGCAATTTTTTATTATTTAAAAACTAAAACAAAATTGCTATTGGTTGTTCCTCTTGATAGCAAGAACAACAATATCTTATTTTTTTAAAAAAATTACGAAAGAAAATAGACAACTTAGAGAATTTTTTTATTGTGTCTTTTTGTGTTCTTATTCCAATGACGGCTGCTATTTAACCTCGTACCAAACATCTCTAGTTAACATTTATCTTTATAATTTCTTAATTTAATCACCATATATGTGTGAATTTTGTGACCAAGTATAACTATGTTTTTTTATTGGCTAAAGTCTCCTTAGAATTTTAAACAAAATAACAAAGGATTTAATATTTATGCTATCTTTACTCATCATAAACAATGAGTTTATTATTGAAATAATTATTTATCCATCGTTCGTGATGAATTTGATAATGACTATTGAGTGTCTGATAATACTAGGTATTAAAAGAGATAGTACAATTTCTTTTTCCGCGGAAGTTATATAATATTAATTCAACTATAAATCTACACATGTAAATTATTTTTGAATTTACACCTTTGGGCTACCTCTCTTATGCCTAAAGATCCGTTAGGATAGTTTTTTTTACTTGGGGTACTATCAATTCTTCTTTTATATTATCACTTGCATATAATAAGTACATTTGATTTTTTTTCGGGTCTCCAAGGTTACTGGCAAAAAAGTTTAATTACCCCTGACTAAAGGGGCCGCTCCAAGGATCGAGCAAAAGGGGGGAAGGGTCGCCCCCGCGTGATCGCCCGCGTCTGGTGACATGGATTGAAGGGGGGTCCGCCCCACGATCTCGTTGGCATCGATCGTCCGAGAACCACATGAGCTACATCCAGAACCACACTTGGCACCTGGACTCGCGACAACGCCACATGCTCGCCGACTACCTCGAACTCTTCGACCAGACACTCGGCGAGATGCGTTCCGCTTACAAGGGCTCCAATTGAACGACACTACCCGCCACGTCGACGACGTCCAGATGGCGCTCTCGGTCGCCATCACCAACTAGTACACCTGCCTCAATGGCTTCTTGAGGGTACTGGTCGACCATCGAGGGGCCCTTGTCCCATGTCTCGCACCTCGTCAGCAACTTGCTGGCCATGCTGAAGAAGGTGAAGCGGCGATCGGGATCGGGATGCTCGGCATGGAAAGAGGCGCTGGAAGGCTATGGGGACGTGGACGACTTCGGGTTCCCGGAGTGGATCGGGGCGAAGGAATGACTGCTGACGAATGCCACATCAGCGAACCTAATCGTGGTGAAGGACGGGAGCGGGAATTTCACGACGAAATTGAACACGGCGGCGGCGCCGAACAACACGAAGGCGAGGTTCATGATTTACATCAAGGTTGGGGTGTACTTCGAAAATGTGGAAGTGGGGACGACGGCTCGTAAGGGTCGCCAAACATGGAGCAGAGGGGCGACGAGATCGTGGAGTCGCTCTAGGTCGGCCCCCCAGCCAGTCGCCGACGATCGTGGGGCTGTTGTCCCTATGTTTTTCTTTATTATTTTAAAATTTTAAATATTAGAAGAGACGAGAGGAGGGATAATTTTAAAATTTCATAAATGGAAGAAATTAAAGTTAACAGGAAAATTGATAAAAGCAGAGAGAAGGATTAAATTAAAAAAATTATAATAGTTTAGAAATTCAATAAAATAAGTTTGTAATTTGAACTTAAATCGTAATAGTTTAAAGGTGGTTTATGAAAATAATTTCGAAAATAATTGCTTCATAATTATGAGGCTAAATCTTAAGTATTATCTTAATTCCTCTTATGAATTAAACTTAAGGTATATATTAAAAAAACGTTTTATTTTCATTGCCTTACGCGTTTTATGATAATCATCATAACAGTCATGATGATTTTTTTCTAAAGCAAAAATTATTACACATCATTGTCCCACCGAGGAAAAATAACCCATTCGATTTATAGATTATTTCGGTTCCATTATCTGAATCAAGACTAAATCAAAATTTCTTTGCCAAACTATAATTTTTAAGTAATAAAATATTTTTAAAATATCTTTTCTAAGTAATAAAAAACAAATTAAAATCGATCTAATTAGAAGACGCTTTGATACAGTACACACAAATTATTATGTTATAAAGTTTTTAAATTATTCACACAAATACATTTTACGAGTATGTTAAGTTTATCCACATTATTTTTTAATTCGTATTTCTGATTTTAACCATCTTCGTACATTGCTTTCCATTTTTTTTCTCTGAGTTAGACGATCATGTCCCTTTATCCCTTATCAACAAAAAAAATGTAACTTTGGTAGAATGATTTTTTTAACTACGAAAAATCTCTCGGACACTTTTGGAATAACTAACTTAAAAAAAAAAACTTGTCAAAATGTGTTTCAGTCTATACTTTTACAACATCATTTGAGTTATAAAATTTTATTTTAACATTTGTATTTTTGTATTTATTTTTTAAAATGGAGTTTAATTAAAAACAGGTTCCTTGATGTCTTCTCTTATTAAAAAAACAATCTACAAATTTTCTTCAAATTTATAAAATCATTTTTGTCAAACTTAGTTGTCTGGAAAGCGTTATTGCCGACTTAATTCATACGAATATGCACTGTTCAGAAATTAAAGATTGGTTTATGATTAAGATCAACTAATATGTTAACATCGTCCCACGTCACATATACATATGAAATTTACAATATTTTTTTATATTTATAAGAATTGGAACTCCAGGCGCTTATCATTATTAGTAGTTTTTTTTAAAAGAAAAGTAATATAATATGATCTGTCCGCCCTGAGCCAAAATGTAAACTGCAAGTGGACCCGAGGGAACATTACCCCAAAACACCCCCACATCATCACCTCCATTTCAAAATTGAAACGCCCCCAAAGGCCAAAAAAAAAAAAAAGAGAGGAGTAATAAGAACGAAGCAGCAGCTGCAGAACACCTCTCACTTCATATAAATCCCATCCCGATCCGAAGAAAAAAAAGATAGTGAGGGTTCGCGTAATTTTCCCGTTCGATCGGCGATCAGGGATTGGTTCCGGCGATCGATCTCGATCCAAGAAGGGGAGAGGTGGTGGGTGCTGCTGCTGCTGTTGGCGGCGATGGGTCTCGTGGATTCCTCGGCGTCGCTGCTCGCCGCCTGCGGTGGCGACGCCGTGAAGCTATTCGACCTATCCGTCGACACCGGCGACCCGTGCTCGCTGAGCTACTCGCCGTCGCCCGGATCCCAAGTGAACTGCGTCAAGTGGAACCACACCAGTAAAATGATGGGAAAATCCGAGAACAAGGAGAGAAGATCGCAGAGAGATTGCAGAAAAATAGAGGAGACACACGAAATTTACCCAGGTTCACCCTTGAGATGAGGGCTACGTCCTGCAAAGAGGTTCCATTATATGTTTAGGTTTACAGCCGCCACGCAAAATTACATCAGAAGTTAGGCTATTAATAGCCTCTCCAAACCGGGTTTAAAACCCAAACAAACAGAGAAAAAACCTAATCCGAACCACACGGGCCGACTAAACAAAAGCCCAAAACCCGTCTAGGTTTCGGGGGCGCTGCCCCCGAACCCTCGCCCGCTCACCGGCGAGCGGGACCGCCGTCGGGGGGCGGGGCCCCCCGAACCCCCCCTTTCGTTCGTACGCCAGCAATATTGTTAATTGGGTAATACTCAGATTCCCCTAAGCTCACGTGGGCGAACCCGGTGTGAGAAACAAGGGGCCCTGAAGTATTCACCAACTCTAACATTCTCCCACTTGGTGGATACTTCACACCAATGAGAGCCTTGCCAGCAACATTCTTCTTCAATCCGACAGCAGTAGAGCACCACTCAAACTTTACACCTGTAACTGCTTTAGTCAGAAAATCAGAACTATTCTCTGTTGTATCAACCTTTTCAAGCTGAACCTCTTTCTTTTCCACCTTTTCCCGAATAAAAGTGGTATTGGATGTCAATATGCTTTGTGCGTGAGTGAAATGCGGGATTCTTAGCTAACTGAATAGCACCTTGATTATCACATCTCACCTCTATAGCACCTTGCTCAAATCCGAGCTCTAAGCACAACCGTCGTAGCCATATGGCCTCTTTTGCAGTATGAGTAAGAGCCATATATTCTGCTTCTGTAGAAGAAAGTGCTACCACGCTTTGTCTCTTGCTCATCCAACTTAGTGCAGCCCCAAATAATGTAAAAACATATCCGCTAGTGGATCGTCTACTATCAATGTCTCCACCCCAATCAGCATCTACATGGCCCACAATATTAAGCATCTTTCCTTTCCTTGTACCTTCAAAACACAAAGCAAAATCTGAAGTTCCACGAAGGTACCTGAAAACTCTCTTGATAGCATTCCAATGTTCCCTGCCTGGGTTAGACATATACCGACTCAAGACTCCCACTGCTTGGGCTATATCTGGACGCGTGCAAACCATGTCGTACATCAAGCTGCCCACTGCACTTGCATATGGCACACGGTCCATCACTTCGGCTTCTTCATCCGTCTTCGGGCATTGCTCTGCAGAAAGTTTGGTTCCTAGATACATAGGAGTACCCACTGGCTTGCAGTCCGACATGTTAAATTTCTTCAACACTTCTTTTATGTACTTCTCCTGTCCTAGCCACAACTTTCTCTTCTGACGATCCCTTCTAATCTCATACCCAAAATAAAATTCGCTGGTCCCAAGTCTTTCATCTCAAACTTCTTGGCCAACAAACCCTTCACTGAATTCACCATCTTCATACTGTTTCCAATCAGCAACATGTCATCCACATACAGTGTAAGAATGACAAACTGATCTCCAACTCTCTTCACATAAACACAATGATCTGAATCTGAACGTACAAACTTGAGTTCGAGCATGTACGTATCAAACTTCTGGTACCACATCCTTGGCGACTGCTTCAATCCATACAAAGACTTCTTCAATTTATACACCAGCTTTTCTTTACCTTGAACTTCAAAGCCTTCTGGTTGCCTCATATATATCTCTTCCTCCAAGTCCCCATGAAGGAATGTCGTCTTCACATCCATCTGCTCTACCTCAAGATTATATGCTGCTGCCAGAGATAGAACAAATCTGATTGAAGTCATTTTCGCCACGGGAGAAAAAATCTCATCATAGTCGACTCCCTCAACCTGAGAGTACCATTTAGCTACCAGTCTCGCCTTGTACTTCTCTACAGACTCATCCGGTTTCAGCTTTCGCTTGAACACCCATTTGCAACCAATTGCCTTTCTATCCTTAGGCAATTTACACAAACTCCATGTTTCATTCTTATCCAGTGACTGCATCTCATCTGCCATAGCAAGCTCCCACTGATTTGCATCATCCATAGACTTTGCATCTTTTACAGAACTAGGTTCTTCTCCGATGATGCTCAAAGCATGAAACGAACTCAGAGCACTAAGAGAGTATCTCAAAGGTGCTCTTCTTTCTCGTGTCGATCTCCTGAGTACTGGTATGGTAGTACCAATATCTGGGTCTTCATCTGAATCTGCATCTTCAACTTCATTAACCGAGTCCTCTTGATCCGGTTCTATAACAGACTCAACTGAAGTATCTTGTGCATCCACCTCTGAAGTTTCAGAATCAGAATCTTCTTCAAGCACTACCACTTTCTTAGGTTCATCACCTTTTTGAACTTCAACTTGGGAACGTGATTCACGGAAAACAACATCCCTGCTGTAAACAATAGTCCTTGACTTTGGATTCCACAGTTTGTAGCCCTTGATCCCTTCCTTGTATCCGACAAATATGTTCTTTTCAGATTTACTATCAAGCTTACCCCGCTTTTCCTTGGGTATATGAACATATGCGTCACATCCGAACACTCGAACATGAGACAAATTTGGCTTCTTCCCAAACATTGCCTCATAAGGTGTCTGATCCTTCACTGATGAGGTCGGTGAGCGATTCTTCAGGTAGTTTGCTGTGGCTACAGCTTCTGCCCAGAATTCTTGCCCCAATTCAGCCCAACTCAGCATACATCTGGCCTTCTCTATGAGTGACCGATTTAACCTTTCAGCTACTCCATTCTGCTCAGGTGTATATGGAGTTGTCTTCTGCCTAATAATACCATTGTCCACGCAGAAATGCTCAAACTTATCTGAACAAAATTCACCTCCATTATCTGTACGAAGGACCTTGATCTTGCAGCTCAATTGATTTTCCACCAAAACTTTAAATTCTCGAAACTTATCGAATACATCTGATTTATTCTTGATAAAATAAATCCAACTGTATCTCGAAAAATCATCTATAAAAGAAACATAGTACCTGGACCCTCCAATAGATGGAGTCGGAGTTGGTCCAAAGACATCACTATGAATCAGTTCGAGAATCTTCGTTGCTCTTGAACCTGTGTGTTGAAAACTGACTCGGTTCTGTTTTCCATGGAGACAATGTTCACAGAACCCGAAGCCCACAGAACAATCCGGAACTCCTTCTACCATCTGACTTGATGCTATAGTGGAAAGTCCTTTTTCACTGATATGGCCTAATCTCCGATGCCACAACATAGATTTGCTGTCTTCATCTTCTTTGGCCTCTTCAGAAATAAATTCGCAGCCCACAGATATTGTCTCTCCGAGCAACTTGTACAACGTGCCATAGCGAACCCCTCGTGCAATTACAATCGACCCTCTGATCATCTTGCACGAATCCTTATCGCAACTGAATATAACACCCGAGTCAGCCATTGTTCCAACAGATAATAAACTCCTGCTCATAAGTGGTATATGCATCACATCTGGTAGAGTCTTCACCGTGCCATCATTCATCCTCAACTTCACCCTGCCACGTCCAACAATCTGAACCGCAGTGTCATCTCCGAGCATGACATCCCCACCATTATACTCCTCATATTCACAGAACCAGTGTTTATGAGGCGTCATGTGGTACGAAGCACCAGTGTCGATAAGCCAGACATCTTTATCTGACTGTGCCGTACATGCAGAAGCCACATACATATCTCCTGCCTCAGCCTCCTTTTTGTCCGAGGTTGACTCAGCTTCTTTCTTATGAACCGGCTTGTTTTTGCAATCTCGCTTCAGATGGCCCCACTCTTGACATCTCCAGCATTGCACCTTCTTATCCTTACTCTTCGAACGCCCACAAGATTTGGATCTCCCTCTCTGATTTTGATTCCTTTCTGGTTGCCTTCCTCTGGCCGCCAGCGCCTCTTTACCAGAACTTGCTGATCCCTTTCTCCGTATTTCCTCTGATAACAAGGCAGCACATACACTTTCATACGAAAGTTCTTTATCCCCGCCACCAATCACAACAATTAGATTGTCCCATGAATCCGGCAGCGAACAGAGCAATGTTATTGCCTTATCATCATCTTGAAACTTAACACCGATTGATACAAGTTGACTGATCACCGTGTTAAAGTTATAAAGATGAGTAGAAAATGAATCACCCTCCTGCATCCGAAGATTGTACAATTTCTTCCTCAGAAATAACTTGTTAACCAACGACTTACTTTGATATAGGGATTCCAACTTCCTCCACAGATCTCTGGCAGTAGGTTCGCCCATCACATTCGTAAGAATTGAATCCGCGAGACACAGCCGAATCAAACCCTTCGCCTTTCTATCAATCCGATCCCACTCTTCGATCGCCTTTGGATCTGCCTGACTGGAGGAGGCCTCGTCCGCGACCTTCGCCGCCTCCATGCCTGGTCTCTCCTTCTCGATTGCCGTCCAAAGATCTCGATCACAGAGAAGATCATCCATCTTCATCTTCCAGAGATCAAATCGCGTTCCATCAAATTTTTCTATCTCAATCCGCGATCCTCCTGACATCTCGAATAAACCCTAATTTCTCGAACCACCTGTGCTCTGATACCAATTGATGGGAAAATCCGAGAACAAGGAGAGAAGATCGCAGAGAGATTGCAGAAAAATAGAGGAGACACACGAAATTTACCCAGGTTCACCCTTGAGATGAGGGCTACGTCCTGCAAAGAGGTTCCACTATATGTTTAGGTTTACAGCCGCCACGCAAAATTACATCAGAAGTTAGGCTATTAATAGCCTCTCCAAACCGGGTTTAAAACCCAAACAAACAGAGAAAAAACCTAATCCGAACCACACGGGCCGACTAAACAAAAGCCCAAAACCCGTCTAGGTTTCGGGGGCGCTGCCCCCGAACCCCCGCCCGCTCACCGGCGAGCGGGACCGCCGTCGGGGGGCGGGGCCCCCCGAACCCCCCCTTTCGTTCGTACGCCAGCAATATTGTTAATTGGGTAATACTCAGATTCCCCTAAGCTCACGTGGGCGAACCCGGTGTGAGAAACAAGGGGCCCTGAAGTATTCACCAACTCTAACATAAAATACTCTACCTCTGTCACTTTAGGCGCTTAATTTTGTACCCATTGGTCCTCTCCGTTCCTGGTTTTCCTTACTTGTTCACAACGTGCTGCGAAGGTTGCGGTGCAATTCTGCAGCGATATCTCGTCACAGTTTAAGTTCACTAATGCCTTGTCCCCGCTTGATGCTATGCATTTTGTTACCCGAACCATTACTAGTATGTTGCCATTTTATTCTCATACTTAATTTCAAATAGGACCAGAAAATTAATAATTTCTTTCTGTTGCATTTGAAGTTTCATTGGCATGACTCGTTGTCACATACGAGATTAGGATAATGCAAGGATAAAAAGCTTGGCTCATCAACTAGGACCGATGTGGATGTATTTCTGCCTTGACCATAGTGTTGAATACCTGAAACATTCTCATCAAAATGTAGGAATTCGAATCAAGCTTTTTTTTTTTGAGAGGTATGAACCAAGCTAAATAGGTTCGAAGTTATAAAGAGGATTGATAAGAAGAAAAGATATTTTGGAATTTCAATATGATTGGTGTTATAATGAAAAAATATTTCAATGAGTGGAGCAAAAAATCTAGTCTCCCAATCAGCAAGTTAAACATCATTTTTTGAATGTATGGTTGATAGTGTCTCGATGATAACCTTAGCCATCATGCGAAAGATTCCAACAAAAAAAATTATTTAGCTAATTCAATTATGAAACTTGTAATATTTCTAGGATATTGAAATATTTTTTTTCCTACGTCAAAATAATGTGATATTTGGATGATTCTTTGTACTTTGAAAATTTTTTACATGTTTGATTGGTTTTACTATCGTCTTGCATGCCTATGAAAGACAAATAGACGTGATGTGCTTATGAATGTTTTCATGACACATCAGCTTCCTTTTAAAAGAAAAAAAATCAAGTGTTGGCTTGGTGCATGGTGTAGGATGGCTAACTACACCTGAATGAAAATGTTCCTCTGGGTTATGGAGGTGTGCTTGGGTGAGCATTGGCTCTTGTGGTGGTAGATCTGTGTAATGTACTTATCATTATGAAGAAAAATAAATGTAACAATGGGATGATCTTCTTTTGTATTCAAGTCATTTGCTCTTCTTGCAGATCTGGTGGTTGCTAGTGCGAGTGATGATAAGAAAATCACCCTCTGGCGCAAAAATGGTGAAAGTGTGGGATCTCTACCTCGTGGCACTGATATTGGTGATGACATTGAGGTAACTTGATACTTGATTATATCATATTTGCACAAGGCATTTCCTTGTCGCAGTCAATAATTTTTTTCTTAGAATAATTAGATTCCTTCTGTTTCTTATAGTGGTAGATTCCATCTGTGAATTTATTACAATGTCCATGATTATGGTTTACCTTGATTGGTCTAACTTTGATAATGACTTGTTGCGTTGGATTATTAAAAATTGCATCTCTAAAAAAAATCTTTAAAATTATATATATTTGGATGACAACCACACACCTGGTGGTCATCCTTTTTCTCCTCAAAAAAAAAAAAAGAAGAAGAAAAAATCTTTAAATTTTATGATAACTTTCAACCTTTGAATTTTCTTTTGAAATCTCAATTTGACACTAGTTTTCATCTCATAGGAATATCTATCCGACAATGTAATTTTCACCGTTGGAGTGTGAGCTGATTATTGTGAATTGTAAGTCATTGTTCCATATTAATAGTTCGTTTGGATAGCTAGGAATAAGAACATGCGGGATGGGAGTTAAAACTCATGCAATACACTGGAAAGTGTTTTTTTTTTTTGGTATTTTTTTCTTTTTTTTGTCTCGTATTAGGAATTTTTCTATTATTTAAATTATATTTTGCCTGCAACTACTTAGGATCAAATAAGCCCATGGAAAACCTAATTATGATGTCTCCAAAGTTTGGCATTGAACAAAGTTATGAGTTTGAACTTCAATAGGTCACTGCTTATCAAGTCAAGATAATCACTGATTAAATCAAATATTTTTTACATAAACAAGTTTGCCATGCCATTTTGTAGAAAGCTTCATGTTTCTTCATTTGCAGGACTCTATAATTTCTATCAGCTTTAGCAATAAAAGCTCTAGATATCTTTGCTCCGGAGGTACTGGTCATATTGTTAAAATATGGGATTTACAGAGGAAACGCTGTGTCAAATGGTTGAGCGGCCATACTGATACGATAACAGGTGTTATGTACAACTGCAAAGATGAACATTTGGCATCCATCAGTATGAAAGGGGATCTTATTCTCCACAATCTTGCTTCTGGAGCAAGGGCTACTGAGCTTAAGGACCCAAATGGACAGGTCACTTGTTCTATAATGACGTGGATATTAATTCTACATTGGCACAGCACTTATGATTTGGATATGGTTCTAGAAGAACCTGTTATTTTAAATCCGTAGATTTTGAGTTCTGATTCTACTTATGATTTTATGATGCAAGAACAGGTATTAAGAGTGTTAGACTATTCTCGTCTTAATCGGCATGTATTGTTGACAGCAGGTGATGACGGATCTGTTCACCTCTGGGATACCACAGGACGTGGACCCAAGGTTAGTAAGACAATCATTTATTTATCCAAGATGTTTCCAAAAACAAAAAAAATATATATGAGACACACCTTTGTTCCTCATTATATGGTTTACAGTTGTTGAACCGCCGCTATTGCATTCTGGATAAGTTGTGGTTGATCCACATTACATGGGCATGAACTAAACACTAAGCGATCCTAAAAAAAGGAGCGAAAACTATAGTCACGTCCATTAACAGTCAACCTACTAGCCATGAACCATAGGACGAGGTCAAATATATATATTTTAGAATCTTTGTGCACCTTTAATCCACTGATAAATCATGTTCATGTTAACCTTCAAGGAAAAAACATCACATGCTTAATAGAAATTGTCAATTTTTTTTAATTGATTCATTGGTGAAGAAATATGTTGGTTTCATCATTACCTGTTTCTAATGTTAGGCATTTTCTCAAAATTGTGATAAGTCTTTTGTTTAAAAAACTATAGCCAAGTCCCTTAGAAGGCGATATACTTGTCAAGCAACATGAACATCCTTATCATAGAATTAGGTTTTTCTTAGAATCTTTGTGTGCCTTTAATCCTCTGATAATTCATTTTAATGTTAACCTTCAAAAAGGAGAAAATGTCAAATGCTTCATAGAAACTATCACATATTTTAATTGATTCATGGGTGAAGAAATATTTTGGCTTCATCTTTAGTTATGTTAAGAATATAAAATTAAAAATGTTGCTCTTCCTAATAGCTTAAGCTTTTAAGAAAATTAGTCAGCACATCAAATTTAACATGGTATCAGAGCCAGAGGTCAAAGGTTCCAACCTCGTTAAGCTCTTATTAAAAAAAGTAATTTCCTCCCTTAGTTGTCCACGTGTTGGGCTTAGGATAGACCAAGTTGTCAGCAGCCCACACGTGGAGGGGGGGGGGGGGGAGTGACAAGTTGTCAGCAGCCCACACATGAGGGGAGTGTTAAGAATATAAAATTAAAGATGTTGCTCTTCCTAATAGCTTAAGCTTTTAGGAAAATTGGTCAGCTCATCAAATTTAACAAATTATTTTTAGTGTTAGACACTTTCTTAAAGTTGCAATTAGAGTCTTTTGTTGAAATTTTGTAGGATCTTAAATAAATAAATTCGTTATATTGTAATCTCTTTCGTTCTTGGGAGATTATTAATTTTTTCGAAAGAAAATATACCATTAAATGACTTTGCCATTGAGTTTTATGTATATGGTTTGAGGAAGCTCACTACTGTGCATGATAGGTTTCGTGGCTTAAGCAGCATTCTGCGCCAACAACTGGTGTATGCTTCTCACCATTAAATGACAAGGTCCTATCTTTGACCTCCCTGCTTCACATTTATACATTTCCCTTTATGGTTAAATTTGAGGTTCCTTTACCAATTTTGATGGTAAATTATCTTAAAGATAAATGCCATTCTGTTTATCTATTTCTTAATGAAACTCCATTTATGTCTTTTATATCTGATAGACAATTGCGACAGTTGGTCTAGATAAAAAATTATATACATTCGATTCCAACTCAAGAAGACCTACATCTTGCATGACGTATGAGGCACCATTCTCATCACTAGCATACAGTGATGATGGCAACATATTGGCTGCCGGGACAAATAGTGGACGTGTAGTGTTCTATGATGTCCGGGGGAAACCACAACCTTATACAGTTCTTCGTGCATACAATAGTTCTGAGGTATGAGATTCTCAAAGCTGAGTTGACAGTATGTTGAAAATTCAAGAGTTTTGAATTATTTGCTTTCAAGAAAAATTGTTTTGAATTTCATTGTTTGATCTTTAGTCTGGGTTTGGAGAAAATAAAGGGGATATTCAGAATTGTGCAAATTATAGAGGGATTAAACTTATGAGTCACACTATGAAATTATGGGAAAAAGTGATTGAGCATAGATTGAGAATGGAGACTAGTATTTCTGAGAGACAATTTGGGTTCATGCCAGGAAGATCCACTACAGAGGCGATTTATTTACTAAGGGGGATGATGGAGAAGTATCGAAGTAGGAGAAGAGACTTACATATGGCTTTCATTGACTTAGAGAAGGCGTATGATCGGGTACCAAGGGATGTACTTTGGAAAGCCTTGCAAAAGAAGAGGGTGAATGTTGCCTACATTAAGGTAATACAAGATATGTACGATGGGGCATTGACTAGGGTTAGGACACCCGGAGGTGAGACAAATGAATTTCCTATAGGAATTGGCCTACATCAAGGATCAGCTTTAAGCCCGTATCTATTTAACTTAGTTATCGATGCTATAACCGAGAGTATCACAGAGGAGGTACCTAAGTGCATGCTATTTGCGGATGATATAGTACTTTTAGCGGATTCAAGAGAAGAGATTAATACAAAATTGGAAATATGGAGAAATACGTTGGAGTCAAAGGGTTTTCGTTTAAGTAGGAATAAAACAGAATATATGCATAACAATTTCACAAATAAACAACTTAGAGACGATTTGAAAGTTAGGTTAGGGGAGGATATAATTCCTCAAGTGACAAAGTTTAAATATTTAGGATCAATTGTAAGACAAGATGGTGAGATTGATGACGATGTTAATCATAGAATTCAAGCTGGTTGGTGTAAGTGGAGGAAAGCCACTGGAGTTCTTTGTGATAGAAAGGTATCCAATAAAGTTAAAGGAAAATTCTATCGTACTGTTATAAGGCCAGCAGTGTTATATGGTAGTGAATGTTGGGCTATGAAGGGACAACATGAACGTAAAGTGGGGGTAGCCGAAATGAGGATGTTGAGATGGATGTGTGGTCATACAAGATTAGATAAGATTAGGAATGACCGTATACGTGAACGAGTCGGAGTGGCTCCTATTAGTGAGAAAATGGTAGAGAATCGTTTGAGATGGTTTGGTCATGTTCAGAGAAGACCATTAGATGCGCCAGTAAGAAGAGTAGATCAAATAATCTGGAGTCCGATTAAAAGAGGGAGAGGGAGGCCAAGGCGGACACTTGGCGAACTAATAGAGCAAGATCTATTGGTGAATAATATACCGAAAGGTTTGGTTACTAATAGAGCGGAATGGCGTCGTATGATCCATGTAGCCGACCCCACCTAGTGGGATAAGGCTTTGTTGTTGTTGTTGTTGATCTTTAGTCTGGGTTTGCCGTAATTAACTGAGACTGATCATGCTATGACATGTTTTACATGAAGGTTTCATTTTTTTGTGAAAATAATTATTTGTTTTAAGCTGGTTATCTATCAGGACTTCGGGGTTAGATGGTCATATTAACAACTCAAAAAATTTTAATCTTCAAGAAACTTAAAATTTGTCTTACATGTATGAGTTCTTGTACAGTATGGCTTGGTATATTTTGCATTGTTACTGGGCAGTTAGCTGTTTATTCTGTTTCCTAGGATAAAAGTCTGACTAGCTAATTTTGATTTGTTAAATTTAATTTTGATCATAAACCAAACAGGGAAGATGAGCAAGCTAGGATTGAAGCAGCTGGTGGAAAGATTATACATTGGAATGGCTACCGTGTGTTTGGTGTTCTTGCTATGTCACGATCAATTGGTATGTTTCCTACTAAAAGCTTATGTGTTGAACTTGAAATAAAATAAGGGCTGGAATATCCTTACCACTTAGAGGCCTTGTCAGATGATATATGAGTGATAATTAAATTCTTATTGTTCCACGTTGTTTTATTTTGAACTTCTTGATATACATTTTGGATTCTTTTTTATTAGTAGCGCCGCCGTATTTTAATTTCCATTAAAAGCATTGTTCTACGAAAAATGTGTTATCCATGAAAATCATGGTGACTTTGAACTTATGCAAAGGCATGTGTGCTAGGTTTTAATATCATAGCTTGCAGCATATATTGGCCTGGCTTATCACATTGTACTTCTAAAATTTAAGCATGAATTTACTGTTAAATTTGATTAGCTGACAATCTATCCAGCATTAAGCTACTAGGAAGGCACCCATCATTATACTTATATTTTTAACACCTCCCTTTGCGTGCGAGCTACTAATAACTTTTGATCAACTCCAGTCCATCACGTGGATCACCAAGGAGGAAGTCTTTTTTTTATAAGACCTATGTTGAGGTTTGAACTCAGGGCCTCGACCCTGCTCCGATGACCATCTTTTCCAACAACTTAAGCCACTAGGAAGATGACTCATTATTATATTCGTATTCCTAACATGTACATTTTTTCGTTTTATAATATGGAACCATCATTGATGATGACTTCCGTGAAAGGAAAAGGTGGTAGTTATTTCACAAGTTAGAAAAAAAGAAACAAAAAGAAAAAATTTCACAACTGAGTAGAAGATCGATGAAACCAGAAACTTTTCTTAACTTGCCAAAGAGAATAATGTTGGTATATAATTCCTTCTTGCCTGGTGGAAAGAATTGAAATATAACTTCATCAAAGATTAATCAATGTGGAATGACACATATGAAGATGATCTACACTCTTAATCTTCAATTGCTTTTATGTTACTACTGATATAAATGTTATTTTTTTCTGTGCTATGCCAGTCGTAATATTTTTTTCTAAAAAAAGCCATGCACTCACATGCTTAATGGATACAATCAAACTAATCTTCTGTGAAGGGACTAATACTCGTTAATGGCACATAATGTCTGCATCTCTTATTTGTATAAAATAGATATGCATCCTAATCCTTTGAGCAATTACTGTTCCTTTTTGGTGTTTATCATTCCACAGTATTATGCCAAAGTTTAGTCTTTCCATTTTCAGTGTATGATATATTTTCCTTTTTCTATTTTTTTCGATTTTTTGCAATCAAAATTCTAGCATTCAAACCATACTTGTAAATTTTAATTTAAAATTTTGTACATGAACTTTAACTTCAATAATGTTTAGTAAATCATGTTGCATGATTGAAATCTGGAACAAATACCCTTATTATCCTAAAAAAAACAGAAAACAAATGCATGTGTTGATAATTTATTTGCTTTTCAGCATACTGCTGCTTCATGCCACTTGAAGTCTTGGGCATATTTTTATGCATGGAGAGTTAATTTAACTTCTGCCAGCAACACAAAGAAGCCAATTATTCAAATAATTTGCTATTTAACTCCGCCTATGTTTGATAGCCGGTCCCAAGCCCGGATAAAGAAGGAGGGTTGTGTTAGGCCCCGACAGCCAGCGTAAAATCTTGTCGAATCTCATGAACATGGATCAACGAATAGGCGTCGTATGATCCATGTAGCCGACCCCACCTAGTGGGATAAGGCTTTGTTGTTGTTGTTGTATATAAATTCACATTATCACTAGGAAATTTGGTTCATCTTTCTTATTCTTGGTTCCCAATCATAGAATGCTCTCTTCTCTCTATATATAACATATATAATGTTTCTTTCGTAATGTCCCTTGTGTTAAATCAATTTGATTAAAAAGCCTTCGAGAAATTTCATAGTTTTGTTTTTTTAGGAGAAAAAGGAAATTTCATAGTTTTGGTGTAATAGAATATTTGCCATTTGTTTATTGTGATCATTTAAGTTTTTTAGTGTCGTCAGGCAGTTGTCAGTTTATGTTCGCAGAGGGCGAAGCCTGTGTTCGTCAATGAGAAAAACTGTACTCTTGAAATGGCTCTTCTAGGTGGTGCAAGTGAAGAGTCTGTTCTTATGCCAGATCCCTTGCCTTCTTCTACAGTGTCAACTATTTCTTCATCAACAGCGGTTCCTAGTTTTCGTTCTTATACAACAAGCCTGATCGGTTCTGTATCAACCACATCGAACATGTCTACAGCAGAAGAGACTCCATTGAAGAGTCGCTTATGGACAGGAGCCTCTTTGTCAAAACTACAGGCACCTCGGTCTAATTACAATAGCTTAAAGGATGATATGGATGTTTTTTCTCCTCTTGTTGATGTTCAACCAATTACGCCATCACTTGGGAATTGGTGGGATGACAACGGCGATGTGAAGAAAGATAAAGCAACCCTTGATAAGAGGCCTGTTTCATTTCCTTCCTCGACAAGAAGATTTCCCTTGCCCGAAGGCATCAGTGATCCTCATCCCATTACAGATTGGAATGCTGGTTCAGAACTTGGGCAAGTATGATAACATCTCATGGCTCATTATGAATTTTCATCTCATGTGTTTATAATAGCACTTGGTAAAAGGCTGCAGGATTGTTTATTTTTCTTCTGGTTACCATTTGCTATCTGCTTGTTTTCAACTTATAGGTCTAGAATTCATAATATAACTTTGGATATGAACTTTGCAGGATGATACTTCTTTTCAATCAACAACTGCAATACCTGAAATGGTTCCAAAGACTGAAATATCTTTCTCTTCACTTGCTTCTGAGACCTGGGCGGGAAATGCATTGTCAGACAAATTAACCAACCATCGGCAACCCAACTTCACTATCACGCTTCTTGCCTTCTGTGTCATTAACAGCTGGGCCAACGTTTGGCATGCAAGACTCGGCTTATTTAAGTAGTCATCCCAACAGGAACTCTTTGATAAATCAGAGTGTAGCTTCTTTAAACCTGCAAAACAAAATTTCCTTCAATGACTCCACTGCATTCTCTGAATCTTCATCAGATTATAATCCGAGTTCTGCATTAATGTCATCGGGAACTAACACAGCAGTATCAGCAGCTAATCATGACTTTTCAGGAAAATTTTCAGCTCTTCCTCGGAGATATTCGACTTATTCTGAAAGAATAAGTACAGCCCCTGCTTTTAGTGAAACTAATATGTCAGTAGTCAGCTCACCAAAGTCCAAAAAAACCGGGGTGGAATCGAGAGAAGAACTGATGAATAACATACTTTCAAGACAAGAAGCGACTACCTCAAGAGCAGAGAGTCTTCCAACAGTGAGGACACTACATTCAAGAACACTGGCACATTACATAACTCATTTGCGCATGATGGCATTTTAATTTCACATGGAAAATTGACTTTGTATTTATTTTGTTCCAACAGGGAATTCCACCTCAACCAACACATGCCTTAGCTCAGCATACAGATCAACAGCTAGGTGCTTCATCCTTTTCACTTCAGCTTATCCAACGCACTCTTGAAGAATCTTTGGGATCTCTGCAACAGGCCATCCATGAAGATGTGACAAATCTTCATGTTGAGCTGATTAGACAAGTCCATATGCAAGAGGTACACACACTTATCTCTTCTTGTTTATTTAGTATCATTGAATATCTTCTTGATCATTTTTTACAAAGCACTGGATTTTTCTTCATTGACTATTATAATGTTGGTTCTTGAAAAAAAAAAAGAAAAAACTAGAGCTATTTTCCTAATGGCCGCTGGGAAGCCTGTGTTGGGGCATCGGTCTTTCTCTTTTAGCAATGTCACAGGGCTTATTAATATGATAACATGCTGAGAATGCTTATATTTGTTGCACATCCGAAAATGCATTCATGTTCCTTTTTTTTTTTTGTTCAATTGTATTAGAACTATATAGTAAATGGAATTTTTGGCAAGGCTAATTGTTCTTTCTTCTTTTAATTATAAGAGAAAAATTCTATCCTTTGTGTTGAAAATCAAGTGGTAATACGCTTTTACTTACAAGTAAGATAATATGTAGCCACTATTTTTTACTATAAATAGGCCACGGATTCTGTTTGTTTGAGAGGATTCTCAAGTTATATTAAATGTTTATTTACTATCAATAGTTATTTGCGCCCATTTGATTTATATTAAATGTTTGTGGCAATGCAATTTCACAAATAAACAACTTAAAGACGATTTGAAAATTAGGCTAGGAAAGGATATAATTTCTCAAGTGATAAAGTTTAAATATTTATGATCAATTATAAGATAAGATGGGGAGATTGATGACGATGTTAATCATAGAATTCAAGTTGGTTGGTGTAAGTGGAGGAAAGCTGGAGTTTTTTGTGATAGAAAAGTACCTAATAAAGTTAAAGAAAAATTCTATCGTACTGCTATAATACCGACAGTGTTATATGATAGTGAATGCTGGACTATGAAGGGACAACATGAACGTAAAGTGAGGGTAGTCGAAATGAGGATGTTGAGATGGATGTGTGGTCATACAAGATTAGATAAGATTATAAATGATCATATACGTGAACGAGTCGGAGTGGCTCCTATTAGTGAGAAAATTGTAGAGAATCGTTTAAAATGATTTGGTCATGTTCAGAGAAGATCATTAGATGCGTCGATAAGAAGAGTAGATTAAATAATCTAGAGTCCGATTAAAAGAGGGAGAGGGAGGTCAAGGTGGACACTTGGCGAACTAATAAAGCAAGATCTATTGGTGAATAATATACCGAAATGTTTGGTTACTAATAGAGCGGAATGACGTCGTAGGATTCATATAGCCGACCCACTTAGTGGGATAAGGTTTTGTTGTTGTTGTTTGTGGCAATGGTTAGCTAGAGTCGTATATGTTTCTATTGCTGCTTATTGATGGAATGATATTTCTGTAATAAAATCTATAAGTTATCTTTGTGGCAGATGCAAATATCAGGCTTGCTAACTGCGGTCCTAGAAAAGCTTGATGAGCTGACAAAAGAAGTGAGGGCATCGCGCAGGGACCAGCAGCGTTGACAACTTGCTAGTTTTGAATATTTAATTGATTTATGATTCTTTACATCCGTTCGTTGTGGGAAAAAAAACTGTTCAAATTTTGCATCATCTGCCTATATACATAATAACATGGGTACTTCTTTTATCACACTAAAAAAACATTGTTATAATGTTTAATAGTTTATTAAAAAAAGGAAGGTGGAAAGTGATATAGAAGAGTTAAAAGAAATGTGGTAATTGTATTTTTCTAAAAGCCGCAATAGAGCAACATACTACTATACATCACATATATGATTTTGATCGGACTTAATAACTAATACCTTTCTTTCATCACAACAAAATTGGAGTGCTGGACGTCAACATATGAACTCATCGCAAAGGGGATACTTTGAAGGGGGGTATCTCACCATTTTCTTTAATTGATATATAGTTATTTTCGTTCACAAAAATCTGCAAGAAAAATCTCTTGGGAGCCTTCGTGGTTTGCACTCATCATCCGCTCCAAGGTGGTGAATGCAACATTCCTTTGTTGACTGGTCGGTTTGTATGTTGTGGAGACTAGATTTCCTCATCCTCTACTACCATTGCTTCCGTTCCCTTGACTTGTTTATCAGTAAGAGGGCAGACACATGTTGTACGGCTGGAGTTACAGGTGGTGAACAAAACATAGCTAGGGACCAAAGGTGTAGCTGGAGTTACAGGCGCCGCTCCGCGTTCTCAAATGTCGAATCACCTACGACTAGATTCTGATTCTAATATTACAAGACCACAAGGCGTGTGCTCCAAATGAGGGGAATTGGGCCAACCAATCTCTTCTTTGTGTTCCAGAGTTGAATCAGGCGAAGCGTCCCCCAACCACGATTGCTGTTCTTAGTCTAACTCGGAAAATGTAAATCGTGCTTCAACGCACATTGGAATCTCCCCACCGGTGCAGACATTTTTCTTCTACCAAATGTGGTATAAACAAAGCAGCAACTTTACAGAGCCAACTTCGGGCAGAGGAATCACACTGTACAAATAAATGAACATATACATGCAGTACAGTTCATCCACATCGAACTACATCATTCAGCGGACTTGCCATGATAAATTATTGATCTTCACACTTGAGACCCAATCTCTGAAACCGAGACCCAATCATCAGCGGACCCAATCACACCTGCTGCTGAGAACCTCGACGTATGAGCGGAGGCGATGGCGGTCCGACTTTGTGAGAGAAAATGGTGGGTTAAGGTCCAGTGATGGTGCTTCCACCAAAAGAAAGTGCAGCAAGCACACAGCTTTTGAATATCTACATGAAGCTCTCTCCACGTTGCCCATCATCTCATCAACCTGTTTCAGTTGCTCCCCATTATTCTAAAGTCCTTTGATTTCGTCAAGTACTAAGAGCTACAACATGAATGAATGTATGGAAAGAACTTCAAACATGCACAAGTATAACAAGAACAATGCCGCATGAAACAGAATTTATCATATTCATGAAATGAACTTAAAGCATGCTAAAAAATCCTAGAAGTTGACTAGGATGCAAGTGCATCGTATACTTACAGCACCATGTCTCCCTAGGGTGAGAGCAGATTGGAATATCATTTCAACAGCATCTGGCATCTCTGTAGCCTCTGTGCAGATGTTAATTAAGATTCAGAATCATGGGATTTACTCAAATTTTAACATGAAATTAAAATGATCCTCATCATTGTGTCATCCACATACCAGCCATATGCCCAACACCCAAAGCAAGCTCCTCAGCATGCACAACTCCACGAAGGAATTCTCTTTCAATCTGTAAGCAATATGTTCAGAGACATCCAAGATATAAAATATTTGGTTTCTCGAAATGGAAACAGCACTGGGAAGTTTTCCGTTCATACATCTTGGGATACACCTCCCTCGGTGCCTGATGCAGCCTGCAAATGGCATATCTGCAACCCTTGCTTCCATATTGCAAGAATCACTAGCTGAATTGAAAATGCATCCAGTTGTCTACCATTTTCAACCTTTTAAATGAAAGCAATGATGTTACCATGAAACAAGATATAGTCTGACAACGAAAAGAATCAGAAGCGAGGCTGAAACTTAAAAGGAGGTAAGCTTAAAAACAACAGATAAGTCTCTGGCAACTATGGAAAACAAATGGCATCTAATCATTATTGATTATGCAAATACAATAATATAGTGGATTCTACTTTAGTAGGAAAGAATCTGAAGTTCTCTTTCACCAAAAGAAATATTCCACATAAGAAAAGAACAGAAGCTCAAGGCTCTACCTTGTCCTTCACTAATTCTTCTATAAAAGATGCATATCGTTGCAATGATCTAATTCTCGTCATGTGATCAGCTGATGGCTCCTCTAAATCATCCCTAATATCCATGGATCCTTGTGAAATACATGAGGCACGAGAGTTGTGGCTTCCCAGGCTCCCCCCATGCCCATTAGTAATGGCTGCACCAGTTATTGGCATTGGTGCACTTAACGCACTAAAATGTGGAGAAACAATTGGTGAAGTTTCGGAGTTGGATGGTGAGATGCGTGGCCTGGAGGCACTTACTGAAGATGATGACATATCCAGGGGTGGTCCAGGAACCAGGATATAATCTTCAACAAATTCCAAGGAGTCTACAACTCTAGGATCTACATGCAAAAATTATTTGATGCATTCATCAAAAATCTGGAACAAGAAAGCAGGAAACTAGGATACAATACAACCAAGTCTACTACAAGAACAGACCTTTAAAAGAAACAATAGTTGGCTTTTGAGCCATGGCAAAGTTCATCTCTTTTGCACTTCCAACTGATCTGTCTGAATCATGCTTAAAACCAAGTAACTCTAGTTTACTTTTTGAACTATATCTTGATGGACTGCCTATATTTTTCAAAGGGTTGCCAGAAGGACTTTTATGCAATCTGTTATTAACAGAGAATCCGTAAGTAGTGGACATCACAGAGCCCTTGTTCATGGAACGAGACTGATTGATATCATGCACACTAGATTCATCATCTAAAGGGAAAGGCATACGATCTTCATGAGTACTTTCTTCAGTGGGACTTGCTTGATTATATTCAAGTGGAAAAATAGTTCTTGTATCTGACGGCAACCTGTTATGGACCAAAAACGGTAATTCATTGGTGAAACAAGTTGAAGAATTTATAAATCAGTACCTAGTACGAAATATTGGCATTTTTACAAAGCCATATTCTTGCCTTGACGTTTCATATGATACATGCTCCAAAAGAAACTGGTGGTTGAAGAACTCCTCCAACGTCAAACGTTCCACTGGAAGCATTTATAAATGCCTTAGAAACATATATAGTTCTTGAAATTATGATGTCTAATACTATATTCTGATGTTACTTATATGAAGTGAAGTACCAAAAAGATGGCGGGTGCCAAAAAGTTCTTTATTTTTAGTCATACATTATCTTTAATCATGTAGATGCCAGAAAGGGAAAAGGACAACAATAAGGCAACAATGTATGGCAAAAGCATCTGAGAGAACAAACTGATCACCTTTAAACGGGACAATTTCATTTTCAGCCATTTTGCAAGTTCAATGGATACTCAAAAGTGCCAAACTGGGATCCAATGAGTGATTTTGCAAATTTTACGAAACATGAGCAGTTTTTTTCCAAAGAGGCTTATCTATTTCTTAATATTCTCTTAATTAAAGGGAAAGACTATCATTGCTCCAGTTCAGCTTTTATCTGCTTTCTAGATTTAGAATGCCTTGCGACTTGTATGCCCCAAACTGAATGCAAGGAAACCAAAAAGTCATGATTTTTCGGATAGCCCTTCCAACTCTTTGTTTATATGAGAAGCAACAAGCATATTTCCTGGAACATCTTTCCCAAAATTTCTCTCTTTCCCGAGGTGAGAAAGGATGATAGCCGAGAGCCTGTTAATCATCCAAAATTCTATAGACAATTATTTTTATGAGCACACTAAATCTCATCTAAAACTAGAGCCCTCTCACTATTTTTCCCCTACATTCTTTATTGGATCCATAGATGATATGAAATCAAGTAATCTAGCCCTCCCTTTGGATGTGTAAGTCTTCTGGAAACTCTTCTCCTAAAGATGTATGGAAAACTCTGCTCAATCCTCGAAACAATCTGATCCAAATTCATCAAAGGAAATACCAGCTAGGCATAGATTGTGTTTAATAGGTCAATGGCTAGTTTCCTAGATGTGAAATTTCAAGTTTCTTCCATTTCCAATCTTCTACCTCAGAATCCAAACCTTCAAGACATATATTTATGTAACATAGACCTGTTTCAAAGCTTCTACTTAACGAGTTTAACTATGGCACTCTGACCAACTACAAAGGAACATGCTCTAAATGCAAAAATGTGCACACACCCCCACACCCACCCACCCACCCACCCCCCGGTTCCACTTTTTTTGTCTCAATTATCACATATGACAAACATCTGTCCACCACAAGTGAACAGGAATCCATCCACGTCATAGGGTTTCCATCTAAATGTTTTTTAAAGGGGTTTCTACTGCAACATCGCACAAGAAAAAACAAAATAATGAGACCTGAAATTTATTATTGACACTACATATTTGGAGTGAGAATTCATGCATTTGAACCATTAGCTTCTTAAATCAAAACTGTGGTAAAAATTGCACCAAGAATTCCTCAAACTATCTCATCGTTGGATGTTGGTTTCAATATTCAAAAAGGCTCTAATGAGGGATATATATTTCACTTTTATTACAAAGGAAAAATTATTACTAAGTTTTAGTCATCATGCTTTGTATTAGAACATTGAACCCATGAAATGTACAGGGATATATATTTCTATAAGCACTTATTACAATTATTCATGTTTAACCATAAAACAAAGATGCATGCACAACGTATCTGAAATAGTTTGCAGATGGAACTCAATGGTGTCAGTTTGGCCTGATCTTGCTTAAATAATTTCAGGAAACACAGAAAGAGATAAAAGGAAAAAGGAAGGCAAGAGAACGAATGTACTGAAAAAAAAATGGAACTAAGAAATTTGGGCTTAAAAACACCATAATGGCGCATGAAAACAAATACTAAACCCAATAAAACACACCTGCATTACGGCATAGTAATTTTTGGCACAAATCAATACAGTCACAACTCAAACTGCAATCAGAGGGGAAATGTAGCTCATTTGCTTTCATAATATTCTGCATCAACTGGTTCAAGAAAATAAAGGAAGAATCATGTTAAATCACATTATACATGCATGTTTGGTATTAGAAGCAAAATAAATTGAAAGCACACCTGCAACTGACTGTTTCCAGTAAATGGAGTTTTACCAGTTACAAGTTGATACAAGATAACACCAACACTCCAGAGATCTGCCTGTTTTCAAGTACAACAGGGATAAAACCCAGAGTTGCAAAAGGAAATATATGCGTATGCCCTTCTGTAGGAAAGATAAATTTCACCTTAGCATCATACTTCTGGAATTGCATAACTTCTGGGGCCATGTAAAGAGGCGAACCACATAGAGTTTCAGCTAAACCATGGGGCTGCAAAGATCTGCAATGAAGAAGCAACATTTGTAAGAAAACAATATCAGAATACTACTAATATAAAAAATTTCCAACTGGCTGATCAGCTCAATCTCACAAAATTCCTGAGTGAAAAGATAGCAGAGAAGAAATTATCACACATGTTTTGAAGCTAATAATGTCAAGAATGAAGAGTTCGTTGAAATCAAGTAGTTCGACCTGAGCGACCCGAGGTAGCGACCCGAGCGACGCGACCTAGGGCACCCAGCGACGCTGCCTAGGGCATCCGCCTAGGCATCCAGTCCACACATCGCCGGGGGCTTCTCCCCGGCGGTGCCACCGCCATCGCCGGCGACCCCCTCCGGCGGTGCCACTACCGTCTCCGGCGACCCCCGCCGGCGGCGCCACCGACGAACTTGGGCTCTCTCTCTCTCTGCTTTCGCATTCCCCTGCTTTCCCCTAGTGAGCACGGACGCGCATCTAGGGCATCCAGCCTCCTCATCACCGGGGGCTCCTTCCCGGCGGTGCCACCGCCATCACTGGCGACCCCCTCCGGCGGTACCACTACCGTCTCCGGCGACTCCGTCAGCAGCGCCACTGTCGAACTTCGTCCCTCTTTCTCTCTTTGCTGCCACTGCTTCCCCTGCTTCGTTTTCACCACCTCCCGCCGGCGTGTCACAAGCTGCACTCCGGCGGCCTTTCCCTCTCCCTCCTTCGCTGAAGACTGGAAAGGGATCCGCCCACCTGCCACCTCCACCTGTCTCCGGCAGCGACCCCTCCGTCTCCGGCGTGAGATGCGCTGCAGGGCGCTCCGGCTTAACGATGGCTGGACCACCCTGGCCCGCAACCGGCCCTCTCCGTTTTCTCCGCTGTTACAGATGCTTAGAGGAGGGCCATTTCGCACGACTCTGCTCCGGCCCTCTCCGCTGCCTCCGTTGCAGGGGCGAGGGTCACCTGAGAGCATCATGCCCCCGTACCCAGCTGGAACAACTGGGAGCGTCATGCCCCCTGTACCCATGCTGGAACATCCATCTGCGACGCCGCCTGCCCGACCCCAACAAAATGCGACGCAGAACGCCTCACCTGCTCTGGCGTCTCAGACGGCTCTTACCCTTTCCATTCCTTGGTTGCCGGAGATTCAGCGTGTCGTGAACCTGAGTGACTGCATCGTTGGCGAGACCAGTGGTCCTCCCCTCGGATCAGCGGTTCTCCGCTCAGCAGTCATCATCGAGATTGGAGCCTCGCCGTCCTTCCATTTAAGCCGCATTTCTCCCTCGCTATGGCTGCTTGTCCCAGGGTCGTCGGAGCAAAAGGAATTCCTCCTTGCAGCACCGACCAAACTGTCATCTCACACCAGCGTTATGTGGCGGCCGTGGAAAAAAGGGGATGGAGCCGAGCTGGCACCCCCTGGGAGGCGTCGAACAGTTGACATCCACGGTCTTCCACTCCATCTCCATCGGCCAGAGATCACCCTGGCGGTGGCGCGACAGCTAGGGAATCCCATATCCATTGCTCTTCCAACCCTTGGCTCGCCAGACTTGTCTATCACCTCCGTCGACATTGAGCTCCGCCCAGAGGGCAACCTCCCTTCCACATTGACTCGCTACGTCGGCATGGACAGCTTCACCCTCAAGCTGCGATATTCAGATGGTGCCTCATCGTGGGCTGAGGTGGTCGCTGGTCATCCACTGCAGTCAGCTGTCCAGACGTCCGTCGCCGGCCATGCTGGCCCGACACCGCTCAAGCACAAGAACCATACCCAAATTCAAAACCCCACCCAATCGCATAACCCACCTCACCCTGAACTGAACACACACTCGCAAGTTGACTCAACTGCCTCCTATCCTGAACCCAATAACCCAAATCTTTCAAACCCAATCCCACCATCCAACACAGCGGAGCCCCATCACGTTCGCGCCCACTCTGAACCTGCTCATCGTGGCCGTCTGCGAACCCAGCTTCGAGCCCAAGCAAACTCAAATCCGAATCTAACCATCTCCCACCTCATCGAGTCTGTGAAGCTGCCCCCACCCCCACACTAGTGTCCAGTCGACCCCATCCCACTCCTCCCCTGCTGACTCGCTCCAGTCCGACAACGCGCCCATAACTCCATCACTGCCAGCTTTGCCTCATCTCTCTGATCCAAGTCAGATATCTCCAACCCCACCACGGTTCACACCGCCCACTATCATCGGCATCCCAGTGATCATCCCAGTGACTACCACACCTGCTAGTGACGATCACATAGCTTCCCCCCTTTGTTATCAGCGCCATCGGCATGCACTGGCTGTCACACCGCATTTACTCTCTCAGCCACCGTTGCTACTGCAACAAGCAAACTTGCAGCCGCTCGTGCAATCATCATCACCACCTCCCCAGCAACCTGAGGTGGGGGGTGTGCCACGGACGATGCGGGACCCGGTGGCCATCGATGACAGGGCAGATGGGGTTCATCTCTTCGCTGGGAGGGCGGACGAGGAGATTCGTCCAGGTGGAGATGCTGTCGGCCTCCGCCACACTCGTCGGCGGCCACCGAAAAGGGGAGTGGCCTTGCACTGACCATTACAGCAGCTGCTCTCCCATTCTAGGGGCAGCCACAAGAGACGTCCAGCACCGCCACCGCCAGCAGGACAGCAGCTTCCCGCACAACAGTCGTCACCGCCGGCAAGACAGCAGTCGACCTTGCAGCCTTCGCCGTCGCTGCCCCAGCAGCCAATGGTTGGGGGGTGCTCCGCAGACCGTGCCGGTTATGCCAACCTCCGTTGAAGATGCTGAGGGGGGGCACCTTCTCGTTGGGTGGACAGATGAGGAGGTTCGCCTAGTTGCGGAAGCTGTTGGCTTCCGCCACACGCGCCGGCAGCCACTAGCACGGGGAACAACCTCGACGAGTGAGTGAAGCTAACCATATGGATTGCATGGGCCAACCTTGGGAGCGGCAGATGGGTGGATGGTGATTGTGGTCCAATGTTTCCACATCTCGAGGCACCTGGCAGCAGACGAGCACTGTGTTTTGGCCGCTTTTGATTCGGAAGAGTTTGGCCCGTCAGACACTCGGTGTCGAAGATCCCTTTTGACCAGTGGTAGTGCTATTGTGATCCAGCATTTTCTGGCCACTCTTGGTAGTAGAGATGTTTGTTTGTTTGAGTGCCATCACATTTTCTTTTTTTGGGAGCGGGGTTTTGACTAGAAGAGAGTTTTCATCTTGTTGTGGCTCTCCATTGGGAACCTACATCTGTACAATTTCTCCGTTCCACAGTTATATATATATATATATATATATATATATATATATATATATATATATATATATATATATATATATATATATGGATGACAACCACAACTCTGGTGGTCATCCTTTTTCTCAAAAAAAAATGTCAAGAATGAAGAGTTGAAAAACAAAAGGAATAGTTTTGCAATTATCTTATAAATTTCAAGCTAGCACTACATTAAAAAAATACCTTGCAAATACAAAATCTGCAATTTTCAACAGAGTGTTGTCATCATATGTTGAAAGAAGAAGATTCTGTCATAAAATGAAGCTTTCAAATACCGACAATTGCATTTTTCAGGCTTCAAGCAAAAATATGATGATTGAATAAATGAGAAAGTCAGAAGCAACCTGTGGCTTTAAATCCCTATGAATGACATTGTTATTGCGGAGAACCTGCAAACCGGAAGCTGTACAAGAATAAAGAATAACAGAAAAGAAAGTCAGCTTCAGGAAAAACTGGAAATTAAAACTGAATGTGGAATTAAATAAGTCATAGGAACATCATCAAATAATTTGTAGATACGAGATCCGAGTACCTAGCTGTCGCATGAAATACTTTGCGGTTTCTTCTGGGACTCTCCCATGAGTCTGGATATACACTGATAAATCATTACCTCTACAATATTCAAGCACAATATATATTCTGCCAGATACCTAAGGAAAGTTAAGAGAAAACATAAAATGTGTCAACAAGCATCAGAATCATTCTCTAATTCAGTACTTGAAATAATGTAGCCAAAATGGTCCTCCATGGAAAATCATCATAGATATTTTTCTAAGAATTTCAAAAGTAAGATTCATACTGGGCACATTTGTAGAAAAGAACCCTGTCCTTGGGGTACCAATACCCCACCCTAAATGGAACTTTTTTTTCATCAAGACAAGGAAAAAAAAGATGAAAACTACATATCTTCAATTACTCATGAGCAAGGTTGTCAAGATCTCGATGTAGATCTTAAGATCTTGCGATATTACGATATCGATCTTATCTTGAGAATCTTATGTATAAGATCTTAATACGACCTTAATTTTGGCCACACAATCTTACGATCTTATCCGATCCCATACGATCTCATATGATTAATATAATTATTTAAATATTAATTAAAAATATAGTTATGATAGTAAGAATTAATTTAAATAAAGCTTATATTTTCTTCATTTTTAATATGTTTTGATATAGTTTGACTTATGAATCAATAAAAAATTACTTATGGGGTATAATATAATATTTAAATGCGAAGATTTGTCAAAAGCATATTTATCATTTTTTAAATATATTTTTTTATTAATAGGTAGGATCTTACGATCCGATCGAACTTCGATCATCTGATCTTATGTCCCGATCTTGAAAACCTTGCTGGTGAGGTTCTTTTTCAGTGTGAACCTTGGCATCCAAAGACATAACAGGTTTTAACTAATCTAGTTTGTGTGATTGGGTGCTAAGGCAAAACTCTTCCTTGAAAAGGAACTTTCTAGAATGTAATCTTTCAACCTCTACATAAAAGGCCTACAACAATTTACTACTTAAGCAAATCACTGTTTGATATCCTTGATCATCAAAAAGGTTATAGATGCTTAAATGATTCATTGATGTTCAAGGATGAGAAAACGACAACCTTAGTAATTCATCGTCCTAACATAGCCTAAATTTCTTACCTATTTTAGGTTCACAAATGGAAATTCCTGACTTTCCCTCCACTCAATTATGAGCACTAACATATTTAGTTACATTTTGTTAAATCTTGCTTTTTCTTAAAGCACTAATAGCTATTTCTTACTTGAGGTTCAGCAACATTTATTTTCCTTTTCTTAAGGCAATTTAATTTCCTTTTCAGGTATAGATTGAATTCTTGAATAGTCATTTTAATTCTTTTGTAAAGCAACAATAACAATCTTTATCTCTCTCAAAAAAAAAATCTTTATGGAAAATTAGGTGAATGTCTATCTCATTTCCTAAAGAATATACTTCATGCCCTTTTGTTAATAAACTTTTTTTCTTCCCAACATATTGTTTATTACCTTTGTCCAACTTCTTTTCCTTCCTGACCTCATCATTTTTTTTATGTTAGGCCTAGTATCAAGAGGACTACTAGACTCTGGCTAATCCAGTTGTGGAGCATTAAGACTTTAATCTCTCCCAACAATGGGAAGTCCAAGGTTGG
Source organism: Pontederia crassipes (assembly GCA_030549335.1). Classification (NCBI taxonomy): domain Eukaryota; kingdom Viridiplantae; phylum Streptophyta; class Magnoliopsida; order Commelinales; family Pontederiaceae; genus Pontederia; species Pontederia crassipes. The sequence continues at coordinate 2,127,969 of CM060193.1, forward strand.
AGGCCTCCTAGAAATAACCAATTGAGCCAACTCCCTATTATGGATTCCTAAGCTCATTGTTGTTCATCATTTCTTCTTGCAAATATCTTCTGAATCTCAATTTAAAATAACCTAATTAATACTATTTCTTTTAATTTTATTTGTGAAAATATAAGAAAACTATGAATGCATCTATAACATATTATTCTTTTGAGAGGATTGTTGATAAATCATAGGGAAACAATTCTCAATTCAATTGTATCGTCTAGCCAATATTTTTGTGATCCAACTTTAGTCATTTCTATAAGTAGGCAAGAAATTGCAAAATCACAATTAGTTATATTATTGATCTGAGCACCTTTAACAGCATTATCAAGATATAGTTTTCCGAAGAAAATAGATAAGACCCTTTTTCTACAATTACCTTATTATCGATCTGAGCACCTTTAACAGAATTATCAAGATATAGTTTTACGAAGAAAATAGATAAGATGTTTTTTCTACAATACCTTTCTCTTTTAGTGCACACAACAAACTTTTAACACAATAAGACATTTTACACAACATTATTTAAAACAAATGATTTGAATCAGGAACTTCAAAACAACTCACATTTAAGTCTCCAATTCTTTTCCCTTTCTGGATATATCATAATGCAGCAGTCGTAGTGGAGAATGATATTTTTTTGAGGAGTGGAGGATGATACAAGTGTCAGCCATCTCCATAAGATTTTATTATTTTTCCATTACTCTCGTAAGGTATATCCTAAATGAAATTTTGGGATTTGATAATAATGTTTCATTCTTAAAAGCTAAGACAACAACCAGGTGGTCCAGAAACTCCCTAGGGATACAGTCTCATTTTGAATTACATGGAGAAATTATCTACAGGAGTCATACTCTAGTTTACTTCTCCGTACTTGCCCGGTTGCCCCTAGAAAAAAAAAAAAAAACTACCCCATCAAGAGCCAACGGCATTGCAAAGTGTAAAAGGAGCTCCGTCTTATTCACCATATTTTGGAACACAAATCTTTACGTGCTCATTTGGTAGAGGAAGCCTCGCATCCATGGAAACTAACACAAAACATTGGTACGTTTGGAATTCCGTTTCCCTATTATGTTCGATACAAGTAGGACAGGCATAGAAAGATCACCAGACCGTGCCATTACATTTTCAACTAAAACCAATCCAATATCCTATGTTTCAAAGGCGAAAGTCCGAACATCACGAATCCAGTTCCAATACTTCGTCCTTTGATCAATAACAGAAAGTGCTCAACTGGAACACGCACCACCGGCGATCCAATTTACCTTCCTTCTTCATCTCCAGAATCAGTCTAAGTTCAAGAAATTATGCAAACTAGTGGACGAAGATTTAGAACAACATAACTCAAAGAGAACGCAATCAGGAGCAGGAACCTGGATGAAGTCGTAGATGGTGATGATGTTGGGGTGGTTGATGCGCCGGAGGATGGAGACCTCGGAGAGGAGGTTGTCCTGCAGCTTCTTGGAGAGGCGGTCCGTCACGATCTCCTTGACGGCCACCTCCGTGCCCCGCACGCGGTGCCGCGCCAACCACACCGTAGAGAACGCCCCCGTCCCGATCTGCCTCTCCAGCATGTAATCCCCGACCACGCGGCCCCCGGCTCCGCCGCCGCTCGCCATTGTTGTTTCCGGTAACCAGTCACCGGAGCCCTAAGAGGAGGAGGCTCCAGTTGTAGCTGGAAGGAGTTGAGGAAGGATTCGATTCTTGCTGTCCCGGGTTCTGGGACGGGGGATCGAATCGAGGCGTCGTGGCGCCGCGGGTAAGGATCAGTGGGTCGGAATCTTGGGGTCGAACTGGGAGCGATGTGATCGAGACGACGAGAAGGGGGGAAGGAGGAGGAGTCGAGGACGACGAGAAAGGGAGAGCAGTGTGAGGGAGAGATGTGGACGTGGGGCGCGCGCTGCTTCGTACACGAAACGAGACCACGCGTGGGAGGACAATATGTTCATAGAAAAGGAAGGACGAAACGAAAAGTTTTTAAAGAAAGGGTTTTTTTCTCAACCTCTTTCTGTTAACCACTTTCAAATATTTCAAATATTTCGTGGATTTCTCTTAAATTATGTCACTTTTCATTTAAATTCATCCATAATGTCTATTATTTTTATTTTTTAAATCATGAAATGATCAAAATATCCACACAAAATTTAGATAATTGAGTTTAAAATAAAAAAATGTTTCCCCACATCGATGCGTGATGCTCACGAGGACAGCAACCTCTCCCCCCATCATTTTACCCACGATTTCTCCGGCCCTTTTATTCGATCATTTTTTTAAGCACAATTATTTAAACTTTGTCAGAGTATTTTAATTATTTTATAATTTAAAAAAATAATAAAAAAGTTAACAAATAAATTTAAGTGAAAAAATGACATAATTCAGAAAGGTCCATGAAATATTTGAAAATTGTTGAGTAAAAAGGTTTATAATTCAGAGTGGTAAGAAAAAAAATAACAACAACAAAGTCTTATCCCACTAGATCGGCTACGTGGATCATACGATGTCATATTCGTTGTTCCATGTTCAGAAGATTCGACACGATTTTACGCTGGCTGTCGAGGTCTAACACAACCCTCCTCTTTTATCCGAGTTTGAGATAAAGAATTAACTCATCAAAATTGCTTTATCACTGTATCCAGTTCCACGAGAACGAAATGATTTACGGACCACGCCAATTGAGAAATGACATGCTCCAATTTTGCGCCAATGGCAAGCAGAAGTATCAGAGGTATGAATGAATGTTAAGAAAAAAAAAACCCTTAAATAAATTGTTTGTGCCGCAAATTTGAAGCTCTGTTTACGAGGGAGTTCACGGATCAGCCCCCACCCCAACTCCAAGGGCCATCGGGTCCGTACGGGTAGTTATGTCTGGCGAAGACTTGTACAAGCCGTAACACATATTCGCATGTTAAGAACAAGATCTGATTCCAAAAAAAAATGAATCTTGAAAAGCATGTGTAACCAACTATTACATATAGTGTGAGACAACATAGTTTTTCTGTACATTGTACATAGAAGTACTGCCAATGGTAACTACAGAAGACATGGATTTCCTTTTTTTTTGTTGCAGGAAGAATACATAGAAATTAATGAACAAAATCTAACCCGTAAACTAAATTCAGTGAATTCTAATGTCTGGAAGATGGTGATTTGGGATGAGACCACCCCAGCTCCTTACATAGCTGATTATCAGGGTGCAAAGTTTGTGGGATAGCCCCAAACGCACAACGTGCAGCTTCTATTCCTGAAACAGTGTTATGCAAAATTGCTGATGCTTCTTCTGCACTCTTCCTCCACTCTTCGTAAGAGATGAGCGACAAAGGTCTGGCAACAGAAGAAAGCGGTTTCTCACAGGTCACCTCATCTAGATCTGCCGCTCTCAGAAATCTCTCTGTTGCTGCCTCCCATGACAACTCATGCCTCAGTTCATCTGTTAGTGGTGCAGGCTCTTCCGACAATGCTTTAAGAGTTAATTGAACAAATTCTTTGCTGATATCATATACACGACAATTAGGAAACTGCATGAAGAATTCGTTTGAGGGATGGTTGGCACAAACAACGATCTTTCCCATTGCCAAGGCCTCTGCAGTTGTAGTGCACACAAGACGTGCTTGGGTTTATAAAAACCTTGTAGCTGAAAGAAATAAAGTATAGAAACAGTTAGAAATTTGTTTATACACTCTTTTCTTAGGAGTAAGAATTATGTATTCTCCACTTAGGATTGACTACTTTGATCCTCTAGCGTGCAGTTGAGGCATTATTGACATGCAACTGAAGACCCCAATAAACGTACTATTCTCCACAGACAACATTGTCCCAGTAATAAAAAATGCATAATGCAATACGAAATGACTTACTCATGAAACGAAGAATCTACGTGGTCACGACCAGGATTAACTCTTATGTTCAAGTCCAATTTCCTGAAGGCATTCTCAACCTGATCAAAGTCCTCTCCACTTCCATACAGATCCATCTGCATACCTGAGAGTTCAGATTGGTGTTCTGACAGTAATTGAAGGAGCTCTTTGTAGCCCTTACTCCACACCATCTTTCCAATAAAGTAGGCACCTTTCGGAAAGGCTGGCTCTCCTCTTTGCTGCTGTGAATGCTTCTCCTTCCCTACATCCAAAAACTTGGGGTTTACACCATGAACATTACAGATGATGGACCTCGGGAGATCCTGAGTGGCAGCCGATAATCTTATAACCTGTAAAAGGAGATGTTATTTTATAATCGTATAGCAATAGCTGATAGTAGATAGTGGATCATGTTTGAACATTGTTACTGATAATCATCACAGAAAATCTGACTTCATAATCTTATTGTGGAAAATTTTTGTTCATGGTTTTTCCTCAATAGCTTCATCAAACTAGTCTTGGCCAAAAATTAAAATATTTTCTGTCAAATGCTGGTGTAACGTAAACCAGTGAAGTGGTCAGTAATGGTTCAAATGCTGTTAAACTTTTGGTCTGTAAGTGCATTATCTACAAAGACAGAATAATTGATGACATCAATATACACACCAACTATATAAAAAAGAGTGATACTATTATCACTTCAAGATGAGTTGAAAAATTATAATAATATTTTTTGAAGTGAGAATAGTGTTATCCTAAAAGAAATGACAAGAAACATTGGAGCCGATTTTCAGAGGCATTACCTAATGGGCCACTAACCTTATGACAGTAGATCTGAATAACCCAACTATTGATGTATTTCAACAAGAAGGCTTGTATTTGGCCATTCTTCTCTCTTTTGACGTATTCCAAATAATTAGTATGGACAACACCTATCACTCTGTGGAACTTAATCTTCCATCTTTGACCATGGTGGTACCAGGTAAGATGTTCTGGCTCCTCAAGTATGGCAATTTCAGCCATTTCGTCAGAAATGGTTTGGGTGATATCTCCAACCGGTAGAATGCTCCTTTTCTCTTGGCAGAACTGCAGAAACATAGCACAAAAACTTTTAACCCTTAAAAGAATCTCAGCCACGAATTTATGTCAGAATCCTACTTGAAGACAAATCTACCATCTTGCATCAGTAATTATGGAACCAAAAAGGATATATCACTCGCGCATTTTTGAGAAAACATCATGGTCAGATTTCATGTTCAAACTTCTATTGAAAACTCGAGTATCAGAATGAATTATATGCAAACCTGAAGCTGACATTTAAGCTACCTTTCCAGGATAAAAGCTTATTCTGAAACTTGTCGAAACATTTGCCCTCTCTTGAAGCCACCAATGAATGTAGGCTTCCTGTTCTTTCGTAGAAGTGAACGTGATCTTGTTTGGATAAACTAGTTCTTGATCGCTCCGAGATAGCCAAGGAACCACCAAGGTAACATCCCTATCACAGTCCTTTGCAAGGTAAGCAGCACGAAACAACGGATTGACGGCAGTACCAGTCATCCATGGGAGACTTGCCGTCGTAAAAATTGCGATCCGTTGCTTCCGCGTCATTGAGTCACTATATGTCATGAGTTGATTATATCAGCAAACCAATCCTAAACATGCGAGAGAGCGAGAGAGAGAGAGAGGAGCGTCATTACCTCAAAAGATTCGAAGAAATCTGATGGAATTTTGCGTGCCGGAGGAGGAACCCGCGGCAAAGATCTCGGCCGCCTGCGAAGTGCGAAGGGGAAATTGGGGGCGAATGTTCTCGGGAATCTCTTTACGCGCAGAGGTCACGCCCGCGTGGCAAATTCTTCTCCAGGTACAAACCACAGCCACAAGTTCATCTGCTTGTCGGTCCCACCAGTGGACAGGTTTGGGCCAACGTCAGAATTAAGTCGGTTTCAACGATTAAGTAAGCTCTCGGGATTTGATTAAAGTTTTTTACTTCAACAATTTTCAAATTTAATTTAATATTAAAATTGCACAAGCAACGATAGCGATTCAATGGAATTTCAATAAAACAATAGTATTTATGTTTTTTCTAAAATATATTATAGATGAAAATAAAAAAAGTGAAAAACAATTAAATAATCATCATTTCAAAATAATGAAATATTTGTTTTATCATATATTTATTTATTATAAGAACATTACTTTTTGAATTTTTTCCAGTTTAAAAGTTCGTCAACATTTTTATCACAATTTTATCATATATAAGTGATCTTCCCCTAAAAAAAAGGAAAAGAACTAGGGTGTCAAAGAGAGCGGCACAGTACTATATAGAATTGTTAACTAACTAAAAACTATGGCTCCATTGAAATCTAAAAAAAAACATTGGTTAGTACATGACTTAGGTACAAATCATGGTGCTGTATGTTTATAAATAGGTAATGAAGTTGCTGCTTTGGCCATAGTGAAGTGAGCAACTTAGTTAGGCGACTATGTAAGAGCTAGTGTTGTAGTGTTGAAGTGGTGTTAGGCCATAGTGAAGTGAGTGAACATTAGTGTTTTGATGCCTAATTTATAGAGTGTGGTACGTGAGTGGTCTCTTTGTTGTTTCAAAGTTGTACATTATTATAATACCATTTTGTTAGTGATTTCGTTTAATCAAAATTTCTACAAGTGGTATTTGTGGAGAGGCTAACAATTCGAGGCCTTGAAAAATCAAGTTACACGAAGATTTTATCGATTCGAGAACATGCGATGAGGAGGTTCTACGCGTGGGTGCATAATATGGGAAAGTAAGAAGTCTTGAAAGATCAAAGTGTGTGGAGACTCTGCTAGTTCGAAGTCGTGTAAAGTTAAAGGCATAAGAAGGTTCTGCCAGTGTGCAATATAGAACTGTGAGGTGTTCGAGTTCGGGATCGCACTTACTTGGTTAACTCTTAAGTAACATTCAGAATTGAGAAGAAGAAAATTAACTCGAAAATTAATGAAGAGAGAGGAAGCAAGGTAAAATAAGGAAAATAAAATAAATGAAAAAGATGTAGGGAATGAAAAATAATACGAGAAGATAAAAGAGTGATATGCGACAATAATAAATTAATATATTTTTAACATCATTAATGATAAAAGGCAGAGAATTAACGAAGAGAGAGGAAGAAATGGGAAAAAAGTAAAATTAATGAGGAGATAAAGGAATAAATGAAAAAAATAAAAAAAAAACAATCATAAAATTGATTTATTGTAAAAATTATTGAACATATTATTAATAGCATTTTTACGATAAATAAAAATTTAATAACCAATATCAAGTATTAAAAATTTAGAAGTCATTTTCTTATCAATAGTAATATTTTAAATATATATATATATTAGTATTCCAATTTTACTAAGTTACTATTTTTTTATACATAATATATATTAATTTTTAATATATTTTTAATAAATTTTTTTCAATATAATCGAACTCGATCATACCTATTCAACCACGACCTAATTGGTCATCTGATTGTTGGTTCGTTTATGAAATATGGATTTTGAAGAGAGCAGGGTAGAGATAGAAGAGGAGGAAAATCTCGTGATGTGTAGGCAAAATTTCGTGCACCTTTATATCATCTATTAGATGTGGTATGAATGGTTGAGTTTGTGCTTCACATTGTTTGAAGCAAACGGTATCTCACATGTACATTTTACCATGAGAGTAAAAGAGACTAAAAAAATCAAAATGGTAGGTCTAAGTTTGATAATATATAGAGGAGAGTGGCAGAGTAAAAAATTATCGTCAAATATTGACACATTATATAATATTTATAAATAAATATTGATTAATAAGAATTTGATATATTTTAAATATCAATTAATAGGTATTGTTGTAATTATGTTATTTTTTTTGCAATGATTCTATATTTTTATGTGACCTTTGTTATGCACATTTTAATAATTAGGTTAGAATTTTTTCTGAAAATTTATTATACATTATATATTAATATTTGGTACATGAAAAGGAAAAAATAAATTGAAAAAAATGATCGTATTAAATGTTATCATTAAACTTTATAATATCAAAGTTTCAATGGCTAAATAATAATATTAGCATAAGTAATAAAAATATACAAATGTGATATGGCAAGTTAAAAATATTAAAATTAGGAATATTAATATTGTATGAGTTTATTAGAATGCAATTTTTATATTTGAACATATGATGATAAAAAAGAAATAAAAGAAAATGGTAATATATAATGTTGTTATAAAAAATGAACATGATAAATTTTAAAATATTAAAATTAGAAATTAATTAGGATACTTAGATTCAAGTAGAATTGTCATTTTTGAAGTTATGGTAGTTTAAAAGGACAAAATGATAGAGAAATTGTTGTAATTATTAGTAAGAATGCTTTTAACGATCTTGACATACGACTTGTAATATTAAAATTAAAAAATATAGGCTTAGAAATATTTATTAGTGATTTTTGGACCTCCTTCATTGATGGTCATTGATGGATGAACATTGTAAATTATACATTTTGTTCGGCTTAGCATAAAGAGTTTAATGACTAAAGTTGATTTTACAAAATAAGTTGTTAGGTGTTTGGTAATAAAAAAAATTATAAGGTATTATTTCAATCAAATGATAAAAGGTTCTTAATATTATAACAAATAAAATATATGAATAAAAGTTATATATATATATATATATAAGGACAAATAGTTCATTCATTGATCAAATTGATTAATTGTTTCACACAAAATAAGTTGAGTCCTTGACTTATTTTTTTACTTATAAGCAGGTGAAATAAGTGTTTATCATTTCTTAATTTTAGTTTCTTAACTTTTCGAGGAATCCTTCATCAGTGGTTGTGAATGACTGAATTTTTTAATTCTTTTGACCATAACAGTCTAGAAATTTGAATTGTCAATTCAATAAAATAAAGTAATTTTTTATTGAAAACTAGGACTTCATAATTCTTATAAAACCTAACTCATTGAAATTCCATTCAGAGTAAAACAGGTCGATGGATCTTCTCAATTAGAAGATCTCCCTTATGGATAATACATATTCTGATTGACCGAGCCTAATTTTAATTGTTTTGTTCCGAAGCAAAGATATCCACACAGGCCGATTCGTCCTATTCATATATTCACGACCAAGCACTTTATGAAGCTTCTCGAAATTTAATTGATTTATTTATTCCTTTTCTACATGCAGAGGAAGAGGATATTAATTTTGACGAAAAAAATAGGTTTCACGATGGTCATACAAATTGACCGACGATTTGAAAGAACCAGAGGAAGAAAATGAGATAAAACTTTAAAACTTATTATAAGTTATTTTAGCTAATTTATAAGCTTAGCCAAACAAGTCTTTAATGAATGTGTACTTTTTTAAAGAAAAGAATGTGGTATCTCTTCTTATTAGTTGATAAAATTTTTTGGAACAGATTAAAAGTCTTTAATAAAAAAGTAAAATATGACGCATAAATTTTTAATTCCTTCAAAAACAGGAATATAATGTCCCTCCTTACACCTTTACTTTGTTTCATTTTTACATGTTTTCTTACCTTAGATTCTATTCCATACGAGTGGGACTACCATTTCAATTTTAATCATTTAATTAAATAAAAAAAACTTGACAATTGTGATATTTGAATTTGTTAATGAACCTGACTTGAAAGAATAAGTGATACGGAATTATTTGGATTATTACATGCATTTTAAATCAAATTATTTCATTTTTATTCTAGTCATTTATGATGAAAATAAATAAAGTAAATTTTCTTATATATATCATGAGAATGTTTTTTCAAACGAAAGATTTAATACAAGGCAATAATAAATAACAAAGTAGTCATGTAACACCCTCAATGAAAATAAAAGTATTATTAGATAAGGTACAAGAAATGGATAATTCTTAATTAGATTAGGAGTTGAAATTATAATAAAATTAGGGATTCAAAATTGAATTTAAAATTAATTAGAAGTTTAGGATATAAAGCGTTCCTACTGAGAGTTAAAATTTTATGTGAAAAAATATTTAGAAGTATTTTATTATGAAAATTAAAAGGTAAGAATTATATTTATTTAATTTCAAAAATTCAGGAATAATTATGTTTAAAGGGAGATAGAATAAAAAAAGATAATTAAAAGAAGATTATGAATAAAGTTTGTTGGAGAATTAAATTAGGACTCTTACGTAGGTTGAAATTAGAAATTTTAAATATAAAAATAGTCAAGAAATAAAATAATTAAATTATTATTTTAAATATAAAAATAAAGAAATAATGATATTAATTATTTATTTAAATTTGAAAATTCATGGAAAATAAAAAATGAATTATGCATTATTAGAAATTCTAATTAGATTATAATTTGGAGAACTTTTTCCTACAAATAGGACTCCAAAGGGATCGCTTTCAATTCATCTTCCTTCTCTTCTCCCTTGAATTTTTCTCCATTTTTAGAATATATTTTCTCCCTATCGGTGCACATATGTGATTGAAACTTTTGGCAATTTTTCATGGCACATCCCTATGTAAAAGGACACCAAAGGCATCACCAAAAGTGGAGCACGATTATTCTATCCTTTTACTTTATTTTTAATTGTTATGATGTGCAATGATTATTCTACCCTTATATTAATAATCATTCACAGGTAATAGTAAGAATGTTAAATTAGATCAGCAGATAAAAGATGTAAAACATGAATTTTTTAGGACAACGCATATTGATGTTCTCAAAATTATTTAAAGTAAAAATTATAGTAAAAAATAGAAAGAATATAATTGAACCGTACTGAAAAGATAAAAGAATCGAAAAGAATAAAAAAAATTTCATACGAAAACTATTTGCATTAAATTTTCTTATCCATTTGTATTATCTTATTTATTGAGTATTTTTATAGTCATAAAAATTCTATTTCCTTTGAATTCCTTAGGTAGTTGAACCGAAAAGTAAAGATGAAGGCGTGAGAACTTGTACATAGAAGTAGAGTTATTAAAACTCTTTATAATTATCTAATAAAGTTAATTATAAGATAGTTATCTTTGGAGGACTTTTAGAAAAGAACAATTAAAAAGAAGATTTGCTTTCGCACTATGGCGTTGTTTGGTTCGAGATTAAGCAGCAGAATATCGTAATATTCTCGAAATATAGCCAAACATATTAAAAATAGAGATATTCCCGATAGGATTAAGAATAAAGTAGTCAAACCTTGATTTTTAAAAACCATCTTGGAAATGATGAAATCGCTAATTTTAATAAAAAAATTGAGAATATCTCTATTCTTTCAAAATAGATGATTCTCCCTTTTTCAATTTATTCATGTATTATTATATTTATTATTTATTATTTTCAAAAGTAATACTAAATATCAACTATTAGTAATAAAATATTTTAATTATAAAATGTCATATTTTTTAATTTTTATTCTTGTTGAACTAAACAGAGAATAGAATAAGAATATCAGAAAAAATATTATATTCTTTTGAATAAAATTTTTTATTCTCTAAAACATATTCATCTTTCAAACGAGTCCTATGTGAACCAAAGATAAATAGTTGTTTCGCTAGCTTTTGCATTATATGTAATAAAAGTCCAAGAAGAGAATGAATTGTAGTTAATGATCCAAAGTAAGTTCAATAATCAAGTGATAGGAGGGTGAAATTTAGAAGTGTTACAAGTGAAAATTTACAAAATTTTTATCGTCATTGTTAATTAAGTTTACAAGTAATTCAACTAACACACATGCTATACCAGCAAATGTGGGTTGAGAACATCATTGTGAGAGTATATAGGACTACAACATCACTGTGATAGTTAAATCATGGACGAACCCAGAGAAAAAAATCTATAAAATAATAAATATTAAAATACATTTTAAATATTACTAATAAAGTGTATACATTTTCCTCAAGCACTTATGATTACCTGTATTTTTATATTGCAATTTTTTTGTCTAAATATTAACAACAAATCAGAATCATCATTATTTTGGCTGTCCATCTGCCAATTATTATCAAGATAATTACAACGTTAATCCCTTTGGCCTCGTTAATACATCATTGCATACAAACTTTAGTTTCATCCTCCTGTTTAATTTTCTAAATCTATTGTTATTGATCTCAAACTTGTCATGCATAGTTGCATACAATTAAATTATTAATATTGCATGCCCTCGTTAACTCAAACCTACTAACTATACAACATAATTATTATTGTTGTCCTCCGTCTCTTGGCCTCACCGAAAGGTTGTGGACTTTGGGGCGTCATCAATTTTGACTCGCCCTAAACGGCCAAGGGCCAAGGGATCGATGCATATAATATGCATGTGTCCCGGGGGCTTCTTTTCGGGGCACGTCGAGTTATCTTATCATGTATTTTCCTTTTCAACTCATTTTTGTACTTAGTTTATTTTTTAAGTGTGATGGTGACAGTTTTGTAATTTGCACTCCAGAAAAGTGCACCCCCGGATATGGTCCTCCACATCACACGTCGCAATTCTACCACCCAAAACGGTGGTATAGTAGGGGAGACCCGCTAGTCCTCCCCCGAAGCGTTGCAATCATTCCTATTTACTCAACAAAGATTTCAAACTTCCCTAAATCTAGCATCGTATCTCAAGCGTGGGGTGGCAACCCACAAAAGAGCGTCCCAAAGCGTCCCAAGCGATCGAGCGTTATGCCGAGGTGCCCGTTTGTTCACAAACGCCTCCACCGAAGAAGCCTCCGCTCGGGACCGTGCGTCCCAAAAGTTGTGGCATACAAAAAGTGGCATAAGCAAGCTTCCGCAAAGCGCTCAAAAGAGTTTGCCTAGACGTTGGGCACGTCTAGGCGCCGCACGGGTCGGTCGAGCGAAAAACGACCCCGTGACAAGTTGGTATTAGAGCAGCGTTTCTGGGACCGCCCAAGTTGGCGTTCGGTGATCAAGGTGAAATGACGTCGAACTCGGAGATGACGAATGAACCCGTTGCACCGGAGAAGGGCCGCCAGGATCGAGGGTGCGCCCGCTCGAAGGACACCATGTCCGCCTTCGAGCAACGCATCGGCCAATTCCAATTGGACGTGGGTGAGATGCAAGACCAACTCGCAACGCACGAGCAGGAGTTGGAGAAGACCGTGGATCTTGCCACGGTGCGGGAAGAGATGGCGCCGTTGTATACGCGTCTCGAGTCCACGGAGGCGACAATCATGGACATGCGGGAGACCTTGGACAATGGTCTCTCAAACATGCGGTTCGAAATGGAGCAAGAGTTCCAGACCTTCCGGGAGGAGCTCAAGCAACGCTATGGAGACGGGCGGCGCCCCGAGGCGCCCGCCCCACATGAGGTAAGAATTGATGTGCCAAAGCCGAGGTCCTACAAAGACGAGCGATCGGCAAGGGAGATCAATGACTTCCTGTGGAATGTCCGAAGGTACATGGAGGCCTTGGACGTGACATCCGAAGTAAGGATGGTGAAGACCGCATCCTTCTATTTGCAAGATGCGGCGAGTCTATGGTGGCGGTGCCATTGCGACGACGTGGAGCGTGGCATTGTGGGTCCCATTGAGAGGTGGGACGACTTCAAGAGGCAGCTTATCAACTACTTCTGCCCTGCCAAGTCGGGACTGGAGGCCAAGATTGCGTTGTTCAACATTTGCCAGAAGGGCACGTTGAAGGAGTACGTGAAAGAGTTCACCGAGCTCCGCCTACAGAATTCTCAAGTGGACGAAGACACGTTGTTGGCGGTCTTCGTGAAGGGTTTGAAGCCATGGGCTAGGACGGAGTTGGAGCGACGAGATTGCCCCAACCTCCGCTCGCTAGTCGCCGCTGCTGAATCGCTCGTGGAGTACAACAAAGCGAGCACTCCACCACCAAAGCCCTCGGGCAAGGGCAATGGTGGGGGAGAGAAGTCCAAGTCACAAGGAGGCAAGCCGCACTATCAGGACAAAGGCAAGGGACACCAAGACGGGAAGTCCAACAATGGAATATTTAAAAGGGACGGGAAGCCGTCAAAGCCTTGCTACATTTGCAAGGGTTCACATTGGACGAGCGATTGTCCGCAAAAGGCGACAGTCAACGCAATGTATTGCCCCGACGAGAAGGAAAAAGGAGAAGGAGGAGGCGTGTCTCAGCTCGATGCACGTCCTCAGCGCCATCAACGCCTCGAAGGGTCCTTCATCGGTTGCGCGACTTTATGCGGATATCGAGTTGAACGGGCAAGTCTTCAACGCCCTCGTTGACACGGGAGCATCGGAGTTGTTCGTGTCAGAAGTGGCCACCAAGAAGCTAAAGCTGCCACTCCAGAAGACTAACGTCAAGACGGTGAACGCGAAGTCTATCTCGACCACAGGAATTTCTCCTGGAGTGAAGGTTCGCACCGGCAAGTGGTCGGGAAGCTTCGACGTGACGGTGGCATCAGTGGATGACTACGAAGTGGTGGCGGGCATCTCTTTTCTACGACACATTGCCGCATGTGTCATCCTGCTCACCAATTCGATGGTTATCTTCGATCCCAAGGGACCTTACAACGTCCCTGTGAGGTCAGGTGGAGACCTCAAACGGAAGACCCTCTCCGCCATGCAAGTGGCGAAGGGGTTGCGCAAACAGGAGCACACCTTCCTGGCGACCGCCATCTTGGAAGATCCGGGGCCCTCCACTCCAACACCTCCCAAAGTCCTTGAAACTCTTGAGGATTTTGCGGACGTTATGCCCCCGGAACTCCCAAAGCGGTTGCCTCCGAAGCGTGAAGTGGACCATGTCATCGACTTGGTCCCAGGATCTAAAGCTCCACATGGAGTCCCCTATCAGCTCGCCCCTCCGGAACTCGCAGAACTCCGTAAGCAACTCACCGAACTATTGGATGCAGGATATGTTCGGCCTTCAAAATCTCCATATGGCGCCCCAGTTCTCTTCCAGAAGAAGCATGACGGTTCCCTCCGGATGTGCATCGACTACTGGACGCTCAACAAGCTTACGGTGAAGAACAAGTACCCCATCCCCTTGGTGGCGGATTTGTTCGACCAACTTGGCGGCGCAAGATGGTTTACCAAGTTGGACCTTCGTTCGGGCTATTGGCAAGTCTGAATCGCGGAGGAGGATGTGCAGAAGACGGCGTGCGTCACAAGATATGGCTCCTACGAGTTCCTCGTGATGCCATTCGGCCTCACCAACGCCCCGGCGACCTTCTGCACTCTCATGAATAAGGTATTGCAGCCATTCCTTGACAGGTTCGTGGTTGTATACCTCGACGACATCATGATCTACAGCCGCACCTTGGAGGAGCATATCGAGCACATTCGGCAAGTGTTCGAGGTGTTGCGGCAGAATGAGCTCTACGTCATGCGGGAGAAGTGTGCCTTCGCTCAACCGGAAGTACACTTCTTGGGACATATCGTCGGAAGTGGGAAGTTGAAGATGGATGGCGCGAAGATTCGGGCCATCGTGGAGTGGGAACCGCCCAAGCAGGTTCCCGACATGCGTTCGTTCCTTGGCCTGACGAACTACTATAGGCGGTTCGTCAAAGGGTATTCACATGTGACGACCCCTTTGACGAATCTCCTTCGGAAGAATGTGAAGTGGGAGTGGACGCCGACATGCCAGGAAGCGTTCGACACCCTCAAGAGGGCCATGACGGAGGAACCGGTGCTCATCCTGCCAGACCACACCAAGTCCTACGAGGTACAGACAGATGCTTCTGACTATGCCATTGGAGGAGTTCTTATGCAGGAGGGGCATCCCGTGGCGTTCGAGAGTCGCAAACTCAACGACACGGAGAGGCGCTACGCCGTTCAGGAGAAGGAGATGACCGCGGTGATTCACTGCCTTAGAACATGGCGGCACTACATTCTCGGGTCGCGATTTCACATCAAGACGGACAACGTCGCGACAAGTTACTTCGAGACACAGAAGAAGCTCTCGCCGAAGCAAGCAAGATGGCAAGATTTCATGGCGAAATTCGACTATGTCCTGGAGTACAAACCTGGCAAGACGAATGTCGTTGCCGACGCCCTCAGCCGACGTGCGGAATTGGCGGCCATGAGCTCCTCTCAGGCCGACCTCATCGAGAGGATCAAAAGGGATTGGAGTCGGATCCCACGGCAAAGAACTTGTTCGAGCAGGCGAAGGAGGGTAAGACACGCCGCTTTTGGGTGGAAAATGGGCTGATCCTCACCAAGGAACGTCGCATATACGTTCCACTCTTCGACAACTTGCGGCGCACTATCATGCAAGAGTGCCATGACTCCAAGTGGGCGGGACATCCGGGCATCCGCCGCACTTTGGCACTCATCGAAGACAACTACTTCTGGCCAAGGATGGGGGACGACATTGAGGCCTTCGTGAAGACATGCCTTGTTTGCCAGCAAGACAAGAACCTCAATCAAGCGCCCGACGGACTTCTGGAACCCCTGCCTATCCCAGAGCGTCCATGGAAGGATGTCTCCATGGACTTCATCACGGGCCTGCCCAAGTCTGAAGGGGCAGGTACCATCATGGTGGTCGTCGATCGGTTCTCCAAGTATGCCATCTTCGCCGCCGGCTCCGCAAGTTGTCCTGCTACTGAAGCTGCGGAGTTATTCATGAAGCATGTAGTGAAGTATTGGGGCCTACCACAAAGCATCGTCAGCGATCGGGATGAGCGATTTGTTGGCAACTTCTGGAAGGAATTGTTCAAGATGATGGGCTCCAACCTGCATTTCTCGACATCACTTCATCCTCAAACCGACGGCCAGACTGAGAGGGTGAATTGTATTCTGGAGATCTACTTGCGGCACTATGTGAGTGCCAATCAGAAGGACTGGGCGAAGCTACTCGACATCGCGCAATTCTCCTACAATCTACAACGAAGCGAGTCGACCAATCGGAGTCCCTTCGAGATAGTGACGGGGCAGCAACCTCTGACGCCCCAGGCCGTCGCCACTTCTTATGGTGGCAAAGTCCCCGCCGCTCACCGCATGGCGAGGGAATGGCATGAGCAGAACGACATGGCGAGAGCATATTTGCACAAGGCATCGAAGCGCATGAAGAAGTGGGCGGACACCGCCCGACGGGATGTCAACTTTGAAGTCGGAGACCTTGTCCTGGTGAAGCTGGTCCAACATCTTCGGCTAAGTGGGAAGAATCTGCACAAGGGCCTCGTTAGGCGTTACGAGGGCCCCTTCAAGATCCTGAAGAAGGTAGGCAAGGTGGCCTACAAGTTGGAGCTCCCGCATCAGATGCAACAACACCCCGTCTTCCATGTCAGCCTGCTCAAGCCCTTCGTTGAAGACACTGAAGATCCGGGCGTGGGGTTTCAGACCGCGCCCCGCCGGCCATCCGTCAGCAGTTTACTGATCAAGTTGAAGAAGTACTCGCCGT
This sequence comes from Pontederia crassipes, assembly GCA_030549335.1. Taxonomy (NCBI): domain Eukaryota; kingdom Viridiplantae; phylum Streptophyta; class Magnoliopsida; order Commelinales; family Pontederiaceae; genus Pontederia; species Pontederia crassipes. The sequence goes on from CM060193.1 coordinate 2,145,164, forward strand.
CCGCACGAAGAATCGGAAGAAGGAGTATCTTGTTCGATGGAGCGGAAGACCGGACGCCGACACAAGTTGGGAGACAGCCGAAGACTTGTGGCAATTCAAGCAGAAGATTGAAGAATTCCAAGCCACAGCTCCAGGGACGTCGCTGACTTGAGTGGGGGAGAATGTCCCGGGGGCTTCTCCCCGGGACACGTCGAGTTATCTTATCATGTATTTTCCTTTTCAACTCACTTTTGTACTTAGTTTATTTTTTAAGTGTGATGGTGGCAGTTTTGTAATTTGCACTCCAGAAAAGTGCACCCCCGGAGATGGTCCTCCACATCACACGTCGCAATTCTACCACCCAAAATGGTGGTATAGTAGGGGAGACCCGCTAGTCCTCCCCCGAAGCGTTGTAATCATTCATATTTACTCAACAAAGATTTCAAGCTTCCCTAAATCTAACATCGTGCCTCAAGCGTGGGGTGACAACCCACAAAAGAGCGTCCCAAAGCGTCCCAAGCGATCGAGCGTTACGCCGAGGTGCCCGTTTGTTCACAAACGCCTCCACCGAAGAAGCGTCCGCTCGGGACCGTGCGTCCCAAAAGTTGTGGCATACAAAAAGTGGCATAAGCAAGCTTCCGCAAAGCGCTCAAAAGAGCTTGCCTAGACGTTGGGCACGTCTAAGCGCCGCACGGATCGGTAGAACGAAAAACGACCCCGTGACACATGCATGCTTCATCGCATAATTAATTAACCTTCAACTTTATTAATCCTTAATTATTTGTCTAGTGTACAATCTAGTAGTGAGCAAAATCGGGTTCGGGATCGGGTTTTGGCCGACCTGGTTTTGCTCGAGTTTTTTAAAACAGGTCCCGGTCCCGGCCGGGACCCGGATCGGGACGACCCGGTCGAACCGGGTCACAAACCGGAACATTCCCGGTTGTCCCGGTTTGACCATAATTAATAAAAATAAATAAATATAATATTAAAAAATATTTAATATTATTATATAAATATAATTATCAATTAAAATACATATGTATAATAATATAATATATTGTATGTTTAATATATATAATAAACTATAAATTTTAAATTAAAATAGATGTAAACATAATATTTTAAAATAATTTAATATATTACTATACTATATGATACCGGGTCGGGTTTTTACAACCCAAACCCGGTACCGAATTCGGTACCGGCCGAGTCTCAAAGAGTGAGATTCGGTCCTGGCCCAGTAGATAATCGGGCCGGAAAAAAATCCGGATTTCCGGACCGGTGCGGGTCGGGACGACCGGGTCGTCCCTACCCGTGCTCTCCCCTAGTACAATCTTTCTTTCTTAGCACATATAATCATAATAATTAATGTAATGGCATCAAGTCTGGAAGTTGGAACGGTTCCTAGTTAAGATAATTATGAATGTTGTGAATTGTGATATAACAGGTCACGCCAAACTCGTGTGCTTAATTAATTATGCGTCTGAACATTTTTGAGTATTTTCTATTGGATTTAAATATAAAAGTATTTTTTTCTATATAATTGATTAATAGCACAGGGATGTCGTGCTGAAAATTTTGAAGTCTTTGAACCGTTTTTATCTTATTCCTTTAGGTTTTTTTTGTCTTTTTATTCGTTTTCTTTACTTCCTATTGTTGTTTCTTTTTTTCATTTTTTTACCGTTTTACATTTATTTAATATAAAAACATTATTTAATATTTTATTTTAAAGCAGAAAATAAATTTTCTAATTATTTAAATATTATCTTTGTATCAAAATTTTTTATTTTAATTTTTAAAATCAAATATAGACTTAAGCTTAAATAAAAAAAATCAAATAATCAAATCGTAATCCTATTCAAACTAGCTCGAATCCAATCACTCGTACTCTACGTGGTGAACATTTCTTTTGATCTTGTACTAGATAATTGATACATCCCTATTAATCTTGTACTAGAAAATTGATGCCAGCCATGATATGAGTTGAAATACTTTTCTTCGAAATAAGAGTTGATTTTTCCCTAGTGAAGTAAATTTAGAAATATTTAAGAGAAAAAAGAGATGACGTTGTTCTAGATTTATAATGAGAAAAATGCACTGGATCTTAATATAAAAAGTAAAATAACTTTAATTATTTGATATACATCATCAAATCAAATAATTTAAATGAACACCTATCATTAAAAGTTGATTCATGAATAGTTTACACCTCTATATATCTCATTTATAATTATAAGCAACTTCGAACAATAACTTCTAGTCATCTATATATATAGGGTAAATTATACCAAATGCCATTCAACTTTGAGGTTTACTCAGCGATATTTTCTAACTTCACTTTGTAACACAAATGCTTTTCATCTTTTAACGCGTTTCATCCGATGCCATTTTTACTTGGGATAGCCGATTTTTTTTATTTTCGTCAGTGTGGCGTCCACGTGATCATCTCCTCTCTCCTCCACGCAAATAGTCGTCCGACGTGGCATGCTCTGACGTGACACATAAAATTATACCAATGCTCTCCAACTTTAAGATTTGTTCAGCAATACCCTCAAACTTCACTTTGTAACACAAATGTCCTTCATTTTTAATATATTTCACCCGGTGCCCTCTTTTCTTATGATAGTCAATTTTTCATCGACGTGACGTCTACGTGGCCATCTCCTCCTTCCTTCACGTAAATGATTGTCTAACCTATATATATATATATATATATATATATATATATATATGCAATGCAACTTGTAGAGGTCATGTGTTGGCCACGCGCCGCAGATTAGATTCAATTGGAACACCTTCACCAACTCCAACTCTCTTTCCTTGGATTGCATGACAAAATTGAAAAAAAAAAAAAAACAAAAGGCTTCCCATGCAGAGAAAGTTGAATACGACTTTATCAATAAAAGTTCATAAATCGGTCCTCTCACAAATCTGGCAGCACACGTTAACTTTTTCATAACACACAATTCGCACTTCCATCAGCATTTCGTATTCGTTTGCGTAATTAAGAGGGGAAATGATAAATTTCCGGATGAATTTGATATGGAACGCAAGGCAGCAAAATAATTAAATTTATTTTTAATGCCACTTAAATTTAAATTCGCAAATTGTTGGTTTTTATTGACATAGCTAGCACCAAGATCTAGAAAAGAATTCATTGAGCTAAATGATCATATATTCCATTAATTAAAATCTCAAGTGTAATTAACGATACAAATACGCGTTATCTTCTCATCATCGAATCAACTAAACTACGTGCATATTGTGTACTCCTAAATTACATATTCCTTAATATATTCACCGTCACATGCACCATGATAGAATTTAACAAATATCATGTTATGCCAGCACAACATAATGATTTTTTTTCCTTGTAAATAGTACGACAAGGTTAATTAATATAAGCATGATTTACTCCATTAATTTTTATTCTCTCTCAATTTGATAAATTAATATATATATATATATATATATATATTACGACATTGTGTGATGATCAAGCCAACTAAATAAATTAAAAATGTGGGATACACGAAGCTTCGTGGAAAATTAAAAAATTGATCTCTGTCCAATCTCATCCTAGGAATGTGGCCCCCTCGTTAAGGGCATGTGGATTAGTTAGAAATTAATTTTTATGTTCGTAGTATATAAAAAATAGACCAAAGCGCGTGCCTGCGTGTGCAAAAAGGTAAAACTAAAATTAAAAAAATAATACTTGCGATTCCTTTGCAGCCATTAATGCAATCCACCATTAAACAACTATTGGCGTGTGTGCAGTGATGTTATATTATAAGTAATTAATTAATTACACGAAGCAAGAAGTAATGAAGTATAAATGGTCAAGTTATATCTACAATCGAGTCATAAATAAATTATTATTATTATTATTATTATTATTCAATATACAACGTGTAAATCCGATTAACCGTTAAATTTACTCAATTAAAAAATTAAATAAGAAAAATATAAAATTAGAAATTTGAATATGATTTAAATATTTTTTTAATATAACGAAACTAGGATCTTATTAAAAAAAGTTGTAGGGATCCATTTTTCATTTATATAATTAATTCATAAGGTATTAATTTTTATTATTGATATAATAAATTATATATATAATTATCATATTACTGGAACTCTAAATTGATAATTTTAAAATTTTAGTACTACATTTTATATTTAGTTATAAAATTGAATGTGTTTATATTAAATTTTATTGATTATATGTTTTTTTAAAAATGTAATAAAAAATAGGACTGTGAAAAAAGAATTCGAAAAACTGATTTTTTTTCCTTTCTTTAAATATTTTTAAAATGATTAACTAAAGAAACTGATTTGAAAAGTAGCGGTAGAGTTTTTTTTAATGAAAAAAAACAGACGATAAAACTAGCAAAGCGTGTGGAAGTAACACGGCTATTTATTAGTTAATTAATTAATTGGCGAGAGGGCGTCTCTTGAGCACCTCGAAAGGTTGCAAAATTATTATTTTTATATATTTGACCAGAAAAGCCAATCTCTGTCTTTCTTATCGCAAACGTTACGATGCACCACAGCAGACACTTAAATTGTGCGCGTTCCCAATTATTCTTCTTTTTTGTTAATTAATTTTGTTGGCTCGAAAAGAATAATTACTGTTGACGTCGTAAAATTCAATTTTTTTTAAAAAATACTCTTTTTATATACTTTACTCGATCCTTTAAACATTATTATTATTTAAATTAAAATAGTAATTTATAATCACTTGTATTTAGATTAGAGTGCTATATATTTTTTATATTCCGAATTACTAACTATGACTAATTTATAGCTATGACTGATGGATCAGCATAAGCAATGCTGTGCCGCAGGTATCAGGTTTGGGATGGTCGGCTGCCTTCCTCCCAATTATTAAATTGTCCTTTTTTTTTAATGATGCGTTTCGTGGCGCGTGTGGGCGAGAGCCACCAACGAGAAGAACACCACACACCTCCACCATTATGCTGCGTCTCCAATTTAATCATAATATAATCCTAATCAAGTTAATTAAAAGGACCTAATTAGTCAATTAAGCTGCTTAACAAATATGTAAAAAGTGGGGTTTAGGGAAGAAAAGCCAGCAGGATCCACCAAACAGCAGCGCATGCAGGACAGGGAGCTGCTGCCGTGCTGACACCCAAATAAGATCAAGAACAGCGAGCATCCTGAGTCACAACAATCATCATTCACATATCATTAAAAAGCAAATGAAATTTCATCTTCTTCTTCCTCGTCCTCTTTGTTCTTCCTCGAATTCGTTCTTGGTAATTTTTGTTCTTTTCTGTTCTCTCTGAATCTGTTTTTGCAAGCTTCTTCTTTTATCTTGGGTGGTTTTTGTCATCCTGTGTCTGTGCCTACCAACAACCAACTCCCTATTGATTCCCTTTCTGTCTTCTTTCTTTTTTCTTTTTTCCTGTTTGTTTGGGTCTGGGAGGGTGAATCTGTGTGCTCTTGGGGGAGGTCTGCAGAATTGTCTTTCCTTCTCTTTCTCTCTCTCTCTCTCTCGCTCTCTCTCTTTCTCTTTTGGAGGAATCATGGGGACGAAGCACAACGGAGGAGGGGCCTGGTTGATAGACTATGGCCTGGTGGAGGAGGCCGAGGGAGCTGATTACATCTGGGGGACTCCTCAGATCCTCATGGATCATGATCCCGCTGTTTCCAGGTGATCCTTCATTTCCATGTTCGTGTTGTGTTACCAAATCTCTGTTGTCTGTTCTTTAGGTTGCTGTTGAGAATTTTGACTGCTGTTTGATGAATTGCTCTCCTAAATTTTCTCTACTGGTTGACTGCTATGACTGCACAAATTTGAAACTCGCAGAAGATTGTTAGAGGCTTAGATTGCATGATTCGTTTGTGGAAGTTATAATTTGTGAACAATAGGGAGGGTAATTAACTTATGCTGTGGTGTCGTCAAAGATTGTATGGCTTGTGTTTTTTGTGCACATCATGTTCTTGCAAAATTTATTATTTCATCTACCTCAATTCATAGTTTTTAGATTTACAGAAGTTCCCTTTTCACTTGAAGAGTTTGATCCTTGCATCCTCACGAAAATAGAACAGAAAGAAGCTCGCATTTCTTCATACCTGAATTTTTGCCTATGCTCTTTCAGCACTTGCACAGTTTTTTTAGTTATCTCGTCCCACCAAAGTTGCCGATCTTTGATGCATGTTAACCTCATCCGCCTGAAATTAACTTGTCATTTTCTTTTTCTGTATCTAGTGCTGTGCTTGAGTTCAATATTCTGCACGACGAGGGGGGATCCCCTAATAATGTTGGCACCAGGAAAAGGTATGATTCAGGGGTTTCTTCTTCCAACTCTTAAGACTCAAGAATCTACTTTGTTACCGTTTATAGTTATTATGTTATAGATTTCGAGGAAAAGTGCTTTACATCAATTATGATTTGGGGTTCCATTAGATTTATTAATTCCATTTTGTTTTATGCTTGAAAGTTCAATGTTCTTGATGTCACTTTTTCTCTGATATATCAAGCTTTATCTTTCTTCAGTCTTTTTGGTGTTAAAAGAGTGGCAAATACATGGCATCAAATAACATATATGTAATGCAACTTTTTAAGTTGAACAGGATATGGGTTAGGAGGTTTTATGATGACAATTATGAAAAAATATTGGATTCAGCTAGGGTTTGATCTGCTTACAATATGAGTATGCGTGTATGAAGGCAATTTCACACTTTAAGAAGAGATTAATGAGGATATCATGCACCACTTTATTGACGAAGTGTCAACACATATCTCTAATCATCAGATTTTTTATCTACCATTGTGATCCATTATTAAAAACTATACTCATACATAAAATATCATAATGATAAATTTAAAATCTAATGGTTAGAAATATATTTGACTGGGTGTCAATATAGTAGTGCATAACACCTTTATTTTTTTCCTTTAAGAAAATTCTTTTCCTACTGTTGACTACATAATGACTGTGATCTGAGTTCATGATTTACTACTCACAGAACCCGTGATAAGTCTCAAGCTCCTCCAGACACCAAAGCTGGGCGTGAGAAAATGCGGAGGGACAGATTGAATGATAGGTATGCTCCAGTAATTTTGGATCGATAAACTTGCACTTGCCCTGAATACTGATTTATGTTCATGATCAATTCAGATTTACAGATTTGTGCTCCATTTTGGAGCCAGGGAAGCCACCAAAGGCAGATAAAGTAGCCATTCTGAGTGATGCTGCTCGCCTTCTAAACCATTTGCGCAATGAAGCAAAGAAGCTCCAAGAGTCAAATGAAACACTCCGAGGAAATATAAAGAATCTTAAGGTAAAAACTGATTCATGGCATGCACCCTTTCTTCTTTATTTCTCCTTTATCAGGGGAAAAGTGCTGCGATTTGTCTCTAATTGCAAAACTGAGACCACTTGCTGTAACTTTAGAGAATCCATTGTCCACGTCAAATGTTTGTTATGACACTGAGCTTTACATTTGCAAACTGAAATTGCTTTTTGTCAAGGTGAAACTGTTTTCTTTTTGCTGCACTATGATTGCTGGTACAAGGTCATTGAGTGCACTACGTTGAATTAAAGGAAAATAATTAAGAGCTTCTTGTATCAATGAACGAGACATACTCTGCCTCACAAATCACATCCAACATTCATTTGAATTGTATTTCATTTTCTTGCCCATAATGACCCACTGTACTCTATTTGCCTCAGAATAAGGATGCATTCGAACATAATCTCCATTTTTTTTTCAATTTTTTTGGGAGTGATAAATGTAATATCTGAGTATCGAGTGCAAGCTTCCTTAACGAAGAAAGAGTCTCCAGCCCCGCTCTAATTAGAGATGATTGATGACACCATCTCCCATTTTATGTTTCATTCTGATCTTTTCATGCAAGAAATATAAGAAGTTGACTGAGAACTCATAATTTTAGCTCTGATGGTTTGCTTTGCAGGCAGAAAAAACACAACTAAGGGACGAGAAAGTGAAACTGAAGGCCGAGAAGGAGAGAATGGAGCAGATGGCTAAAGGCTTTGGCGTTACCACATCACTCCTTGCTCAGCCTGTTACGGCGACACTCGGCACAGCAGGCATCACTGCATACAACAAGTCTATTTCATATCCTAATTACATGCCTGTGGGCATGTGGCAATGGATAGCTCCGACAGCCCTGGATACTTCTCAGGATCATGTGCTCAGGCCCCCTGTTGCATAAGTGGCCATTAGCTCCAATTGAGCTGAATAAAATAATTTTTTTTTTCTCTTGTCTTCAACATCAACTTAACTTTAAGTTGCTGCCAAATGTACTTAATCCTGTCAAAAGATGGAGGAAGATCCAAGCTTAGGGATCTCATGAGAATGCACCAAGCAATCAGTGAACAATTATGCAACATTCTAGTTCTTATCCTGGAATCTAAATTAATGCATTGTCTAGGTTTTTCCCTTAAAGATCTGATGACATGTGGAACAAGAACAGTCAAAATTACTTGGGCATTGTGAGTGGGTAATATATAGCATCTGGGAATGATAACGTTAATAATTGAAGGGAAGATCAACAAAGACATTCAATTGTCTATTATTTATGTAAAAAAAAAATGGTTGCGGTTCCAAATTTCCAACTTGCGGCAATTTATTTTCTCCGTCTACATTATATATAATCAGTCGGTGGAAAATTGTGAATCTTCACTTGTTCAGCGAGAAGAAAAGCTTCTTCTTCTTCTCCTTCTTTTGCCTTTGAGGATGCTCCGATATGCTGCACAATGTAGTGATGCATTTGTCCTGATTTTGCACCTGTTATGGGCTGTGGTCGTGGTTCTTTATTGTATATACTACTGCAATACGTATCCTTTTGGAATTGGCGTAACTGGCTGTCTCCTAGGAGTGTTTTTTTTTTTTTGATAAGATTATTAACAAAACTTGGTATCCTTTATGCCAAGCTTTTTGTTTTGATAGATGGTATTCCCAAGTTCAATTTCTGAAACCACCATTTAGTCAGAGAAATATTATCGTTCTGCTTTTTTTTTTCTGACTTCGGATTAATCAAGTTCTAGGAGTCCTAGGAATAAAGCTTGGTATAAAGGCGAATTTTAAACCCAAGATCTGGTGTGTTGCTCCATGTACGAAAGAGCTGTTAACAATCATAATGTATGGCCTGGCCCATCCGATTGCAATGCAGGTTCCGTTTCATTAGTCAGCCCATTTCAAGTGGCAACATTTTCCTTTTTTGGATGTTAATAAAAAAATACATGACGTGTATGTAAAGTAAATATATATGGAAACTTGGTGCAACACCTGCATGAGCCATTGGACAGCTCAAATCAGATCTTCATATTAGGGTCGCCTCTTCTCCTGATCGGTGACGGCAGTTGGTTTGACGCGTGGGCTCGACGACGAATGTCGGTGGCATATTTGGTTCGACGATTGACGCTCGAGCTCTCTCTCTCTCCATGACGATAGATTTGAATCGATGATGGTAGCATGAATCTGGATCGACGACGCATCGTGGATCAGGGACGTGGGGCCGTGATCAAAGGAAGGAGGCGAGAGAGGGGTCGCAAGGGTCGATCGAAGAAGAGGAGGAGGCCATGAGGAAGAAGAGAGAAAGAATGTCAAATAATCTAGACAAGATGTAAAATAAATTGTCAAAATTGAGGCGTTACATAGTATTTCACCCAACGGGTGTACACTCATTAATCCCTATTTCTTTAAGTATGCAACACAAATTTTAAGTTATGTGCGCTGATTGTGAATATGCATTTGACATGTAAATGTTTTAAGGTTATACTCAACATTAATGTTTCTTTCGAGTAAATAATAAAGTAAGTCTAAAGTATAATTGAGAATAATTCGGGTCATTTTTTCCGCTCTAAAAATATATCCATCCCTTTCCGGATCAATTTATTAAATCAAAACATCATCCTCTAGCATTATCATTTTTTCGATATCCTGCCGATAATAATTTAAATGTTAAAATAAAATAAAAATTAATATGAATATATTAATTAAGATGTGTTTTAATATTGTTCGTTATGATTTATTCGTTCACAGAAATTTAAAATGCGCCCAATCTTAATCCATTACCTAATTAAGAGATTGCTCGTTTCACATAAATTTAAATATTATTCATTTTAGGTTATTGGTTTGCACAATTATAAAATACAATTCGATAGATAAGAAATATTACCAACTTTGATCCTAAGGTTGATGTTCTCAAAACTTTACGACATGACACGCAAGTTCAGCTGATGTGTTTGAAACAAGTTCCATGCTCGAGCGAAAGCTTATGGCCGATTTGATGGAGAGAGAAAAGAGGGAGAGAGAAGAAAGAAAAATTCTAACAAGTTGTAAAGTTTTCACTTTTGATGAGAATTTTTTTTCAAGAATTTTGATAAAAAAAGTTCGACGAGATGGTGTGCTTGGTTTTCTAAATGATGGAGGGGTGGGTTAGGATAATGAGTATAAGTTGGTGAAGGTAAGTGTGGTGATGGATTATAAAAACTATGTTTGGATATGAATTTATGGTATAAGGAAGGCTAATTTAAATTATTATTTTTTGTTTGGATAAAGGAAATTAGAACATGAATTTGGAATGGCTAATATGGATAAAAATCTTTTTTACCCTTATGTTAATTTGAAAAGATTACAAGAAAAATTAATTTCTCATCGGATGTCTTTGAAGCTGACTACAAACAACATCCTTCCTTTCCACGTAATATAATTATTTTCTGAATTTTTTAACAAATAAAAGAAAATATCTTATAAGAAAATTAATATAAGCCAGACAACAACTATTATCATTTAGATTAATAAAACGTTAGCAAGACTAATTATATTTCAATATTTATAAATAAAATAAAATTAAGAATTATGGCTTCATTTGTTTTTAGTGGGTAAGCAATATAAAAAAAAGGGATTTTCACATGACAATGAAGACGAAGCAGTCATCAAATGCAGCAGGAGCTATGGAAAGCAAAAAAGAAAAACAAGGACAACAAAAGATTTAGAAATAAAAGGAAGAAGAAGAAAGAAGAGCAAAATGAACATAAATATTTTAATTCCGTCAAATACCAACCTATTCGGGGGGTTATGTTTTAATTGGTTTGATGAGCTTTGGATCACCTGCGTGGTTTTATAGATTTTTTAAAAAATATCCAAACAAAAGTTTAGTTTGATAAACCCCACTTATACCTCTAAACCCAACCCCTCCATCTAAAGCCCTACATCCAAACATAGGTTCCATCAAGTTTTTGGATAGTTATTTTTTTATTTTCAAAGTAAAATATACCTCGAATTTTAAGATGAATCATTCCGATTGATTTCAAACTTTTTTTTCTACTTTACACCCTAATGAATATTATCAGAAAAGAAAAGTGAGGAAAGTTAACAATTAGTTGATAAGAAGGTTGAATCAAAGATTGTGGATTGAGGGTTTTGAGAGGAGGGTGATAGAGGGAGGAATCGATTAGATAAATTGTATTTAATCAAAATTTTTATTTCAAAGGCTCCAAAGATCACATTTTTAGAAGGAATAACAATTTTCGACCAAATTAATTTTTACTAAATTAAGTAATCTCTTGTTATCAAATTAAATTGTCTTTTTTATTATCAAATTAAATCATCTCTCTCACACACACTAGTCAATTATATTTTCTATGAATGTGACTTTGATAAATTAATGTTTATTTATAATTACTTTTATAAAGATTTATCTCCTTTTTTTACTTCACATAAAATAGTTAAGAGAAAAAATAAATTAAGAGATAAATAAATATTTATTACTCATTAAATATTATAAATAATTTAATAATAATAATATTATTATTATTGTTTTTCTACCTATAATTTTTGTCATTATAAGGGCACACCACACCACTCTCTATGTCATATCTTCTTATCACTCCTTAGTTAACTGTTGAACAGACCACCTAATACTAATACTAATAGTACTAGTGATCGAATCAGTTTAGAACTTAATTAGCGCTCTCTTCTTTATCCATGGATGCTGCCCACTCCCGCGTCCAAAACGCGAGCAATAAGATGGATCTTTCTTGCCAAATACCGAGTCAACAACAGCCTGCAATAACTCTCCACGGCACCACACGACTTCACAGGTCAATGGCGCCTTGCCAATCTACTTGTATGTAGGTCACGGACACGCGCTATTGAATTGAGTAGTATACCACTACACACCATATAGTAGTAGCAGTAGTAGTTGTTGCAGACACAGACGACGTACCACGCCGGGAGCCAGCTCGATCTGCGTAGCAAAAGTGACACCTTGAACCCAGGAGGAGGGACACATGGACATGTCCAAGTTTCCGAACCAGTTCCAGTTCGTGCACGAGGGCCAAACCTACGACGCCATCCTGCTGGAGGGAGATGACTCATCCCCACCGGCTGCCGGATTTTGCTACCTGTACCAGCAGTCTCTCTGGCTTGGCCGCCATTACTATGTCTGTAACGCATTCAAAATTTGGCCGTAATTTAAAACTTTTATCGAATTCCGGATGACGGACATGACCTAATTTCGTAAAATATTGCAGCGAAAATATAGTAATTAAACATAAACAATAATATCATATTCCGCTTCATCATATAAAAATCCCAAGACAATAATAGTAGCCCATGAGTCACATAGGCTCTAACATCAATATCCAACATAGGGTTCATAATACATAAAGAGTCCAAATAAAAGTAAAAGACTTAAAGACTTATAAGCCATACATACTTAACTCTTATAAGAGTTCATCGTCATAACATAAAAGTCTAAAAGATAACTTGGGTCGTAGCCCGACCAACCCATGTGCAACATCTTCGTCATGAGGTTCTCGCCGCCGAACTTAAGCCTCGTCCATACCTGTACGGATCCATGGGGTTCAGAAGATTTCTCCCGTTAGAGTATGTTGAGGCCCATGCATACTATGATCATATGACATAATCTCTACATGTCATGACATATGCATATCATCATCATGGAATATAAAACATATGCATGTTATGAGCTACCTATGCATACTACATGACATATAGACATATCATCATAGCAAGATAATATAAACATATAACATCTTAACATTATGTCAAAGCATATCATAACCTATCATTATGCTAAGACGTATCATCATTTATCTTACTTTATTTGGACATCTTCTTTCATAACATCTTATGGTAAGGAGACATACATTAGCATCTGATTGGAGCTTTCATTAACATCTTCATCTTTATGTCCCAAGTCATCTTTGAAAAGTACATAAATATTTGTAAGACTTTACTTTTCACTTTACTTCATCTTTTCATCTTTTATCTTGATTAAGATAGTTTCATTATCTTGATGATTGGGAAGACCATGTTGATTCGCGAGAACTTGGCTAGCTAGGCCGGGATGATTTCCACTTTTGGAAGGATTCTTCCCTAGGAATACGACACATCAACTAGCATGTGAAAACTTTATTCCCCTCCATGATTACAATAAGACACATTCATGTCAATCCATCTTTTACTTTCATTCATCATCACATACGATCATTCACCACATATTGCATGTTTTACCCCTATTTAAGGTCATACATACTTTAAATCATACTATGTATGAAAATTCAATCATAACCAATCATCTGTCCAAAACGGACGATCGTTTCTTTAACGGTCGACCTCTGGACTACATATCGGATGACCGATCGAATTATCGGTCGATCAATTTGGTCATTTCGAACGACCGAAATTAAGTTTCGGTTCGACCGCTAATCACAGAATGTATCACTCTTCTAAATCGGATGACCGCTAGATTATCGGTCGATCGATACATGACTTTCGGACGTCCGAAGTGAATTTCGGATCGTCCGCTAATCACAGAATATAACTGCTACTCAAATCGGACGATCGCTGGGATATCGGTCGATCGATACTTGGCTTTCGGACGACCGAAGCAAGGTGCTTGGACGTCTGCTAATCACAGAATGTTTTGACTCTATATATCGGATGACCGTTGGAATATCGGTCGACCGGTATATAATTTTCGGACGATCGAATCAAGGTGTTCGGACGTTCGCTAATCACAAAATGTATCTGCCCTTCCAAAATGGTCAACCGATAAGGGAATCGGTCGCTCGTTTTGAGACGACAACTACACGATTTTTACATGATTTCTTTCCAAATCTTACATACATTGACATGGTCACTACATATTAACTTTCAAAAATCATAATAGACATCGCATGACATTCTTAATATACTAAACATGAAACATATGAGATTTTTACATGGAGACATTTAACATGCTAAGCAAGTTCATAAATGTACATGGACATAAAACCATTTCATTTTGAGCTAACATAAATTACAATGAACATCATAGTTCTAAATATGATTAGCATGAGAACATAAATCTTAATAGAACATAGCACAAACAAGCACTAATATGCATAAATCCTTAATCATCCATTTCAAGAACACAAGTTGGTTCTCCATGCCCTAATCCATTCATACAAGCATCATTAGGGTGGTGATTAGAGTTTAGGATCCCCTCAAACATACCTTGATTAGCTAAGCTTAACTTTAATCTTCTTCTTCTACCTTCAATCCACTTTTTCTCCCTTCTAGTTACTAATCACGAGCTAAATAAGGACTGCCATGGTGATTAAGAGAGGAGGTAATGAGCTAACATCTTGCTAACGACTAAGTGGAGAGATTACTGCAGTTGGATGGAACTTACTGTAGCAGGAAATGGAGCTCCATGTGACTGGTCGTGAGGAACTTGAGAGAGGGAGAGAGAAAGAGCAACTGATCACTATAGCATAGGGGCTTAAGGAGCAACTTTCGGCTGATAGGTGGAAATGGAGCATTAGGGCACTGTAGCACTTTTAGGTTAATAGCTAATGGTGTTGGGCTTTGGTGGGGTGGAGGCGCATGGGCTTAGGCCTTGTGCGGGTGAACTTTCTCTTTTTTTTTCTTAATACAGGATGTTACAACCTACTTCCCTTAAATAAAAATTCGTCCTCGAATTTTAATAAATCTTAAATTGCTTATCGAAAAGCTTCAGAAACTTCTCTCGCATTTTCTCTTCTAGCTCTCATGTTGCTTCTTGCCCTTTATGGTGCTTCCATGCCACTTTGACCATGGGAATGATCTTATTCTTGAGATGCTTTACTTGATAGTCTATTATCTCTATTGGTTGCTCCACATATGTCAAGTCCTCTTCGATATTTGGCTCCTTAATCCGTATCACATTCGTTTCATCATGGACATACTTTTGGAGCATTGATACATGAAAGACATTATGAAGTCTTGCATATGAGGGTGGTAGTGCTAACTTGTAAGCCACTTCACCAACTTTCTCAAGGATTTCAAAAAGTTCTATATACCTTGGTGCTAACTTTCCTTTCTTACTAAATCTCATAACACCCTTAGTTGGAGAGACTTTGAGCATTACATGATCCCCGGCTTTATAGAGTTGCTCCCTTCTTCTTAAATCCGCATAACTCTTTTGTCTACTTTGCGCCGCTAACATCCTTTGCTTGATGAGCTCTACTTTATCAGCATACATATGAATCAAATCCGGTCCAAGATATCTTTCTTCTCCGGTTTCACTCCAACATGCCGGAGAACGGAAATGCCTTCCATATAGAGCTTCAAATGGAACCATCTTGATACTTGAGTGATAACTATTGTTATAAGCAAATTCCACCAAAGGGAGGTGGTCATCCCAATTTCCATGCAAATTTAAGGCACAAGCTCTAAGCATGTCTTCAAGTGTTTGGATTATTCTTTCACTTTGGCCGTCGGTTTGAGGATGGAACTCCGTGCTAAAGTTCAATCTTGTTCCAAAAGCATTTTGGAGGCCTTTCCAAAATCTTGAAGTGAATCTCGGATCTTTTATCCGAAACAATAGAAGCTGAAATTTCATGCAAACGGATAATCTCGTTTACATATAGTTCCACCATACTTTTCATAGTTTGACTCACTTTCATAGAAATAAAATGAGCCGACTTTGTCAAACGATCAACTATAATCCAAATTGCATCATGTCCTATCCGGATTCGTGGTAGTCCTACCACAAAATCCATGGAGATACTTTGTCATTTCCATTCCGGAATAGGAAAATGTTGTAATTTACCACAAGGCCTTCGATGTTCAATCTTAACTTGTTGACACACTATGCACTTTACTACATACTTGGCCACTTTCTTCTTCATATCTTTCCACCAAAAGTTACTTTGCAAATTCTTGAACATTTTGGTGCTTTCGGGATGGATTGAGAATTCGGACTTGTGATACTCATCCAAAATCTCTCTTCTTAATGCATTGTCTTTTGGAACCCATAATCGGTTCTTGTACCTAATTGCACAATCTTCTTCATAACTGAAGTGATCTTTTCCTTTGACAAATATTGATCATCCTGACATATTCCGGGTCCCTTCTTTGAACTTCAACGATTCTTCTCACCAAACTTGATTCGATCACATGATGAGCCATACATATGATCCTTTGGCCAAAAATGGTTGGGGCCCATTGCACTATGCTTTCCACAAGATTTCACTTGTGAACTCTTAAACATCCAAGTGATCCTTCCCACTTGCGACTTAGTGCATCCGCAACTACATTTGCTTTTTCGGGATGATACAATATAGTGAACTCATAGTCCTTAAGGAACTCGAGCCATCTTCTTTGCCTCATGTTCAATTCTTTTTGTGAAAAGAACACGTACTTCAAGCTCTTGTGATCCGTGTACACTTCAAAATCTTCACCATACAAGTAGTGACGCCATATATTTAGTGCAAACACAACCGCCACTAACTCTAGATCATGAGTAAGGTAGTTGACTTCATGCTTCTTCAATTGCCGAGAAGCATATGCAACCATTTTGCCATGTCGCATAAGTACACATCCTAATCCGATGCCGCACGCATCACTATAAATAACATATCCTCCACTCTCCGAAGGAATGACGATGATTGGTGCCGTGGTAAATCTTCTTTTTAACTCTTGAAAGTTTACTTCACATGCTTGTGACCATATGAACTTCTCGCCTTTTCTTATTAATTTGGTCATAGGAGCGACAATCTTGGAGAAGTTTTGGATGAACCTTCTATAATATCCGCCGAGTCCCAAGAAACTTCTAATTTCAGTTATATTCTTTGGCCTACTCCAATTGGTGAGTGCTTCAACTTTAGTCGGATCCACGACCACTCCATGCCTTGACACTATATGTCCAATAAACATCACTTCCTCAAATCAAAACTCACATTTAGAGAACTTGACGTAGAGCTTGTTCCTTCGTAAAGTCTCCAATACAATGCGGGTGTGTTCCCGGTGCTCTTCCGGGCTTGATGAGTAGATGAGGATATCATTCACAAATACGATCACGAACTTGTCCAAGTATGGACGGAAGACCCTATTCATCAAATCTATGAATGCGACGGACGCATTCGTTAGTCCAAAATGCATAACTAAAAACTTATAGTGTCCATACCTTGAACGAAATGCCGTTTTGAGAACATCTTGTTCAACCACCTTTAATTGATGGTAGCCGCTTCTTAAGTCGATCTTTGAAAAAATCGACGCCGTCGACAATTGATAAAAAGATCATCGATTCTTAGTAAGGGGTACTTGTTCTTCACCGTAACTTTGTTGAGCATTCGGTAGTCGATGTATAACCTTAATGATTTCAGAGGAAACATAAGGTGTTTGCTCAATCTTCTTTCAGACACAAATGATTTCTGTGATGCTTCTCTGTGATAATGGTGGAGTTGAGGTCAACTTTCTTAGTTAATTAAACCAGAGATGTGTTTAACAAGGCAATACTCATTTTGCTTTGAGCAATTAATTAAGCAACTTGTGAGTTACCAAGCATTCTCAGCTAGCGATGCTTGTTATCTATTGTGATTCTTAGCTTCAAAGTTAAAATGGGATGCAACAAAAAAAAATTGACAATCCACGTATATAGCAGCAACATTGCTCTATAAAAAAAAATCACGTATATTAAGACTAGTTTCATTTACTATAAAGCAAGTTTACTAGACATACCAATTAATTCACATAATATTTTCGAAAAGATAATTTTTCTTCCTCCAGCAAGAATTTATTTTTCTTGCCGAGAAAAAAGGAACTGAGAGAAGGATCATGTCCAGTGTTGCAACTTCCACGAAATTGATGAACCCCAAAACATGTGGGCCATGAGGTAAATGCATTATTATTCTCATTTACAGATATGTCCATGAAATGCATAAACAGGTGGTCTGAAAGCAGCGGCTAGAGAAGTCCCTCCTGCTCACAGTAAATTGCATGCAACTTTCCTATATTTTAGTTCCCTTTGCGACGTAGTATAATATTGTGCATATGCTAGAATTTGAACTCGAAATTTGCTCAACCGAGGATAAGATAAAAATGTATTTGACAATGTATTATCATCTCAAGTACTTTGTTGCCATCAAATAATTAAAATTATGTTGAATATATTATGTATAGAGATTCTTAGCATCAACATTGAATTTGGTACAACAAATCTCAGCCTGCTCCTCTCCCCACTTCAAATGTCAGAAAAGAACATCCATGGCCTCCTGCTCATGGTGACTCGCAAGAAAAAGCAGATGTAATGTAATAAGCATTAACTGAACACAAGAGTTTGTGCTTGAACTCCTCAACTTCTCAGATTTCACCATCCCACAGTTCTTCAAGGCTTTTGTAAGGACCTGATGGATGAACAGCAAAGTCGCCCCGAAGTAGCCTTGCCTGCACAAACAGTTCAGTATCTCTATATGTTCAGCAGCTGAAACATTTGGACAAAATCTCAGTCTAATGGATGAGATGTTTCGTTGTATGTAGCTCCCCTACCTGACTTATTTCAGAGAATTTGGAGAACAGATCCTGCGGAATGCACCAGCTGAAGAGATCAAGATTCTCCTTTATCCGGGATTCCGTTGTGCTCTTCGGAAGGACACTGTGACCGCTCTGAATTCCCCACCGTAGGGCAACTTGGGCAGGCGACTTGTTTAGTTTCTCATCAATCTCAATTAGTATTGGTTCCTTCAATACCTCACCTTTGATCCATGAAAGGTGACCCCAGTGAAGAATAAGCCTGCAGAAATGTGCATGGTTAGTCATCATCTGCTCTTGCAGAAGCATTTAGGATGACAGTGATGTGCGTCACGTACAGAAAGATGGATGCCAGTGGACTTGCAGAAGTTGTGCAGGTTGGGCTGCTGCCAAACAGGGTGACACTCAACTTGATTGACCGCCGGCAGCACCTTGGCGTGCGTCACGAGGTCCTGCAACTTTTTGGTGGAGAAGTTGCTCACCCCAATGGCTCGCGCCTGACCTGATGCAAAGAGTCCCTCCATGGCGCTCCATGTCTCCGGTAAGCACAGAGGGAGCATGACTTCTTCCTCAAACCCCCGTGCTCCTGGTTTAGTTCGGATCGGTCAGTGCACCTGCATTGCATAGGCGACATGGCTAAAACTTCAACAGAGCTCTGTAATGATCTCATGTATCAAGCAGTAGATATACCAGGTAGAGGTCGATGTAATCGAGCTGCAGAGCTTCCAGTGTTTTGCTCAGCGCTTTCGAAACATCTTCAGGTGACTGGTCACTGCACCTGTTCAGACATTTCTGGCATTACGAGTCATAGCAATTTGATTTGATCCTTCAAAGCTATTTGTAGGAGAACAATTTCAATCATACGCAAACATTAGAAATGTCTACTTGTGAAGATGACAGGGAATTGTTATGGTTGAGTTGTCTAATATCACGTTTTCATGGCTTCTTTTCAGCAATTTGTCAAATCTAATTTAATGGTTGAATTGTTATGGTTGACTTGAGAACATGACAGAGAAATGTTATGGTTCAGAAGCAACTACAATCCTTTAAGATGGAAAGCATTATGTCCAGTCCAAACAAGCACACTGAATGGATGGATGCACTAAATTCTTCTCTTTCCTCTACCCATTTAACTCCTCAAGGAAACATGACGTTTGCAGTCCTAAGATGTGTGCAACTAGTGGGATCCTCATTGGCAGAAGTTTTATTACCAAGGCCACCAGAGAGATGCTATGTACTCCTTTAACTATGATTGTACTTGATCAATTGATAATGAAGTAGATGGTATGGGCTATATGGTTTTTGAATAATTGAAAAGTAATATGAATAAACTCATCACAGAAAGTATACATATAAAATGCTAATACATGAATAATTGAAATTTCCGGCAAGTTTACCAGAGTTTGGTAGTGATAAAGAGGTCACTGCGCTTCACCACTCCATTGGCAAATAACATCTTTAAGGCATCTCCAACCTGCATAGATCCAGGAACTTGTGAAATATGAAGAAAGAACCTTTATGCACAAACCAATTGTACAGGAAATCTCCATGTGTAGCTTTAGCCGAAATATTTCAGATAATGCAACAGTAAACATAATTCTTAAAAATGCAACCAAAAATCCATTAAAATAACTCAACATAGTTATCCTATATCCATGAAGAAGAAAAAGTGATGGATGCACAGTTACCTCTTTCTCATTCGCATAGACTCTAGCGCAGTCAATGTGTCTGTAACCAGCCTGCAAAAGGGTATAAGTCAGCAAGGACCTCATACAAATATCTAATGTCATTGCATAGGACAGAATCATGTCTGATGTTAGTATTGAACATCAATCATATGTCTTTAAGATATTGAGTCCAAAATAATAAATAAAGAGGAAACTCAAACATAGGGGTGAGAATCCAGAAATCCGACCCGGACCCGACCCGATAACCCAGTTTTTTTTTCTTTTTTTTTTAATTTTTAATTATTTTTTAATTAAATGTATAATTTTATATCATTTAAAATTTTAAAAAATATGAAATAAATTATTTTAAATGTAGAAAAGTATATAGATATTTAAAATAATATTTTTGGTATTTAAAAATACTTTATTTTGTATTAAAATAGAATAATAAATACTTTTTATATTAAAAATAAATGAAAAATTAAAAAAAAAAAAAGAAAAAGTGTGGTCGGGTAACCCGACCACCCGACCCGACCGGGTCGGGTCGGGTCAGGTCACAGCCAAAAAAAAAAGAGAGGACCCGACCCGACCCGTGAACACCCCTACTCAAACGGGATCATAATGCAATTAGATATATCAGCTCACATATAAAAATGAGGAATATACTATCAGGTAAAAACACAAAGCTCTTTCTTCAGAAATCTTTTGCAATCTTTATTGCTTGCCTAGAAATGATAATGTCAGGCAGTGGAGTCTAGTTCCAGGCCAAGTTTCATGTTGCTTTAATCAAATAAGCGACCATATACTCAAATGAAATATGATGTTTGAGTGTAATAGCCTCGAAGATTTTCTTCTCTTTCGTTGCAGCAACCACAATCTAAAGTTCTGAACAGCAGATGATCATTTGGTAAAGTAGGCCTCATTAATCCTAAGGTCGTATGATATCCAAACTCTCAGCATTGCTGGTGCACAACATAGGTCCATCTAAAACTGAAGGCTCAAGATAGATGCTACATGAGTTCTGTTCCCCTTGAACAATAAATAAATGACGTGCGTGAAGGTATTCAATTCCATTGTTTGCATGACGTAAGTCTCCAAAGGAATTCGGAACGATACGTAAAAGCATCGGAAAACTTATAATCTAATCATTTGGCAGTATAATTTTTCATCATCTGATCAAACAGAAAAGATTAAAAAAGTAAGTGCGACGAGATCTGCAATTGCGAATGAAATCCGACCACAACCGAGATATCATCTGTTGGAAAATTCTTTCACACACAACACACACAGAGAACGTAAAATTTGTAAAAGAATGAATCTTGTATCATGTTACAACATCAAACATTTACTGTTCATGAACATGGTTCAGAACACTGCATACCTTAACCGCAGCAGTGACAGCGTCTCCGACCAATCCTGCAGGGGCCTTCCATGTCCCCATGCCGATCGCCGGCATCTTCGCCCCCGTGTTGAGTTCGAAGTAGAGCGGACCAAACTCTGCTTTCTTCCCTTGACCTTCCATGATCTCCCCAATGAATCCTGCTGCAGAAAGAGATTTCAATGAATCTGCACCGGGGAAAAAAAAATTAAACAACGCAGAGATCACGAACCTGTAAAACCAAACCAAACTGTTACAGCAGATATCGATCTGAAGCGCGCGAGAAGAAGAGATGTTTCAGGCTCTTCGGATTAAATGATTAATAGCAGCAGGCAAATCGACAGCGGGGAGCGCGAACGTGGAAAGGAGCGAAGGCTGATTGATGCGCCCGTTCAGTTTTCCATATTTGTTTCCGGTTTCCTATTTTAGGAGGCAAATGATGTGATTGGCTGGAGGAGTTAACGGCTACATCCTCCACCGTCACACCCTTCAACGGCTTATTTTGTGGCATAAATTAACCATTTATTTATTTATCAATAACTCATAAATTTCACTTAAGCAGATTAAGTAAATACAACAAAATGTATTAGCAATAAAAAGAAATTTGTATGGAGACTACGGATGTAGGAAAAATCCGAAAAATACTATATCCAAAAAATTTAATAAATACATAAATGAAAATTTATGTGCTCGAATTAATAAAAATTGATTCGTTTCAAAAGTAGGATCCATCAAGGAAAAAAAATCGTACGAGCTAGAGGAAACGGGTTTTCATTTATAAATATTATTATTATTATTATTTATCATTGATAAAGTAATTTTGTATGATTTGATATATTTATATCAAATTTTATTTTATTGTTTGAATTTTCAAAACATTATTGTACTATGTAAGGCTCCTAAAAATCATCCGATATTTTTTAAATCGAAAAATCGATCCATACCAAGAAATAAAAGAATGCATAAATGATATCGATTAAAAATCATCATTGCACTCCTAATTAAGACTATGAATAATAGTCAACTAATTATTAATTTAATATGTGAAGAAATTATAATTAATATATAGTAATATAACAGGAAATAAAAGAATGCATAAATGATATCGATTAATAATGTTAATAATGCGAATGCTTTATGAATATAATTAAAGGATAAGGAAATTATCCATCGCGATCATTGTCACGGACGTGCCCTAAAAACATCATTTGTGCATAATCATATATTTAATTAACATACTAAGTTAGTTTGGATGTCCATTTAGTGATATTTGTATATAGTAATTGATATTTCGATTAGTGCATAATGACTACTTAATTACCGATAAACTTTACAAAGTAATTATATAAGATTATTAAGAATAAATCATAAAATTTATAAATATTATAATATATATTCAAATAGGATTAAGTAAGCTTAATTAGAGTTAAAATACTTAGTTATGATAAAAAAATATGATTGGTCATCACTTAAGTTCCAAGCAGCTGAAGCAGACAGGTGAGAGCTGCTTAAAGGGATATTTTTTCAAACCGTCATAAGACCTCATAAAATTCTGAAAAAAATATATAAGCCAAATAACATTCACCGTAGAAAAATTATCAGAGGAAGAACTCGAGAGAACCGATCTGGGGAAAATCGGGAACGTCGGCTGTTCCAAGTGAGTTTTGATCCGGAAATTTTTCTTCTGATTGAGAAAATCATTACATGGTGATAAACGAACCATAAATTATGAAATTTTGTATGGTTCATCCATTCGAAGTTAGCTTTTCATGGCTCTAGAATCAACTAAAAAGGAGTTCTATAGAGGAAGTTATGAACTTAACTTCGCATGTCACTCATCGTGTCCCGAGTCTGATATAAGTCTCGATTGTAAATTAGGGCACGATTCGAATAAAATGAATTAGGGTTTAAAATTTGGATATGTTTAAATAGACATTTCAAGGGTTCGGTGAGAGGTGGAATAATACTATTTGAACTTGTATTTGGAGAAATGAATTTTTCATTTCATAGTGATGCTTCTGTCAGATTCTAGGACATTTACAGATTGCGACCTAAATTAACTATTTTTGTTATAAGTCTGTATAGCGAGTTAAATTCTCTAATTTTTATGAAAAACTACTAATGAAGTCTAGATTTCAGAAAAATTATGCCCTAGTTAAATTGACAAGTATGAAGAAACATATAAATCAATATTTTAGTGACATATAGTCTACCAGGGCACAAATCTTAGGTCAGATTGCTTGAGATGTCCTAACTTACTCACTTGGAATTTGATAGTGATATTTGGGGGTTAAAAACTTTAGTATGTTTAGTTTCTAATTAATCCAGAATCATAAGATTAGTCCATGTGATTAAGAAGTTATGAATTATTTATTGACAGACACTCAGTTTGAAATCTTGAAACAGCACCTAATTAAGCTTTGGAGAAATTGAAAAATTTCAAGTATGGAATAGCTAATGAATATGAATACCTGAAGCTAGAAATTGATATTAGAGAGGATTACATGCATTTTAGGGTGCATAATCATTCATGCATCATGAGCATGCATTGCATATTACCATATAGTGATTGAAAAGTAAAAAGACGTTATTGCTTGTAGGAAAACATCAAGTTGCAAGTGAAAGGGAAGAAATCTAATAAACCTCCTTGAAGTGATAAAGTAAAAGGTGAGTGGGTAAATTTACAACATAGCAAAATGTTATATGTTAATTATTTTATTTATGATATTACCTCAAGCAAAGCTTATTATTGTTATTATTGAAACATATCTTGAGATATGAAAAGTATTTATGATATGTTTCAAGTATTTCATATGAGATGGAGTAACATCTTATACAAAAATATTTTTAGGGAACAATGCTTGTGAAGTGAAAATAAGTTTTATTTGATAATGATATGAGATTATGACATGTGTATTTTGATATTGTTAAACTCCATGTGTTCATTAGCCATGCTGTTTGAAAAAGGTCTTTGGAATCACATTCGATATACATGAAGCCTTTGAGGCGTATATCGAATGTCTTTGCCCTTTGGGGGCTGTTCTGCGTGCACGTATTGACCCATGATTTGTTCTGCGTATCTGAGACTCTTGATTATGAAGCTCTGCTTAATTGTATGACACACAATCGTCGAGGGATACGTATTGACTCATGATTTGCTCTGCGTATTCGTGACTCTTGATTATGAAGCTCTTCTTAACTGTATGACGCATGATCATAGAGGGATACGTATTGACCCATGATGAGTATGTGCAATGACACGTGTGTGGAGTTTAAATATGAAAATTATGATATCTTGAGTTACTTTTACTTATGTGGAAGTTCATATGATTTGACAAGTTATGTTATATATGCTATGCTTTAAATATTTTCTCATATGAAAGAAATGTGGTTATTTAAATGTTATATGCTATATGCACTCATATTGTTCTCCTATGTTGTACTTTTATTCCATTCACTGAGCAAATGATTGTTGCTCATAAAACCCATTTTAAATATTTTTTTCAGATACTCGTAAGTTCTCGAGTTGAGTCGACTCGGAGCTTATTTTTGCTGCATATAGAGAAGAGGTCGAGCCGCTGGAGCGCTTTAATCCCCCTTCACTTTTGTTTTTGGAAGCATGCATGTGTAATAGATAGTCTTAGATATGTTGTAATTAAGTCTGTGAGGAATTTTTTGTAAGGTTGTATAAGACTTGATCCTGTGGGGTTATATGTGAGATGATTTGTGAAAAAAAATATGATAACAATATACGAATGTCATATCTTATAGTTCTTTTTAAACTTTGATGAATATATATCCATCTTTTGTATGTGTGGGCTAATAATACAAGAAAGTAAGGGATGGAGGTTTTGCCGATTTTATTTTAGGAATGGCTAAACGTAACTGAGATTATGATAATTGAAATTATAACTTAGTCATGGAGTTGGGTGTGATAGTGTTTGGTATCAGAGCTTAGGTTATAAGATTCTGTAGACAGTATAACCGAAGTTAAAGCTAGGTGACATTATTTGCATTATATTGATAGTGCATGCTTTTGACTTTCTTTTTATTTTCATTTAGAAGAGGTAAAAATGCCACTGCGTAGGCGTCGTGGCGATGGCCAATTTGCTATTATTGGCCCAAGTCATTCTGCTCCACCAGGCGGTCGACCTAATAGGAGTCCATCAATTTCATCTCATGCATCAGTACAAGGTGTGGCACGAGATATGAATGATAACCCACCCTTACATAATGATGATATCCCAGTGAGTCCATCAAGACTTCCTCATGTTGTTGAGCAAGTTAATCCTATTGAGAATCAAAGTGCTGCACAAGCTTTAAGGGCTATTATGAGTGGAATAAACCCGACCTCCCAAGTTATGCAAAGAAATAGATTCTACGACAAAATTAGAAAACAAAGTGCAGTTGATTTTGAAGGTACAGTTGACCCATCAGAGGCAGAGGCATGGTTAAAGCGTATGAATAGAATATTTAATCAGATGCGGTGCTCCAATGAAGAAAAGTTTGATTATATTATTTCTTTGTTGCAAAAAGATGCTTTCGATTGGTGGGAAATAATTCCTGGAAGTCAAAATTTTCCGGCTACTCTTGGATGGACGGACTTTCTTTGAGAATTTCGAAAGAAGTATTTGCCCAAAGTATATATTGATAGAAAGCAGAAGGAATTCCTAAATCTGACACAAGGAACATTATCAGTTGCTGAGTATGAATTAAAGTTCACACATCTATCAAAATATGCACCGAGCTTGGTGTCAGATGAAAGTGATAAGTGTAGGCGATTCGAAAGAGGACTTCACTTGAACATTAGAGAGAAAGTTGAAGTGTTGGAGTTCACTGACTACTCCAAGTTGGTGGCAGCAACACTAAGAGCTGAAAAGCTTACAGAGGAAAGGAATCAAGTTAGCCAACATTTGAAAGGACCAAACTCCAACTTTACGCAGACTAGGCCAAGTAATAAAATGGCAAGATATGGTGATGGTGTATTTCAGTCTCATGGTAACTTTTACAATAATAGAAGGCATGAAAATGGATCACAAGGTGCACAAAAATATCATGCCAACCAGAAAAATATAAGTACACAAGCAGGTGCAGTGAAAAGAACATTTTCAGAAAATCAAAGTAGAGTTGGACCAAGACAAGAACAATATCGCACGTATGCATATTGTACAACTTGTGGAAGATATCATTTTGAAAAATGCTCGGTATTTACAGAAACTTGCTTTAAATGTGGTCAAAGGGGACACAAAATACAAGATTGTCGATTCATGGAAAAGGGTAAAAGTATTTCTGAAACAGTAGCCTATCCTCCTGTGAAGTCTCAAATCAAAGCTACTCCTGGTGCAAGCATAAAAGGGAGTAATCAAAATGTCTCAAGTACATCAAAACCGACGAATCCACTAGGGAGACCACAAACTCAAGCACGTATTTTTGCAATGACTGAACCTGATGCTTTGGCTACTCCTGACGTAGTGATGGGTACGTTGTCTATCTTTGATAAAAGCGCACATGTTCTTATTCCATGTTAGTACATACGTCCGTGGGAGATTCTATTATTGTCGCACAATCATATAAGAATTGTAGAGTCAAAGTTGTTGAGCAAGATATGATGACAGATCTCATTCATTTAAATATTCAAGATTTTGATGTCATTCTTGGAATGGATTGGTTAAGTCGTCATCATGCCACTATAAATTATTTTAAGAAAGAAGTTTACTTTGAGTCACCCGAAAAAGAGAGAGTTATCTTCTGTGGTAAACGTCAAATTCTTCCCTCTTGTATTATTTCTGCAATGGTGACACAGAAATTAATTAAAAAGGGATGTGAAGCTTACCTTGCTTCTGTGATTAACACTAAGGTAGAAGGACCACGGTTGGAAGATATTCCAATTGTATCTGAATTTGTAGATATTTTCCCAGAGGATCTTCCTGGATTACCACCGCAAAGAGAGATTGAGTTCAGTATTGACCTTATTCCAGGAACAACACCCATATCTATTGCTCCTTATCGAATGGCACCAACAGAACTGAAAGAGTTAAAGCTACAATTACAAGAATTATTAGAGGAGGGTTTCATCCGACCGAGTGTTTCTCCTTGGGGTGCACCAGTATTATTCGTGAAAAAGAAAGATGGAACATTGGCATCGATTATAGACAATTAAATAGAGTTACTATAAAGAATAAATATCCTTTGTCGTGTATCGATGATATTTTGATCAACTGCAAGGAGCAAAGGTATTTTCAAAAATAGACTTGAGATTAGGATATCAACAGTTGAGAATTAAAGATGCTGATATTGCCAAAACTGCCTTCAGAACTCGGTATGGACATTATGAATTTCTGGTGATGCCATTTGGTTTAATAAATGCACCCGCAACTTTTATGGATCTCATGAACCGCGTTTTCAAACTTTATTTGGATAAGTTTGTGATTGTTTTTATCGATGATATACTTGTCTATTCTCGAAACGAAGAAGAGCATGAAGAACATTTAAAAATTATTTTACAAATACTTCGAGAGAAATAATTATTCGCAAAGTTTAGCAAATGTGAATTTTGGCTCAACTCGGTAGTATTTCTGGGACATGTAATCTCAGTAGAGGGCATTTGTATAGACCCAACAAAGGTTGATGCAATATTGAAGTGGGAGCCTCCAAAGAGTGTAACAGAAGTGAGAAGTTTTCTTAGCCTAGCGGGATATTATCGACGTTTTATTGAAGGTTTTTCTATGATTGCAATTCCATTAACTAGACTTCTTCGAAAGAATGTAAAGTTTGAATGGACAGAGCAATGCCAAGATAGCTTCGAAAAGTTAAAGAGATTTTTAACATCTGCTCCAGTGTTAACACTTCCAACAGAAAATGGAGGTTATGTGATATATAGTGATGCTTCTAGACAAGGGTTGGGTTGCGTTCTAATGCAACATGGAAAAGTTATTGCATACGCTTCTCGACAACTCAAACCACATGAGTTAAACTACCCAATACATGATTTAGAGTTGACAGCAATTATTTTTGCTCTTAAGATATGGAGGCATTATCTTTATTGAGAGACATGTCAAATTTTTACGGATCACAAGAGTTTGAAATATCTTCTACACAAAAAGAGTTAAATTTACGCCAAAGAAGGTGGATGGAGTTACTAAAGGACTATGATTGCATCATTGATTATCATCTGGGTAAAGCTAATGTGGTTGCAGATGCACTTAGTCGGAAATCATCGAATCTTCTAGTCTATATAAAAGTTTATCAGTTATCACTGCTACTTGAACTGAAATCCTTAGGAGTTGAGTTGAAGACAAGTGAGAAAGGAGCACTCTTGGCACACTTTAGAATTAGACCCATTCTAGCCGAGAGGATATGTGAAGTATAAGATCAAGATGAAGAGTTAGTGAAAATCATAAATCAAGTAAAGAACGGAGAGCAAACACAATTCTCATTAAAGGATGATTGGACTTTAATATTTGGCAGCAGTGTTCCCAATGTTGGAAATCTTAGGCAAGAAATAATGGAGGAAGTTCATTGTTCGCCTTATACTATACATCAGGAAGTACTAAGATTATAGAGATTTGAGGAGAAAGTTTTGGTGGCACGGTATGAAGAAGGACATAGCAGAATATATCTCTCGATGTTTAATATGTCAGCAGGTAAAAGCAGAACACAAATCTCCAGCTGGAACTCTTCAATCAATTCCGATACCATAGTACAAGTGGGATGAAATCACTATGAATTTTGCGGATTTGCCAAGAACGAAACAAAATCATGACACTATCTGGGTAATAGTTGATCGTCTTACCAAGTCAGCACATTTTATACCAGTTCGAAAGGATGATTCTCTTAATACATTAGCCAAGTTGTACATTGATGAAATTGTGAGACTACATGGTATTCCCACATCTATCATTTATGATAGGGATCCTCGGTTTACCTCTCGATTCTGGCATAGTTTACAAAATGCCTTAGGTACAAAATTAAAATTTAGTACTTCATTTCATCCTCAAACAGATGGTCAATCAGAGAGAACCATTCAAACACTTGAAGAAATGCTCAAAGCTTATATTCTAGAATTTAAGGGATCTTGGGATGAACACTTGCCATTAGCAGATTTTGCCTATAATAATAGCTTTTATTCAAGTATCGAGATGGCTCCTTTTGAAGCATTATATGGTAGAAAATGTAGGACACTAATATGTTGGGATGAAGAAGGTGCGAGAGTCCTTTTGGGACCATAGAAAGTACAAGAGACAGCCGACAACTTAAAAATCATTAAATAAAAGTTAAAGGCAACACAAGATCGACAAAAGAGTTATGCAGATCAACGTCGTCGAGAAATGAAGTATGAAGTGGGAAGTAAAATCTTCTTAAAAGTTTCACCTTGGAAAGGTGTTATACGATTTGGAGAAAGGAAAGTTAATCCAAGATATGTAGGACCGTATGAAATTTTAGAACGTATTGGACCAGTTGTGTATCGATTAGCGCTACCTCCAGAGTTATCACGTATTCATGATATCTTTCATGTCTCTATGCTTCGACGATATCGATCATATCCTTCTCATGTATTGAAAACTCAATCTATTCAAGTACGAGAGGATTTGTCATATGAAGAGAATCCAGTGCAAATTATCGGAAGAAAGGAAAAAGAACTACGGAATTGAAAGATTCCATTAGTTTTGGTGATTTGGAGAAACCATTCAAAAGAAGAGGCAACTTGGGAGCGAGAGTATCAAATAAGAGAAAAGTATCCATACTTATTCCCTGAAACAGGTAACTAAATTTCGAGGACGAAATTTTTTTTAAGGAGGGGAAAATTTCACGGACGTGCCCTAGAAACATCATTTGTGCATAATCATGCATTTAATTAACATACTAAGTTAGTTTGGATGTCCATTTATGATATTTGTATATAGTAATTGATATTTCGATTAGTGCATAATGACTACTTAATTACCGATAAACTTTACAAAGTAATTATATAGGATTATTAGAAATAAATCATAAAATTTCTAAATATTATAATATATATGTTCAAATAGGATTAAGTAAGCTTAATTAGAGTTAAAACACTTAGTTATGACAAAAAATATGATTGGTCATCACTTAAGTTCCAAGCAGCTGAAGCAGACAGGTGAGAGCTGCTCAAAGGGATATTTTTTCAAACTGTCATAAGACCTCAGAAAATTCTGAAAAAACTATATAAGCCACTCAACATTATATTTTCACCGTAGAAAAATTACAAGAGGAAGAACTCGAGCAAACCGACCTGGGGAAAATCGAGAACGTCGGCTGTTCCAGGTGAGTTTTGATCCGGAAATTTTTCTTCTGATTGAGAGAATCATTACATTGTGATAAACGAACCATAAATTATGAAATTTTGTATGGTTCATACATTCGAAGTTAGCTTTCCATGGCCTCTAGAATCAACTAAAAAGGAGTTCTATAGAGGAAGTTATGAACTTAACTTCGCATGTCACTCATCTTGTCCCGAGTCTGATATAAGTCAAATTAGGGTACGATTCGAATAGAGTGAATTATGGTTTGAAATTTGGATATGTTTAAAAGACATTTCAAGATTTGGTGAGAGGTGGAATAATACTATTTGAACTTGTATTTGGAGAAATGAATTTTTCATTTCATAGTGATGCTTCTGTCAGATTCCAGGACATTTACATATTGCGACCTGAATTAACTATTTTTGTTATAAGTCTGTATAGCGAGTTAAATTCTCTAATTTTTATGAAAAACTACTAATGAAGTCTAGATTTTAGGAAAATTATGCCCTAGTTAAATGGACAAGTATGAAGAAACATATAAATCAATATTTCAGTGACATACAGTCTACCAGGGCACAAATCCTAGGTCAGATTGCTTGAGATGTCCTAACTTACTCACTTGGAATTTGATAGTGATATTTGGGGGTTAAAAACTTTAGTATGTTTAGTTTCTAATTAATCCAGAATCATAAGATTAGTCCATGTGATTAAAAAGTTATGAATTATTTATTGACAGACACTCAGTTTGAAATCTTGAAACAGCACCTAGTTAAGCTTTGGGGAAATTGAAAAATTTCAAGTATGGAATAGCTAATGAATATGAATACCTGAAGCTAGAAATTGATATTAGAGAGGATTACATGCATTTTAGGGTGCATAATCATTCATGCATCATGAGCATGCATTGCATATTACCATGTAGTGATTGAAAAGTAAAAAGACGTTATTGCTTGTAGGAAAACATCAAGTTGCAAGTGAAAGGGAAGAAATCTAATAAACCTCCTTGAAGTGATAAAGTAAAAGGTGAGTGGGTAAATTTACAACATAGCAAAATGTTATATGTTAATTATTTTATTTATGATATTACCTCAAGCAAAGCTTATTATTGTTATTATTGAAACATATATTGAGATATGAAAAGTATTTATGATATGTTTCAAGTATTTCATATGAGATGGAGTAACATCTTATACAAAAATATTTATAGGGAACAATGCTTGTGAAGTGAAAATAAATTTTATTTGATAATGATATGAGATTATGGCATGTGTATTTTGATATTGTTAAACTCCATGTGTTCATTAGTCATGCTGTTTGAAAAAGATCTTTGGGATCGCATTCGATATACATGAAGTCTTTGGGGCGTATATCGGGTGTCTTTGCCCTTTGGGGGCTGCTCTGCGTGTACATATTGACCCTGATCGCTTTGCGTATCTGATAATCATGATTGGGTGGCACACAATTGGGATACGTATTGACTTATGATTTGTTCTGCGTATCTGAGACTCTTAATTGTGAAGCTCTGTTTAACTGTATGACACACAATCATCGAGGGATACGTATTGACTCATGATTTGCTCTGCGTATTCGTGACTCTTGATTATGAAGCTCTGCTTAACTGTATGACGCATGATCATAGAGGGATACGATTGACCCATGAGTATGTGCAATGACACATGTGTGGAGTTTAAATATGAAAATTATGATATCTTGAGTTACTTTTACTTATGTGGAAGTTCATATGATTTGACATGTTATGTTATATATGCTATGCTTTAAATATTTTCTCATATGAAAGAAATGTGGTTATTTAAATGTTATATGCTATATGCACTCGTATTGTTCTCCTATGTTGTACTTTTATTCCATTCACTGAGCAAATAATTGTTGCTCATAAAATCCATTTTAAATATTTTTTTCAGATACTCGTAAGTTCTCGAGTTGAGTCGACTCGGAGCTTATTTTTGCTGCATATAGAGAAGAGGTCGAGCCGCTGGAGCGCTTTAATCCCCCTTCACTTTTATTTTTGGAAGCATGCATGTGTAATAGATAGTCGTAGATATGTTGTAATTAAGTCTGTGATGAACTTTTTGTAAGGTTGTATAAGACTTGATCTTGTTGGATTATATGTGAGATGGTTTGTGAAAAAAAATATGATGACAATATGCAAATGTCATATCTTATAGTTCTTTTTAAACTTTGATGAATATATATCCATCTTTTGTATGTGTGGGCTAATAACACAAGAAAGTAAGGGCGGAGGTTTTGCCGATTTTATTTTAGGATTGGCTAAACGTAACTGAGATTATGATAATTGAAATTAGAACTTAGTCACGGAGTTGGGTGTGATAATCATCATCTATTTAATCGGTCCTAATTAATATTATTGCTTAATTGCTCTCCAAATGATGTAGCAACATCAATTGGCAAATTAATCAAAACATAATTTATTTTCTCTCGTATAGTGATAAATTATGCTCTGCTGTAAAATTCTAAATACATAAATTGCTGGTGACTTCTTTATTCTCAAGGATATACTTATCTGATTTTTCTCAACCTCTTTAATGCAATAATTTAGTCCGAATAAAATCTTTTATTATTTTTTTTAATGACAAAAGGACTCATCCAAAATTTGATGATAAGATGTTTTCTTAAGAAGACTTATGGAATATACTACTTGTTAACGTAAACATAATTTTAAAATTAATTTCAGATTGACAAGTGTATGAACAGCTCCCAATGGAAATTAGGGTCATCCCAATTAAGTGTCCATCTTACTATTTTTTTCCTTTTTCATAATATAATATTCTTGGTTATTTCATGTTACCTCACTTTTATTTATAATTTTTAACGTATTCTAAACAAGAAATATGCTTACTTGTACCTCCATTTTCTTTTATATAGTATTTAGCCATTTCCCTCTGATCCAACCCTTTTTTCTGTTTAGTGAATGACCTTTCTACACCCTTAAAATATATTGTAAAAGACAATCTTATAAAATTAATTAAGTCAAAGAATAGCAATTCCAGAATATATAAAAAAAATCATTACGAAAAATAAAGGAATGAGGACTACGCGAAACAAAAATAAATTCATATATATATGTCAACGTCGATTTATGATCATCAAGATCTCTTATGTAGTTAATATAAACAAAAAATGGTAGATGATTTTTATAATTGTTTTTCACTAGAAAAAGAAATGTATAAACAAAAAAAAAATAGTTGGATTGGACGAAAGATGTTAACGATAAATGTGTCCGACATTTTTAAAGAAATAGGTCAATAATTTATTATTAAACATAAAAATAATAGTACAATGGTAATGTTTCTTTATCGATGGCAGGGGAGGAACATGCATCATTTTGTTACCTTAAGCGATGCTTTTTTACTTTTAGTAACAAGATCATTTAACTACTCATAATTAATAATATCGGAACACAAAAAAAATTAAAATATGAAGTCCAAAAAATCTGTGGATAAAATTAAAAACCCATAAATAAAAAAAAGCCAAATGTGGTGAATACATTTTTAATTCAATGATTAAAAAAAATAAAAAAACACGATGCCACTTTTTTTAAAAGAGAGACACTTTTATTTTTTTATATTAATATATTATTTAATAGACAGGTATATTTCATTAATAGGGTCCAGTAATTTTTTGTATAACAAAATTAACATAAATTTAAATAACTAAACAAATATTTGAATGTTTTTTTGTCACATTTGAAATTTCTCAATTAATAAAGGTAAAGGTTAACCGAAAAAAAACCATAAAAACTAAAAATAGTAATTTGAGATTAATCAATTTTCCTTCGACCTCCTTTATTCTTAACTCTCTCTCTCCTGTGCTTGCTGAGCTGCTCCACCATTTCGCCACAGTTGGGTGCCGTCTTCCCCACAACCTCGGGAAGGGAATCGGTGTTGACACCTCCAGATTGTGGAAATGGGGGGAAGGTGGATCTTTTATTCGTAGATCCACCGGTTGCAGGCGGCATTTGGAGATAGACTCGGGCCTTTTACTCTCCCAGAGGTTCCTGGAAGGGAGGAGATGAAGGTGGTGGTGGGGAGCCCAGGGACATGGAGTGGACTGGCGCTGAGGGCGGGGCAGTGCCTGTTCGCTGGGGCTTCCATCGCTGCCATGCTCTCTGCTTTGGGCTTCTCCAATTACACCGCCTTCTGGTATGCTTCTGACATCACAGAGACCATTTACTTGTTCATTTGTCCAGGAAAAAGTAAAGATGGAAACTTGAGGGCCTGTTCGCCCAGTTTTTCGCTGTCTAGTAAAATACCGATTCTTACTCTTTATGGCATTTCTTTTTTTTTCTTTTCCGAATTGTCATTGAATTGCTGATTAAGAGGATGAACGGTTGGGAGCTTAAAGTTCAGACTTTTGTAGCTCTCTCAAGTCACCAGTTATAACATGTTTATCCTTTGCTTTGCTTTGACTTTTGTAGTTCTGACTTTAACATGTTTATCTTAAAGTTCTAACATGTTTATCCTTATGTGCATCTAAACATAAACATGTTTGACATTCTCGTGTTATGGTTTGAAAGCTGTCTGCGGCAAATCAACAGTTTACACGAAATCTCACCGTTCATTCTAATAACATTTACGGTTTTTTTTTCCTGCGCTCAGCTACTTGATTGCATCTATGGGACTGCAAGCTCTCTGGAGCTTCGGGCTTGCTTGCCTTGATATATACGCTTTGAAGTTTAAAAGAGATCTACACAACCCGCTGCTTGTAAGCCTGTTTGTGGTCGGTGATTGGGTAAGCATCTTTGATTGTTCTTCTAGAAAATATAGTGCCTAATCGTCTGACTTTTGGTTAAATAATCAATGCATGAAATTATGTATTAAATCTGAGAATTTGTAAATGTCCAATCCACCACAGTGTAAAACTGAAAACTTTCCTTTTTTTACTTTCTCTAGCAACTTCCATTATTCGACTAGTTTTGCTTGCTTTCATCAGTTTAGTGGCATCTTCCATCACTTAGTAGTTTGTAGCTATAATTACAGTGTTGCATCGTTAACTTGTCATTATTACCTTAACTGGAATACATGTCTAAATTCTCGAAATGCGTATGAAGATGAACAAATATGATAGGACTTGACCTAATAGTTAAGTCGTATTACCTACCACTTCATTAGTTATAGTGTTGTCAAGTTCTCAATTGTGACATCTGATTATTGAGTATATATTTTGTTGTTGAAATTGAAAGTGCAGACATCCGTAGATATGATTATACAGAAATATGAAAATAACTGCAATAAATCATAATGATATACATAGTTGATAAGGATACATGTCAACCAAAAATTAAGCTGAAGGCGACCTATTGCTTGCATTAGTGAGATGGCTTTGTCACCCCTTGACTGTCCTGAATATCTGATATTGTGTTCTTAGTTCTATCCTCAGTAGCTGAACTGAAGCCTGAACCCAACTCGGGGTATTTAAACAGAACAACAACAACAAAGCCTTATCCCACTAGGTGGGGTCGGCTACATGGATCATACGACGCCATTCTGCTCGGTATTTAAACAGAACACACCTCAAAATTCTTTTCCTTGATCAAGAATCTTCTCTTGACACAGGTAACAGCAACGCTCTCCCTTGCAGCAGCATGCTCCTCAGCAGGTGTCACAGTGTTATTCGTTAAGGATGTGGGTTTCTGCAAAATGTATCCTCAGTTCTCATGTGGCAGGTATCAGATCTCAATTGTGATGGCCTTCGTCACATGGCTGCTGGTTGCAACATCTTCTCTAGTGGTTTTCTGGGTCCTGGCATCTGTTTGATAAATGTACATTCATTTCATGAGAGATTGCCCTCTCTAAAGGCATAGCACCCATTGGCATTTCTTTCTTTTGGGTCCAAATCAAGTCACACTTTAAGTATTGGAATGGTTCCAATTGCTATCTTCTAGGTGTTCTAAAGTGGCTTTGGTCTCCATTTGGAATGCCACCACCTTGTAGTCTTATTTCAATAATGGCAGAACTGGAAGTGGACTTGGTGGCACAAGGAGGATATTATCGGTACCTTAGCATCCATATAGGTTTTGTTATGCAGGTTTCCAGGGAAACTAACCACCAAATTTGGCTAATATGCTCTTTGATCCCTAATCATTTAAGCAGATGCCAGAATTTAGGTATTCTTTTGTCTTTGAGCATCGGAATCATTCATCATATCAGTCATGTATGCATATATGTATATATTTTTTGCAAATTATTGATGATCCATTTTGTAAATAGCAGTAAACCTGCAGAATTCTCGCCGGAGAACTTGTGATTGAACTTGTCCATGTGGATCGATTGGCTTTATGGAATAGAAAGCTCTAAAATCCAGTTTTTTTGGATCCCTTTTTAATATGAGATATGAAGTGTGTTTCTATGAGTGAATGAGATGAGACGCTGCTTGGGGCCATCATTCTCACATGTCAATGGCTCTTCCGTGTTCTCCGGCGCTCTTCTGTTGTAAAATGCAAGTTGCAGAAAGGGTTCATTTATTCCGACCGTCGCATGGCCTGTGATTAGAATCATTTTTTGGCTTCTTCTGTCACGTGGTGATGTGTATCTACGTGCACGTACTCGAAGATCTCTAGTTAAATATGCATGTACCGTAAGATATAAGATATACAAATTGTTTAATTTATATAATTTTTCAGTATTATTTTTTGAAGTGATGTGACACTCCCATGTTGTTTTTATGCTCTCAACATGTCAAGAAAAAAGAAATGAAAATAGATCAAGTTCAAAATATATTAATAATTTTGTGTGAAGGATCTTT
This sequence comes from Pontederia crassipes, assembly GCA_030549335.1. Taxonomy (NCBI): domain Eukaryota; kingdom Viridiplantae; phylum Streptophyta; class Magnoliopsida; order Commelinales; family Pontederiaceae; genus Pontederia; species Pontederia crassipes. The sequence goes on from CM060193.1 coordinate 2,183,038, forward strand.
TTAATATTTTTGTTTTAATATTATTTCTCCATAACACACGGAAGAATGATGAGGTATCACTGCCACATTAATTACTGGATATTATTAGAGATTTTAATGGTTCGATGACTTGAATGGCAAAAAGAACTAATAATAAAACGATTGAGGAGACGGTGAAAAAAACTGAGTGACCTATTTGAAGGTTTTAGAAAAATGTGGTGACTTGGACATTATACCCAAATATTGTAATGTGCTGGCCAAATGGCAAAAGCACTACTAAAAAATTAAGAATTATTTTCATAAATTTTCACTAACCTATCATGATTTTCACATCTAAATTGAAACTATGAATTTATTTTTTTTATTCATAAACTATCACGACTTTTTATTTTAATTCTTTCGTCCACTTTTATATATTTTCTGTTATATTTTTCATTTATGAAAAGACTAAATTACCCCTCGTCACATAATACATCAAATAATATATATAAAAATGGAAAAAATGTTTGACTATCAACAGGCAAATATTAATACCTTCGCTTCTTCGTCGGTAGTCAAATTTTTTTATTTTTTTATATTTACTATTTGATGTGTTATGTGACGAAGTAATCTTTTTAAAAATGGGAGAAAACAAATGTAACATAAGTGGATTGAAGGATTAAAGTAAAAAAAGTCGCAATATTTTATGAATATAAAAAAAATAAGTTCGTAGTTTGAGATTTAGATGCGAAAAATCATAATAGTTTAAGAAAGATTTACGAAAATAACCCAAAATTAATCCCTCAACTTTCACTTGATCCATTTTGATCTCCCAACTTTATTTTATAACAAATTAGTCTATCAACTTATAAATGTATAACAAATACAAAAAGTCCTCTTAATCTACGATAAAGATTTTCAAGTTAATTTGCTAGTTAGGTGCAGATGTGGCACCCAACATCAAATAAGGTATAATTTATTTATTAAAATAATATATAAATATTTATTCAAAAATAAATTAAATATTTTAGAAAAAGAGAGAGAGAGAGGAGGAGTGTCTTTTATATTTTATATTTTTAATAAATAAATATTTATATATTATTTTCCTTTCTTTTTAATTTTTATATTTTATTTTAAAATAAATATTATTATTTTAATTAATATACTTTATTTTTGTTTCAATTCAACTTATAAATAATTTCAACTGCCTCCTCTCTTTTTTTAATGTTTTTTATTATTTTTAAACAAATAATTATATATACTTTGTAAAAAGTATATAATATTTTATTTAACTAGGAAATCTGTTATTACAAGTTAAGGGGATTTTTTGTTATAAATTTATAAGTTGGAGGAGTGATTTATTACAAAATAAAATTTGGGGACTAAAATGAGATGGAGCGAAAGTTGTGGATTAATGGTGCAAATTATTCAAAAAATTCCTAAGAAATAAACATATATACAAAGTTGAAATAACCTTTGATAACACAGGGCAAATATCTTACGATGTATATTGTCTGGTCAACTGACTCACATCAGAACTCACTCGACAGGATTCTTTAGATCTTACATGACAATCTCAGGCCTGAGAATGCTGGATTTGATCTCCTTGTGCGGGAGAACAACTCCTCCATTGCTGTAAACCTCGTCGCCCACATGCACATCCTCCCCAAGGATGGTCATATTCTCAATGTGTGCCCATTGTCCGACGGTGGAATGCCAGCCGAGGATGCTGCCTGAGATGCATGCATGCTTCTTGATGCGGACTCCCTTCATAACCGTGCATTTTGAAAGCCTGACTCCCTCCTCAATTACACAGCCCGGGCCAATGGCAACGTCCGGCCCCACAAGGCATCCTTCCTCGATTGTTGCAGTATCATGGACTAAAACATTTCCCAGAATATGTGGACCAGCAGCTAATTTGTATGGTGCTATCTTCCGCAAAGAGTTCAGGTAAAGCCTCAATCCTGTGATGTAGTCCCTCGGCTGTCCAATATCCATCCAGAAACCAGGCAGGACCATGGAGTACAGCTTTCCGTCAGCTGCAATATTTGGGAAGATCTCCTTCTCAATTGAGGTTGGCTTCAACTGAACCCGGTCTAAGACCGATGGATTCAACAAGTAAATACCAGCATTAATTTTGTTGCCCACGAAAACTTTTGGTTTCTCCACAAATCTTTCAACCTTTCCGGTTTGCTCTTCCATGACAACAACGCCGTACTTGGATGGCTCATCAACCTATCGGACAGGAAGGTAAAGGTGCAGCAGAAAGAAAATCTGAAACAAAAAAGCAACCAGGAGCTGGTTTACCTTGGTAACCATAATAGTTGCCTCACCATCATGGGATTTATGGAACTGGATCAATTCAGCAAAAGGGTATTCACTGATAACATCACTGTTGAGGACGAAGAAGGGCTCACCAGAATCAACTACCAGCTTGTCTCTGGCTAAAGCCAGAGGACCTGCTGTTCCTAGTGGCTCAGTTTCCTGAGAGCAGATGATTTTGATACCGAGCTTATTTTCAAAATCCTTCAAAAAAGTATGCATCACCTACAAAGATTAGCAGATTTCATAAGGAAGCGTGAATTAAAATATCAGTGAAAAGAGATGTGGTTAGAGACAAAGATTTTCCTAGTACCTCTGGTTGATAGTTAATTGCAAGAATAACTTCAGTGACTCCTACTTCTTTCAGTGCTTCGATCTGATAGATAATACCCATGACCAAAGAAGGTTAGAAGGCAATTATTACCAAAGAGATGATATCGAGCATTAACATTTTCAAAACAGAAGTATCTAAATCAGACATTACTAAGAAGAAAAACCTGATTTTATTAAAGAACATTTGAACTCCATAAGATGTCTTTGGTACAGAAATAGTGTACTTCTACAGGAATATTTTATTTGATCACTAAAAACCCAATAGCATGTCCTCAGCAGACCATGCATGAGAAAGATTCCAAGTTGCACGGCCACCAAGGAAACTGAGTTAATTAAAGAAATATCATAGAGTGGAACAGGCGGCACATTCATCATAATAGACAATGTAAAATCACTTGCACATTCATCATAATAGCCTTAATTTTTTTTTTGAAACGATAATGTTTTTTTTTATTTTTTATTTTTTATAGCCGGTCCCAAGCTCGGATAAAGGAGGAGGGTTGTGTTAGGCCCCGACAGCCAGCGTAAAACCCTGTCGAATCTTATGAACATGGATCAACGAATATGGCGTCGTATGATCCATGTAGCCGACCCCACCTAGTGGGATAAGGCTTTGTTGTTGTTGTTGTTGTTGTTGGAACAGGCGGCAACAGGAACTGAGGTCGACCGAGTTGTAACAAATGTTGGTGATCAAATATTTAGATTTTAGATGAGATTACTAACTGAAAGTGGCTCAACATATTAAAGATATTGAGATATGATTTCTTTCCATCTCACCAAAAACAAATACACTTTGCTATCAGGCAAGTGATCTTGAAACCATACCTGTTTACTTCTGATTATTCTATTAAACAATAAGAGTTTTGGATGCAAAACACAATACCTGATGGAGGATCATTGGCTTGTTTGCAAAGTCAACAAGTGGCTTCGGCACACTCAATGTCAAAGGACGCAAACGGGTGCCAAACCCTCCCACAAGAATTAGGGCCTTCATGCTTGAGTTGTAATGGGTTTTCTGTCAATCAAATGAAGATGTGAATACCAAAGAGTGAAACGGAAGCTGAACACAATATCCATGCTTGTATGATTTGTGCCATTGAGAAACAAACTTCTTTATGCAATCATTACACGTATGTATATGACTTTTGAAGAAAGATCTAGAAGAATTACAGACTTTAAAGTTGTGTGTCCAAAACAGTTACAGAACAGTTATCTGAATATTGAAATTGGACACATGAACTGTATCAGATTATTAGCAACTGATGAAAGCAGAAAATATTCAAGGACAAGGCTAGCCAATTGTAGAGACAACATGAAACTGAATAATTTCCCCATTTGATACATATAAATGTGCCATAGCCCAAATGGGTTTGCATCTACATATCAGACATGTTCGTCGATTAAGAAATGTCTGGCAATATATATGCCATCAACCCATTCAGCTTGGAAAACACATACAAAAGCTTTCAACATATATAAGTGCACCACACGGAAATACTGAAGAATGTGGTGTGTCAACATGCATAAAAAAGCACTGAGGCATTCAGTGTACCCATGCAGCATATCAGCCCCTTGGCGTGTCATTACCAAGCATGGAATTCTAAATTACATAAAAACTGCCAAACCATCTGTTTTTGTATTATTATAAAAAAAAAGTTGCTTCTTTGTCAAGAGGACTAAAATTGGCTTATCAACAAACGAGCACTGGAATTTTCTAATCATAGAGTCCTCGTGTGAAAGAGGACATAGAGGCAAAATAATTCTGGATAAATTGATGTAATGTCATGTGTGCGAAAGAGAAATCCTACAACGGACTTAAACAAGAAGAAACTTATATTCAAGCAGATCAGATCCAGCGACCCACATCCAGAAACGTTCTTCCTTGTGCGAAATCAGAACAAATTACTCAAGGATTCGCTGAATTGCCTTGAGGAAATTTTTTTAGCAGAATATCCAATAAACAATTTGGCAGGCACCAAACCCTTTAAAAAAGGGGGTCACAAGCACAATGATCAGAAAACACCGCATGTAATCGTACGAGCACAATACATAGGAGAAATGCACTGGAGTCGGGAGAAAATATCAGCAATCACTATTACAGAAACCAAGAAGACTTTGACGCAGTAGTTGCAGTACTTGACCTGGACAATCATTCGAATAACCCGACGATAATAGATCACAATCATTCGAATAACCCGACGATAATAGATCACAATACTTTATCAACGGACGGCCAATCTTACGAAACTAAGAATCGAGAATAATCCGGCGAGCAGAGTGAGAACTCCGAATTACCAAATCCTGACGCCTAAGGGCTCTCTATCTCGAACAGAGATAAATCAGACCCAGAATGAACGTTTCAAAACCAGATCCGGGAGAAATTTCAGATGTCAGATCGAAAGGGCGTCTGGAATCCTTACCGAAAGCTCACGGAGAGCAGCGGAATCTGCTCGAGATCCAAACTTTTCCTCCTCGCTTGTAATAAGGAAAAGAAAAGTGCGAGTTTTGGCAGAGAAGAAGAAGCGACGGCGTCTGGTTTGCTTGATTTATAGGGTTGGCCAAGGCAAAGGAGGGAAAGTTGAGGAAAGTTTCATTTTTATACCCCTTCGCCCATTCAAAACTGCACCATGCAACATCTATATATATATATATAAAAAACAAATATTAGTACATAATAAAGCTCTCACTAATCAAATCAATATAGGTCTGTTTGACTTAGTTCATAATGATAATTAATTTAATAGTTTAAGTTGATTTAAAAAATAAATAATTACGTTTAATAATAAAAAAAATTATAACTTATTATTTTAATCAAATGATCAAAATGTTCTTAATATTATAATAGAAAAAATATTTGAAAAAAAAAGTTATGTATATTTTAAGTGTAAAATACTAAAACAGTGTATTCTGATCAACTATATTTTCACAAAATAAGTCGGAATCCTTATTTTTTTCTAACATATAAACATGTAAAATAAATATTTATCAATTATCTTTTTCAATTATCAAATAGCTAATAAAAAATAAAATTGCTTATAAGTCATTAGCCATACACCCCATGATATTGTTACAATCAGAGCATCATCATCATCATCATCATCATTTTCTTAGTTGATAATTATTGATAATAAAAAAATATAGTTAATCAACACTAAATATGTGTTGCAAGTATTTTTTTTTAGTAATTAAAATTGTAACTAATATTGAGAATAAAAAATTGCAATAAATCCAAAGTTCTTGCACTCGCTCAATAAAAGGAGTTGTGTTAGATAAATTTTTTTCTGTATTCAACTAATATATGTTCTTCCTTGTAGGCCAAAATTAATTATTATATAATATTTGTAAACAACATTTCAATAAGATTTAAAACTTTGACCTAGTCATCGTACTCATAACTATTCATAAAACTCGTGATTTGCACGGATGATATAAAACTCGTCATCAATATATTCTTTTCACTTAAAGTGTTCGTTTATTCTGGAAAAAGAAACACCCACTGATGCTTGGCAATTGGCATCATTCATTTGCGGGTATGTTCCAATAATAAGAAGCCAAAAAAGAACAATTATGTTATTGAGTCGATGAGAAACATTTTTGTTCCTTTTTTTTCTTCTATTCTCGCATTTATCATATTATGACTCTCAATTAAGGATATTCACGAGTTGAATTAGACCCGATCCGTGAACAAAGATCCGATCAAATTCAGAAATCAAATTCAATTTAATCCGATCCGAATCGGACCTTCGAGTTACTTGACCATTTAATTTTTTAAAATTTTTTTATTACTATTTTATAATTAGCTAATAAAAATATTATTTAATATTTATTTTAAAACATAAAATAAATTTTCTAACTACTTAAATATTATTTCTATATTTAAAATATTTTATTTTAATTTTTAATCAAATATAAGCTTAAGTTAAAAATAAATAAACTTGAGTCGTCGGATAAAGTCGAATCGATTCGGGTTGAATCTTTCCAACATATTTCTGATTCACCTCATGATCGAGTCAAGTTCAAATCAGATCGACTCAATTTAAATTAGATCGGTGAACACCCATATTCCTCAATGATGCCGGCAAATGATCCCGTTTGGCATTAAGATAAATGAAGAATAATATCTTTGTTCTCCAACAATTATCCCAACGATTTTTATTCATTCTGCGGGCTCAACCAGCAATAATGGCAGGAACAACAAAATGCTTGCTCCAGTAAACAAAATGCTTTGTTTTAGAGGGTCATGATGTCAAATCAAATGAAGTCGGATACTACAAGTTTATGAGTAAATTCATCAAATATCTTCTAAATTTGGGCATCTTCTTAGCCTTCTTCAAATAATTTTGTAATAAGATTCTCTTTCATCTTTTCATTTATTTTACGAACTATCATTTTCACCTGCAATAAATCGTTTCCCGATTGATTTGTCGACATGTCATCCACACGATAATTTTCTCTCTCCTCCATGCATACATTTCTCTCTCCTTCATGTGTCAAATACATGTTAAAATAATAATAAAGTTTTTAAATATTTTTTTAAAAAAATAGGGATCGTCTCTCCTCTTCTCCCGTCGTCCAGCGCAAGCACCCCTCCACGAAAAGGGGGACGCCCCCCTTCACGTTGCACACCGGCAATATGAGAACGAGGGTGTTGCCCCCTCTATGAAGCGCGCGACGCAAAAAGGGGGGCATCTTGTTGCGCGCCGGCGTGCGACAGAAGCCCCCCCCCCACACACACACGTCGCATTGCACGCCGACGACGTGAGGAGGGGGGTGTCGCGAAAAGGAGGGAACACCCCCTTTCTCTACCAGCGCAGGGAACGAGAGGGACGAGGCTCCCCTCCTTCATGGCATTTTCATTCTAATTTTAACTTTTTAAGTTGCTACGTTATTTATGTAGAGGTGAGAGAAGATGTCGTGTTAGCGTCACATCAGCTATGTGACTGAGAAACATGTGATTAATGGGTGAAAATAGGGACAGAGCTATGTGGGATGGGGCCATGCGCCCCCCTAAAAAAAACTTAATGCTTTTTATTTCCTGATGGGCTAAATCCAGATAGTCCACAAAATTAAACTTTAATTTAAATTGAATTAAATTTTAAACCTTATAAAAAATAAACTAAAACTTATATATTTTCTTCCATCTGTCTATTCTCTTCTACTCATTTATAGTTGCAGATTAATTATTTTTATTACAAAACTTTCCTTTATTTCTTAATGTGATTATTTACATTTATTTATTTATTTATTCTACTATAAAATTTTCCTTTTTAATCTTTCCTCTTCGGCTTTGTTATTTTTCTTATTTTCCTTTGCAAAAAAAAATACTTAAAATATGGATCATTTGTATTTATATATTTTTCCCCACTTTTCAAATGGACAGCTATTTTTTCATATTTTTTATTTAAAATTTTCAAATGATAATGAATGGCAAAGTGAAACTAGGCAAATAAAATAATAATAAAAAGACAAAACGGATCCTTTTGGCAACAAAGATAATAAAAAAATCAGTTTCACAAGAATATTAAAAATGAATTTCTTCTTATTATTTGATTATTTATATTGAGAAAAAAATAAAAAATATTATTAATTTATTTATAAATATTTTTGTAACTTAAAAAAAATGTTAATCTTATGATAAATTGTATCATAAAATTAGTATTATTAATAAATATTATTTTCTATTTGATGAGTTAAGATGTTGGCCCCTCCCACTTTTTTCTCTTGGTTTCGTTCCTAAGTGAAAATGATATTTGATGTAATGAGTTAAAAGATCAAGAATATTCATGTTACAAATTAAAATTGGAGGACAAACGTCAAAGTTGAAAAGTATTTCAATCATAATTTGCGATTCCAAGATGCAATCCCAATTTTTTAATAAAAAAATAGATTGACATGTCAAAAATGATGCTCATACAAAAAAAATAGAATATAAAATTGGACGGCGCAATCATATATTATGATTGCATGCTAATTTAATTCAAAATATAATGATTAACTAAAAGTTAGTCGGTCATTCTTGTTGGGTATCTAAAAACTAGGTTAATTATAATATTTTAATGGACTTACATTTTTATTAACCCACCCAAAGAATTATAATTAAAATAAAAAATAATAGTTTGTAAAAATATGTAATTAATAATTTATATTACCAAGGTTTTTTATTCTTATAAAACAATATATCTCACATTTATTTTAATTACTATGAAAATTTTAACTAATATATAACTAATCATATTTATAGAATGTTCAATTCAATATTTATTCTATATATTAATAATATATATATGTATGTATGTATGTATAAAATAAATTAATAGAATTACTAAAAATGTCGCATCAGGAAAAGAGAACAAGAAAGAAAAAAAAAAGGAATTTTGGTTCCAACCTTCAATTGGAACCAATCTAGTTCTTGCTGTTGACAAGAACTGAGCACGCCCAATTCTTTCATCATGTGGTACCTTGAACTGAAACTGATTTTCCTAATAATTATTATGAGATGTTTCACAAAACCAACGAAAATTAAGGCCGATTCTAACTTTATAGTATCCAAAAGCTCCGGTAGTATGGAATTTCTTTGTTGTAAAGAGCTTGATCTTTATTTGTTGGAAGATTTTCCATCATCATCAGTTGCAAAACACAACAGATTATGAACTACATGGAACCAAGTAGTCTTCATTACATGAAAATATTGTTCCCTGTAAAATTCAGCCACAGCAATGGACTGACAAATCCTTAGACACTAATAGGAACTAAAGAGATAGAAATGGTACAAGAGCTTCTAACATGATCACATATTTCCCTATCAAAGTAATAGGTATTTTTTTACTGAGGTCCTGCAAAGATGCTGTTGGACAAGTTCTTGAAACCATCAGAGAACACAAGTTCTACAAAAGCCTCTGTTTCCTGAAACAAAAAAAGGTACAAGATATTGTTCAATGTTTCTAAAATGTTTAAGACGTCCGACGATTTCAAAAAATATGGAAACTGAAAGGATAGGAACACAATGCTCACCTTCCATATTCCAGCAATAGGACCTGAGGTGACACCAGCCGTGACCGCATCGATGCAGGCATTGGCAGCTAATGCCTGTGTCTGAGTTCTTGCAGACTCAAGCATGTCCTTGGCCTTGTCAAGAGGCTCCAGCTTGTCAGTTCTGCAAAGAGTATTGATCCATGGCTTCCTGGACTCGGCTATGTCCAGAACCCAGCTGCGAGCAGTCTTGATCAGTTCATCAGACGATGTCACAGAATCGACGAGTCCCAATTCACGGGCTTCCTCCCCAGGTACTAATTTGGAGGACTACAAATATTTGAATGGTTGTCATGAGCTCGGATAGTGTCAAATCTTAAGTACCTAAACAACAAAAACATATACAACATTACCAACAACATATCAAGAGCTTTATCAAGTCCTACGAGTCGTGGAAGCCGCTGTGTGCCTGAGAATAAGATGAGAAGAAGCATTGCAAATTATACATCAGAACACTTGGATTGGATCAACGAAACAAATAAGCAATGTGCTTAGCTTGCTTCCTTCAGTATGTTTACAGTAAGACATAGCTCCAGAAGTACCTCCAAGTCCTGGAATTAGTCCCACCGAGACCTCCGGAAGGCCTATCCTAGATGTTCCAGTCGATATCCGTCCATGGCAGGTCTGATTAAAATGGATCAGAAACGTTGTTCATGTTCGTTCACAATATATGAAAGTTTCTGATGACGAAAGCCAATCGACGGCTCATACCATTGCAATCTCCAGTCCACCGCCAATGCAAAGGCCATCAATGGCAGCTACTGCTGGTTTCTTCGAAGCTGATACTCAAACAAGAGTGAGAATTACCTTATAAATATGATGGACAAAGTTTGAGAATTGCGTGTTTGATGCGGCGAACAACACAAAATTCTAAGATTACCTTCAAAGATATCTGTCATGACATCGATCTGGAAGTATCCTGGCTTTGGTAGAACAACTGCAACAGAGGTAACATGATGAGAACCACATCTCACAGACACAGTGAAAAGGACCACTGTGCAAGAACAAGTAATAACATACTTTTTCCCTCTTTGACAGCATTGAAACCACTGATATCAAATCCTCCTGAGAAGTTTCCTCCATCACCTGCTCAAAAGAAGTTACACATCAACGCATGGCTTCAATAACCATGGAAATAATTCAAATGTCGCTTTTACGAGCTTCTACTGTACCAGTAATAACAATAGCTCTCACATCATCTCGGGTCAGAGCTTGCTCATAGCTTTCTTTCAGACTGATGAACACTGAAACGAAGGGCAATAAGAATATGTGTCAAGCAAAAAAAAAAAGGCTCCTCAAATCACAAGAGGATTCTGTGGGAGGAAGAAGTGACGTACGGTCGAAGGTGAAGCAGTTGAGGGGAGGGTTGAAGATGGTGATGACAGCAACGCCGTCATCCCCGACCTCGATCCTGGTGCCCCTCGTCGTCTCTGGCGCAGCCGCCACCTCCATCTGCTTCCGCTGCTGCTACGCTTGCCTCTCGGATGTGCTGCTGCTGCTGCCGCCATGAGCAGTTGCATGCTCAAGCTATAAATAGTTGAGGTTGTAGGAGGACGGTCGAAGGTTTGGTGGTGGACTGAGGACCATGTTTGGTGAAGTAAGAAAGACAATAAACATTGACCGGTAACAATGACGAGTTGACGACGACCACTGTTTAAGAACTATTATAAGATAACAGAAAAAAATGACAACATCATACACAGGGGGAGACCTCGATCGCTGACTCCCCAGCCGGCGTATAACTCGCACGGAGCTCCGGCGCGGCCGGGAGCTCACACAGAGCTCCCGGCGTGACTGGATCTTGCGTGTCAGAGACTCAGAGCTCCTCGAAGAACTCTTTTGGGGGGTTCTCGTGGCACGTTGCGACCTTGCGCACGTTACGGCGACATCGAGCGCCAACATTCCAGAATGGAGCGCGCGCATCGAAGCTCCTCATAGAACTCTGACGCGCCCTGAACTCGTGCGTATGCGGCGAGCACTAAAATTAACGTTTTAAATAATATTTAACGATTTAAATATAAATAAAAATAAATAATATTTAGCATTTCGTATGAAAATCTTGAAAATTTATTTATATAGATATTAACATTTTATAAAATATTCTAATTTTACACTTATTCAAATACATTATTTTTTTCCAATTTATCTTATTATTTTTTCATTTTATTTATAATCATTTAATTATATTTTTATATTCATATTTAATTACAAATTATTTATATATTAACAATGAATAAAAAATAATTTCACAATTAATACTTTTATATCATGAACGCATTATATAAAAATTATTATCAATATAAATTTTTATATATTTTAACAAAAAATTAGTTGTAACATTTTATTTTATTTAATTAAGATATAATTATTTAATTTATTTGTATTATAATATAATATGTGTAGTGCTTAAATTAAATAATTTATCATATATCTTTATATCATTTTATATTCATCAACTAATTCTATTATTAAGTTTATAGAACATATATTTGTTACAATCTCTAACCGCTAATCATCATCCGCTATCCATTATTTAATTCTCTATCCGTTAGTTAAACCATTATCCGCTTATCAAATTGTTAATAATATCAAACAGAGTCATAATATATCAAATTAATTAATTTTTGTAAAGAATAAATTATTCATTATTTATAAGATTAACTTTTAAAAAAACTAATAACTTTACGCTTTGTACTAAGATATATTTAATTGTAATTTGCCAAATATGTACGTATATCATCAAATAACCCCAATCAAACATTACAGTAAAACGAATGTGAATAAATCAATTACCTTACTAGTCCGTATAATATATTCACCGTCCCTTATCAAAGTCCTAACAGTAGAGTATATGAAAAATCTATCATATAATAAATGTATCCAAATTAAAAAATTAATTTTAAAATTTTAAAATTCTAATACGAATTAAAATGATTTTAAATATAACAAAAATGATTTACTCAAATTAGAACTCCATCCAAAAATATTATCGTGAAATCTATTTTTATTTATATATTAATTCATAAAATATCATTTTTTATTATTAATATAATATTTTTATGTATAATCTAATATTTTTCTATCACATTATGAAATTTTAACTTGATGATTTTAGTACTATGTCATATATTCAGTTATAAAATTAAAAGCTTTTATATTAATTTTAATTTATTATATATTTTAAAATATTATTATAATAAAATTAGACTTCAAAAAAATTGTCACCAGAAGATTATTTTTCCTTTTTTCAATATTTTTTTATTTTAAAAATGGATTTGAAAAGTAATGAATTATTTTTTTAACAAAAAATCAACTAAATTCGGACTACTCTCACCCCTAACCAAGAGTGAAACTAGATGTCTAGATCAATGGCAGGATAATGAATTGGTTAATTAGTTTGATAAATTTTCATAAAAAAATATTTTGCAATCTATCAAATTTAAAGAAGGGAAGATATATGTTTCCAACTTTGTTGGGATTTGATTGATTGATTGCTTAGGTCAATACAGCGCCGCCTTTGTTGACGAGCCAGCGGAACGAATATTTTTTCTTCAGCGGAACGCCGCCTTTGTTGGAGCGAGCGATAAGCGACTCTTTCTAGCTTGACTATAGAATTCTAATTTTATGAGTATAAAAATTTTTTATTAGGAGTCTGATTTATCACTATTAAATACGTGACTCGGAACGAGCCTAATCGAATTAGTTGAATTCAATAATGACTCAACTTTCAATCTGTGGATAATTACGTTCAGTAACGTCACACAAGTTAAATCGTCGATATCGTTTCTCAAACACCGTCGGTCACAAAAAAAAAACACGATTAGTTTTATTCCAATTTCCAAACACCGTCCTCTTGACTTGCAGAGATTTTACCAAATCAGTTTTCCATTAATTTGCTGCCGGCACAGGTAAATTAAATCCAAGTTCAAATCTTTTCATCCTTCTAATTATAATGTCTTGTCTTTCAAAATCGTCTAATACTCAGTACAACATTTAGCATATAATTAGATTTCAAAGTTTTTTTCCCCATCTTCTTTAATCACCAAGGGGCCCGTTTGGATAAATCTTTCAAAACCCCATGGAAAGAATTTGTATTCCTACCTTTAACTCTCATCCTCGTAATCCACCAGAAGCACCATGTTCCTTGCAAAGGTAAGAACACAAATTTCTTCTCTTTTTGTTATTTCTGTAATAATTACAAATGAGACCTATGGAGATGTTCTATACGTGTTTGGATACATACATGGGATTAAGTCTTTTGTTCTCGCCTTAACCCCAATCCAAATGGGGCCTTGGAAGTCTTAAAAGTAATGTCTCCTTGATATGTATTAACATGCATTTTAATCGTATTTATGAACTTGCAAGCCAATAAAATGAATAGAATCAGGAGTAAAGTTAAACCACAACTATGTCTTCACATTTATTTTTATATATACACTTTTCCCCTGCACATGTCACGAGGTCATTCTTCGCTCGACCGATCCATGCGGCGCTTAGACGTGTCCAATATCTAGGCAAGTCTTTTTGAACGTTTTGTAGAACTTGCTTATGCCACTTTCTCGAATATCACAGTTTTGGGATATTCGGTCCCAAGCAGACGCTTCGGTGGAGGCATTTGTGAACTAACGGGCACCTCGGCAGAACACTCGATCACTTGGAACGCTTTGAGACGCTTTTGTGGGTTATCACCCCACGCTCGAAGCACAATGCTAGATTTTGAAAAATTTGAAATCTTTGTTGAGTAAATAAGAATAATTACAACGTTTCGGGAAAGCACTAGCGGGTCTCCCTTAATATATCATCATTTCGAAAGGTAGATATGCGACGTATGATGTGGAGAAGCAAGGGGGGTGAACTTTTCTGAAATGCAAATTATAAAACTGTCACTATTACACTTGAAAAATAAACTAAGTACAAAAGTGGTTGAAAAAAAATACAAGGAAGTAAGATAATTCGGCTGTCCACGAAGAAAGCCTTCGGGACATTCTCCCCCACTCAAGTCAACGAAGTCCTTGGAGCTGCAGCTTGGAATTCTTCAATATTCTACTTGAACTGCCACATGTCTTCGTTTATCTCTCAACTTGTGTTGGCGTCCGATCTTCCGCTCCATCGAACAAGATACTCCTTCCGATTTTTCGTGTGGACGGTAAGTACTTCTTCAACTTGATCAGTGAATTGTTGACGGATGATCGGTGGGACGCGGTCTGAAATCTCATGCCCGGGATCTTCATGGTCTTCGACGAAAGGTTTGAGCAGGTTAACATGGAAGACAGGATGTTGTTGCATCTGCGGTGGGAGCTCCAACTTGTAGGCCACTCTGCCTACCTTCTTCAGGATCTTGAACGTGCTCTCGTAATGCTTAACGATGTCTTTGTGCAGATTCTTCTCTCTTAGCCGAAAATGTTGGACCATGTTCACAAGAACAAAGTCTTCGACTTCAAAGTTGACGTCTCGTCGGGCGGTGTCCGCTCACTTTTTCATGCGCTTTGATGCCTTGTGCAAAAATACTCTAGCCATGTCATTCTTCTCATGCCATTCTCTCGCCATGCAGTGAGCGGCGGAAACTTTGCCACCATAAGAAGTTGCGACAGTCTGTGGAGTGAGAGGTTGCTGTCTCGTCACTATCTCGAAGGAACTCCTCTTGGTCGATTCACTTTGTTGCAGGTTATAGGAGAATTGTGCGATGTCGAGTAGTTTCGCCCAGTCCTTTTGATTGACGCTCACATAGTACCACAAGTAGATCTTCAAGATATAATTCATCCTCTTAGTTTGGCCGTCGATTTGAGAATGAAGTGATGTCGAGAAATGCAGGTTGAAGTCTATCATCTTGAACAGTTCCTTCTAGAAATTGCCAACGAATCGTCCATTCCGATCGTTGACTATGCTTTGCGGTAGGCACCAATACTTGACCACATACTTCATGAATAACTTCACAGCTTCAGTGGCAGGATAACTTGCGGAGCCGATGACGAAGATGACATACTTAGAGAACCGATCAACGACCACTATGATGGTACTCGCCCCTTCATATTTGGGCAGGCCCGTGATGAAGTCCATGGAAACATCTTTCCATGGTTGCTCTGGAATAGGCAGGGTTTCAGAAGTTCGCCGGACGCTTGATTGACATTCTTGTCTTACTGGCAAATAAGACATGTCTTCATGAAAGCTTCAGCATCATCCTCCATCCTTGATCACAAGTAGTTGTCCTTGATAAGTGCCAAAGTGCGGCGGATACCCGGATGTCCCGCCCACTTGGAGTCATGACACTCTTGCATGATAGCATGCTGCAAGATGTTGAACAGTGGAATGTAGATGCGACGTTCCTTGGTGAAGATCAATCCATCTTCCACCCAAAAGCGGCGCGTCTTTCCCTCCTTTGCTTACTCAAACAGGTTCTTTGTCGTGGGATCCAACTACAATCCCTTCTTAATCCTCTCGATCATGTCGGCCTGAGAGGAGCTGGACGCCAATTTCACGCATCGACTGAGGGCATCGACAATGACATTCGTGTTGTCGGGCTCGTACTCCAAGACATAGTCGAACTCCGCCATGAAATCTTGCCACCTTGCTTGCTTTGACGAGAACTTCTTCTGTGTTTCGAAGTAACTTATCGCGATATTATCCGTATTGATGTGAAATCACGACCCGAGAAGGTAATGTCGCCATGTCCTAACGCAGTGGATCACCGTGGTCATCTCCTTCTCTTGAACGGCATAGCGTCGCTCCGTATCGTTGAGTTTGTGGTTCTTGAACGCCACGAAATGTCCCTTCTGCATAAGAATTCCTCCGATAGCATAGTCAGAAGCATCCGCTGTACCTCATAAGGTTTGGTGTGGTCTGGCAGCACCGGTTCCTCCATCATGACCCTCTTGAGGGTGTCGAACACTTCCTAGCATGTTGGCGTCCACTCCCACTTCACATTCTTTCGAAGGAGATTCGTCAAAGGAGTCGTCACATATGAATATCCCTTAACGAACCGCGTATAATAGTTCGTCAGGCCAAGGAACAAACGCATGTCGGAAACTCGCCTTGGCAGCTCCCACTCCATGATGGCCCGAATCTTCATGTCATCCATCTTCAGTTTGCCACTTCCGACAACATGTTCCAAAAAGTATACTTCCGATTGAGCTAAGGCACACTTCTCCCGTTTGACGTAAAGGTCGTTCTGTCGTAATATATCGAACACTTGCCGAATGTGTTCGATGTGCTCCTCCAAAGTGCGTCTATAGATCATAATGTCGTTGAGATAGACAACCATGAACCTGTCAAGGAATGGTTGCAATATCTTATTCACGAGGGTGCAGAAAGTCGTCGGGGCGTTGGTGAGGCCGAAAGGCATCACGAGGAACTCATAGGAGCCGTATCTTATGACGCACGTTGTCTTCTGCACATCTTCCTCCGCTATCCGTACATGCCAATAGTCCGAACGAATATTCAACTTGGTAAACCATCTTGCACCGCCAAGTTAGTCGAACAAGTCCACCACCAGGGAATTGAGTACTTGTTCTTCGCCGTAAGCTTGTTAAGCGTCCGGTGATCGATGCACATTCGAAGGGAACCATCATGCTTCTTCAGAAAAAGTACCGAGACGCCATATGGGAACTTCGAGGACCGAACATATCCTGCATCCAATAGTTCGGTGAGTTGCTTATGGAGTTTTGCGAGTTTCAGAGGGGCTAGCCGATAGGGGACTCCATGAGGGGGCTTCGATCCTGAGACCAAGTCGATGACATAGTCCACTTCACGCTTCGAAGGCAACCATTTTATAAGTTCTGGGGGCCTGACGTCCGCAAAGTTCTCAAGGGTTTCAATGACTTTGGGAGGTGTTGAAGTGGAGGGCCCCGGATCTTTCAAGACGACGATCGTCATGAAGGTATGCTCCTGTTTGCGCAACCCTTTCATCACTTGCATGACGGAGAGGGTCTTCTGTTTGAGATCTCCTCTTGACCTCACAAAAACGTTGTAAGGTCCTTGGGGTCGAAGATGACCATCGAGTTGGTGAACGGGATGACACATGTAGCAATATGTCGCAGAAAAAAGATATCCACCACCACTTTATAGTCATCTACTGGTGCCACCATCACGTTAAGGTTTTCTGATCACTTGCCGATGCGAACATTCACTTCAGGAGAAATTTTTGCGATCGAGATAGAATTCATGTTCACCGTTTTGAATGTGACGTTAGTCTTCTTTAGTGGCAGTTTTAGTTTCTTGACGGCCACTTCTGACACGAATAACTACAATGCTTCCGTGTCAATGAGGTCATTGAAGACTTGCCCATTCAACTCAATGTCCGCATAAATTTGAGCAGCCAATGAGGAATTCTTCGAAGCGTTGATGGCGCTGAGGACGTGTATCAAACTGAGACACGCCTCCTCCTCCTCCTCCTTCTCGTTGGGGCAATACATGGCATTGACTGTCGTCTTCTGCGGACAATCGCTTGTCCAATGTGGACCCTTGCAAATGTAACATGGCTTTGGCGACTTTCCATCCCTCTTGAATCGATCATTATTAGACATCCTGTCTTGGTATCCCTTCCTTTTGTCTTGATAGTGCGGCATGTCTCCTTGCGACTTTGGCTTCTCTCTCCCACCATTGTCCTTGCTCAAGGGTTTTGGTGGTACGGTGCTCGTTTTGACATACTCCACGAGGGAATCGGTAGCGGCGACTAACGAGCGGAGGTTGGAGCAATCCCGTCGCTCCAATTTCGTCCTAGCTCATGGCTTCAGACCCTTCACGAAAATCACCAGCAACGTGGCTTCGTCCACCTGGGAGTTCTGCAGGTGGAGCTCGGTGAACTCTTTCACGTACTCCTTCAACGTGTCTTTCTGGCAAATGTCGAATAATGCAATCCCACTTTGGCGGGGCAGAAGTAATTCGTCAATTGCCTCTTAAAGTCATCCCTCCTCTTAATGTGATCAATGTTGTCACGTTCCACATCGTCGCAATGGTACCACCATCATAGACTCATCCCATCTTGCAAGTAAAAGGATGCGGTCTTCACCATTCTCGCTTTTGAGGTTACATCCAATGCCTCCATGTACCTTCGAACATTTCACAGAAAAATCGTTGATCTCCTTTACCGACCGCTCGCCTTTCTAGGGCCTCGTCTTTAGCACATCGATTCTTGCCTCATGTTGGACGAACGTCTGGGGACGTCGCCCATCTCCATAGCATCGCTTGAGCTCTTCTCGTATGGTCTTGAGCTCTTGCTCCATCTCGAACCGCATATTTGAGAGACCATTGTTCAATGTCTCCCGTATGTCCATGATTGTCGTCTCCATGGACTCCAGCCGTGTGTACAACGGTGTTATCTCGTCCAGCACCGTTGCAAGATCCATTGTCTTCTCCAACTTCCGCTCGTGTGTTGTGAGTTGGTCTTGCATCTCGCCCACGTTCAGTTGGAACTGGTTGTGGCGTATGACGTCCTTCGAGCGGGCACGCCCTCGCTCTAGGCGGTCCTTCTCCAGTGCGGCGGGTTCATTCGCAATCTCCAAGTTTGACGTCATTCCTTCTTTAATCGTTGAACGCCAACTTGTGCGTCTCAGGAATGTGGCTCTTATACCACTTGTCATGGGGTCATTTTTCGCTCGACCGACCCATGCGACGTCTAGACGTGTCCAAAGTCTAGGCAAGCCCTTTTGAGCGCTTTGTGAAAGCTTGTTTATGCCACTTTCTCGAATGTCACAGTTTTGGGATGCTCGGTCCCAAGCGGACGCTTCAGTGGAGGCATTTATGAATAAACTGGCACCTCAGCGGAATGCTCGATCGCTTGAATGCTTTGGGATGCTTTTGTGGGTTGCCCCCCACGCTCGAGGCACAATGCTATATTTTGGAAAGTTTGAAATATTTGTTGAGTAAATAAAAATGATTACAACGCTTCGGGGGAGCACTAGCGAGTCTCCCCTAATATATCATCATTTCAGGAGGTAGATATATGATGTGTGATGTGGAGGACAAGCCAAGGGGATGCACTTTTCTGAAGTGCAAATTACAAAACTATCACTATCACACTTGAAAAATAAACTAAGTACAAAAGTAAGTTGAAAAAAAATACAAGGAAGTAAGATAATTCGGCGGTCCACGGGAAAAGCCCTCATGACACACACAAAGACAGAGACACAGAGAGAGAGAGAGAGGTAAAAGTTATGAACTCCATGGTGGTGGCTTCCAAGGCAGATGTCGTGGAAGAAATCTTAATGTTGTTGCCACGGAGGTCTGTCATCCGGCTCAAGTCCGTCTACAAGTGGTGGCGTGTCCTCTCGTCCACTTCTTTCTTCGTCGCCGCCCACATGCTTCTCAACCCCCAAGGTCTCAGGATTCTTATTCGCCGACGCTTTGTATCCCATGAACATTTACGAAACCTCCTGTCGTCGGATCTTCTCCAAAGATCGGACTCTCTCTGGTTACGCGACTGCTAATGTGCATTCATCTTCCAACGACCTAGTGCTTATCAGGGGATGAGCCTGCAGGATGAGAAGGTGGTGGCGTACTTGAGAAGCAAAGCACGAGAGGAGCTGTCGCTGCTGCCTCTAACTAAGGGTGGAAGAGTCTGCCCCGTATGCCCTTACATTAGCACCCTTGTACCTCCTTGATTTTCTTTTTTCATCAAGTTATATCGTGCAACTACCTAAGTCATCAATATATTGATGGAAAATCAATATCATCACATGTGATATATGAAAATCGTCTCTCATAAGATTATAAACTCTTTGAATAAATAATGACAACCCTTCTTTCATTTTTCTTTATCTTTCTTAACCTATCATTACATCTTTTGATCACACACACACATATTAAGATTATTTGGTTAAAACTAAATTCGAAACTATGTCCAATAAACTAATTTGAAATTTAATAAATGTTGTATCTCAACCGAATAATGATCTTATATATTTTTAATACATATTGGTTGTGAAGGGTTAAGATCGATGTTTTCATAATCGGACCGACGATCGGATCAGATTTCTTACCGAGTCGCGATTGAACCTGTCCAATCGAATTCGACCGAACTAAACTAGATTTTACTAAAATAATATTATTTATAATAATTATAAAGATATAATATAAGTTATATGATATAGTATATGAATATTGTACTAACAGTCTATTAAAAATTAATATAACATAATTTTTATTTATTAAAAGCTTTAATAATTATTAACATATAAATAGATTACTATTAATATCTATTATATAATTTTAAAAGTTTTACTAATTATTAACATATAAATATAAATATATTATTATTAATTTAATATCTATTATTTATTTTTTTATAGATGATATATTAATAAATTTTATCTAAAATTATTCTTATTTCTTTTTTCTTTAATATTTTCCTTTTTATTTCCTTTATTTATGCCCTTTAATAATTTTTCATTTTAATGTTATTCAATTTTAAATGCTTACCTTTTTTATTTTAATTCGTATTTAATTTTATACAAATCATATTCCCTCATTTTTTACCTTTCTTATATTCCTTTCATTTTGACTTTTTTAACTTTCTTAGTTTTATCATTTTATTTTTTAATATTTAAATTGAACCAAATTAAACCTATTCAATCATTTTTTTTCTCGATTCAATGTCAAAAAATATTAAACCTAACTGAATTATCGATCGGTTCGTAATTGAATCGATTGAATCGGCCGATCTGGCGTAGTTTTGATAACACTGGTTAAGAGCCTTTTTTTTAAATACAAGCACCGAAATTTAAATTCAACACATTTAATTCATATTATATTTAAATTAGATATGCTACTAAGAAGAGGGGTTATTTTCTTTAACGCACCTGAACTATATTTTTTTATCTTCTAATACTAAAGTATAAAATTATAATTTTTACTCTTTGAATTCGTCCAATTTTGTCATTTAGATCCTTTTGTTAAATATAATTCAAATTTTATTATGAAATACCATATTTAACCTTACTTTCATATTATAATAAAAATTATAAATAATAAATACGAGTACAATAATATTCAATAATAATATCTTTATGCAATACGATGCTCATGTTAATATTTTATTTTATTATCATTTTTTATTAGAAATATGGCTAAAAATTATATTTCATAAATGTTTTAAAAAGAACTTAATAGAATTTGAATTAAATTTACAAAAAAGTGTCAACTTTCGACAAATTTGGAGATTAAAATTTGCAAATTTATAGTTTAGAGTTAAATGTGAAAAAATATAGTTTCAAGAGTGTTAAAGAAATTAACTTAAAGGAACTCTTTTTGTAATTATATTTTACTAGTATCATGTCCCGCGCGATGCGCGTAGGACACAGAAACTTATATATGTAAAAATTTTGATTATAAAATAAAAATTTTATTTTAATATAAATCTCATAAATTATCTAATCATTTTCACACAGAACTTATATATGTAAATAGATTATAATAAATTAAATTTATTTGAAATTATTTTTTAAAATCTATTACATTCTATTTTAATTTTTAATTATTTTTACTCTATCTTGCCCCATTTAACTTCATTACTTTGTTAACATCTATTACTTAAATTTTTTATTTTATTTTTGTTAATTTACATATGTCAACATAGAAACACTATTACTTCTCCTTTCAAATTATATACCTTTCTAATTTTGATATAATATAGATATAAATAGAAATTGATATCTATGTTTTTTTTAAAACATCATATGTTAGAATTAAGTAAATAATATTTATTTTAACATTTTTAACAATGTCTATTATTTTGCTTTTTTATTTTATCTTTTTCATTTTCTATGTTAGTCCATTATAATTGTTATCATAATATTATAATTAAAATGTTGATGATTCTTTTATTAATTGTCAAAATATATATATATATATATATATATATATACATATATATATATATATATATAGAGAGATGCAAGCTTTTGACTCAAGCATCTTTATATATGATAGCTTTTGAATAATTTGTTATTAGTTTATTATAAAATCTCAATTAATTAATAAACTATTAATAATAATAACAAAATAATCAAGTTTGGTTTAACATTTTGTTTTTAACTGATTGTGTATTTTATATCGATTTATAACGAACTATTCAATAAAAATAAAATGAATATAAAACATAGTTATTAAATTATTGATATATGTAAGTCTTCTATTTCATTGATAGAATAATAACTTGATAATAAAAACTATATATAATTAAAACTTATTAATATAAATAATATATGATTATAAATCTTATTAACAAAAAAAATATATGTAAACAAACATATAGATATACTTATCATAACAAATTAACAAATTTTTAATAATAATAACAAAATTATTTAGTTTGTTTGACTATTTTGTTATTAGGTAATTACGTTTTCGATATCAGTTTTATAGCGAACTATGACATATAAATATACATATAATAAATTAACAAATTAATAATAATAACATAATGATTAAGTTTGATTTATTATTTTATTATTAGTTCGTTAAATATCTTATATGAGTTTATAACAAACTATTCAATAATACTAAAATGCTTAAGAATCATAATTGTTAAATGACTGATATAAATAAGTATTCTATCTCCTTCATAGAATAACAACATTATAACAAAAAAAAACTATATACAACTAAAACTTATTAGTAGAAATAATATTTGTTTATGAATATTATTAACACAATATATTTTATATACGTATAGTAATAAAATAACTATTAATAGTAATAACATAATGATTAAGTTTTGTTGACTATTTTATTATTAGGTGATTACGTATTTATAAGGAACTATGACATATATATATATATATACATATGATAATAAATTAACAAAATATTAATAATTATAACATAATGATTAAGCTTGGTTATTATTTTTATTATTAGTTGATTACATATTCTATATCAGTTTATAACAAGCTATTCAATATAAAATATTTGACATATGTAAATTTGATAAATGTAAATATTTGATATTTGATAAATTTTCTATCCCTTGACACAATAATAACATGATTACAACAAAAATAATTATATACAACTACAAAATTATTAGTGAAAATAGTATATGATTATCAATAACACAATGGGTATATAATTTATTTTACATTATTTGTTATAGAAAAAATGCTTAATTTATAGTAGTTTAATAATACATTTGACTTGTGTTTATATTCATTAGAGTATGAAATGCATGTTCTTAATTCCTAACTTCATATCATGACATAATATTTTGATCCGCACATACTCTTTCGAGTATGCAAATGAAAACTGAAAGTTCTTCATGCCATTTAATATTTTTTCTTAAATAGAAATAAATTATATATAAATAATTTTCCTATAATATTTTTTTGGACAAAAAACATTATATAAAAGAAAAAATTTTTATCACGCACAGACCTATATTTATAGGTCCGCACATATTTTTTGCCTTAAAAAAATGCGTTGAGTATGCAATTAAACATTGAAAGTTTCTCTATTTATAGTTACAAATATAGAATTTTAAATTATAAACAATAACTTTGTATATTCTTAATAACTAACTTTTAAGTATCTATGTTTAAAATATTATCATTTTATATATTCAATTTATGAGAGCTTGACACGTGACACTTTTAACCTCTGCTTTTATATATAGATAGATAATCTTGACAATGTTGCACTTAAAGAAGGCATGCTCATGCTCCTGTTGGGTTATGTGGTGTCTACATATTGTAAAATAAGATACAACACGATCGAACACAATGTGCATAAGATTTCAATATTTTTCGCTTTTACTCGTTTTTAGCTGATAAGGTTAACAATACAAATTAATGAATTATGCGAACTTAATAGGAATACAACATCTTTTTTATTTTATAAAATAATTATTTTACTACTACTATCATTGATTTAAATGAGTTTCCACCAAGCCCTCCCCTCCCCTCTCATCTAAATATGATAAATGAATGTGTAAAGTGCATCATTGTACATAGTAGTCGTATATACAATATTTTCATTGAGAGCTTTATTTGTCATATGACGTATAATCTGGGTGACAGAAATTAATCCAGTGATAATAAATTTAAATTTTTATCCGACCACTTCAGATATTATGGCGACAATCGAAAAAAAATATCAAATGAAAAAGTTGTGGATCCAAAAATCAGTCTTACATTTATTTGATAAAATGAACTATTTTATATCCCATGGAAAAATAAAATATCAGAAGATTTTTTATGGTTGACTGAATTTAAATAGAAAACATAACAAAAAATATTTGTCCTGTCCTGTAATATAGTTCTTCTTCCACACAATACATATATGACGTATAAAATAACTTAAATTTCGAATCTTAACGTAGCTTAAAACTTGCAACGAATTAGGAGAATGTGATTCTGGTTCAATCCTCAAATGAAGCTACAAAGTTAACCTATTTCTTGGGGGAATTTAAATTATGAGTTTTTCTATTTGAAATTTATCGATTATAATTTTAAAATAGGATCCGGGAAAAAATCACGTTGTTATTTTAAATATTATGAAAAGTTATTAACCCCTATTAACATTTTGTTATTTATGTTCGAGTTTTCTAGTGTTATTAATTTCCTGAGGTAAATTCGACAAGGTTGCATTGTGCCAACTTTTTGAACAAATCACTAATTTGACAGAATTTAATTGCGTTTTATCATAATTTCACAATTGGCATTTCGTCAATCTCTACACTCATTAAAACATATATATTATAACTACAAAACATTGGATTAATAAAGAAAATAAAAATTTTAAAATTTCTTTTATAATAACAAAAGAATATTTTAACTTCGCACACTGAAATAAAAAACTAAATAACAGAATTCGGAATAACATAAAACAAGCAATTTTCACTTAGATAGCAAGAAAGTTGAACTCCACGTGTATTTACAAATTTAGAAAAAAAGCATTCTCAACATGTGGGACTAAGATCCGATTCTTTCCGGGTTCTCCGTGGCCGTGAGGCCCGGAATTTTGAAATACAAAATGTACGATAATATTTTTAAATATATATATATATATATTAAAAATATCGAATATTTATTTATTTAATAAACAATGAAATGAGTTTTATGATGGACGAGAATATCATGGGATGTGTGAGATAATTTTTCTTGAGTCGAGGCTGAATGAAAAATATCGAAATTTTGAATAATTTTATCACCTCTAACTAAACATTTAATCGTGATTTAATTATGAATGAAACTGTTTTGTTTACCCTCTTTTCTTAAGAGAGAGACCATCAATATGACTTAAATTATTATTTTTATTTGTGTAATGAATTAATTTGACATAACTGTCTCGACAAAAAAAATCAAGATAAAAATCACACTCAAATTTTATTTTGTTGACAAGCCCTAAAAAAGTTGCATCCTAACTTTTTGGGTGAAATTAGAAAGTAAAGAAAAAAAAAATTAAAAAAATGTGATTGCTGTAAAAACTTAATGGATGGGGCTTGAATCGTATTTGAGTCGCCCATTTTTTCTCTTACAAATCGCCCATGAACTAGATCTACATATCAGTGTTTTAAAATTCGTCCCAGCCTAGCTGGTCGGACCGGACAGATCGGTGTCCGGGCAATAATACGGTCCATGGGTCATTTAAAACTTGGCTTTGGGTTTGACCCGCTTTGATCCCGATCAAAACTCGAGCCCAATCGGTCGATCTAGTGGTTTTTAGTGACCGACCATCCGGGTCAACTTATAAAGTAAAAAGATTGAAATATAAAAAATAATTTTAAAAAACATGTTATATATGTTGTTGAAATTTATGTTGCATTGTTGGATTTCATCGATCTTTATTTTTATTTTTTTGTTTAACTACTATTGGGTTTATGAGTTAATTTATTATGTTATTTAATTTCAATTATTTCATTCTACTTTATTATATAATATATTATATTAAGTATTTATTATACAAGACATTATATATGAAAAATATTATAACAATATTTTTAACTTATATTTTTTTATTAAAATTTATATTATGTGATCCGACCACTAGTTTGATCCGTTCTAACTCGACTCATAAATCAATCCGAGTCTATAAACGGATGAGTGTTACAACATTGCTATATATCCTACATCCACGAACATTAAACGCCTATAAAAAAAATGAGGACGCTTTTATTTTTTTGTTTAATAGGGTCATAATAATTAATAAAATAATTCGCGATGTTGTTTTATCCGGAAAGTAAGTAAAAATCATACAATCCAATGATGGCAATTAATTATTCCTTTAGAAATTTATGAGCATTTAATCACTTTTTCGTTTTTTTGTGATCGTGCAGGCGCCTACATCACATACTACTCAGTTCCTTTACTTACATCACACATTATTTAATTATATTATTATTATTATTAAAATAATAAAGAGAGAGGAGAGAGAGAGAGAGGGCCCACACACATGGACAGTCTGGCCACTTGGCCCGTTTCGTTTCTCCTCCTCACTTCTTCTTCTCCTCCTCGTCGCTGTTTCGGCTGCCGTCGTCGTCGTAGCTATCCCCGCCGCCACCTGCGCCCCGCGCCATCCGTCCTTCTGGACGCCGGCGCGGCCGACGCTGCAGCTCCGATCTCTCAAAGAACCAAACGCCCCGCTTCCACCGCTGCGTTCATTGCCCCCTCTCCCATGGCCGCCTCCTTCATGGAATCCTGCTGGCATGTACGTCGGTTCTTCTCTCTCCTTTCTCTTTCCGTTTGGCGATCTTCCGCATTTGATGGGATCTGCGCGTCACTTTGAATCCTCCTCTGGCCGCTGTTGGCTGTTCTCGGTTCGGCTGGTCGACTGGCTTCCTATGCCGTGGCGTGCGGCTGCATTTGGGTTCTTCTGAGTTTGGCCGGGAAGGCCACGTTCTCTGCTTTGCCTTCTGATTTCTCGTTCGTTTACTCGAGTTTGGGCGGTGTACCTCGGCGGCATTCCGTGCGCGTCCTCAATTTCTCATATTTTCCACTTCTCTTGGTACAAATATTAAGATGCGTAAGGATTTCTTGAGAAGTTTGGATACCAGTCCATAGATTCCTTGACCCGGAAATGGCAGATTTGCGCTTGCGGGGACAGAGACGTCTAGATATTTGGCTTTTTCATGTCTTAGATCGCTTCTTGTCACGTATAGATTTGTAGACTTGTCTTTTGCGAATTTCTGTTATTTCTACTAAAGTAAATATTTTGATCGAGTCCCTCGAATGATGACTTTTTGGCTGCTTAGTACTTCATTCCTATTAAGATAGTTTGTTCAATATGCATCTTTAGACTCTGCATTTGTCACATTGGGACAGGGCTTCTTCCTTGAGTGGTAATTATCATGATCAAGATCCATGCTTTCCACCGTACGAGTTTGAACTTACGAGAGTAGTAAGGCTGCTAGGACTTAGGAGAAGGAGATGCATTGAATCAATGAGGATGATTGCAGATACTAGATAGACCTTTAAGGATTATATTATAGGTCAACCTCAATTTTGTAATATAGAAAACAAAAATTTGAGCTGTAGTTTTTTTTTCCTTTGGAGAGGATTGAGCTCCCCACCTAGTGGGATAAGGCTTTGTTGTTGTTCTTGTTGAGAGGATTGAGCTCTAGTTTTCGTAGAGGAGCTAGTGATACTGGCAAAATGCTAACATTTGGAAAGTGGGTAACGTATCTCTTTCCCCTTCTTGCACTGATTAGAGGCCAGAGTATTTCTGACGATGACAATTGTTACTTACAGTCTAAAAAAATGTTTCTTATCTTATGGAAATGTCAATTAAATGACATACATAGAAATGTGATTTATGCTTAATTGAAATTTGATGAACTCTATTCTCTTTTTTGTCTGCAGTACCTAATAACTCATTTCAGTGAGTTTCAATTGGCTACTGTTGGCACATTCTTAATCCATGAGAGCGTTTTCTTCCTATCTGGACTGCCGTCTATATTCTTTGAGAGATCTGGGCTTTTCAGCAAATATAGAATTCAGGTACAACTAGCTCAAAGATTTTTTGCCCCATTTGTTTCCAATATGCTCCCATTTTAGATGTTTAACAATCTTCTTCAATTTTGTTTTTTTCTTGTCCAAACTGCCTTTAATTTGCTTCATCTGAGATGTTCGTACCAGGAATTCAGAAATCTTATTTTCACTTCAAAATTATTGCGTGTTCATAATAGTTCTATTGGGCCTGAGTATACTGCTTTGCAGAAAAAGAATAACACTCCAGAAGCACAAGAGAGATGTATCTTGCGTCTAATCCTGTACCATGTATGTGTGAACCTACCAGTCATGCTAGTTTCTTATCCTACATTTCGATTCATGGGCCTCAGGAGCAGTCTTCCATTGCCATCCTGGTATTTACTGATTTCTTATATGCTTTTTTTTAAACAAAGTAAAATTGTAATTTTCCTTTATGCATTTGCTGCACATATTGAGGTTCTGACTCTATGAATATTTGTGAGAATAACTTACTGGTATAATTTCCACAAATTCTTGATGACAATAACATAACTTGGTGATCATCCTCTTTCCTCTCAAAAAATAATTTCCACAAATCAAATGCTTGTCTCATGAGAGGATTGCAAGGATCCGGTAGTTTACAGGCTTGTTTCTTCATATCTTTTTTGCAGGCATGTCATCATGAGTCAAATAATTTTCTACTTCATATTGGAGGATTTTGTGTTCTACTGGGGACACAGAATATTGCATACCAAATGGCTTTACAAACATGTCCACAGTGTTCATCATGAGTAAGTGACTTGATTTGCATGAATGTAGTACAGTCATAAAATATCTCCTCATCTCAATGAACGATGAATCATTGCAGATATGCAACACCTTTTGGACTCACATCAGAATATGCCCATCCTGCTGAAATTTTATTTCTTGGCTTTGCAACAATCCTTGGTCCGGCATTAACTGGTCCTCACCTATTCACTCTATGGTTATGGATGATATTAAGGGTCTTGGAGACAGTGGAAGCTCACAGTGGATACCATTTCCCATGGAGCCCTTCAAATTTCTTGCCCTTGTATGGAGGGTAAGTTTAGTATAATAGCAATAAAACTGTAGGTTAGCCCCATTCAAAAAGAGAGAACAGTTAGTTAACATTCTGGATATTGTGCACATCAGTTGACATCTTTTTATTTCTTTTTGTAGAGCTGAATTTCATGATTATCACCATCGTGTGCTGTACACTAAGTCTGGAAATTATGCATCCACTTTTGTGTACATGGATTGGTTAGTAACCATCTCTTACTATATTCATGTTCACTCAATGTGCCATTTGTTATCTTCAGAAAGTTATCTTTTTAATAATGCTAAGAAAATTACATTTGATGATCATAAATATCAGACGCCGTAGCTTGATGTTTTATATTGATATGATATGACATGAGAGAAGTTTTTTGAATAAGATAG
This sequence comes from Pontederia crassipes, assembly GCA_030549335.1. Classification (NCBI taxonomy): domain Eukaryota; kingdom Viridiplantae; phylum Streptophyta; class Magnoliopsida; order Commelinales; family Pontederiaceae; genus Pontederia; species Pontederia crassipes. Next base: position 2,213,034 of record CM060193.1, read on the forward strand.
AACTTTGATATGGTATGAAATCAATCTAGTGTGTGAGGCATTATTTGTCCAGAGAGAACAATTAAAGTAGCAATAGTGAGAAGAAAGTAGTTCATGCAAAAGCAATCTCAATAAAAGGTCATATCAAATAAGAAAAAAACTGAATGTTCACTCTAGGACAATTGTAAAAAAGTCTTTAAGGTACCTTTTTGGCAGCGTACATGTAATAAAGGATTTCAGCCTCTCTACTCTTTTACTCCCTTGTCAATGGATTTCTTGTCTCTGGTAAAGCAACTGTTTGCCAGAAATTTATAGGTTGTGAACTTTGATTGAAAGCTTTAGTGCAGCAACCGATATAGTTGTACTTGTACACTACATAATGTGTCCATACAAAGGGAGGTGAGGGAAGGAAGATTATCAGAGGATAAAATGGGCGGTAGATTGGAGGAGAAAAAACAACATGGTTGTGCCACTCAGCATTCCCAGATCAATGTACTTTTAGATTTGGAATTATAGTGTTTGAGGTGAACACTTCTGTTGCTATATATACTATATGAAAAAATCGAAATCCTCCTAATACTTGCAAGTTAAAAATCCCCTCAAAAGTTGAAAATTTTACCTCCCCTTCCATTGTGAGTGTTAGGAGAATTTTTTGGCTATAAATTAGCAGGATTTAACACCTCTCATATTATTTATGGGTAGAAATTATTTAGACATCAAGAGTCCAGATCAATCATTGATTTTAATTCCAAAAAGTAAAATTTGGTAATAACATTGAGATGGCGTTATGAATTATAACATTATGAAAGTAAAGTTATTTTCTCCTTCAGAATAAGATTAATAATTGAATGTTGACTCGAATATATATAATGTACATGATATATAAACATTTTATAAACTAATAGTTTAATTGAAAATTTTCCAAACTTGTGCTCTGTATATCAAGTGCCAGGAACATTTTTTATAGTCATTTAATCAACTTAAAATATCCTTGATATCTGTTGTCAAATATATCTGCTCCATGACCTAACCAAACTTTGTTGTCTGCTTTAACAGGTTGTTCGGCACCGATAGAGATTATCGAAAGCTGAAGGCCTTGGAGGAGGTTGAAGAGAAAAAGCTTTGAGCCATAAGAGTTATCTATCTCATCTTTCTTGTTTATCACATGACGTATGGTATCAGTAACCTTTTTAATGTCCGAGTATCACAGCAATGATCTTGTTGTAGTGAAGAACTTCGAAACCTCTTTAAAAGTTTAGTTACTTTATATAATGCGCTTCTCGTTTCAAAAAGATGAACTTTCAGAGGAAGTAAAATTTGTTATGACCTTTATTGATTATCAGGACTGTTGGGTGCACCTTGATTAACAATGAAATGTTCTACTTATGTAAACTTAAAGTATCTGTCTTGTGCAATTCTCTGTTCTGTGTTCACGATGGCTTGTTTTTAAAAGAAAAAAAATCATTGAAAGATAGGAGACAAGAACAACAGCAAAAGGCACTAACACGTGAGATGCAATGTGTCCATGGATTTTTTTTTCACTTCCTCCAAGATAAAATCGTGGGTCTCGCATATATATATACTCTTTATTTCTTGTCATTCTTGATTCCAAATTGAAATTTGAACAGCCAAATATAGAAATGTCAATGGCAAATGCTTTTGTGAACTCATGGGAATCAAAACCCATTCTGGAGGCAGGATTGGCAACTCAGAGACCTAACTATTGGGAACATTTCCTCGCCTATGGGCTCTAGCGGCGCACCTCGATGCAACAATGGCTAAGGCATGGTCTGGCTCGGGCACGCATCTCTCTTTTCAGATCCTCACTCTTTAATCATAATTATTGTCACTCCCATCAGAGGATAGCCCCATTTTGCCCCAACCCCTCCAAGATGGATGGTTAGGTGTGACTATTTGAACCGCAGTCTCTACCTTCATTTTCTTCTGGCCACACACTGTAGAGTGGATCCTATCTATAGTTTATAGAGCCAGATGGAAGCTCCATATCTTGCACATTGTGCCGAGAGGATGTCACTCACTTGTTTTCAATCTCCCAAAAGTTTGCGGACGAGCACTATGTGCATCTTCACCGGCCCCGACTGCCTTTTATGTCAGATCATTTCAACGCAATGTAAGAATTTTTTTTTTGTGGAGAGCAATGTGAGGTGAATAATATCATATATCACACTTCTAGGTTAACTATTAAGCATTTCTCCTTTTTTTGTTGCTAGACCATTCACTTATATACATTTTGAGCATTTTATAATAACCACAAACTCTTGGTAGTCATTTTTTTTTCTCTCAAAAAAAAAAAAAGTGAATGGACCTACTGTTTCTGAAGGTTTAAGAAGCACAAGATTCCCACATTGACGAGGATGTATACATATGATCACTTGTACAAAACGTTTGTTTGTTCCTCTTTGCTAAATGGAAAATAGAAAAATGCAATAAGTAGCACATTCATGATGCCTCAAAATATGGCACTACGTCATCACCAAAAAAACAAATATGTCACTACAAGTAAAGCAGTCTTATAATTACTCAGGTTGCTCATCTCAGCATAGGAAATCAGAATTATAAATAGCCAAAACATAATAGACAAGAAGAGGTATGAGTTTTGCTACAAATAAAAGCTCGACTTAAAGTGCAAGCGAATGATCATAGACATGGTTCAATGGGCAATCAGTCCTAATATAAGACATTATTTAACTCGGCGAGCAGACAGACGGGACCTGCATGGAGCTTGATCTGCCAAATTGGCAGCCGCAAACTGCGATGAGCCTGAAGAACAAGTATGGAGGACATCAGATCTTGGATTGTTTTGCAATCTTGAACCACTCAGTGTGGAAGGATCCAGGCATGTCAACTCTCTCATATGTGTGAGCTCCAAAATAATCCCTCTGAGCTTGAACCAAATTGGCAGGGACGCTCTCCCTCCTGTAGGTGTCAAAATAAGCTAAACTTGAAGACATACCTGGTGTGCTTATACCAGAGTTGATGGCGAGGCAGACTACTCTGCGCCAAGCAGATTGGCGATCCAAGATCTCCTTAGCGAACTCTGGATCCACTAAAAGGTTGGACAACTCGGAATTCCTGTCATAAGCCTTCTTAATGCGATCCAAGAAAATTGCACGAATAATGCATCCACCCTTCCATATTCTTGCGAGTTCACCCAGCTTGAGGCCCCATCCTTTCTCAATGCTCTTTGCTCTGATCAGGTTCATGCCCTGGGCATAGCTGCAAATCTTTGAGGCATAGAGAGCTTGCCTCACATCGTCAATAAGCTTTGCCTTATCGACAGTCTCGGTCGTGAAGCTGCCAGATGGAAAAACTTTGGCAGCTTCGACTCTTTCTTCTTTTAGTCCACTGAGGAACCTCGAGTCAAGAGATGCTGCGATAGTCGGAGCAGCCACTGATAAATCGGCTGCTTGCTGCACAGTCCACTTACCAGTTCCCTTCATTCCGGTCTTATCTAAGACCTTGTCCACTAGATATCCGTCGCCTTTGTCATCTTTGATCCCAAAAATATCAGCTGTAATTTCAATTAAGAAGCTGAGAAGCTCTCCTTTGTTCCACTCAGAGAAAACCTGGTGCAACTCTTCATTACTGAGCTTCCCTACTGATCTCAGCACATCATATGCTTCAGCTATAAGTTGCATGTCTCCATATTCAATTCCATTGTGAACCATCTTTACAAAATTGCCTGAACCTCCTTCCCCTATGTATGTAACACAAGGACCACTGTCTGGGACCTGGGCAGCCACTTTGAGTAGGATGTCTTCGATATTCTTGTATGCTTCGTAGGATCCACCGGGCATCAAAGAAGGACCATTCCTTGCACCCTCCTCTCCACCAGAAACTCCCATTCCAAGATACAGAAGACCGAGCTCTGTCATGGCTTTCTCGCGCCTCTCTGTGTTCTCATACCATTCGTTGCCGCCATCTATAATACAATCACCCTTTTCCATGTAAGCTGAAAGTGTAGCTATGGTTTGGTCCACCGGTGCGCCTGCTTTCACGAGCATGATGATGACACGGGGCTTTTGAATAGAATTGACAAAGGCTTCAGGATCATGGAAGCCATAAACTGGAAGGTTTCCCTCAACCTTGGCACGTTCAACTGTCTCATCAACCTTGGAAGTGGTTCGGTTATACACGGAAATGGGGAATCCCTTTTCAGCTATGTTCAAAGCTAAATTCTGACCCATGACAGCAAGGCCAGCAAGGCCAATTCTTGTAAGAGCCATATTACCCTGTAAGAGGAATTTGTTATTGTGATATTTCAAATACAAGGAGCATGAGAAGAGAGGCCAAAGAATTTGTACCTAAAACCAATAACAAAGAACAGAAGGATGCTTAAGAAACCAAGGTAAGAAAGGTTAATATCATATACATAGCAAAATTGCCAAAAGTTAAGTCTGAAGAACATTCTGAAATAACTAGAACCTAAAAATATGAATGGCAATCATCATATGCAATTGATCGGCAGAATGTCAGCTTAAATCTGTTGTTTTTCATGAAGAAAATGAATAGGTTTTAGTTAAGGAAACATACAGCAAGCAGGGCAGAGTGAAAGATTAAACTTTTAAACCAAATTGCACATAAAGCAAGCAACTTCACTGTTCTCCTTCTGGTGATCTAGAGCCAAAAGGGAGCTTTTATTAGCAAAATCTGAAAAAAAATTCTTTCCACTTTAATGACTCTGACTGTCTGATAACAGTAAGACCAGGTCAACCAACAGGTTGGATAACTCACTAATACTAAATACTAATCTAATCCATAAAATGGACAACCAACTATGTTTTTCTGATGATGCTTCAAGAGGAAAAATATGAACTTGAGCATCACCTTTAGCAGATAAGGTGCTCCCTAACTACTTCTAAGTTCCGGTCATGGCGAAGATTTGTCATTGCCAAACACAGAAATCGAGTGCAGGAATGTTTCAACCATCTCCCATTCAGTTTCTCTCTTTAAACTCAATCAACAGCACTGATAAGAAAAAAAAATCGATTCTTGATCGCAAGGAGAGGGCGACAGAGCCTGCTGAGACAAACCAAAATTTGGCGCGGTCTGTCGCGTGTTCAATGGAGCATCCGCAGTATCTAGCAGGCGACCGGCGATCTATCCGGAGATCCAACATGCATCGGGACCAAACAACCAAAATCCAACAGCAACAGCAAAAAAAGAAGAAAAAAGGGATCTATGAATCGACATGCAAACGAAGGGATCGGAGCAGGGTGGCAGCACAGACCTCGGATTATGCAGAGAGAGCAGAAATTTGATGCAAGAAAGAAATATCTCCTCCTCTGTGTGTTCCTCCCTACGGACGGCCACTTCGTTGTTGCTTATTAGTAATTATTATATATACTGATTTGTCTTGCTGATGGATGTTGGTGTCAGATGGGGTCGCGGTGGGTGGCGGAGTCAAACTTTAATGCAACTTTTTTTTCCCAATCCCTTTAGCAGCCGTATCTAAAATAAAATCTCTGTAATTTTACTTGGCATCTTTTGGAATGTTCTTTGACAAGATATTAAGTTTGTATACTTTCACAATCACCACAAAATGTATTGTCAAGATAAAATTATGTAAACCCTGTTAAATTATGAACATGATAAAATGATGAACTCTTAATACACTATGATTTTTTGCATTAAACAATTTGATTTCTAAATCTGCTTGATTGTATAATATGTAAATATAGAAGTGGATAAAAGGGAAAAAGTTATAATGGTGATCCAAAAAAGAGGGGAAAGCTAGGGGTGCTTAGGTTGAGTTTGACTCGATCCGACCTCGACCCGACCTCGGAGTCGTCCCGACCCGTCCGATTTTGATCGGATTAGGTCAGTCCTCTTTGGAGGGCTGCATCGGGTCAGGTGGTCGATTTTTTCTTTTAAAAAAAATTTCTTATCCTTTTTATTATTTAATATACAAATATGATATAATATTTATTTTAAAGCATAAAATTATTTGTTAAACATTCATATATTATTTTACAAATTTAAAATATTTTATTTTAATATATTTTACTTTTTTAGTATAAAATATAGTTTGAAAATAAAATAAAAATTTAAAATTTAAAAAGTCGGATCTTTGGGTCGGATCGGATCAATTCGGGTCGAAAAATTTTGACCCGTACCCGACTCGACCCAAACTGGTTTATCCGATCGTACCTGAGTCGGGTTATCGAGTTCGCAGTTCGACCCCACCCGCTGAACACTCCTAGAAAGCAGAATCCAATAATTAAGATTTAATATTATCAGTTACAATACTTTAAATTTTAACTCAGTTAGGTCAAACAATTAGGTTATACAAAGAATGGTAAAAAAATTAAATAGGAATCTAATCATTAATTTTTTTGTAATAAAAAATTGCCATGATTCTCATAATTTTTGTTGTCTTCTTTTGCAAGTGTACTTTGTTTTTTCTTCTCGTTTTTGATCGTCACTAATGATAATATTTTTTTTTCAAACTCAAAATGAATTTCTCTTTTTCATTTCCAAATCCATGTAATTTTCTTACTATGGATTACAGCAATTAATGAAATGCACCGCTGGACATGTGATTATATATATATATATATATATATATATATATATACGAGTTTGTTTATATTTTTTATACATATATATATACTTTTTACAACAGAACAAATTACGAAAACAAAGGAACTAATTCTACTTCCTTTTTTAAATCATGGCTGCTTCAATCATTCTCTATCATTCCTATTTTTCTTATTTTATAACTTTAAAAAATAAAAAAAATGAATTGAGCTGGTTTTTGTTGGTTCAATTAGAATCCACCGAACCGGTTCGGTCTCAACAATCAAAATTGATAGAAATGTATATGATATGTTTATCCAAGGAATTTTGCTTTTAATTTAAAGAAAATAATGAAATAAAAAATTAATGCTATTTTTTTTTCTCGCCAACCATCCCATTAAAATTCTTTGGAACAAGGTTTTAGTCAAAATTGTACACTTGGACTATTCGAGGGGAGTAAATAAATTTTAGTCAAATTTGGAATTTCGGCAATTACACACGTGTTGTAGAAAAGAAAAAAAAAACTGTTGCGACCACTTTTTGGTCAGTGTTGTCATATTGATAAATTTCAGCGGAGAAATTACAAAACAAATAAAATTATAAACTATTGATCGTGGCTTTTAATATTAATGGTTTTTCTCTATGTTTCCTCATATGTTTCCCTTTTTAAACCTCTACATTCAATCTTTTAAAAAAAAACTATTTGTAAAAATGAATTTCTTTTCAATATTTCGTTTGAACTAAATTGATCACCATAGCATTATAACAAATATAATAATAGAGATTAATGCTGGGTGAAACCTGGTCTAACGTCCTAAGTTTTAGATCAAGAGTTCAATTGAAACTTCTCTCTTTCTCCTCTCTCTTCTCTCTCTTGCATGCAACTCTTTCCTCCCCGTTGGATCGCTGCAACTGTCGTCGACCTCTCCAAGCATCGCCGACTGTTGTCGCCGCCATTCCTGCATGCGTCGAACCCCCCGTGAGCACACAAGCCCCACCTGCGATTGCCAATTGCCGCTCCCTCCTCCTCTCTCTTCCTCGTCATCCCCTCTCTCATTGTCCATCCACCCCATTGTCGAGTCGGATCCCCTCTCTTCCCCATCAATTCATGCTGCCCTGTGTCGCCCCTCTCTTCCCGCCATCCACCCCCATCATCAAGTCGTCCGCCCCTCTCTTCCCCGCTCGAGAGCCGTCCGCCGTCGTCCCACTATCAATCGCTGCTCATGGTTGGTGCAGAGATCACAGAGAAGAGAGAAGAGAGAAGAGAGAGAGAGAGAGCGTGAGAGTAGAGAGAGAAAAAAATTATCAAATAATTTGGATCGTTGATCTAAAACGAACGGTCCAAATTAATCCCATTAATCCCAAGGATGGTTACACCCCATTAATCCCATAAAAATATTAATTTTAAACTAAAAGAGATTTATCTTTATAATTTATATTCTTAACAAAGTAATTTTAAAGCATAGGGGCAATTATTTTGTCTCTTCATGTCATGCTCTTCGAGCACCGTCAATTTCGTTTCAAATCCGATAAACTCAAACGGAGAATTAAAATGAAATCGATAAATTAACATGTTTTTCCACCATCTTTTAGCCTTTTAAGATAACAAGATCCACCGAAAAAAAAAAACAAGAAGCGAGTAAGTAATTCATTGAACATTTCTTTCATATGCAAATATTCTCCCAAAATAATTTATTGGGACCATCTTAAATTTGGTCCATTCGACCCAACTTAGTCGAATAGATTGTTGGATGATTCAACTATTTTTTATTATTTAATAAAAGAAAATGTATCTTATTTTTAAGTGTGAAATAAGCTTTTCAAGCAAATATATTATTTTTCATTTTAATATATTTTAAAATTTTAAATAGAATATGAATATAAAATAAAATATCTAACTTAAATAAATTCTTAAAAATCTTCTTGAGCTGGATGAACCTGACTCGATTAAAATTTTTCAATTCATACCCGACCCATCCATTGAATATTAATCTGATCTTGATATTGTCGCTCTCGGTTTTCACGAGCTTATCTCCTCCTCCACTGTACCAGGGCCTTCCTCTCGATAAGTTAATTTAGCACATCATTAAAAATTTGGACTTGCACGAGACTTTATAGAAATCTGTTGTGGTAATTACGTTCAATAATTTACCTTGCTAAATCAAAATTCATGTGTTTGGGAGAATTGCGGGAATTGTGCTTTGCAGAAAAGATGACATATATTTTTTGAGTTTATGTTTGACAAATATATTAATGGTTGTTTTTTTTTTCAAAAAGATCAATACGCCATGTCACTTTCTTTATTTTCTCCCAAAGTTTGTGTAACATCTTGAGACCCACGTGATTTTCACGTGCTCAAAGTCGTCCCAGAGGCGCTACTTAATTTTTTTAAAATATTTTTGCGAAATATAAACAATAAATGCGGAAGACTTTTTCAATAATAACAGCTAATAATTCATTATATTAAAAATAATTAAAATATCAAAAAGTTCACAATTCTACTAAATACGGAAATAATAAAAAAAAACTAGACCACTCGATCTAAAATATGTGCAACATCTGTCTGTCACTGAGCATAGCTACCTTCTGCACGGATCCAGGTACAAGAAAATATCCATGAGTATAAAAATACTCAGTACGTAGGGTCTACTAAACAATCAATATGCTCAATCGAAAATAAGATATAATCAACAATGAGTCAATTGAGCAATCAATACAATAATCAATTTAACAATATAACAATTTATCGATATGAGCAATTATATCAAGTTATGATCAAGAGACAAATCGATAATTATAACAATTAATAATTATCTGATCAATTAGATCGATGATTAAATATAATAATATGACAATAAAGTCATAGATGATAAGGAAAAGGTCAAATGACCGATCATATTGATTTAACAATTAACGATATTAATGATGTCTAATCACTGTGGCATTATTCAATTTAACAATTTTCAATTTAATATCAATGGTCATTGGTCAATTACAATTCAATTCGATTCAATGGGCGGAGGCAATGCCAGTCCACGCCAATATTCAAATGACCATGATCTATTCAATTCAATTCGATTTTAATCCAATTCAATTCGATTCAATTTCAATTCAATTTAATTTATAATGTTCGGAGTTATCTAATTTAATGATGAACGCTCAGTCAATTAAGGGACACCATGTCACTTTCATACAGGTTAGTGGGGGATCAGTGCTACGGCAAGTCCAATATAATTCAATGGGTTCGTATATGGTGGAGAACAAGTGGCCATACACGGGACACCCATAGCTTTTACACTATTTGCTCCATTCAATTTAATTCAATTCAATTATTCCCGGCATAATGGCAACCAGTCAACATGGGCTCAGTAGCTTTCGACTTTTATCTTGTTTACCTAAAATATCTATTTTTGAGCAATTTAATTTAGGTGAATAAGATTGGATAATAATAATAAAATATGATGATGATATGATCTGATATGATGATGATATAATATCTTATGTGTTAATATTATTACCAAGAATGATAAATAATATAATCAAGTATGATAATTAAGACCGATTAATAAAAATCTAATCAATATATTACAATATTAATAACAAGATCAATATGTTTAGCACAATCAATAATAATATAATCAGAATAAACAATAACTTTACAATTAATAAATCATAATAATGACAACAATATAATTATAATAAAACTGTCAATTAACTATTACTAATCATATCAAAGTACGCGAGTCCCTGATCTCTCTCAGTAAGTGTATACATTTTTTTATTATTTCTTTTCTTGCCTGAGAAATTTAATAAATGATTTTTCTGCATTAGAAAAATAAAAAATGAAGAATAAAATTATTTTCTTCTTTCGCACGACGTTAATCACTTTCTTTTGTCTCGTGTTTCTCTCTCTCCATGACAGTTAGGGCCACGACATTTTTGCTTTCTCCTCTGGCAGGTAAATCTAATTCTTCTTTTTATATTATTTTGCCCTCTCTCCTATTCATTCAGCGCTCTTTTTCTTTTTTTTTTTTACCAAACATCTCATCACTTTTTCTTTTCTCACCCTCTCGATATTGACTGTCCTTCTATTTATTTTTTTCTCTTTTTTTTTCCTCGACGCGGAACGCTGTTCTTCTCGATTCTCTCTCTCCCTTAATCTTTCTCGCCTTCTACTTCTACTGATGTTTTCCTTTTTTTTTCTTTTTCTCTCGGTCATCGTGAAAATCGAACGCCCTAAATATTCAAAAAAAAATCTGTGACCTTTGTTCGATCCACTCATATCGAAGTTGGACTTATATCAAAACAAACAATGTCATGTAATAAACTATGGATCTCCCCTACGTATCTCGTAGCTGTTCGACGTCGAATCATGCCTTATCGTCACCTCAATGTCACGCCTCTATCGTCAGACACAAAGAACAAAAAAGAACTAAATTTCTTTGACGATTGACCCTAAAGATTTATTTATAGGACTCTTAAATTCTTAATTTTCAATCTATCTATAACTTTCAATCCCAATCAAATTTAATCTTTTAATTAATCTCTTTTAACAAATTATGATTTATTTTAATTTTATTAATTAAATAATTCCGAATTTAATTAAATATCCCATAATACATTTTTTATCCTTGATTAAACTACTTCCCTATTTTCTTTTATTTTCGAAATTATTAATTATAATAATATTAATGACCTTTTCTAAAATAAAATAATAAAATATTCAATTATTAAATCCTGAAAAATCAGGTCGTTACATTTTGTTCATCCCTCCTTTGGATGACATTACCCTTTTTATAAAACATTTTGGATCACTTTTCCAAAGTTTGGGAGTGCCCTCAAAATAGTGCTTTTTGAAAAGCATAACTTATTTTTCTAATTTTTATATTTGATGACGATTTTCTTATTTGCTTTTACCCAAAACTTTCATTGGCTCAGAGCACTTTTTGTGCTTTTGCCATGGAATCTAAATCGATCTTATATGAAGAGCAAGATTTTTGCAAAAATCAGACAGCTTTATTAAGTGAAACTTTACATTGTAGATGTGTTTGAGACCGTCAAGCAACATATAATATGCATCCAAATAATCTTTGCCACGTAACAATCAGTTGTCACAATAAAAAACACTCAACATAATGTGTAACATATGTATGTCACCAGCAATTATAAACTGGTATACTAACTTGTTATGAAAAGAGGGTAAAAGAACATACGAGAATTATAAGGTTTTTATCTTAAATCGGACTACGTTTTGACTCTCTTTGTTACGAAATAATAATGATTACAATAATGTAAAATAATTTAGTCGTCACGAAATTTATACAAGAAATTTCAATACAAAATAAACGAAACCTCCGTAAGGGACGGTAGTCCCCCTCTCCCCCCATTATAGAAGTGCCAGGCTACATAGGAATCCATTTAAGATTATAATAAGATTTATATTTAAGGTATCATCAATAAATTATCACCTTCACTTAAATCATCTTCAGACCATAAATATTTTAAATGTCATATCACGCTGTCGCCAGCACCCACATTGGGACCGTTTGGTATTAGAATAAAAAAATAAGAACAAATAAGAATATTCCTTTTTTGTTCTTACAACAAGCAAAAGTGTACATGTTCTCATGGTAAAAGATCAAATAGTGTTTGGTTGAGTCATGTTCTTATGATGGCAAATGAGATAGTGTTTGGTTGCAATGAGAATAAAAATGGTAAAATGATAATTCTTTATTATGTAGTTATATATTAAATTAAAAACTAATCATGTGTTTATTAAAAATTAAGAGAAACAATTATTTTATTAAATAAAATAATATATTTTTAAAATTAATAATAACAAATATTAATCTTAAATAAATCTTAGTTATTTAGATAAATAATTTCTTATTATTCTAATTTATTTTACTGTTGATAAAAATTATTTAATTATTATATTATAATAATTAAATAATAGTTACAAACATGAATTAGTATTTATAATATTATAAATTATAGAATATTTTGTGTAAAATTTAATAAATATGAAATAATTAATTATGTGTAATTATTAATATAAAATAATTACATTTTTTAGAATAATTAGTCTGTTCTTGCCAATGGCAAGGACTTTGTTGTTCTTAATATGGGAACAATTGATAGTGGTTTCATTAATTTCAATATGGTTTTAAAATTTGAAAATTTTGATCAGAACAAACTGTTCATGTGGTGTTTGGCTGTAAAATTAAAAATAAGATGCTTGTTCTCATCTTATTCGTGTACCAAACAGGGCCATTAGGACTATTACCAAGTATTAATGTTAAGCAAATTCAAACAGTGTTGAAACTTATTTTGAGGAACAAACTTGATTAATATATCAGCTGAATTATCTTCAGTGTCAATTTTCTTCACATTTATCCTCTTCTCGGTGTGGATGAAGTGATATATGACATCAATGTGTTTGATTTTTTATGTTGCACTTTATCCTTGACTAAACATATTGCACTCAAGCTATCACTGTGCACTATAGTCTACTACTGATATAATTCAAAATCTTCAATTAGGTTTTTCAACCAGATATCTTTCTTAGCATCTTCTATTAGTGTTATATACTCTGCCTCTGCGGTAGATAGTGTAACTAATGGTTGGAGAGTAGCCTTTCAATTGATGACAAATCTACCTAAAGTGAAGATATAGCTTGTCATGAATCGTCGTCTTCCATCAACATCTACAACATAGTCTGAATTTGAGTGACTAGCAAACAAACACTTTTTATCACTTATGTAAATGAGAACAATATTTCCTCCCATATATCGAAAGATTCGTTTCACTACTTGCACCCTTTTCTTAAATTGCTCATCAACCTGACAACATTAACTGCATGACCAATGACAGGTCTTGTGCAAATCATATGGTTGCTTATGCTTGGTAGGTCTTTTATAGGGATATCATTACATGTGCCGAATCTAAACAATGGATCATTGCAATGAGTGAAGTGACTCTTTACAAGAATCAAACGTGAAAGCTGGTCGAGTTGTCTACAGATAAAAAGGTGTGGGCTGTAAGTGAGTTTTCAAAAAGAAGGTTGGAATTCGAGGAGTTGAAGAGACAATATACAAAACACGACTGATTATTAAATGTTATAATTAGAAAGAATGTGTGAACTATAATGAGATATTCTCACTAATTATCGGACATACTTCTATCAGATGCTGCTGGCTCTTGTGGCACATCAAAAACTAAAGTTCGAGCAATTAGATATGAAGATTACTTTTTTCCACGGAGAATTTGAAGAAAATAATCTTATGAGTCAACTAGAGGAATTCTCCATTACCGAAAAGGAGGATCAAGTTTGTAGGTTGAAAAAAACATCTGTATCGTCTGAAATATTCTCCTAGATAATGGTACAAGAGGTTTGATATCTTCATGATCTTTAAAGTATTCAACCGAAGTCCCTATTATTGTGTATATGACAAGAAGGTGAAGAACAGCTCCACCATTTATTTGCTCTTATATGTTAATGACATGCTCATTGTTGTCAGGACACGACAGACATTCATAATTTGAAAAAAAAATTCTAAGTGCAGAATTCAATATGAATGATCTTGATACAGCACAAAAAAATTTGGGAATGAAAATACTAAGGGATCGCACACATGATAAACTCTTGTTATCTTAAAAAAATTATGTTTAGAAGATTTTATCCAAGTTTGAAATATCCATAGCGCAGCCTTTGAATACTACATTAGCTACAAACATTTATCTTTCTATTACCTTCGCACCAAAATCAGAAGCAGAGAAGGAGTACATATCAAGAGTTCCTTATGCTAATGCAATTGGAAGTTTTATCCTCAAAATCATATCGCTTGGGAGGATCTATTTGTCTGTGATGACGTCTAACAGCAATTGACTCCTCTTTTGATTGCTCAACAAGCTCTTCATGTTCTGATTCTACTTTTTGATATGATTCTTCAACATCATCCTTACCTAGAGTCACTTCAATATCCACCTATTTATTGGCACTCTCTTCAGCCTCCACCTTCAATTGACTTTGTGGATGACTTTGTGTTTTAAAAGAGACCAAATTCTTTAGTTTTTCACTCCTGCACTATATCCCACGAATATCCTTTCTTTGGTTCTTGGCTCCAACTTTTCTTCACTGACATGATAGTATGATAGACAACAAAAAACTTTCAGATTAGTATAATTAGTAGGATTTCCTGACCATACCTTGGTAGGAGTCTTGAAATCAATCGCAGTCGTCGGATTTTGATTCATTAAGTAGCAAGCTATGTTAATAGTTTCAACCCAGAACGTTCTATTCAAGTCAACATTAGAGAGCATGCACCTTACTCTTTTTAGAAGTATCATGTTTATTCGTTTTGCAACTCCATTTTACTATGAAATATCACTGATACTGAATTCCAAGTCATTATCAGTGCGAAAATGCTTCACTTTCTTCAAATTTTAATTTTTCATCAAAATCTTCAACTGGTTGAAGGACCCACTCTTATGCTCAATCAAGAATACCTTAGTCATCCTCAAGTAGTCATCAATCACAGACAGGAAGTACCTAGTACCTTCGAATGATAAATTACGTCAAATACACTATAATTTTGACGTTTGCTCAGCGATATCCTCCAACTTCATTTTATAACACGAATGCCCTCCAACTTATAACTTGTTTTACGAAATACCCTTTCGGTCGAAAATACCCTCTATCCACTGACGTGGTGATGCTCTCTCTCCATCACATAGGAGAGCATTAGACAAGACACCGCCACACAAACTTCACGTCAGCAAATTAATAAAAAATAAAAAATACAATAAAACTATAATAAAAAAATTAAAAAAAAAGATGAGGAAGGGGGTGCCACCCCTCTTCCCTCTCTGATCACCAGCCTAACAAGGGGTGACCCCCCTCCTTCCTAGTGCGGCCTCTGGCCAGGGAGGGGAGGGGGTTCGGCCCCCACTCTGCGACCTCGTCGGAGGTCACGGGACGAACCCCCCTCCCTGCATCCATCGGCCCTCCTTGTGCTTGTCGACGTGACATAGGAGTGCGCGACCACCCTCCTTCCCGGTGAGTGCACCACGCAACCCCTCCCCCCTCCCCACGTCGTGCCGATGACATCAGGGAAGTGGGGGCGACACCCCTCCTTCCTTGAGCTCGTCGGCGCGAGAGGGGGTGGGGTTGCACCCCACTCTGCGACCTCATCGGAGGTTGCAAAGAGGGGTCGATAAGCCCTCCTTCCTTGCGCTCGTCGATCGTTCATCATTTTTTCATGTGCGACCTCAATTATCATCTTGTCTATCTGACACAACAAATTTATCGAATGCGCATTCTTATCTTGTGCCGCCAAATTAGTGAGGTTGGTCTTCTTCTATTTGTCCTTCGAGTCCTCCTTCTTTGGTTTGTTCTTCGGCACATTTGATCGGCGCCCAAATTTCTTGTTGCTTCAAAAGCGCTCGCATCTTGACCTACCACAACTTGAAACTATTTCTACCGATGAATTTCTCCACATTCATCTCTCTGTCTGATAAAAAATATCTAACAAACCGTAAGGTTTTGATATCAATTTGTTACGAAAAGAGGAAGAAAGATCACACAATCATAAAAGAACACAAGAGATTTACGAGGTTCATCTTAAATCGAATTACGTCCTCAGGCGGCTGTGGCTTGAAATAATGATAATTACAATGATGCAAAACAACATAGCCGTCATGGAGTTTATATCACACCCAACTCCGTGACTAAGTTCTAATTCCAATTATCATAATCTTAATTATATTTAACAATTCTAAAAAAATAAAATGGGCAAAACCTCCCTCCCTTACTTATCTTGTGTTATTTGTCAATACATACAAAAGACATATATATATTCATCAAAGTTGAAATAAAAGTTATAAGACATGGCATTCACATATTATCATTATTATTTCACAACATATCTCACATGTAACACTCCACAGGATCAAGTCTTATAAACTCTTACAAAAAGTTTCTCACAAATTTAATTACAACATCTAAGACTATCTATTACATGCATGCTTCCAAAAACAAAAGTGAAGGGGGTTAAAATGCTCCAGCGGCTCGACCTCTTCTATTTGCAGCAAAACATGTTCCGAGTCAACTCAACTCGAGAACTTACGAGTATCTGAAAAATTTAAAATGTGTACTGTGAGGAACAATCATTTGCTCAATGAGTGAAATAAAAGTACAACATAGGGGAACAATACGAGTGCATATAACATTAAATAATCACATTCTCCATATGATAAAACATTTAAAGCATAGCACATATAACATAACTTGTCAAATCATATGAACTTTCATATAAGTAAAAGTAACTCAAAATATCATCATTTTCATAATTAAATTTCACACATGTGTCATTGCACATACTCATCATGGGTCAATATGTATCCCTCAATGATTATGTGTCATACAGTTAAGCAGAGCTTTATAATCAAGAGTTATGAATACGCAGAGCAAATCATGGGTTAATACGTATTCCTCTATGATTGTGCGTCATACAATTAAGCAGAGCTTCACAATCAAGAGTATACGCAGAGCAAATCATGGGTCAATACGTATCTCAATCATGATTGTGTGCCACCCAATCATGATTCTCAAATACACATAGCAAATCATGGATCAATACGTGCACGCAGAGCAACCCCCAAAGGGCAAAAACACTCGATATACGTCCCAAAGGTTTCATGCATATCGAATGCGGTCCCAAAGACCTTTTTCAAACAGCATGACTAATGAATACATGAAGTTTAATAATATCAAATACACATGTCATAATCACATATCATTATCAAGTAAAACTTATTTTCACTTCACAAGCATTGTTCCCTGAAAATATTTTTGTATAAGATGTTACTCCATCTCATATGAAATCCTTGAAACATATCATAAATACTTTTCATAGCTCAAGATATGTCTCAATAATAAGCTTTGCTTGAGGTAATACCATAAATAAAAGAACTAACATATAACATTTTGTTGTGTTATAAATTTACCTACTCACCTTGTACTTTATCACTTCAAGGAGGTTTACTAGATTTCCTCCTTTTCACTTGCAACTTGATGTTTTCCTACCAGCAATAATATTTTTTTACTTCTCAATCACTAATAAGATAATATGCAATGCATGCTCATGATGCATGAATGATTATGCACCCTAAAATGCATATAATTATTTCTAATACTAATTTCTAATTTCAGGTATTTATATTCATAAGTTATTTCACACTTGAGACTTTTCAATTCTCCAAAGCTTAACTAGGTGTTGTCTCAGGATTTCAGACTGAGTGTTTGTCAATAAATAATTTATAACTTCTTAACCACATGGAAAAATCTTATGATTTTGGATTATTTAGAAACTAGACATACTAAGGTTTCCAACTCCCAAATATTATTATCAAAATCCAAATGAATAAGTCATAACTCTAAGGCAATATGTATTTTACTGAAATATTGATTTATGTGTTTTTTTATACTAGTCCATTTAATTAGGTTATAATTTTTCTGAAAACTAGACTTCACTAGTATTTTGTAATAAAAAGTATAGAATTTAATTCGTTGTATAGCCATATAACAAAAATAGTTAATTCGAATCATCATCTGTCAATGTCCTGAAATCTGACAGAAGAATAACTATGAAATAAAAAATTCATTTCTCTATATATACATGTCCAAATAAAAAGATTCCACTTCTCACCGAACTCTTGGAATGTCTAATTAATCATATCCAAATTTCAAGCTCTAATTCACTATATTCCAATAGTGCCCTAATTTACAAATTGAACATATATCAGACTCGGGACATGATGAGTGACTCACGAAGCTAAGTTCATAACTTCATCTATAAAACTCCGTTTTAGGTGATTCTAGGGTCCATTGAAAGCTAACTTCAAATGGATTAAGCATACACAATTTCATAATTTATTATTCTTTAATCACAAATTAATGATCATCTCAATCAGAAGAATAATTTCCGGATCAAAACTCACCTGGAACAGCCGATTTTCCCGATTTTGTCCAGGTCGTTTCGCTCGAGTTCTTCCTCTGGTAATTTTTCTACGGTGAAAAATATAATGTTACGTGGCTTATATATTTTTTTAGAATTTTTTGAGGTCGTATAGAAGTTTGGAAAAATATCCCTTTGAGCAGCTCTCACATGTCTGCTTCAGCTGCTTGAAACTTAAGTGATGGTCAATCACATTTTTTTATCATAACTAAGTATTTTAACCCTAATTAAGCTTGCTTAATCCTATTTAAACATATATATTATAATATTTGGAAATTTTACAATTTATTTCTAATAACCTTATGTAATTACTTTGTAAAGTTTATCGATAATTAAATAATCATTATACTCTAATCAGAATATTAATTACTATATACAACTATCACTAAATGCACATCCAAACTAACTTAGTATGTCAAATAAATGCATGATTATGCACAAATGATATTTTTAGGGCATGTCCATGATAGTTTATATAAGAAACTCCAATACAAAATAGGCGAGACCCCGTGAGGGACGGGCGGCTTCACCGCCCCACTGCTAAAATGCCTGACTAAATAAGGATCTATCTAAGGTTACAACTAGGTTCATATTCAAAACATTATCAACTGAAGTGTATATATAAAATTGCGAGATGAAGTTAGATATGATTGAAAGATTATATTATATGGTTTCAGCTCTAGTTTTCTCATCGTATTAACTTCATCCTTTGACCACTCTACAACAATAATTTCTTATGGCAATTATGTTCTATCATCTCTATTCTTCTTCAAATAAGCTCACTATTTCATATTCATTAAACTCACAAGTACAAATTACTTATTATAAAAGACCTAATTTCTTTCACTTCTATGTTGCTTCAACCTTAAGGGCCTCATCAATGGTACTTTGTCTTGTCACCCCTTTGACGGTATCTTCTGATAGTACCACACTATTTGTTACCTCTTCAATTTCTACATTGATACCTAACCATGCTTACGTTGAGTGAATTCATCGTGACTACTTCTTCTCAATTGGATCCTCTCCTCTCTGTTGGAAGAGGTTTGGAACACCCTTCATATTGCACTTCGAGCACCATTTTAGGCATGAATATTACAACTTCATATGCAACTTCACAACATGAAACATGATAACATGTTCATTGCCACATTCCTTAAGTAGGCCAAGTTTTTGTTCGACAAACTTGTCGCGCCTGGGCAACCGATCTCGTCATCCACTTTCAATGTGATCCTCTTCGACAATTTGGGATCAGACAATAATGACATAGTGACTTCCTTGGCTAATCATCTTGAAGCTATAAGTTTTGATGAACTTCAACATTCTCCTCAGTCATGAGATTCGCCTTTTTTGCTCAAACACCAATAATTGATTATGCACTTCAGTCCTCAACCAACTACACTCACTCTATTATTGATAGCATCAACTATTTATGGCCATGGCTTTGACTAATCAAGAGGTTGTGGTAGGAGTTCCCTTTTAGTTGATTGTCGGGATCATTGTCTTGTACATGCAGGGGCAGAGGCACATGGGTGCGCGGGTGCAAGTGTACCCACTGAACAAATAAATATTTATAAGTAGTAATTATGATATGAAGCAATATTGGCGTAGTGGTAGAGAATCTAGTGGATTTTTGTGAGTGATCCCCGTTCAAATCTTGTCATCTTTGTTTCTTTTCCTATTATTTGTCAAATAAGTTGGGAGTACCCTGCTCCCATTTTTCTAACCATCGAATCTCTCATATATGGATCTAATCATGTGTTCCCCTCCGTCGGATTCATGCGCGATGGACGCAGATCTCCTTGCACATCAACTTTTTTCCCTCGCGAACCTCGTGATGCAAATCTCCCCTCCTTCTGCCTTAAACCCCTTTGCACCAATCGTCTTCTACTTTCTCCGTTTCCCCTCGTCGCCGCCACTCATGCCGCGCGCTACCCCTCGCCATCGCCGCCACTCATGCCGCGCTACCCCTCGCCGTCGCCACTGCCTTCATGTCCCCTCGCCCTCACGAACCCTCATCACCGCCGCTCGTGTCGCACCACCCCCTAGACGCCTTCGCATCCCCTCGCCCTCGCGAACCCTCGTGGCCACCACTCGTACCGCACCAACCCTCACCGTCATTATCTTCACCTCCCCTTGCCTTCACGAGCCCTCACCGCTGCCGCTTGTGCCACACCAGCCTTCAACACGACTCCGATGACCTCCGTCGTGACTCCTACCAACCTTCGCGACGACCAGATCTATGTGTGAGGGGGCCAGATCCAATCGTCGTTGACACCTCCGCGATGACCTCTGTTGCTTCTCCTCGCCGTCGACGCTCATGCCGCGCCACCCCTCGATTTCGCCGATGCTCGACCGCACGAGGTCGTTCGTCATTGCCGCCACTTTTGCAAGGTCGTTCACCTCTGCCGCCTGCACGAGGTCGTTCGTCGCCTCCAAGAAGTATGCTCGATCTCGCTAAAGCCGCCTCGTGACCACTAGCTGCTGCTGCACTAAAAACCCTCACGGACACTCGCCGCCACCGCCTGGGCGAGGTCGTCCGTCGCCTGTGCGAGATCGTCCGCCATTGTCGCACTAAAAATCCTCGCGGACACTCGCCGCCACCGCCTCGCCCACTCGCAGCCACCACCCTAAAAACCCTCACGGCCGCTGCCCGAGAATTGTAGTCGCTATCCGACAACCCTTGTTCATCACTTCGCAGGCTGCTACCATGACCACACGCCGCCGCTGCTGCTGTGACCGCACGCCGCCACTATTGTTGTGACCGCACGTCGCCACTGCTGCTGCTGCGACCGCACACCGCCGTCGCCGCGATCGTGATCGCACATCACCACTTGGTGACTCGAACCACGAACGCAACCGCCGCCCGAGAAGCCTCGCCACTGTCCAAGATCCCTCGCCGATTAATCTCGTGAAGACTAAGCCATGAATGTAATGGAGATCAGTAAAATTTGTAATTCAAATTAGTGATTTTCATATTAACTTGTAATCCAAATTTGTAATTCAAATTAGTGATTTTCATATTAACTTGTAATCCAAATTTGTAATTCAAATTTGTAATTCAAATTAGACGAAGTTCAATTTTGATCACAACACTAAATTGACAAAGTGCAAATTAGTCGCTGCCCGGGAACCACCCTGGCGACCCCTCGCCGCCGCTACCTTACGATTCCTCGCCGCCCTAAAAGAATTTCGAGTTGTATACATCTAATTTCGAGTGGTAATATGATGTATTATGCAATTAGGCAAGGATGATTATGTTATAATTTTTTTATGATTGTCGTGGCGGTTCATTTTGAAGGCAGTTATGCCATATAAACCACATCCGAATTCATAAGAATCTCGAATTTGCTGTTCAAAAACTTATGAGTTGCAACCTTAGAGTGGAGCTTATGTACTCTTGCGATCGAGTGGAATAATGTTTGAAATGCATGAAAGCAAATCAAATCGTCAAAATTTCCATTCAGGAGTTCAAGTTTGGAAATAGAATTCACGTTGTAAGAGCTTTTTCTAGCATCAAAGCATAAGAGCCTCAAAGTTACATATGATGGCATCAAAGCATCATATCCTCAAAGGTACAATCAAGTGCGTAAAAGTCACAAATTTTTTTTATAATTTAGTTATCACTAATTTGACCAATTTAATCCACAAATTATCATTATAACTTGAATTATAAATTTTACATATTAACAACGCCCGACGCCCAGTGGCAACGAGGGTTCTCGGACGACGACGGCGATGACGAGAGGCGGCGATGAGAGATCGAGATCGACGATAGAGAGAGGATTTAGGGCAGAAGCGAAAAACTTACGAGCTCGTGAGGAAAAAAGAAATAGGTGAAGAAGGTTTCGAGAGAAAAAAAGATGTATCCGCAGCCGTCGCAAATAAATCGGACGACTGTCAAATCACGCGCTCTATTAGCCTTTGATAATAGATCCAATGGATAAAAAGATGGGAGCAGGGTGCTCCCTTTTTATGATTGCACCCATTAATTTTTTTTACCAAACACTCTTTCAAATAATAAGAAAAAAGTAGTCGTGTCTAGAAGCAGGCATAGGAAAGCACTCAGAAAGGTTCAATTACGTGTGGGGTGGCTGACTGGCTGTGGTGCACAGCAATTTTTCAAAAAAAAGTTGAAAAAGATGATTAATTTTGCTGTCTTCCTTGTTCCATTGTGGGCCACAGCAGGTCCAAATGAGGCAGCCTATGCCCTATATAAACAAGGAAAAGCAGTTATTCAATCTTCTAATATATACAATATTCAGACTACATATTATTTAATAATGACATCAAATTATGAATTAATAAATCATCATATTATTGTAAATATAACAGATTGAATAGTTCCCCACTTGAACTTCTGAAAGGCTTCCCAATATCACGTGTATTTTACTTTCAAGTTTCACAACTTTTTTTTTTGTTTTTTATCCCAACATTTGCTGAGCCAATAAAAGAAAAGTAATTAGGAAGGTTCACAAATGCACGCATGTTTTCTCCAACATTTGCTGACTCTGACCATATATAGATGATGATACTTTGATGATCCATATATATCCTAATAATCTAACTGAATATTACTTAATTGAGTTTTGTTTGCTAATAAAGAACTGTTGTTTTTCTTCAAAATTGCGTTTTAAGTATATATATATTAATTCTTTTTTATAATTCTTTTTTCACCAAGGACCCCAATCTAAACAAAAAGATGGCAGAATTAGAATATAAACAACAATTTTTCCTCTCTGTTGCCGTGCGTTTATTGTGAGCCGTTGGTTTTGTACGTCGCGTTGCAAGCTTGCAGCTGCAGCTCGCTCAATTATTGACTTGAGGGCACAAACCACAAAGTGCTCCTTCCCTCCATGCTGCACGCACGCACGCACGCACGCCGACTTGGCCCAATGGGATTGGGATGGCTGCTCTCTCTCACCAAAAATTAGTAATCTAGAAATTATCTTTTGAACTTATTGTTTGGCTGCCAAATTGGAACAGAGTTAATAAATGAAAAAAAAATTCCCCTTCCTACCTTTTATATATTCCATGTTTTCAGTCATAACAATGCGTGATGTAATTAATTGCAACATATATACCAACCCATATGGTTTCAATTAGTAATATTTATTATTATTATTATTATTATTATTATTATTATTATTATTATTATTATTATTATTATTATTATTATTAAAGTTGGCAGTAGTAGTAGTAAGTCTTAGTAGTAGGAGGAGGAGGAGACCTTCCACGGTGCTGCTGGCCGGTCAATGGTGACCAGTCTCCTCCATTATTGTCGGCACGGAGATGGTTCGAATTATTACACACACACTCACAAACGTGTCCACGCGTGTCCCAGCCATCTTAATTCTTATCTGAATAAATATGGTATATGATAAAATAGGCACAAATTCGGATAATATTGTTTTGTTTTTGTTTGTTTGTTTCAGGTAGATCCGCGAACAGATTAGAGCAATAAATCCGACCAAAGAGTAATAAAAAATTATTATAATTTTAAAAAATGTCCAAGTCAACTTACACATAACTCAAACAAAAAAAATTAAGACTAAATAATAAATATCAACTATTAAATGAAAAAATAAGAGGGATTGATAAAAAAAATCTAAAAATAATTAAGTTGGCTGACTCTGACTCGCTTAAATTAGTTGTTTTTTATTCTAAACTCATAACTAATTTTGGGGCGAGTGACGAAACCGGTCGCCGGTCCGTCAACATTGCATGGAATTTTTTAAAA
Organism: Pontederia crassipes; assembly: GCA_030549335.1. NCBI lineage: Eukaryota > Viridiplantae > Streptophyta > Magnoliopsida > Commelinales > Pontederiaceae > Pontederia > Pontederia crassipes. The sequence goes on from CM060193.1 coordinate 2,237,307, forward strand.
AAAAAACATTGCATGGAATTGAAGAGTAATAAAATGGACGTACACGTAACACGTGTAATAAAAATGGACGGTCTCAACGAGCTCGTACTCCTTTAATCTAATAATATTTTGGTTGAAATCTTACAAAGCACAGAGATACGTCAAACTGCAAGTGATATATACAGATTAATTAATTCACACATGTTAAATAAATTTCGATTAGGATTCGAAGTGACACAGATTAATCGAAGTCACGTGGTGAATAAGAACTTTTACCAAGTCACTTCGTAACACTTGTGCGGTAATTTTAAAACAGTAATAAAATGGACCATGATGTCCGAGTAAATAACGTCGTGTTATATTTGCTTGTTGACGACTTGAAAACAGGATTTAAGTCGTAGCGTCGATCCTGGTGGTGGTGGTGGTAAGCTCAAGACCTGGCGAGCCACTGGTGGCAGCGTCATGACCGCGGGCGGCGCACTCAACCGGCCCTTCTCTTCCTCTCCGGCGGCCGCTTCTCTCCATCTTCGGAGCCCAGACATCTCCGACGACTTCGTCAACCACTTCGCCGACCGTCGCGGTCGCCAGCAGACGCTCCACCTCCAAGGACACGGTTACAACACGCCTCCGACATCCGCCGGCTACAGCAACGGAGACGGCGGTGGCAGCGCCGACGACCACTCCGCCGAGGGGGGTTCCCGCGACCGAGGCGGCAGACGCCCCCGCGGCCGGCCGCTGGGGTCCAAGAACAAGCCGAGGCCGCCCGTCGTCATCATGAACGAGAGCACCGACTCGCTCCGGCCGCACATCCTCGAGATCGCCAGCGGGGCCGACGTCGTGGACGCCCTCTCCGCCTTCGCGCGCCGGCGCCGGCGCGGCGTGTCCGTCCTGAGTGGCAGCGGGGTCGTGTCCGGCGTCATGCTCCGCCAGCCCGCGGCGCCGCCGGGCGCCGACGTGCTCAGCCTCCGTGGCTGCTTCGAGATCCTTTCTCTCTCCGGCGCGTTCCTCCCCGGTTTGTCGCCGCCGGTAGCCTCCGGGCTGACGGTGTATCTGGCCGGCGGCCAGGGCCAGGTGGTGGGAGGTGCCGTCGTAGGGGAATTGGTCGCATCGGGGCCGGTAGTGGTATTCGCAGCGACGTTCAGGAACGCGACGTACGAGAGGCTTCCGCTCGATCCGGACGAGGAGGAGGAGCGGACATCTACGGGGACCGGCAACCCGTCGCCGGACTCGGAAGGAATTCCTCTACGTCGGAGCCCAGGTGACAACGGTGGCGACGGCTCTGCGTCGACGCCGCAGGGGATGCTGCCGCACGGAGGTTTCTGTCCGCCGTCGCAAAACGCAGTGCCCATGTCGCAGGAGGGGGTGTTCGTCGGCGGCGGCGCCGCTTGGGCTTCGGCGGCCGCCATGGCTCCTTGGAAACGGACGCCACCTTCGTATTAACAAAAGTATAAGTAATATGTAATTGTAGCGTAGCGTAACTAGCGTTTATGTTTGCGGCTAAATCTTTTTATGTTAATGAGGCCATAAAATGGTCATTGCATGTCATCATCGAATTGTTCGCTCAATGTTTCATCAACAAAAAAAATAAATATGTTTTATTTTTATTTTATTTTTTGTTTAAGAGATCATATGTGCACAAAAAATGTAATAGGAAGTTAAATTTTAAAAGGAAAAAATAATTCATCGATGAAAATTGAAACAGAGCAGAAGCTTGTTTAAAAATCCATTTCATCCGTAACAATGGTTCATAATGATGATGCATATCATGGGACGTGTAGAAGGAGTCTTAACTTTTTTTTCCTTCATGGTAGGTGACAAATATTTTTTTTTTCTTTTCCTAAACTCATCGAATATGTACTTTTTTCTTTTTAGATGTAGATAGCTTTTAAGACTTGATTGACCCAACCCAATTGAGTCGGTCAGTTTTGTTCATACTCGAATGGCAGCTAATCAACATTTTAAAAATCTGATCAGAAATCGAATTTTTATATAATGATATTATTTATAATGATTTAAAAGTAATATAATATATAACTTACTATAAAAATAATTAATGAAAATTAATAATTATTATATATTACCGGATGTTAGATTAAATAGTAATTTTATTTTATTAGATATATTATTAATAATATAATCATCTAAATTTAATTTTAACCTAAATCATAATTATATTTTATTCTCTTTTTATCTATAATTCTCTTTTTATAATTATTCTCTTAATAATATATTTTCATTTTATTTATTTCCTTCACTAACCTCTTTTCTTTTATTTTCTTATTTTAAATTCTTTTCTTTTTTTTCTTCCCTCCTCTTCAAAATATTTCATTTTCATATAAAATCATTTTTTATATAAAATCTATGAAAAAATTTTATATATTAAATTGGGCTTAATCTCTCACATCACCCCTCTTAATTAGTGGCTCTATCTTTTTCTTTCTCTCTCCTCTCTCTCCTCATTTAGTGACACTTTTTCTCTCTTTCTTTTTCCTTAATTACACTCTTTTATTCCTCTCTCCGTATCCTCTAAAATCTCATATATCTTCTGTTTAAAAAAATAAAAAAAAAGAGTTGAACCAGATTTCAACTCCATTTTTTCAATTTTATTCTAGTCAATCCGTTTTTAAATATTTCCAAATTTAATAATGAAATGGATTGGATTTGAAATTAATTCGCGATTGAATCGATTGAACCGATCAGTCCGTACTGATTTGTAAAACATTGCAGCTAATAGTCAAAGAGCATTTTTTTCCAAAGGATGACTTGGGTCTACAATCTCAGAATAGATTATACGAGTATCTGAGAATTCTTGTACTTCAATTGTATGTATGTAAAAAAAACATTGTTATTAATTCTATTGTTAACTGAACGAGAAGAATATAAAAAATTGTTATGATGAAAAAGTGAATAAAAAACTTTAATGATAAAATAGTGAGAAAGATGTTAAATGTAAAGTAGGAGATAAAGAAATTCACAATTAAATGTAAAGAAGACAGCGAATAAAGAGGAAAAAAAGAAAGAAAAAGATATATAAAACGGAAAGACAATATCTTAAAATTTTAAAAGCATAACGTGAAAAGTAATTATTTTTTTACTCATTAGAGTTAGATGATATTACATGTATAGAAAAAAAAAAGTGTCTTACAATTTCATTTCTTATGAAAGAAATGTGAAAAAAAGGTTCAAATAAAAAAACGAAAAAAGTTATAAAACTTATGGCCTTCTAGTAAGATTTATCTAGAAAAGACTTTACATATATTTTTTTTATTTTCATAAATATATTAAAATTATTATTAATAATAAAAATATGATTCAAAATATAAATAATAATTATATTCATCCCTTTTAAAATTTTATGATTTTACGCGTATTATTGTCATTCATAATAAATATAATTATAACACATTCATGTCACTGTTTCAAAGAAGATACATCATATTTTTTATCATTTTAATAATCGATGCTTCTATTCAAAAAATTTAATTTGAATCATGTAATTTTAATCTGATAAATAAAATAAAGATAAAAATATGAGCCCATACTTTTTTTTTTGAAAAAATAATATAATTCATTACGTTGAAATAAAGTGCAAAAATATGGAGAATATCTGGAGGGGATACTCCTTCCAAAAGTTGTTGCAAGATGGTATGTAAGGGTATTCATGGGTCGGGTTACCCAATTTATTTTTTAAACTTTTTGTTATTTTTTATTTAATATTTATTTTAAAGCATAAAATAAAGTTTTACACAATTTAATGTTATTTCTGCACTTATAATATTTTATTTTATTTTTTAAAAAATTTTAAATCAAATATAATTTTAAGTTTAAATAAAAAATTAAAAAAATAAAATATCGGATCAATCGGGTCGAGTCAATTCGGATTGGAAAATTTCAACCCGCTTGATCGGGTCGAGTTCGGACTAGTTTGGGTCGGGTCGACCCAACCCGCTGAACATCCATAATGGTATGCGACTAAAACTTTTTTCATCATATACGAAAAATCAATATATAATCTGAACACCACTCAATGTCTAACAATTCGATATTAAATTTCTTTAATCCAAACTAACATCGAAGCGGCCAGTAATATATTTATAGAAAATACTTAAAATTCTAAGTTTTCCTATCATCACAGAAGATGACAACAAATTCATGATCTAAATAAAATGGGCACTACGATATATGTTAATCTTGAAGCGCACGATTGAGAAGCGATCCTAGCGTCGGCCGTCAGCCTATCCATCACCCTGACCGCCCATCTTGTAACGGCCCCAAGCTTCAATTCGATGGGAACGTTAACATCCAAGCGTAACTGGACCGCACCGCGGTTATGCGCCGCTACCAGATCCTGGTGCGTGTCAGATGATAACACCAAGCCAGATCCCGTCAAGGCCGTCCGTATCACCGTTACGTTACGTATCGGCTGGTTAAGCGTTGGCCAGGGGGCTCTCGCGAGGGAAACGCCGTCATATGAGACCGATATAGAGTTCCCGTGGCAGTAGTAGATGGATACCTTTTCGCTGGGGTTCTCCACGCGGACGGCGACGCCGAACACCGGCGAGAGAGGGCCGCCGGCGCCGGAGACGGAGAGGGAGACGATGGAGTAATGGAGGGCATTGGGGCGGAACGTCAAGTAGAGGGCGGAGTCAACGACAGTGAGAGCGGCGGTGAAGAGGACGAGGGCGAGGACCGACCAGTAGATGCAGCGGCGGACGCGGTCTACTGAGGCCCTGCTGCGTGTGCGGGCGCCGTGCCTCTGGGCGTCCTCCGCGCAGTGGATCAGGTCCTTGTGGATGCGGATGGAGTAGTTGCACGACTGGGCGGAGGATGACGAAGAACGAGGCGTCTTCGCCGACGCCGGCAGGTGCCAATCTCCGGCGGCCGGGGCCCCGGCGATCTCGGGGTGGACGCGGCCCGACTTCATTGAAACACGGAGACGAAGGTGCAACGATATGACGGTGAGAAGCAAAGAATCCACAGGATTTTTATTATCGATCGTCGTCTCCATTTAAGTAAATAAAGGATGATGAAGCAAGAAATCTCGGAAATTGCTGCAAAATCGAAGTCATCAAATTGCTGCTTTTTGGTCTCCGAATTATATGCCATTATTAATTTAAAAAAAGGTATCCTAATGCATCTGCAAATCTCTCCTCCTTTTTTGGGAAGGGAAAATGGAGAGGTGAGAGAAACTTTATTAATAATTTTAATTCGGATCGAAATTACTTTTTTTAGTTTTTGTTATCGATTGAAATATTTTCTTAGTACTTTAAAGATTGAATACGAATTATATTTTGCATAAAGTAAATTATAAGTCACAATTATTTTTTCTCCATTCAGGTAGAAATTTTCCCTATTATTTGCGTCACATAATATTCCATCTTTTTCATGCCCTATATTGCTGAATATATTACAAATTGAAAAAAAAAACAAAGTCGATGAAGCCACAATATATTTTATGGAACAAAAAAAAAATGAAGGGAAAAAAAAACAAAACACAAGCTTATGCATTTTCAGATAAGCATTATATATATTTTAATGAAATTTGATTAGCACAATTAATTAGCTAGTTTCATTCTAGAATACCTCAATCCTTTATGTTCACACACCAAATTAATCAAATTTACAAGCCATAAATATCACCCACCATAAAAGAAATCACACCATCTTCCACGAGGTCATCCAATTTACGAAGTCTCCAAGCTCGAATCCAAATTCATAGATTTCTTGAGCATGATCAGCAAACATGCTAATTGCCATTTGTTCTTTGTTAATATACCTCTTATATAATTTTTTAAATCTTCAAACTTTTTCTTAAAGAAAATTGTAAGTTTAATTTCAAACTGATTCCATTTCATACTTAAATACAAACATTTAAAATTTTTTGCCCATAGAATTATATCGTTCTTAATAAAAAAAATATTCTTCTAATTTTGTTTAAAAATGTCATTTTTGTGTGAAAAACTTGAGAAATTAGAATGCTTCATTGGCACCAACAAAGAACTCTAATTCAAAGGAGAGAGGACAAAGGACGAGAACAACAAAGGAGAAAAATAGAAAAGCAACAAAATTTGCAACAAGTTCAAGATGTCAACCAAGAAAATTGAAATATTAGGTCTAATTTTGTAGGATCGTCAAGTACAACAATGCGAAGATGAAAAAAAAAGAATGATGGATCAATTCTGAAGCAATTTGTCACATCAACAAGATAACAAATAATTGATTCAAGATGATTGTGAAAAATAAGACAACAATCGACAAGATAACAAGTTATAATATCATTTATAAAAGGGATATCAATTGTTAAACATGTTAAGCTCATGGGTCTACTAAAAATTTGATTCAAAGATGAAAGTTCACATTTAGTGAAACTTCAACATGATATCTTTGATTTACACCGTGCCCAAAGTGACTATTGGATATCATGATCTTATCGATTAAATGAAAAATATTAATATATGATTGGTGTAGTCAAGAAAGAAGAATGCAAATGTCTAAGAGGTCTCAAATTCATTCATCATTTTTATTATTATTTTTTATTTTCTTGGGTCTCCTCCCATGGAGTATGAAAAAAGATACAAATATTCAATAAGAACATATTTAAAGTTATAAACAATAATTATGTTGTTTATGTTTTTTTTCTTTTTAAGTTGTTTTGTTTCCTTTTCTTTTTTATCTTTATTTTCCCTCTCATGCAAACTTTCTTTATTTTGTTCACTTTTCATTTTCTTCACAAAATGGTTTCAATCATTCAAACTAATTCAATCACATTGTTACACATTGAACTCGATTAAAATTGGCCTTTCCATTTCCAAATTATGATAGAAACCATATTAAATGTCATTTTGCAGTAGGACTAGTAGAATCCTTGGTCTGATTCATTTTAATAATATTGTAATAGAGTCTCATGACGACCGCCAATAAAATGAAATAAAAAACCTTTTATTTCACATTACTTATTATAGTGATGTATCTTATTCCTTATTTTAAATGTTTAATTTATCTATCTATTTATTTATCTACATAAATCGTGGTAGCAAATGTAGTCAAAATACATCTCATGAGAAAAGCTTGCACCTCTAAAAAAGGATCATATAAATGAAAATTTTGGAATTGTCATCTAACAAGAATTAATATGGAGAAAATAAAAAAAAAGGAACGGAATTAATAGATATTAAAAAATATTAGGATAAATTTAAAAGAAATACCAGAAGATTAAGAAATTAAGTTTTAAGCAAGAATGAATATATCTTTAATATTATACATCTTGATCGGAGATTTTAAGTAAAATTGATAAAGAAATAGACAATTAGAAGGATTTCTTGTTGTTTATTTGTTTGATATGATATAAAAAGCATAAAACTCTTGAACTCTTTGACTCATAGCTCCATAAGATTTGGAATAATTGTCTTCTCTCTCACACACACACACAAAATGAGATGAAGACAAATGTCATGATGGAATTATTATACATTTATACTTAAAAATTGAGGGAAAAGTGGGGTAAAGAGAGCAAGGGAAGATTTTTTTTTTTACTTAGTTTGGAGGAGAGAAATAGATGGAATGAGGTGAAAATTTTCCTTCATATTTCTCTATTGTTGTCATTTATTTCAACCCTGATTTGAGTGAGAAAGGAGGTGAAAACATATTAATATGGAAAAAATAATTTAATTCATATCAATTTTATAATATTTTTTATTATTTAATAAGGGCATAATCATCTTATAAAATTAATTTCTAAATCTTTTTCTCCATTTTCCTTTATACAAATAAGGTTACAATTTTTTCTCCATTTTATCTCCTCCCTTTCTTGCATTTCCCTTCCTCTTATTTTTCTCTATTTTGTTTAATGATATCCACATTGTTTCCAAATTGGAGATGAATGACTGATCTCTGATTCAATCACGAATCCACCATGGCCTGTTTCGATTTCACAATGAAATTTTGGCAAGAAAATAAATTGAATCGGAGCAATCAGACAAAAATTGGGTTGAACCGAAGAAATCAATATTTTTAAAATCGGATCATCTTGATGATTGAACCGGTTGGTCAACTAGGTCATGGTTCAATTTGTTCAACCGAGTTCGACCGAATAGAATCGATTTTTTTATTAAAATAGTATTATTTATATTACTTAAATAAAATATATTATAAATTAAAATATAAAAGGTGATAAATAATAAAATAAAAATCATATTAGTCACCATTTTAAATTAAACAAATAGTAATAATTTTTTATATTTTAAAAATACGTATTATTTATAATTTAATTTAATTATTTTATGAATAACTTTACTTTTTATTTAAATCTTTCTTTATTACTATCTTCCCATGTTTTATTGTATAATTTCAAAATTTTCTTCATACTATCTACTTTTTTTCATGGCCATTCTATAAAATTTATTATATTACTTATATTTTAATTTTCAATATGAATTATTTAAAATTTAACATCTTATTTAAATTTATGATAATTTTCTCTTTTATTTAAATTTGACTTTATTATTACTTCTTACATTTTTTATTTTCAAATTCTAATTTAATTTTCTTATTACTAATATCCTTTTTTTTACATTAATTCTATAAAATCTAATCCCTTATTTTTTCCCCTTATAAAATCTAATCTCTTATTTTTTCCTACTCCTATTCTTCTATCATTAATACTATAATATACTATTCCTTATTTTTCTTGTCTACCTATTCTTCCACGATTAATAATATAATATACTTTCTGTTTTTTCTATTTGTTCAGATTCTTTTATCTTTTTGAAAAAAACTAGACGGTTCAATATGTCCTTGACCGATTTGACTCGGTTCAATTAGGTTTTTTTACATTTTGAGTTTCACTACTAAACATGATCATATCAATGGCCGGTTCACGGTTGAACCAGTCGGTCCGATTTTAAAAATACTAGAAAAATATAGATAGAAAAAATAGAAAGTATATTATAATAGGAAAGATGGAAGAATGTGGGGAGAAAAAAAAGAATGATAAATTTGAATAGTATATTGTAATGTATTAGACTTTATATGATGAAGGCCAAAGAGGATATTGATAATAAGGAAAATAAATTTGAATTTGAAAGTAAAAGTGAAAAATAGTAATGAAGATATATTTAAACAAAAAAGAGAAAATTATGATGAACTTAACTAGAAATATGATAAAATTTAAAATAATACAAACATTTAAAAATATATAGAGTTTATAGATGAGAAGATAGTACAAGGAAAATTCTAAATAAAAAAGAAAATTATTCATGAAACTATTTAATAAAAAATACAAATTAAATATATTAAAAATTATTAACATTTGAGTAATTTTAAATAATGATTAATATGCTATTTTATTTCATTATTTTTGCCTTTAATACTTTTACAATGTATAACATATTTTTGAAGTAATAAAAAGTTGATTAAATTCAGTTGAATTCCTAAAACATTGGCCGTCCGTCCTTAATCCTCTCTATCTCTCTCATAGGATAAATTACACCAAATGCTCTCCAATTTTCATGTTTGCTTAGCGATGCCATCCAACTTCACTTTGTAACACGAATGTCATACATCTTTTAACTTGTTTCACCCGATGCCCTCCTTACCTATAATCGATAGTTTTCCGGTCATAGCGCTGACGTTGCGTCTCTCTCCTCTTCATGTTCACGTTGCTGGAAATATTAAAAAATAAAAAAAAATAAAAAAATGCCACGTGGAGTCACTGACGCAGTGAGCGAGGGGAAGTCGATCCGACCTCCGACGAGGCTTTCGCCGACACGCGCAGGTGGGGGGTCGCCCCCTCCTGCGAGGTCGCAGGAGGGGGGCGACCCCCCCCCCCCCCCCCTCCCTCCCCCCCCCCCCCCCACTTTCCCCTACGCTCGCCGGCATGGCACAACGGTGTGGGAGGGGGACGGAGGTCGCAAGGAACCCCCACCCCCCTCTCCTGCGACCTTCGGAGAGGTCGCAGGAGGGGGGCGACATCAAACTGCGCGTGCCGGCGAAAGCCTCGTTGGAGGTCGGAGCGACTCCCCCTCGCTCGCTGCGTCAATGACTCAACGTGGCATTTTTTATTTTTATTTTTTAATATTGCTAACGTGAACGAGGAGAGGAGAGAGACACGACGTCAGCGCCATGTTAGCGCTGTGACCGGGAAACCGCCGATTATAGGTAAGAAGGACATCGGGTGAAATAAGTTAAAACATGAAGGACATTCGTGTTATAAAGTGAAATTAGAGTGTATTGGAGGACATTTGAATTTACACCTCTCTCATATGATTGGCCTATCACCCTCTTCGGTGAACGAGGCCATTATCTTGCCAATTTCGATCAATTTGAAATTTGTCGTTAATGACTTTTGATATTATCGTGATTCTGTCAATAGACAAAAATTATGAGTTGAAATAGGATCATTTTTATTTCTCGATGAAAACTTGTAAACAATTTGCGGATTGTTTTCGCTTGTGATTTATACAGAGCGCTATGAATTTTAATATCAATAAAAGAAATATAATAGAATAAAAGTGTTTCACATGTTTTGCATTTGGACGAAGAAAATGCGTGGACAAAAGTAAGTAAACGAAGAAAACAGAGAAAAAAAAGGTCAAACAAGTAATACAATTATGTTACTGAAACTTTATATGCATATATAGGGAAAATATATTATTTAAATATAAAAATAATTTTTAATAAGTTATATTTAATTAAATATTAATTTTTTAATGAATGATAGATAATAAATAATATTATATTGATATTTATAATAAATATTTTATATTTAATAGATAAATAACTTTATAAGATAAATGTAAGAGAGAAAATAAGAAAAAAACGAAATTAAAAATAATTAAAAAAGTGCAAAAATTTTACGGTGCTCCGATTTCATTAAAAATTGAAGGCGAAAGGTGAGAGTTGGATCTCGTCTGAGGGAACTGCATGAACCAAATTGATTCCATTGTCAAACGAACCCAAAGAGGCCGACGACAGCTTCATTCAAACTGCAGCCCTTCATCTGTGAAAGAAGACAAGTGCAAGTGTGAAAAAAAAAAAATTTCTAAGAAAACAAGTTAACAATTTGATCATAAAATCTTAAAAAGTTAACAATAAGAAAGTAACAAGCACATTTCTAGCTGAATAAAGAAAATAAGATTAAAGAAAAGGAATGGAAGAAGAATGAAAGAAGAAGAAATAAGAAAAAGGCTCGGGTAAGAGCGAAAGTAAAGATGACCAAGAGAAATGAAAGAAAGCACTTGTAAAACGGGACAAAAGAAAACCAGAAATATTAATAGGCTTCTAGATGCAAAGTTTATTTAATTTTGTATCTTTAGAATTATTTTAGGTGTTCAGATTTTTATCTTTATACTCCACTACTCAAATTTTAGTTTGAAATACATTTTACTTTTCATTTTTTTTGCAATAAAAATAAAGTCTGACACTAGATCACTGTCTCACTTCTTCTTTTCTCTCCCTCCTCTTGATGGCAGACCTCTACCTACTCAATTGTATATTTTTATTTGTTTGTGTTCTTTTTAAGGATATTGTTATTTGTTTTAGTATAAAAATACTTCATCCACAAATATGCATTGCATCAAATTCATAGAGATACCCCAAAATCAAAGGGGATAAGTAGCATGTGTGGCTCTCTTTTACCTACAGCTGTGGGGTCATCATAGATCTCTTAATCTATGGTGTCCTTATGGTGCGCACGATTTTATCTAAAAAAAATGTAAACTCGCCGGTTCAATAAAAAGTGATGCAGAGTTATCCGGATCAACAGCACTGGATTAGGACATCGAGAACTCTTCTTTTTCCCTTTTCAATTTTTTTCTCCTCCGACGCTTCCCCACGACATCGCCACATCGCTGGAATTCATTTACCTTGCTACCTGCATGCAACATTGGGCTTTGCTTGCTTCAACATTTGGTATTCTTTTCCTCTATTTTATTTTTTTCCCTTTGTCCTCGTTTCCTTTGTTTTTTTTTCGCTTCATATTACATAATATGGTTCTTTCCTGAGGCTTTTATTTTGAGCAAGCAGTGCAAGTCTCAGTGCATCAAAACCATGGAAGGTATTGTGCACCTGATCCAGAACAGGACTTCAGCAGAGGATACGACGGCAAAGATGTTGTTCAAAATCTCCGTCAAGTCAGTGCGTTTAAAAATTGTTAATGAAAGCGGAAAGTCTTGGCTGTGGTGGGACTGTGACCGATTTTGCTATTAGGTGCTCGATGAAGGAAAAGTAATACACAAAAGAATGTGCTGAGGATGTGATACGATCACTTGGGTCAGTCAGTTAACTATGTTTATCTATTGTCATTCCTTACTAACTGTGGAAACTTGTAATAATTATTGATGTCAGCTTCTTTCCATATTAGTATACTACTCAACATTTTCAGGCATTAATTTGAAGGAGATTAACAAATGTATTGGTGACCCCGAGGCAGACAAGGAAAATCCAGTGCTTAAAGCTGAACAAGATGCACAGGTTAGTTGTTTAGTATTACGTGGACGTAATTAATTTGTTGGCGTTTCCTTTTTTTATTCGTGAATTATCATTGTTTTGATTTGTGATTATCTAGATTGGAAAGGATTCAAGAGGGGATGTTACTATTCTACCAACTCTTGTTGTCAGCAATAGACAATACAGGGGTAAATCTTCTTATACCTACTGTGATCCACTGAAGCTGACAAGTATGGCCCCCATTCACTTTTTCCATCGCCATTGTGTCTCCAGGTAACCTGGATAAGAGTGCCGTGCTTAAGGCAATCTGTGCTGGTTTTCAAGAAAAACTCAATTTGAGTGGCGACGGAATAGGAGCTCCTCCGTCTAATTGAGACGGACGATTTGTCGAATTGCATCATTATAATAACAAATCATATGAAGCGATCATCATATACAATAATCGTCCTAAATCAATTAAAAAATTACAAATGAATTATACATGGAGTAACAATTAATGAATTAATGAATTAAGTATGGATTACAAATGAATCAATGAATTCAACGGCACTAAAAATGGTTTGCGACAACATTTTCACAGTCACTCTCTTATATATATATATATATATATATATATATATATATATATATATTCTTTTTTTTCCTTTGTTGTGGTAGACCCCTAACGATGTGTTGTTATCGTCCTGATTAAATGCAAGTAAAGTGCGCCGTTTTAAATGGAATGAGAGAGCAGCTGTTCCTTCTTTTGTCAATCCGGTCAGAGTAAATATATATAAATATGTGAATGATGTCTGAACATTTCAATTAATTAGTCTATCAGATAACTAATTAAAGTTCTTCTCGATGCATGGATGGATTGAACTTGAAGGAGCATCGTTCATGCTGGGGAGAAAACCTGTTTTCATTCTTGGGATACTCTTTGTGTCAGTCATATATACTAACTTATTTTTACTACATGCTTGCCACTATATATGCATACACATATGTACTTGTTCCATTTATCACTTTCCTTAATTAATTAATTAGTTCCTCTAATCTAGCAGTTAATTAATTTAATTAGTTGGTGGCACTTCAGAATCGTATTCAATACTCTCTTTGGGTTAAGTACGAGTTATTGGATGGCTATCACCACAAAATTCCTACTCGGTGCACTGAATGGCATAATTGGCATCGTGAAGGTAAGTTGGTATAGTGCAATATATAACTGTTAAAGTGCATGCATTTAGTTTGTAAAATTTGATTAACTATGATTAATTGATCATCGATGCATGTATAGTGAGTACTAAGTAGTAGTAGTATGCAGGCTTATGCCATTGAAGTTGCTACAGGAGAACATCAAACTCTTGCATTGTCACTTGTACGTAGACGTCGTTCAACAACTACGTACCTCCTTCTCTTCAATTCAAAGAAATTAGTGTCGGAACCATGCGATGCACGGGACATAAAAAATGATAATATAAAACTTAGGAGTTATTATAATTTTAGAGTATATTATCACTTTATTTGTTTTTGGGGCAAAATTGTCCTAAATTCATGTGATGAAGCTACGGTAATAAATTTTTAAGTTATAATATTGTCCTAAAATTCCTAATTTATATTATTTGTATACAAAAAATAAAATTATAAATAAATAAAGCATAATAAATGAAAAATATTACAATGTCTGACTATGAGTTTCAAAAAGCTATTTTGTATATTATATTTGTCATCTCATTTGTTATTTAGTCCAATATCATTATACCATAAAACCTTATTCTTATCTATTTGTCACCCGTGAAATAGTTACATAAAATTGTGTATTTGTAGTTAATTATATTTTATTGTATGTTTTCTTCAAAAGCCACAATGCATTCACTTTTTTTGTTTATCTTAATTAAGTATGTTTGTTATAATAATTCATTTTAAGATACATACTTAATATTTACAACTTTATTTCAATAATATACATAAACAATTTTTTAAATAATATCATTAGAGTATGGACCAATCTGAGCTTGTATTCCTAAAAAATATTTATTTTATTATCATAGATAATATAACTTATTAATTTTATATTTCTATGTTTTTAAACCATAATTATATATTTGTGTCCCACACTATGTGCGCGGATGGTGTGAAAAAATATATCATAACTATACTACTAAGATGTCATGTGTCATTAGAAGATTATTCTATTTTAAATTTTATAACCGTTTGATTATTTATTCTACTATAACCTTTTTAGATAATAATACATATTCCATAAGATATATATAGGTCATAAGTTTATAAATTGTACAATATAATTTGATAAAATTAAATATTTTAAATGTTGGATTCATTAAATCATTATCAATTTTTTTTTACCATAGCTTAAAAAATTTAAATGACTGGCAGCGGTGGAGGTGCGCGAGCTCGGTAGCGGTGGGTGGGCGAGCTCGGCAGCGGCAGTGCGCGAGATCGGCGTCGACTCTGGAGACCTGCGTATGCGACGAGCGGTGACCTGCATATGCGGCGGCGGTGACCTCGAGCTTCTGCGGGAGCATTGGCGGGCGAGATCGGTCGGTGGGCGAGGTCGACCCTCGACCGTCAGAGGGCGAGATCAAAGGCCGAGGAGGGCGTCGGCGTGCGGATCACGAAGCGGTCGGGGCCAGCCTGCGGCGAGGGCGTGCAGACGCCGGCATCCAGGGCTTGATCGGAGCAAGATCGGAGGCGGAGAGGGCGTCGGCGAGGAGGTCGAGCATCAGTGACAGAGCCAGCATCGGGGGAGATCGGAGCAAGACCGTGGGAGCGGGAGTTGAGTGAGAGCACCGACGAGGGAGAGAAGGCGAGTGGGCCGCGACAGACGAGGAGAGAGAATGTGAGAGAAAAAGTGAGCGTGCATTAGGGTTGAGAGGAAAAAGACTGGGAAAAGATGCGTCATATCTGAGCCATCAATGATCGATCGGATGGATATAAACAGGCGCATATTTGGGCCCTTGATGATCGATCCGACGGTCAAAATTTTAGGAGCAAGGTGCTCCCCCACCTCTATAAATTTGTTCCACTCGCCATCCCATCGTCACAGTTCCCTCGGTTTTACAATATATTATATTATATTTGTTATTTAGTCATAATAAATGAAACTCAATTTGAGTGGCGACGGAATAGGAGCTACTCCGTCTAATTGAGACGGACGATTTGTCGAATTGCATCATTACAAGAACAAATCATATGAAGCGATCATCATATACAATAATAGTCCTAAATCAATTAAAAAAATTACAAATGAATTACGCATGGAGTAACAATTAATGAATTAAGTATGGATTACAAATGAATCAATGAATTCAATGGCACTAAAAATGGTTTGCGACAACATTTTCACAGTCTCTCTTATATGTATATATTCTTTTTTTTCCTTTGTTGTGTTAGCCCCCTAACGATGTGTTGTTATCGTCCTGGTTAAATGCAAGTAAAGTGCGTCGTTTTAAATGGAAGAAGAGAGCAGCTCCTTCTTTTGTCAATCCGGTCAGAGTAAATATATATAAATATGTGAATGATGTCTGAACATTTTAATTAATTAGTCCATCAGATAACTAATTAAAGTTCTTCTCGATGCATGGATGGATTGAACTTGAAGGAGCATCGTTCATGCTGGGGAGAAAACCTTTTTTCGTGCTTGGGATACTCTTTGTGTCAGTCATATATACTAACTTATTTTTACTACATGCTTGCCACTATATATACATACACATATGTACTTGTTCCATTATCACTTTCCTTAATTAATTAATTAGTTCCTCTAATCTAGCAATTAATTAATTTAATTAGTTGGTGGCACTTCATAATCGTATTCAATACTCTCTTTGGGTTAAGTAGGAGTTATTGGATGGCTATCACCACAAGATTCCTACTCGGTGCACTGAATGGCATAATTGGCATCATGAAGGTAAGTTGGTATAGTGCAATATATAACTGTTAAAGTGCATGCATTTAGTTTGTAAAATTTGATTAACTATGATTGATTGATCATCGATGCATGTATAGTGAGTACTAAGTAGTTGTAGTATGCAGGCTTATGCCATTGAAGTTGCTCCAGAAGAACATCAAACTCTTGCATTTTCACTTGTATGTAGAAGTCGTTCAACAACTAAGTACCTCCTCCTCTCCAATTCAAAGAAATTAGTGTCGGAACCGTGCAATGCACGGGACATAAAAAATGATAATATAAAACTTAGAAGTTATTATAATTTTAGAGTATATTATCACTTTATTTGTTTTGGGGGCAAAATTGCCCTAAATTCATGTGATGAAACTACGGCAATAAATTTTTAAGTTATAATATTGTCCTAAAATTCCTAATTTATATTTTTTGTATACAAAAAATAAAATTATAAATAAATAAAGCATAATAAATGAAAAATATTACAATGTCTGACTATGAGTTTCAAAAAACTATTTTGTATATTACATTTGTCATCTCATTTGTTATTTAGTCCAATATCATTATACCATAAAACCTTATTCTTATCTATTTGTCACCCGTGAAATAGTTACATAAAATTGTGTATTTGTAGTTAATTATATTTTGTTGTATGTTTTTCTTCAAAAGCCACAATGCATTCACTTTTTTTTGTTTATCTTAATTAAGTATGTTTGTTATAATAATTCATTTTAAGATACATACTTAATATTTACAACTTTATTTCAATAATATATATAAATAATTTTTTAAATAATATCAGTAGATTATGGACCAATCTGAGCTTGTATTCCGAAAAAATATTTATTTTATTATCATAGATAATCTAACTTATTAATTTTATATTTCTATGTTTTTAAACCATAATTATATATTTGTGTCCCACACTATGTGCGTGGATGGTTTGAATAAATATATCATAACTATACTACTAAGATGTCATGTGTCATTAGAAGATTATTCTATTTTAAATTTGATAAATGTTCGATTATATCTACTATAACCTTTTTAGATAATAATACATATTCCATAAGATATATATAGATCATAAGTTTATAAATTGTACAATATGATTTGATAAAATTAAATATTGGATTCATTAAATCATTATCAATTTTTTAGCCATAGCTTAAAAAATTTAAATGACTGGCGGCGGTGGAGGTGCGCGAGCTCGGCAGCGGTGGTGGGCAAGCTTGGAGGCGGCGGTGCGCGAGATCGGCGTCGACTCTGGAGACCTGCATATGCGACAAGCGGCGACCTGCGTATGCGGTGACCTCGAGCTTCTGCGAGAGCATTGGCGGGCGAGATCGGTCGGTGGACGAGGTCGACCCTCGACCGTCAGAGGGCGAGATCAAAGGCCGAGGAGGGCATCGGTGTGCGGATCGCGAAGCGGGCGTGGCCGGCTTGCTGCGAGGGCATGCAGGTGTCGGCATCCAGGGCTTGATCGGAGCAAGATCGGGCGCACAGGGGGCGGCGAGGGCATCGGTGAGGAGGTTGAGCATCGGCGAGAGGGCCGGGGGAGATCGGAGCAAGATCGGAGCGACGGATCGAAGGTTGAGTGTTGGCGAGGAGGTTGGCGAGGGAGCGGGAGTCAGGTGAGAGCGCTGACGAGGGAGAAAAGGGGAGTGGGCAGCGATAGATGCGGAGAGAGAATGTGAGAGAAAAAGTGAGCGTGTGTTAGGGTTTAGAGGAAAAAGACTGGGAAAAGATGCGTCATATCTGAGCCGTCAATGATCGATCGGATGGATATAAACAAGAACATATTTGGGCCCTTGATGATCGATCCGATGGTCAAAATTTTAGGAGCAAGGTGCTCCCCCACCTCTATAAATTTGTTACACTCGCCATCCCGTCGTCACAGTTCCCTTGGTTTTACGCCTGTCTCCTTGGAGGGTAAAAAAAATTTTAATAATATTTTTTTTGTTCATTCTGGGGAGAGCCCTGACGGTCTTCTTCTGGGGTGTAGTTGCTTATCGATATGGGAGAAAACCTATTTTCGTGCTTGGGATACTCTCTGTGTTAGTCATATGTACTAACTTATTTTTACTACATGCTTGCCACTATATATACATACACATATGTACTTGTTCCATTTATCACTTTCCTTAATTAATGAATTAGTTCCTCTAATCTAGCAGTTAATTAATTTAATTATTTTGTGGCACTTCAGGATTGTATTCAATACTCTCTTTGGGTTAAGTAGGAGTTATTGGATGGCTATCACCACGAGATTCCTACTCGATGCACTGAATGACATAATTGGCATCATGAAGGTAAGTTGGTATAATGCAATATATAATTATTAAAGTGCATGCATTTACTTTGTAAAATTTGATTAACTATGATTGATTGATCATCGATGCATGTATAGTGAGTACTAAGTAGTAGTAGTAGTATGCAGGCTTATGCTATTGAAGTTGCTCCAGAAGAACATCAAACTCTTGCACTGTTACTTGTACATCGTACAACAACTACGTACCTCCTCTCCAATTCAAAGAAATTAGTGTCGGAACCCGTGCGATGCACGGGACATAAAAAATGATAATATATACTTAGAAGTTATTATAATTTTAGAGTATATTATCACTTTATTTGTTTTCGGGGCAAAATTGTCCTAAATTCATGTGATGAAGCTACGGTAATAAACTTTTAAGTTATGATATTGTCCTAAAATTCCAAATTTATATTATTTGTATACAAAAAATAAAATTATAAATAAATAAAGCATAATAAATGAAAAATATTACAATGTCTGACTATGAGTTTCAAAAAGATATTTTATATATTATATTTGTCATCTCATTTGTTATTTAGTCCAATATCATTATACCATAAAACCTTATTCTTATCTATTTGTCACCCGTGAAATTGTTACATAAAATTGTGTATTTGTAGTTAATTATATTTTGTTGTATGTTTTTCTTCAAAAGCCACAATGCATTCACTTTTTCTTGTTTATCTTAATTAAGTATGTTTGTTATAATAATTCATTTTAAGATACATACTTAATATTTACAACTTTATTTCAATAATATATATAAACAATTTTTTAAATAATATCATTAGAGTATGGACCAATCTGAGCTTGTATTCCTAAAAAGTATTTATTTTATTATCATAGATAATCTAACTTATTAAATTTATATTTCTATGTTTTTAAACCATAATTATATATTTGTGTCCCACACTATGTGCGCGGATGGTGTGAAAAAATATATCATAACTATACTACTAAGATGTCATGTGTCATTAGAAGATTATTCTATTTTAAATTTTATAACCGTTCGATTATTTATTCTACTATAACCTTTTTAGATAATAATACATATTCCATAAGATATATATAGATCATAAGTTTATAAATTGTACAATATAATTTGATAAAATTAAATATTTTAAATGTTGGATTCATTAAATCATTATCATTTTTTTTACCATAGCTTAAAAAATTTAAATGACTGGCAGCGGTTGAGGTGCGCGAGCTCGGCAGCGGTGGGTGGGAGAGCTCGGCGGCGGCAGTGTGCGAGATCGGCGTCGACTCCGGATACCTGCGTATGCGACGAGCGGCGGCGGCGACCTCGAGCTTCTGCGGGAGCGTTGGCGGGCGAGATCGGTCGGTGGGCGAGGTAGACCCTCGATCGTCGGAGGGCGAGATCAAAGGCCGAGGAGGGCGTCGGCGTGCGGATCGCAAAGCTGTCGGGGCCGGCCTGCGGCGAGGGCGTGCAGATGCCGGCATCCAGGGCTTGATGGAGCAAGATCGGGGGCGGAGAGGGCGTCGGCGAGGAGGTCGAGCATCAGTGAGAGAGCCAGCATCGGGGGAGATCGGAGCAAGACCAGAGCGACGGATCGAAGGTTGAGTGTTGGCGAGGAGGTTGGCGAGGGAGCGGGAGTCGAGTGAGAGCGTCGACGAGGGAGAGAAGGCGAGTGGGCGCCGACAGACGAGGAGAGAGAATGTGAGAGAAAAAGTGAGCGTGCGTTAGGGTTGAGAGGAAAAAGTCTGGGAAAAGATGCGTCATATCTGAGCCGTCAATGATCGATCGGATGTATATAAATAGGCACATATTTGGGCCCTTGATGATCGATCTGACGGTCAAAATTTTAGGAGCAAGGTGCTCCCCCACCTCTATAAATTTGTTCCACTCGCCATCCTGTCATCACAGTTCCCTAGGTTTTACGCCTGTCTCCTTGGAGGGTAAAAAATTTTTTAATAATATTTTTTTTGTGGGTAGTGGGTACAGTGCGGATCCATTAATATTTCTTGAGCATGAACTTCCAGTTCCAACATTAATGGCGGAGTAGGCGACAGCGACGTCGTACCAAGAGGGGTGTCCCGGGTGCAGGGTCGACCGGGGGAAGGCGGAGGTACAACGCGGAGGAGATCTTGTTGTTTCTTATTGCTAGCTTGCTGCAGACTACGGTAACAGTTTTCATTAATTAATCATCCACATGAATATGTTTGGCCTTTTAAACTATCAAATGTGAACTTTTTTTATACAATATGAAGACAACATTTTCACCGTCTCTCTCTCTCTCTCTCTCTATATATATATATATATATATATATATATATTAGGGTGCTCCCACACTTTTGTGGGAGCACCATGCGCCTACAACTTCAGAACCATCACATCTGAGATCGACGGTCTTCATGAAGGGGCGTCCAGTTTAGTTTAGAGTGGTTCAACGCAGGGGTTCAATCGTGAGGTCCAACGTTGGGGTTCGAGTGGTTGCAACATCTCCGTGGTCTATGTGTCTCCTCCCACCGCGACATCTTCGAAGTGTTTGAGCGCACAAGTGACATCTCCTTCTCCCTTGCCTGCCGGTGACGTTCCTGGGTGTCGAGCTTGCGTCGTGCAGAGTCATACCTCCGCCCATATTCGCGCACCGACGAGCTCGCGTAGGGGCGAGGACCCCCTTTCCGTGCTCGTCGGTTGT
Source organism: Pontederia crassipes (assembly GCA_030549335.1). Taxonomy (NCBI): domain Eukaryota; kingdom Viridiplantae; phylum Streptophyta; class Magnoliopsida; order Commelinales; family Pontederiaceae; genus Pontederia; species Pontederia crassipes. The sequence goes on from CM060193.1 coordinate 2,258,608, forward strand.
CGGCAATCTCACGGAGGGGGCCGATGCCCCCTTTCATGCTCATCGATGTGCCGACGATCTCACGGAAGGGGGGCGATGGCCCCCTTTTCGCACTTGCTGGCGAGACAAAGAAAAAAGGTTGACCATGTCATCGGCGAACTAGAAAAAAAACACAAAATCATAACAAAAAACAATCTAAAACACAAAATATTATCACAAAAGAAACTGAACATGCTCACCCAAAGTTCGTTCCCAACAAACCCAACAATTGATAGGAAGAAAAAAATTGGAACCAGCATAGCGAGGGTTTTAACATCATTTTGCATCTCCAAATCCCCCCTTCGCCTCCTCGAATTTGTGCTTTAACCAGCAAGACTTCCCCGTCTTCTTCTTCCTTCAACGACTGCGAAAAAGGGGGCCGGCGCCCCCCCTCCCCCTCTGCGAGCTCGCTGGCAAAGGGGGCCGTCGCCCCCCTTTTTCTATCCATCAGCGTGCAGAGAGGGTGAAACATAAGACTAGCGCCAAATCACGTGGTGGAAGCCCTTGCGCCGGATCTCGTCAAGGAATCCCTTGCGTCGGATCTCGTCGAGGAAACCCTTGCACCGGATCTCGTCGAGGAAGCCCTTGTGCCGGATCTTGTCGATGGAGCCACGACCACCAGAGGAGAGGGAGAGGGGGGGGAGAGAGAGAGAAGAGTAGCTCCGGATCTCGTCGAGGAAGCCTTGCATCGGATCTCGTCGAGAAATGTACGTCAGATCTCGTTGAGAGATGCATAGCCGCCGGAAGAAATTCGAGAGAAAGGGCCGAGAGGGATCGCGAGTGACGTCGAACCAACTGCTCGACCGGCAAATCACGCCCAACATCCATGTGGACCGACGATTCATGGCGCCTTAATCCTATCCGTTTGTAGTCGATCGAACGACCAGTGATCGCACCCTGCGCCCAAGACATGTGGTAGCACCCTAATATTCCTCATATATATATATATATATATATGTATATATATATATATGGAACTTGTAGATGAAATACTACTGCAAACAATAATGTCCATCGCTAAGTCCAGATTAAAGAGTTACGCCACTAAAAATGGTTTGCGACAACATTTTCACGGTCTCTCTCTCTCTATATATATATATATATATATATATATTCTTTTTTCCCTTTGTTGTGTTAGCCCCCTAATGATGTGTTGTTATCGTCCTAGTTAAATGCAAGTCAAGTGCACCGTTTTAAATGGAAGGAGAGAGCAGCTATTCCTTCTTTTGTCAATCCCGTCAGAGTATATATATATATATATATATATATATGAATGATGTCTGAACATCGTTCATGCTGGGGAGAGCCCTGACGGCCGTCTTCTGGGGTGTAATTGCTTATCAATATGGGAGAAAACCTATTTTCGTGCTTGGGATACTCTATGTGTCAGTCATATATACTAACTTATTTTTACTACATGCTTGCCACTATATATACATACACATATGTACTTGTTCCATTTATCACTTTCCTTAATTAATGAATTAGTTCCTCTAATCTAGCAGTTAATTAATTTAATTAGTTTGTGGCACTTCAGGATCGTATTCAATACTCTCTTTGGGTTAAGTAGGAGTTATTGGATGGCTATCACCACAAGATTCATACTCAGTGCACTGAATGGCATAATTGGCATCATGAAGGTAAGTTGGTATAGTGCAATATATAACTATTAAAGTGCATGCATTTAATTTGTAAAATTTGATTAACTACGATTGATTGATCATCGATGCATGTATAGTGAGTACTAAGTAGTAGTAGTAGTATGCAGGCTTATGCCATTGAAGTTGCTCCGAAAGAACATCAAACTCTTGCACTGTCACTTGTACGTAGACGTCGTTCAACAACTACATACCTCTTCCTCTCCAATTCAAAGAAATTAGTGTCGGAACCCGTGCGATGCACGGGACATAAAAAATGATAATATAAAACTTAGAAGTTATTATAATTTTAGAGTATATTATCACTTCATTTGTTTTCGGGGCAAGATTGCCCTAAATTCATGTGATGAAGCTATGGTGATAAATTTTTAAGTTATAATATTGTCCTAAAATTCCAATTTTATATTATTTGTATATAAAAAATAAAATTATAAATAAATAAAAAATATTACAATGTCTGACTATGAGTTTCAAAAAACTATTTTGCATATTATATTTGTCATCTCATTTGTTATTTAGTTCAATATCATTATACCATAAAACCTTATTCTTATCTATTTGTCACCCGTGAAATAGTTACATAAAATTGTGTATTTGTAGTTAATTATATTTTATTGTATGTTTTTCGTCAAAAGCCACAATGCATTCACTTTTTTTGTTTATCTTAATTAAGTATGTTTGTTATAATAATTCATTTTAAGATACATATTTAATATTTACAACTTTATTTCAATAATATATATAAACAATTTTTTAAATAATATCATTAGAGTATGGACCAATCTGAGCTTGTATTCCTAAAAAAAATATTTATTTTATTATCATAGATAATCTAACTTATTAATTTTATATTTCTATGTTTTTAAACCATAATTATATATTTTTGTCCCGCACCATGTGCGCGGATGGTGTGAAAAAATATATCATAACTATACTACTAAGATGTCATGTGTCATTAGAAGATTATTCTATTTTAAATTTGATAAACGTTTGATTATTTATTCTACTATAACTTTTTTAGATAATAATACATATTCCATAAGATATATATAGATCATAAGTTTATAAATTGTACAATATAATTTGATAAAATTAAATCTTTTAAATATGGATTCATTAAATCATTATCAATTTTTTTTACCATAGCTTAAAAAATTTAAATGATATTTATTAAAAAAGATATTATTTATGTAAAATTAAAAATATAAGAACTAACCATGACATTAAATAATTTTTTTCTACATGTTTGATTTGTCTCTAAAAGAATAATAAAGTATAACATTATAGATTTGTCTATGATTAACTTTTATATTTTAGTTGCAATCCAGAGACACATCTCTCATACTTAAACATATAATAGAGGCATTGATATTGAATTAAAAAACATTTGTCTCATTTCCCATACATAATATTATAATATATGTGCATGTGCATTTAAGTTTAATATATGAGTTAGAAATTTGACATACATGATCCATGAAATTTATATTAAAGTAGAATTATATGTAAATCTTTTTTTTTGTATTTATTGAAATAATAAATATCAAAACTAACAACATACTATGAGGAGTTTATATTATGCATTTTATGTAATATGATTTACATATTAAATAATACTTCATTTTCATAAATCTAAAATTATTTGTAATATTTTTTTATTCTCGTATCTACATAATGTTTACTACTGTTGTTTCCAAGTATGACACTCACCACCACCACAAACAATATCCAATTATAGCAATTACAATTGACAAATCCACCAAAATGTTTTCAGTCTCATCCTTGGTAACACATCCACCAACACTATTGAAGAAAAAAATTATATATCATATTGAGCTAATTCGAATAAATAGATAACACAAAGTATAATTTATGTTAATTGAAATAAGCAAAATGTATAATTTAAATTATTGTGGCTTGTGGTCTTGAAATATAGATAGTTTGTTCCGACGAAATGTTCTTTGATACATACAAACCTATATTTTTTTTATATATGTAGGCATACAACTCTTTCGATGCTTGCATGTACACAATCCTTCTGTCCACCAAAAAGTATTGCAAAAATATGAGCTTTTGCACAAATGAAACAATTAAGACCTTATTTATGAAAAAAATATATTTATATAATGTTTAAATTGGTAACTTCATTTTCCGACGAAATTTTTAGTGTTTGCGATGGATGAGATCATAAATTCTAATTTTTCTTTTAGTGTTATGTAAGGCAGTTTTTGATATGTAAAACCAAAATCCCGAACAGTTTTTGATCGAAAGATCAAGTGGTGGCAGTTAAAGGGGGAGAAGCGAGAGACTTTTAGAAGTAAGTTATTAGAGGAAAGTGTGTGGGAGTTAGAAGGAGATGCTAGTATCATATGGAAGAATGTGGCAAAAAAGGTTGAAATGGTTGCTAAAGTCATTTTAGGAGAATCAAAAGGTTTTGGACCACGAGATAAGGAGACTTGGTGGTGGAATGAGGAGGTCCAAGAAAAGGTGCATAATAAGAAGAATTGTTTCAAGGCGATACACTTGGACAATAGTTCTGACAATTGGGAAAAGTATCGTTTGACGAAAAGGGAGGCTAAGAAGGCAGTTAGTGATGCTCGTGCTAAAGCATATGAGGGGTTTTATAAGGAGTTAGGGACAAAGGCGGGTGAACAAAGGATTTATAAGATTGCAAGGAACAAAGAGAAGGAGTCGCGAGATTTGGATCAAGTAAGATGCATAAAAAATGAAGTTGGCAAGGTTTTAGTTACTGAAGGAGATATTAAGAACAGATGGGAAGAGTATTTCTATAAGCTATTTAATGATGGATGTGAAGGTTCGCGTTGTGATTTGGAGGACTTGACAGTTAGCGAATGTGAGCTTAATATGTCATTTTATCGTAGAATTAGAGTCTCGGAGGTTAGCGAAGCTCTTAAGAAAATGGAGAATGGTAAAGCCGTTGGACCGGATGGTATACCGATTGAAGTTTGGAAATGTTTAAGAGAAAAAGGTGTGTTGTGGTTAGGTAAACTATTTAATGAGATTTTACGATCGAAAAAGATGCCTGATGATTGGAGATTAAGTACATTAGTTCCTATTTACAAAAATAAAGGGAATATTCAGAATTATGCAAATTATAGAGGGATTAAACTTATGAGTCACACTATGAAATTATGGGAAAAAGTGATTGAGCATAGATTGAGAATGGAGACTAGTATTTTTGAGAGACAATTTGGGTTCATGCCAGGAAGATCCACTACAGAGGCGATTTATTTACTAAGGGGGATGATGGAGAAGTATCGAAGTAGGAGAAGAGACTTACATATGGTTTTCATTGACTTAGAGAAGGCGTATGATCGGGTACCAAGGGATGTACTTTGGAAAGCCTTGCAAAAGAAGAGGGTGAATGTTGCCTACATTAAGGTAATACAAGATATGTACGATGGGGCATTGACTAGGGTTAGGACACTCGGAGGTGAGACAAATGAATTTCCTATAGGAATTGGCCTACATCAAGGATCAACTTTAAGTCCGTATCTATTTAACTTAGTTATCGATGCTATAACCGAGAGTATCACAGAGGAGGTACCTAAGTGCATGCTATTTACGGATGATATAGTACTTTTAGCGGATTCAAGAGAAGAGATTAATACAAAATTGGAAATATGGAGAAATACGTTGGAGTCAAAGGGTTTTCGTTTAAGTAGGAATAAAACAGAATATATGCATAGCAATTTCACAAATAAACAACTTAGAGACGATTTGAAAGTTAGGTTAGGGGAGGATATAATTCCTCAAGTGACAAAGTTTAAATATTTAGGATCAATTGTAAGACAAGATGGTGAGATTGATGACGATGTTAATCATAGAATTCAAGCTGGTTGGTGTAAGTGGAGGAAAGCCACTGGAGTTCTTTGTGATAGAAAAGTACCCAATAAAGTTAAAGGAAAATTCTATCGTACTGCTATAAGGCCAGTAGTGTTATATGGTAGTGAATGTTGGGCTATGAAGGGACAACATGAACGTAAAGTGGGGGTAGCCGAAATGAGGATGTTGAGATGGATGTGTGGTCATACAAGATGAGATAAGATTAGGAATGACCATATACGTGAACGAGTCGGAGTGGTTCCTATTAGTGAGAAAATGGTAGAGAATCGTTTGAGATGGTTTGGTCATGTTCAGAGAAGACCATTAGATGCGCCAGTAAGAAGAGTAGAACAAATAATCTGGAGTCCGATTAAAAGAGGGAGAGGGAGGCCAAGGCGGACACTTGGCGAACTAATAGAGCAAGATCTATTGGTGAATAATATACCGAAAGGTTTGATTACTAATAGAGCGAAATGGCGTCGTATGATCCATGTAGCCGACCCCACCTAGTGGGATAAGGCTTTGTTGTTGTTGTTATGTAAGGCACACACCATTTAGAGTTAGAAGTGAACGATAAATTTCACTTGAGTGCTTTAGCATGCATTTTTCTTAATATTTATTTTAGACATTTCCTAAACCTCAAATGTGTGCTAATTTGACTAATTTTTAGCGTATTTAAACCAATACAAACACATTAAATTCGATAAAGTTAATAAATGATAATAGTTCGCACATAGAAATACAACTAATAGAATGCATTAAAGTTTACACATATTTTACCGTAGTATCAAGAAAAATAAATAATATAAACATTATAGAAACTCAATTCTCATTCGGATAAATGGAACAGGTCAAGAAGCAATTTTAATGCGACGATATAGGGAAGCCAATAATATTGATGACCACTTATATAGAATTTTAAGAATATACCATTCTATATAAAGTTGTAGATTAAATTTAAGTAATTCAAAATAAAATAACTTACATGTTTTTTTTATAAATCCACACCAAGTCATTATATTTTATAAGCAGTGATTGATTTATATGAAAAATAAATGTCAATCAATAGTGTGCCAACCAGGCCCCTTGTGAGTTTTAGTGCTAGTTTGTTTTTTTTTTCTTTTTTGTTCTTATACATAATTACTCTCAACATTTGTAAAGGAAGTGAAAAGCTTGAATGCAACATGTTATAGATGTTTGCATTCTTCCCATGCTATATGAGTTTGAATGCAACACATTTATGCATGCATAACTTTAAGTAGAAAAAAGAATGGTGTCTGTAATATTATGTAATTATATAATAGTTAATAGAAGAACAAAAGAAAATGGAGGGAATTTAATAGACAAAAAATATATCACAAAATCTATTGCACTTTGCACATTAATAATACACTGAGAAGAAAAGAAAATTTGTGAATTATACAAAATTTATGAATAGATTGTAATGATTAAGAAAAATAATTGATTATAACAAACAAATTCTTTATAATTGATCTGTCCATCGACATCGGCTTCACGGATCATTTCATCAACCTCCTCATCAGTCAGCTTCTCCCCAAGATTGGTCGTGACATGACGCAGCTCAGCAGCAGAGATGAATCCATTCTGATCCTTGTCAAACACCCGGAAAGCTTCCTCAAGTTCTTCTTCAGAATCAGTATCTTTCATCTTGCGAGCCATGAGGTTAAGGAACTCTGGGAAATCAATGGTACCATTGTCATCAGCATCAACCTCATTGATCATATCCTGCAGTTCAGCCTCTGTAGGATTTTGCCCCAGAGAACGCATAACAGTTCCCAACTCCTTGGTTGTGATGCAACCTGCAGCAGTTTCAGTAAATATCAGATGTCAATGTTGAGATATAAATTCTTCTAAGAATCCTTCAAATCTAGAGAAACAAAATGAACATAGCTCTGATGGCTGCAAGACTGACCAAAAGGATCAAATTAAAACATACAAGTATGGCGTTCGTATAAGGATTTCAAATTATACCGAATGAATAAAATCCACCATCTCAGGAGCATAATTTCATGGAAGGATGCAATGGGTTCGGAAATTGCTGTCCGACTAAAGCAATACCAGCATAATATGATGAGTGACCTATGAACATCTATATGACTTGGAGGTATCAGATATTATTAGGACCAAAATTCAACAAAAGAAGATACATAGGAACAGGAAAAGCAGAAAATATGCAATAACTCAACAATTGTTGTGTGTCTATTTCAACAAGTGTTGGGTGTCCGGAAGTTGGAACATATATACATTACCTCAAAGGAAGCTATCAAACATCATAACAAATGAAATGAATTCACAAGATGAACATAGAATAAAACAGAATAATAAAAACAACAATATTAGTTATTTCATACAATGATATAACCCAGAAGTAACAACTAGAAACTTCATACAGAAATACAGGAAACTATCTGCTTCAAGAAAATATACTAAAAAAGATGGTAAACATAGGGAAATTCTTTCTAGTTGAATAATCACCATGAAAGTCAGAAACACAGGAATCATCATGAAGTTTTTTATTGAGGAATTACCATGATTTTTTTTAAAAATATTTTGGTTCATTTCTTGAGACATCCATTTTGCATAAAGATAACATAATGGTAGGCATTACCCCACATTTACCACTCATGCCAGAGTCAAGATCTTGCTCACATGGAAGAGTGTGTTTCACATTTGTCTTCTCGAGTTAAGAAGGCATGTATTATTGCATTTCTTCAATGTGAGATTATGATCTATTTTGCAGATATTAATCGTGCATGAACCATCAAGATGAAACAAGCAAAACCAGTGTTGTATGAAGAACACTTTGTTGCTTCGACAATCATATTGCGAGTTTTTTGAAACTTTCCAAATATCCTATGTACATATAGTAGCTTTAAATACTATGATTAGCCTGAGCATTCAATTCTAACACTTGTCATGACCCAAAAAAAAAAAAAGAAATGGAATTCGAGAAGAACTTATAATAGAGCTTTCCCAACAGCTGCATAGAATCATAGCTGGGTAGCACTGAAGTTAGGTTTCGATAGAGGGGCGAAAGTGAAACCGATGAAAAATGTCCTTTTCCAGCAACTCTCTATTGGAAAGCCCCATACTCCAAGAAAGAATGCGCAGGAGAGGAGCGCTCGAAAACCTCCGGGCGTTAAGGAACAAGCGGAGGCTCGAAAGTCGGAGCGCACTAGGAAATAAGCGGAGGCTCAAAAGCCGGAGCACACTAGGGAACAAGCTCCGGCTCGAAAGCCGGAGCGCGCTAGGGCGCTTTCCATTTTCTCGCTGCTTGGAGTTTTCTCGCTTGTCTCAATACTCAATATGGGCACTGGTGGGTCAACTTCAACTGGGAGCGCACAACCATACATGAATCCATTTCAATCAAATAGAGAACTCAATCGTGTCACTAGAGCCAGGATAGGCAGGGCGCCTTCATCAGCTACGGGCACCAACTGACTCACATAGGCCCCAGTATCAACGGCTCCCGAAATGGGCCATATTTCATTCTATCAGTGGCAGTAGACTAGTCCAAATCCAGGAATGGCACACAACAACTACTACCTAAAGTACAGGCAACATTGCTTCATAACAAGTTCCTTTTTTACAGTAATCATCCTGTACACACTCGTCAGTTATTCGGGTAGCAAGCGGATTAGGAATCCCACTTTCCGGGAAAGCAGAGAAAATAAAAAAAATGATTTCTGATTACGGTTAGCAGGACGCCTTGTTCGGTCGTTTCTGTCCTTCAGTTCTTCTTGAGACGATTAGGAATTCCCTCTTTCAAGCTTCCTTATAGGCAGAGTTACAAAGGTAGAGATACTAGAGACAGTTCGATCTAGCCCGAGCAGCATGTTAGGAAAGGAAATGACTTTTTCCTATCGCTTCTGATTTCATTTCAAGCGGAAGCTTTGAGGCATCTTCTGTAGTGAAGACTGAGTGATTGATCTCATTTTCCGAGCCAGAGCCTTCTTTCTGATACGGATTGGGGTTCCTCGCCTGAAGCATATGCAATTTCCGCATACGCAAGATTGGAATGACCGGATAATTGCCCAAAGGGGTGTCAAATAGGGGATGACTGATTGAACAAGCAATGGACTGAGCACGCTAGCATGAAAGCCGTTGCACATCTGCTAGATACGTGGAAATATTCCACTCCTGAATGACTTGGTACTCCCTCTTTCTCTATGGAAAGAGCATATGAGGTGCCACTCTACCGCACCAATGCAGGTTATGAAATAATAGATGTTCCTCCTTTTTGAGTAATATTAACGCACATAGCAACCCTCAAACCCAAGTGTCTATGGCATTGATCCACAACCTAAAAGACCAGTAACTTGGAGCTAGAAAAAATGTCCAAGACGGCAAAAAGGCCATAACATGCATCACCTAGGACTGCTATGAAACCATAACAGGAGATCAAAGCTACCATTTCCGTGTCAATGGAGCCAATCAATTTAGTCAGCACCATAGCACTCTAAGGTCCCAAAATGTTGTAAAAAAACTAATCTTAATTAGGATCGAATCTCTACAATTAACAAACACATATTGGGATGACTTTTCTAATAGAAAGCGATCTAATTCAGACCCTTGACAGTGCCAATGAATTGGAGAAGGTAACAAGCAAAGAGATCCCGGCGATCATTTGCCAAACGGTGGGAGGGATTTTGGCATATAGATTTCGATATCCATGAGCGAAAATGAGGTCGATCCGATCGGAGACGGCAATGAGATGGGCGCGACGACACCAAAGAGGAAGAAAAGAGAAGGGGGGATGGGAATATGACCGTCTCCGTCCTTGTCGAAGAGGCAGAAGGCTTCCTTGAACTCGGAGATCTGGTTGTCGGTCAGCTGCTCCGCCGTGACACGATGCTGCGGTCGCCGCTGAGTTGGAAGAAGACGAAGAAGGGGTGAATCAAGATCAAATTGGTAGAAAAGTCGACAGAAAAAATTCACAACTGTTATTTGTTCAGTCATTTGAATTTATGCAAGAAATCACTTATAAATGGTAATAAAGTAAACTTGCTAACATCAAACAATGACCAATGAATTAATAAAAAGATTCCTATTCAGCTTTTGATCCATTGTCCTTGTTCACTCTGATATCATCATAATTGCCAGTTTATTGCCTGAGAATGGCTAAATTTAATCTACTGTTGTGTTAGTATGTTGGGTACAACTCTTCAGGCAAAAAATTCCGCTTGGCTAAAGTTAATATGTTTTTGTTTTTTTTTTCTCAATTCAAACATGCAAAGGTACACACTAAATCTTTATGTTTCTTTCACACAGGAGCTGCTGGGGCCGGAAAATATTTTCCTTCTATTTGGCGCATAAATTTATTATAAATATTATATATTTTAATAAATATATTTAAATAAAAAACGAAATTAAAAATAATTAAAAAGTGCAAAATTTTTCAGTGATCCGACTTTCATTAAAGAATGAAGCTGAAGGTGAGAGCTGGAGCACCTTTGACCAAACACGAAACTGCATGAACCAAATTGATTATGTGCCTTCGCGTTTGATTTGGAAACCAAAGTAGAATCGCAATCTGATTTCACTTTGGTTCTCTAAAACGTGATCCGTTGGAATCGTGGTTCCAGCGGAACAAAAAATCTCACGTGACTTGATTTTAGTGGTCCCGGTTCACCAAAAGAAACTATAACTAATGCCTCTTTTTTTTTCGAGACACGACATTTTTTAATTTTTATTTTCTCTCACACATTTCTCCTATAAACAAATATTTAATAAATATAAAATTATTTTAACTGTGGATTAATATAATATTATTTATTACTTATTAGTTTCTTAAGAAATAATATTTTATTAAATATAATTAATTTTAAAAATATTTTTATATTTAAATAATATTTTTAACAAAATTTTTCCATAAAAAATTATAATTTTATTTTAAAATAAAATTATATTTTATAATTATAATAATTATTTTTAATTCAAAACCTCAAAAAAATTCATTCAATCACATCAAATTTTTTCTATCATATCAACTCCATCATTACGTTCCATGCAGCCCGAAAATAAGCTAACAAGAGGTGCAAGCTTTTGAATTGATTATAAAATCTTAAAAAGTTAAGAAAAAAGAAAGTAACAGGCACATGTCTATCTGAAGAAAGAAAATAACATTAAAGAAAGGGGTGGAAAAAAAATATGAAAGAAGAAGGAAAAAAAAAGCTCGGGTAAGAGGGAAAGTAAAGATGACCAAGAGAAATGAAAGAAAGCACTTACAAAACGGGACAAAAGAAAATCAGAAATATTAAGAGAACTTTTAGATGCAAAGTTTACCTAAAATAGTTGAATTAATTGAATACTTTATTTTTTGTTACATATAGTTTAAGTTTTTTTATCTTTTTTTAAGTGTTCAGATTTTTAAAATATTTTTCTAAATATTGATCTGAATACTATTCTGATATCATAATTTGATGAAGAAACCGTGCATTTTAAGTGCAATCAGTTTGTCATTCCAAATGCTACTGATTTATATTCCACTACTCAAATTTTAGCTTGAAATACATTTTACTTTTCTTTTTTTTTTTTGCAAAAAAATAAAGTCTAACAATAGATCACAGTCTCACTCCATCCTCTTGATGGCAGACCTCTACCTACTCAATTGGATATTTTTATTTGCTTGTGTTCTTTTAAGGATATTGTTATTTGTTTTAGTATAAAAATACTTCATCCACAAATATGCACTGCATCAAATTAATAGAGATATAAAAATCAAAAGTCTTCCTTAAATTTCAAATTATTTTTTTAATAAATCTAAATCGACCGTCCAAAGTATATTTAATAGTTCCATCTAAAAGAGTATAGAACTCCATTTTTCTATTTATATTAATATAATGTAGTTAAATATATTTTCCGATATTTTTATTTAGTTTATATAATGACAATAACAATTATTATTATTATTATTATTATTGTTTTTTTTTTGTAAGGGAAAAATATTACTAATGTTGTTTTTTACATTTTAGTTTCATCGTGTCCGCCCGCTGAAGGATCAGCCCAAAATGGCGTCCGGTTTCCTCACTTCCCCAACTACCCGGGGCACGTCGACGGTATCAGCGGCGGTCGCGTCGCCCTTTGCATCGCGGCCGGGGAACTCCACAACGGCGACGGCCATCAAAGTCCACCATCATCACCAGCGTCGCCCGATGACGTCGTCACCGAGGAGGAAGAGTTCGACGGAGTTCCCTCTGCTCTCCTCCGCCTCCCCCTCCATGGGGCCACCGCCGCTTAGTCGCCGGGTACGCGTATGCTTCCGGAGTAATGCCTCCATGTTGGTTCCTTTTTTTCATCCTCATCTTTGTGAACTTTTAGCTCCGCCCTCTGCGAGCTCAAGAAAGCGGCGGTTACTCACTCTCTCCGTCAGACGAGGATGTGGAGTCCGATCCCGACGCCTCTCTGAAGGAAGAAGATCCCTTCTCCTGGTCTTCCGTCTTTTTCCCGTGAGCATTCTATTGCTGGTAGATCTTAAGACATGCTATTGCGGCTGTTGTCGGGTTTGTGACTAAGCTGATATGTTGCCCACTAGGTTTTTATTCCCGGCGTTGGGAGGCCTGCTCTTCGGGTACGACATAGGCGCCACCTCGGGAGCTTCCATCTCTCTGCAGGTAAGCCATAGGCCCATAGGTGTCATCTGAGTAGCTCCGGCTCCCAAATTCACGAGAAAAAGTGTGGTCTTGGTTGTGAAAAATGCGATACTGCTTCTTGATTTTTTTGGAACTGTGCTCTTTGCTCAGTCTGCTGATCTCAGTGGTACTACCTGGTTCAACCTCTCTGCTGTAGAACTGGGGCTTGTGGTAATTCCTTGCGAGAGCCTCCTCTTCCTACTTCCTTTTCAATTGGTTGATAAGGAATCGTGTGTCCAAGTCATGCCTTTTTTTCTTCTCATGTGCGTTGTTTAGGTCAGTGGCTCGCTATATGGCGCCCTTGCTGGCTCCCTCGCCGCATACCCCATTGCCGATTTTATTGGTACATTGTGGAACTCGCTCTATGCCGAATTCCTCTTTTGTTGTTAATCTCTGACATTATAAGGACTCAGTTGGATGATTTGGTTCAGGAAGAAGAAAAGAGTTGATTGCAGCTGCTGCTCTTTATCTCGTTGGAGGGTTAATCACAGGATATGCTCCTAATCTTGCTGTTCTTATTGTTGGCCGGCTCATCTATGGTGTTGGTATTGGTTTGGTGAGTATGAAATGATAGATACATTTGTCTTTCCTTGGCAGGTTTTTGCTTTGTAAACTGTGACTTCAATTGTAATGACCCGAAAATTCACCTTAAAAGTTTTGGGCATTTAGGGGAATTTCACGCCGATAGCCCGTTCGCCATACATCATTTAACAACGGAAGACTTAACAATTAAGATAAAGTCATAATAAATAAAAACTTTCTATTACTCATAAAGACTAATATTCCATGAGACTCAAATGTTTAAAACCTTCGTTACATTATTAACCCATTATTCATGTAGAACCATATAACTTATTTAATCCTAAACATGTCCAACACTTCGTTATGAGCTTGATCTGCACCATCATTTAATCTTGATCTCCTGCACGGATCCAGAGTGCAGGATTTCCCAGTTAGAGTATGTAAAAGTCATGCATGCATGATAACTTATCACATGCTTCTGCATGCGATGCATCATCATAATAATATCATAAACATTATGCCATGAACATGACATTACAATATTCTTATATTCCTAACATGAAACATAAACATCGTGACATACTTGCTTAACTTTAGACTCATCATCTACAAGTGTCATACAATAAGAATATTTATTCACATCATTCACAAACAATTATGATATGTAACATGTCATTTCATTTCACTTTCATTGTCATGTACATCCTAGGAGTTTCTTTATAATTCCTTGATCCTTACTTAACATCTTTCATACTTTACATTTCCTTATGGTTGTTTTATAACCTTTGGACCTTCTTTCATTCTTTTTTCTCTTTTTATTATGTGATATTTCATGTGTCATCTTCATCTTTCATCTTTATCATATAACATCATCTTTACTTCCATTCCATGTCATAAGTCATATCTTATGAACACACATCGTAATAATGAGAGACTTTATTCCTAATCATCTTTAGGAATGCACACATTTTATGATGATGGACATTGTTCCTCGAAAAGTACTTTACTTTTCATACTTAGGTCCCCTTGAAGTATACTTTACTTTTCAGATTTTACTTTCCATTTTTACTTCATCATCATCTTTCTTTGTTATAAGATACTTTGAAGTTAAACTTTATTTTCATTCTTATTTTATCTTATGCATCTTTGATCTTAGCAATAGTTGGAGAATCATGTCAAATCATCACATTGGCTAGCTAAGCCACATCCTTGGAAACACGCACATTATAATGGTGAGGGACTTTATTCCAATACACATACCATGATAGTGAGAGATTTTATTCCAAGGAATACACCCTTTCTGTTGAGAGATTTTGTTCCCTGAAAAGCATATACACAAATGCAGGATTTTACTTCGCAGGCTTAGGTCCCCTAGAAGTACATACATAGGACATTCTTTAACTTTACTTTGCAATACAACAATCATTCGTATCAATCATTTCTCATCTTTTAGCCTAACTACGGCTAAGCATGTCTAAACGTGTGTCTAGGTCTCAATACATAAAATGTATGAAACGTCATAAAGCATTATACATCAACAAATAAATGTATTTGGAATGTATATAAACATTTAAAGAAAATGCATAATATTAACATAACAATTGTTGACATAAATAATAATATGTCAACTTTCCTTATTTGACAATTCTAACACATCATCAATAAAAAAATTATAACTTAACAAATAGATGTTCATTTTGATTGATTCTAATTTTCCTGTAAACTATACTTTCATAGGAATCACATATAAAATTCATGGATTTTATCTTTTTGGCACTTAATCTCAGAAATTCATACAACTGCCAGAGATCTATTCTTTACATAATATTATGACAACAGACACTAAATTATTAATAATTTAATCTATACTTGTTTTTTTGATTTCAATTGCCACAGAACAAGAATACAAACTCTTAACTTGTACATAAATTTCAAACCTTAATTCAGTATTTCTTTTTTTTTTTTGAGAAGGTTAATTCAGTATTTCTAAATTAAGATATATTTTACAAATTCATTTCACTGCTACTCGAGACAGCGTGATGGTAGTCTGATTTTTTAATCATAAGTATTTTTATTCATCTTCAAATCGGATGGAACAAATTTCTGTGAAAACTAGACTTTGAGGGCTTTCCATCCGTAATTTTTGGATAAGAAAAACCTACCCAAATAATTATTAAAAGACAGCCACGAATTTAACAAATTATGTAACATAAATTATGCAACCCTCATTCATGCAAACTTCATTTATGCAACCCTCAATCAAAATCCCTATCAAGAACAAGGTGTTATTGAAACTCTCATTCCAAACAAAAACATCATCGAGAGGAGAGAGAGGGGTTTGGATCCCCTTTACATATCTTTTAGATTTTAGATTTAAAACCTTTTTTTCCTAATCACCTTGTATCATTCTTCATCATCTAGAAGCCTCTAGTCCTTTTCCTAGAAACCTCGATCTTCTCTTTGTTGATCTTAAAACATAGCCACCATGAAGAATAGAGCTCTAGATCTTCTAGCCTTAGACTTTCCTTGGTGGAGAAGAAAAGAGAGAGAAGAGGAGTTGACGGTTAGGTTTTGGGGAAATTAATAGGGTTGTTGGTCAAAAGACCCAAATACCCTTGGCCCAAAATTTGGGGTTGTTACATCAATTTTTTGAAAGATGTCATGCATTCCAGTACACAGAGGACATACTTTCCTAATTCTTTTCTGGTTAATTTTCCATGTTTTCTATAGTTTGGTTTCACAGAGGACATACTTTCCTAATTCTTTCTTTCCCATTCATTTTGTGTTCGTATTAGCTGAATGACTGATTCTCTTTAGCATGTGTAGGCCATGCATGGCGCTCCTCTTTACATTGCAGAGACTTCCCCATCACAAGTACGTGGAACACTGATATCTCTCAAGGAGCTTTTCATCGTTCTTGGAATTCTGGTAGTCTTCCTGCCTGTCTATACAATTTGACTAGCTTACTTAGTAGTATTGAGATACTATCCATGGATATTGATGCAGCTTGGATACCTTGTGGGGAGTGTTGCAATTAGTGCTGTTGGTGGTTGGCGGTACATGTATGGATTAAGTGGACCTATTGCTCTTCTGATGGCTCTAGGAATGTGGTCTCTTCCTCCATCGCCACGATGGTTACTCCTTAGGGCTGTTCAGGGTAAAGAATCCGTAGAAGAATATATGGAGAAAGCTGTCTACTCTCTGAGAAAACTACGCGGTCGTCTGGCTGGTGATGAGATATCAGAGAAACAAATAGATGAAACTCTGACTTCCTTGAAGGCCTCCTATGCTGAACAAGATCCTGAAGGGAGCATCTGGGAAGTGTTTGAAGGAGCAAGTTTGAAGGCCTTCATCATTGGAGGAGGATTAGTCCTTTTTCAGCAGGTAAACGATGCTTTGGAGTATGCTCATGAAAAAATATAAAATTCAATCATCTACTGCACTATGTTATCCTTCACTATTTTCATTCAAGTCCATAGTAACTTGAAGTAAGCTTACAAAATGTTCCTATAGTTAACCTGTATTTCTACTTGGTCAGATAACAGGACAGCCAAGTGTGTTATACTATGCCACTTCTATTCTTCAGGTATTTAACAAGAAATGAACCAATATTAACTTCGATCAAAATACTTCCTTTAGTTTAGGTCTTGTGATCTCCTCAGAAAAAAAGTCTTGTGATTCACTGCTGGATTTGTACTGTAGAGTGCGGGATTTTCAGCTGCCTCAGATGCAGCTAGGGTTTCTGTTGTGATTGGCTTCTTTAAGGTAAGTGATGAATTCATTTGATTTACATTAACTTAGTTCCTTATATGCTTTTACATTCCCTTTCTATTATGAATTAGTTGGGGAACCCAATTCCAAATTCGATATCTCAGGACGAATAATCTGATATCACATGTGAAAGTTTTCAGCATGTTGATTCTCGGCGTGCTGCCAGCTTGGATAATGGGTATTAACTACTTGCTGATGGGGGAGTTCATATCATATCATAGTGCCTTCTGAAGGAAAACATGATAAAATGATATCTTAATTAATCTGGTGATATGGAATGAAGACTTGAGTTCTAATCATGCTCTAGTGTGGGAGTGTATTCTCGGACAACAAGGTTAAGATGGACCTAAATGTCTAGTATTAAGTTTGTTTACCATCCACACATTATGCAGTTGGCACTTTTCTATTCTGTCCATACATAATCAAATAACAGAGTTTCAGTAAATCGAAGAGTTATGCTTGGCTTTCCACAAGTTCACTTATGGTAGGGTGACAAATGTTGGTTTTACAGAAGTTGAGTGATTTGATTGTTGAAAATCAAAATAGAAGTCACTCAAATATTGGTTTTGCACAAGTCTAATTACCCTTATGTGTCATCAAATTCCTCTTAAGTTGGATGATCAGAAATTTACTCCACTTTTCACTTGCTTATTCTTGTTGCTAATTGAACTTGCATCTTGTGGTTTTCAAAAATTCTGTTACTGGAGAAGATGGAAGCTATTCTTATTTTATGTTGTAACGTATTTTCCTGAACCCCTTCAGCCCCCAAAAAAATACAAAAATGCATGCTTCATTGAGATTCTTCATTTCTAGGGACTATTTCATTTCAGTATATTTCAGAGATTTCAATCTAGTACTTTATCCAATGAACTTTAATCGCCATTGAGAAAATACAATTGGGTTTTCTTCAATGTAGTTGGAATTAACAGAAAATACAGAAGCTAATAAAGAAATGATATCCTCTCTCCCTCTCTCTCCCTCTCTCTCCACGAAAAAAGAAGAAATTCTAGGGCACATTGCATATGATTTTTAGAGCTAAAGAGAAAATATTATTTCTATCTTATTGGACTTCTAAATTTGTCTTAACTCTAGCTTCAATGTTGCGAGGTCATTTAGAATATTCCTTTCACTCTGCAAATTGCCAAAAAGTGCATACAGCTGTCTATGTTGTCGTTTTCCCTTCCCGTTATATTTCTTACTTGCCATTTGGTTGGCATCTTCCTGGAATAGTGCAACTTATGTTGTTGTTGCTGCCAGTGCCAAAATTCTTCTCTTTTAGTGTAATATGCTTTGGTTCTACATAAGTTCAACTGATATCTTTTATGGTTGTTAAGTGGTATATGTCTTGCCATTCCTTTTCTTTGTTCTTATCTTTGCAGTTGCTGATGACTGGCATAGCTGTTTTAAAAGTTGATAGCCTTGGAAGGCGACCCTTATTGATTGGAGGTGTTGGTGGAATTGTATGTCCATTTTACCAATTCTCATTCTCCCTTCTTCAGTTCTTTCACTACTTTATCGTGGCTTAATGAATCCATTAATGTAATTTATGCACATTCCTAATTATCAAACTTCTCTGCTGGTGCAGGTGTTATCTTTGTTCCTCCTTACAGCTTATTACAAATTTCTTGGAGGCCTTCCCCTAGTTGCAGTTGCAGCCTTGCTTCTCTATGTTGGCTCCTACCAGGTAGATTTCTTTACCATTTAACTGACTCACTCTCCTCCTAGATTGGAAAGCAATTATGTATTTTTGATAAAAAGTTGTTATGATAAACTGGTTATTCCTTAACCATTGCGTAGAAAACTTGGTATAAATTTAGGAGAATTGATGGAATGTTATTCCTTAAGCATTGAAAACTATCACAAATTTCCTTTCAAACTACAGTAGTCGCTTGTTCAGGATGTTTCAAATTTCCACTTGATCTTTAATGCATTATGAAGATTATGAGAAGTCAATTTCTCCAGATAATATATTTGCAATCCATGTATCTTCTACTACAATGCCATTGTGCGCATTGTCTAGGAGTAAATATGTAGCACCAGAATCAGAATATCTGGCTTTTCTCTTTTCTTTTTTTTCTAGAAGGCCAATTTGAATATTGTTTTCAACTAAAAGATAACGCCTCATGAATTCTTTATTTGGATGGATTTTCTTACTATTTAGGCTTACTTTCTATGGGTCTTGAGCAGGATCAAACATCTAAAGAAATAAGTAATAAAAGAATTTATGTTTACCGTCTATTTGAAGTGCCATGGATGCAATAAAGAACTAAGAGAACGACTTTCATCAAATTGAGAGTCATTGCTTTAAGCAATCAACCCCATGAACTCAACGAGTTGTTTCTTCTTACAGGTATCTTTTGGTCCAATCAGTTGGCTAATGGTGTCAGAGATATTTCCCATTAGAACCAGAGGACGTGGCATTAGTCTTGCAGTTCTTACTAACTTTGGATCAAATGCTTTAGTCACATTTGCATTTTCACCTCTCAAGGTATTTATGATGGATCCCTTCTCTATTATCTATTAAAAAAATGGAAATCTTGGAGGATTCTCTGAGTTTTGCAAATTTTATATTGTTAAAGTCTAAAGAAGCCTGCACCTTCTAATCATAGTGGCCAGTTGAGCATACTGTTGCATTTGGGTATTGCCACTGTTGTTCAAATATGGCAGGTGTTGCATGATTCTTGTTGGAGAATGACTGCTTCTTACCCTGGTTTCTTGTGTTATCTGAACTTGCAGATTCTTTTTCATAATTTCACTGAAGGTGATCTTGGATAGTTCTTTTCTTCGCAATATGGTCTTAAGATTGTGGGATTCAGATATTCATGTGTGATTGTTGCAGATGCCTCTTTTATGCAGCTTTTAGTCCTATAATGTACTTACAAAAGACTAGTTTGAGTTATTACGTAGTGATTCATATTATACTTGTTCAACGATATGCACTATGGCAACTTTCTTTGTTCACAAACTGTTATAGAAAGTCGACAGAAAAAATTCACAGCTGTTATTTGTTCAGTCATTTTAATTTATGCAAGAAATCACTTAATGGTAAAAAAGTAAACTTGCTAACATCAAACAATGACCAGTGAATTAATAAAAAGATTCCTATTCAGCTTTTGACCCATTGTCCTTGTTCACTCTGATATCATCATAATTGTCAGTTTATTGCCTGAGAATGGCTAAATATAATCTACTGTTGTGTTAGTATGTTGGGTACAACTCTTCAGGCAAAAAATTCCGCTTGGCTAAAGTTAATATGTTTTGTTTTTTTCTCAATTCAAACACATGCAAAGGTACACACTAAATCTTTCTGTTTCTTTCACACAGGAGCTGCTGGGGCCGGAAAATATTTTCCTTCTATTTGGCGCAATCGCATTGCTCTCGCTTCTCTTTGTTGTATCTTACGTTCCTGAGACAAAAGGCTTGACTCTGGAGGAGATCGAATCCAAGATCTTGAATTGATGCTCTTTGTGGTGTCCTGGTATTCTGTGTTTAACCATTGACAAAATTTACTTTTGTAGCAAAATAAACTTACTGTGGTGTGCATAACATGTATGATTGACCATATCATGTACTTCATATTTTTGTTCCCGTAAATGTAAAGTCCCCGGACGCAACATTCATTTGTGTAAATGTTATAGAATCACTCGTTGCCCAACATTCGCCTGTTTCATTGGTCTGTGTGGTTTATTGGGATCAATCAAGGTTTGCCAAGTACACAAACAAATTAAATTCATGAAATCCTGTTAATTAATTGACTCCAATATGTAGATCACCAGAACTGTTCAATTAATTCAACTGTTCACTGAAAGCTGTCTTCGTTAGTGTATGCCAGGACATTTTTGGCTCATCATACTTCATGTAAATGTCAAATATGAGAAAAGGTCGAGTCGTTAAAATATTTAGCGGCAAGCAACTTCTGAAGGATTAGAACCAGAACAATGACAATAAAGAGGGGATAAGTGGACAGACTTCGGCCTACTTTGAGATCCACAAACCCTGAAAAGAAAAAAACAGAGCAACTCGACGTGAGAAAAGAAGCGGATGCACTCTTTATCACTCGTATGCTTATCATCTTCAGTCCCTTCTGCTGCTTATACTTATGGCCGTGATCGTGAGTCACCACAGGATAAAACTGGTGGTGCTCAGCTGTTTAATGATGCGCACACAACAACATTAACCCCTCTCTCTCTCTCTCTGTGTGGATAAACTGGTGGAGCTGAAGTGAGTAATGCAGACGTTGGCAGCCATTCGTTCTTGAATTGAGTAAACAGTAATGCAGACGTAACAACAACCATCGACTCTCTCTCTCTCTCTCTCTCTCTCTCTCTCTCTCTCTTCCAGAGACAAAGGAGCTGTGAGGGAGGGAGTTCTAGTTCAATCAGACTCCTACCTGGACGAGCTGCGGTGCTGCCACGTGTCCTCGACCCCAATCCACCAGTGTGTGGCCGTCGGGTGCTCGCGAGCCAACTCCACAAGCTCTCCAAGAACTCCTCCACCTGATCACTTCCATAGTCACCAGAAATATTTTCAGCAGGCCAAAAATATATTTTTCCTGATTTGTCCGCGCGCGCGACATGCGTCGTATATAACGCGATCCATTCTCCCCACTCTCGGCATTCCAGAGGCTGCGCTGCTTCGAGGCCTGAGCTGTCTAGCGATCTCTGCTCTCTGCGTACTTGCGATCTCCAGATGGCCGCCTCCGTCTCCACCGTCGGAGTCGTCAACAGGATCCCTGTACGCTTAAGAGCCGCCAGACGATACTTTTGCAGATCCAAAAAGGTCTCTTCTTTGACGTGTTTGCGTTTGTTGTTGGTTCCGCAGGTGAGCTTGAATGGGTCGAGCTCCGGCGCCTCGGCCCCGAGCACCGCGTTCTTCGGCAGCAGCCTGAAGAAGGTGAGCCTGTCGCCCAGCCATGGCAGGATCTCCACCGGCGGCTTCAAGGTCATGGCCGCGGAGGACCTTGACGAGGAGAAGCAGACGAACAAGGACAAGTGGCGCGGCCTCGCCTACGACACGTCCGACGACCAGCAGGACATCACCAGGGGTAAGGGCCTGGTGGACTCCCTCTTCCAGGCGCCCATGGGCGACGGCACCCACATCGCCGTCCTCAGCTCCTACGAGTACCTCAGCCAGGGCCTGAAAGAGTAAGTAAAAGCACACACGACTGTCATATAAACTTCGTGCGTAGGAGATTTAGGCATGCAAAGTTTGAATAGGTTCACTTACGCCATCGATCCTGCGTTCAGGTACAGCTTAGACAACAAGATGGGAGGGTTTTACATTGCTCCCGCTTTCATGGACAAGCTCGTCGTTCACATCACCAAAAACTTCCTGAGCCTGCCTAACATCAAGGTAACATGATTGTTCTCTCGTATATGGTTTTGGCCTTTTTTGTTCTAATGGTTTAATAAGATTCTGCATGGGAATCCTTTTCTCCTGATCACAGGTTCCACTCATCCTGGGTATTTGGGGAGGCAAAGGTCAGGGGAAATCCTTCCAGTGCGAGCTCGTCTTCCAAAAGATGGGAATTAAGTAAGATTCTGATCCGAACTTTCATGTCGCATGCATGTGATGCTTGCCTCTGATGTTCTACCGAAAGTGTTAGCATTCTGTTCATTCGCCATCTTAGTTTTGAGATTCTTCTGATCCTGCCTGCAGCCCAATCATGATGAGCGCCGGAGAACTGGAGAGTGGGAACGCCGGAGAGCCCGCCAAGCTGATCAGGCAGCGGTACCGTGAGGCGGCCGACCTCATCGCCAAGGGGAAGATGTGCTGCCTCTTCATCAACGATCTCGATGCAGGAGCAGGAAGACTGGGCGGCACGACGCAGTACACAGTCAACAACCAGATGGTGAACGCCACCCTCATGAACATCGCCGACAACCCAACCAACGTGCAGCTCCCCGGAATGTACAACAAGCAGGAGAACGCCCGCGTTCCGATTATAGTCACCGGAAACGACTTCTCCACCCTGTACGCTCCTCTCATCCGTGACGGTCGTATGGAGAAGTTCTACTGGGCGCCCACCAGAGAGGACCGGATCGGTGTCTGCACCGGTATCTTCAGAACTGACAACGTCCCCGACGCGGATGTCGTCAAGCTTGTCGATTCCTTCCCTGGCCAATCCATTGGTAAGCTAATCACAAACACTTATATTTAGTTTCTTAATTGTCAGACTGCGACACTAATGAACAGTTTATTTTTCGTTTTTTATGAGAAGTTCTCAAATGAAACGTATGTGCAGTCCCTTGCTTAAATTTCTCATCAAATCAAATTGGCCTCCTGCTTTATGTTTCAGACTTCTTCGGCGCTCTGAGGGCCAGAGTCTACGACGACGAGGTGAGGAAGTGGGTCAGCGAAATCGGAGTCGAAACCGTCGGCAAGAAGCTCGTGAACTCCCGGGATGGCCCGCCGACCTTCGAGCAGCCCAGGATGACCATCGAGAAGCTCATGGAGTACGGCAACATGTTGGTGCAGGAGCAGGAGAACGTGAAGAGGGTGCAGCTTGCGGACAAGTACCTGAGCGAGGCCGCGCTCGGAGACGCCAATGCTGATGCCATCAAGACCGGTTCTTTCTTTTAATCCTAGAGGGCTCCCATGGCTGGAGGTTGGTGTCTGCAACTAGAACCCATGCACCCAGAACAATTCTACAGATTGAATAGCATAAATATGCATGCTGATACTGCGTTTTCATGCATCTTGCAGGCGAAGAAGCAGAGTAGGTGCAGGTTCCTGTCCCAGGTACTGATCCGAGTGCTGCCAAGTAACTTTGTCCTCCCACTGCCAGAAGTCCTTTGTATTCGAGCCTTGTTGTTAATCAAAAAAGGCTATGAAAAAAATATATGTATGGGCTAAATTAATGCATGTAATGTGTCTGTGGCTGGCAAAGTCCCTTTCTTTCTCATGATATAAATATGTGAAATTTTTGGGGATAATTTTTTGTTCCAACAGTTCCTCCTTGTGTTCTAGGTTAATATTGATCTGCGTTCCCTGAAACATTCAAGGAATTAATGATGATGTTTTCACACTTTGAGCTTTGGCTTCCAGCAATATTTGACATCAAGCCATCCATAGAATAATTTCTCATATCATGCAAAATATAATTAATTTGGTCGCAGGATATCAAGAATGGGTTGATGTCAAAACTGGCTCGGTTTCGTGAACTATAATTATATAATGTAATACTTGTTTGAATGACTAAAGAAGTTAACACTGATAAATAACTTATTGTGAATGTAAATTTGCTAAGATATAGATAATTTAAATTTAAATACTTTCCATCATTCATCGTTTTTCTAATAGTTAATTGTGACTATTTTTCTTTTTTAAAAAAATATTATTTTTAATCTGATGATCCAACCCAATACAATTGGGCCGGGTCATGTTTTGTTTCTTCCAGTTGTATTCTTACCACATGCGTGCTAATCAATGTTTTTAAAAATATAAGTTGTTAAAAAGAGCAACATTAATAATTTTATATTCTTAACAATAAATAACAAAAGTAAGTAAATTGATTAATTTCATGCCATCCGAAATACGATTTTAGGAAACATTTGTTTTTTTATTGTTGCGTTGAATTAAATTTTAAAATAGGAATATTTATTTGGTCTATTATGAACCTTTTTTCTGTTCTTAGAAACCTTATACAGAGCTACAAAATCACAGTCCAATGCAATACCCAATTATAGTGCTAGCTCGCAAAAATAAAATAAAATAAAATAAAATAAACATTTCTTTTTATGCTTTACTTCCTAAAGTCTACAGTATCATCAATTATATATTTATATGTCAAGTTGCCACATCATTTTTATTCCATTTAGAAAAAAAAATAGTTTGGTTTTTTTCTTTAATTGAAACTAAATGTACTCCGTTTTCAGTTTATGTGAAAACAGAAATAAGAAACATGCAGAGGATCGTGATACATTTTAGAATTCCCGAAACAGAGTTGACATTCCATGAAACTTGAGATGAGATGACATGTCAACTTTATTTTTCTTCCAGTCAACTCTCTAAAATGCCCATGAAGAAAATGCACTTCGCGAAATGCTACTCGGTTCTTTTCTTGGTTGGATAACGAATTAAGTACGATAAGAAAATGCTTCGGCCATATTTCTCTCTCGATCTTTGTTTTTGTAGCAAGAATATGATTTTTTTTAAAAATAAAATTCCTAGTTGTCAAATATAACGAAACCAGAAATAAAAATCCAAAAAATACCTTTTTTTTTTCCAAGGCCAGAAAGAAAGAACGAAACTATATCCACTGATTAAATTTCATTTCATTTTTCTTTTGTCGATTCTCATCAGTTATAAAATTATGATTCTCATCAGTATTATGATTCAGTTCAATTCTCAGCCTGAGCTGACTCCTTCAAATGAAATGAAAGACTTCGCCTGAGTATGATGATGAATTAATGGTGGTGGTGGTGATGATGATGATGTAGGAGAAAGAGAGTTCCGAACAGAGAGAGAACCACAAGATGAACTGGTGGTGCTGGAGCGGCTAATACCCCCATACCATGCTGCTCTATAATTACAAGGAGACAAAATCCTCCTATCACCAACTGCGGATGTATGGACATCGGACTGGGAGACGGAGAGAGAGATTTTTTTGTTCTTCGAGAGAGATCGAAGGGGGGAGAGAGAGAGATGGATGGGAGTTGGATTGGATTTTGAATGGGGGGGTTGTGGTGGTTCCACGTGTCCTCGACCCCCCAATCCACGAGCGTGTGGCCGTTAGTTGCCCGCCAACCAAATCCACAAGCTCTCCGGGAACACCTCCCTCATCCCATTCCCTTCCCTCCCCTTCCCCCACGGAAATATTTTACACTTCTTTAATCAACATCAATCATATATAGCGTGCTCCAATCTTCCCGCAGCCTCGGCACTCCACCGGCTGCGCTGCTGCTTCCACTCTCTCTCTCTCTCCCTCCCTCTCTCTCTCTCGGCTTCTTTCCGATCTCCAGATGGCCGCCGCCATCTCGACCGTTGGAGCAGTCAACAGGATCCCTGTACGTACTGAAAGCTTAATTAGCTGTACATTTGTCGATATATCTTTTTTTTGGGGTTCGATCCTCTGATAGGTGGCTCGTTGTTGTCCGTGCAGCTGAGCTTGAATGGATCGAGCTCGAGCGCTTCGGCCCCGAGCACGGCCTTCTTCGGCAGCAGCCTGAAGAAGGTGAGCCAGTCGCCCAGCCATGGCAGGATATCCACCGGCGGCTTCAAGGTCATGGCCGCGGAGGACCTCGACGAGGAGAAGCAGACGAAGAAGGACAAGTGGCGCGGCCTCGCCTACGACACGTCCGACGACCAGCAGGACATCACCAGGGGGAAGGGCCTGGTGGACTCCCTCTTCCAGGCGCCCATGGGCGACGGCACCCACGTCGCCGTCCTCAGCTCCTACGAGTACATCAGCCAGGGCCTGAAAGAGTAAGTGAAACAACGCACTGGTCGTATGTACTTGGCACCTCAAACGTTACGTAGTAAACCTGGATATTAATTCACCTGCCTGCCACCGATTTGTGCATGCAGATACAACTTAGACAACACCATGGGAGGGTTTTACATTGCCCCGGCGTTCATGGACAAGCTCGTCGTTCACATCACCAAAAACTTCATGAACCTGCCTAACATCAAGGTACATGACTGATCTCGCATGATTCCTTTTTATTATTATTCTTAAAGAAGATTCTGCATCTAATTTCTTCTTCATCTTTCTTTCCACAGGTTCCACTGATCCTGGGTATTTGGGGAGGTAAAGGTCAGGGGAAGTCCTTCCAGTGTGAGCTTGTCTTCGCCAAGATGGGAATTAAGTAAGTTGTCTTCTCTGCTTGTAGTCTACAGACAAACACTGCTTCATTTTGTTCCTCCACATTTGTCAAAATCCAGAATTAAAAGTTGGAAGCTACTTGAATCTAACTTCATGTAAATATGTTGCATGAACTCACATATTTATCTGAATATACTTATCTCAACCTATCTGAAAATAATGTCGACAGTATCCTTGCATTCGAATGCGTGGAAAATGTTTTGAGTGGACAGGATTTACATTTGCTCATGACTCCATGGAGGGGATGCTTGGGAAACTAATCGAAATAAGAAAGCTCCAAGAGTTAAGAACTTGATTAGCCTGGGAATGTTAGTTTCATCCGCAAATTATGTCACCTTTCTTTTTTACTTAATTTCATAGTGTCTGGTTATATTACTGACACTCATCCAATCTCTTTAATTATTGTCTGAACAAGTACATAATTATTGTCTGAAGTGGCTCGGAATTGATTCTGTGCTTCAAAGTTGAGCATTTTTATGTCACACTACACCCCTGTTCCTGTTTTGCTGCACAAAGTTTTGAGCTTCCACTGATCTCACGTCTCAATAGCCCAATCATGATGAGCGCCGGAGAACTGGAGAGTGGGAACGCCGGAGAGCCCGCCAAGCTGATCAGGCAGCGGTACCGTGAGGCAGCCGACCTCATCGCCAAGGGGAAGATGTGCTGCCTCTTCATCAACGATCTCGATGCAGGAGCAGGAAGGCTGGGCGGCACGACGCAGTACACAGTCAACAACCAGATGGTGAACGCCACCCTCATGAACATTGCTGACAACCCGACCAACGTGCAGCTCCCCGGAATGTACAACAAGCAGGAGAACGCCCGCGTGCCGATCATCGTCACCGGAAACGACTTCTCCACCCTGTACGCTCCTCTCATCCGTGACGGTCGTATGGAGAAGTTCTACTGGGCTCCTACAAGAGAGGACCGGATTGGTGTCTGCATTGGTATCTTCAAGACTGACAACGTTCCCCAGGCGGACGTTATCAAGCTTGTTGATGCCTTCCCTGGCCAATCCATTGGTAAGATCATCCCAAACACCCCAATCTGATACGTACCTCTTCTAAGATTCCGAACTGAGCTCGCTAAATGCTGATGAACACCTACAATTCATTAATCTTGACAATACAGTGTGAGCTTCTCACCGAATTACTATAAACGTTCTTTGTTTCAGACTTCTTCGGTGCTCTGAGGGCCAGAGTCTACGATGACGAGGTGAGGAAGTGGGTCAGCGAAATCGGAGTTGAATCCGTCGGCAAGAAGCTCGTGAACTCCCGGGAGGGGCCGCCGACCTTCGAGCAGCCCAAGATGACCATCGACAAGCTCATGGAGTACGGCAACATGTTGGTGCAGGAGCAGGAGAACGTGAAGAGGGTGCAGCTTGCAGACAAGTACCTGAGCGAGGCCGCGCTCGGAGACGCCAATGCTGATGCCATGAAGACTGGAAATTTCTATGGTTAGCACCCGGAATCCTAGAAGCCCTCCGTGGCTGGTGGTCTCGATCTGCTTAGATAACTAGGAAACACGTCACACTGAACGAATTAAGATTCTAAAAAGTTACTCCATTACATGCTGATTTCTGATGCCGTTCGTGTATCCCTGCAGGAAAAGCAGCACAGCAGGTGCAGGTTCCAGTCCCTGAAGGATGCACTGATCCTAATGCTTCAAACTTCGATCCAACTGCCAGAAGTGATGATGGAAGCTGTGCTTATTAGAAGATGTGTTTGGATTCCTTTGTGATCCGAAGGCCTAGGAAAATATATGTGCTTCTCTATTGCATGTTAATGCCCTACTGGCAGTACCTTTCTCGTGATATAATTATGTCAAACCTTTTTTGAGATCTCCGAATAGCTTTTATTTCGTCAGAGTCCTGTTATTACATATCAGATTGGCTTCGGGCACAATATATCCACTCAGACCTAAATGAGCATTTGAAGTTTAAACTATGAAATAATCAATTTAACTCAAAATTTTAACTTAATGAACAAATTATCTTTTTTTTAAAACGTACATTAATATGACGAGAGCCAATATATATATTTGAGGGTCAAACTGAAAGGATGCATCAGAATGAAAATGTCAAAAGCCTTCAAAATTGAGTGTGTTGATTGTGGAAACCAGCAAATATGAGCACGACTTATCAAATGATACAGCAAAGATATGAGTAAATGGATGTTCATATTTCAATAAAATTTTGTGAAGATGATCTTCCCAACATCAAGGACATTAAGTAACAACAAAACCAGATATCAAAAGATCATTTGTAATCATATCAATTGCAAGTTTCCTATGAGCTCCATCTCTTGAAAGAATAGGAACTGTCAGAATTCTCATACAGGCTTTAAGAGATCTTTGTCAAAAATTGGAGAGAGATATATGCAGAATCTTTACAAGTATAGCTCTAGAGGCCAAGCTCTTTCTTTAGTTGATCAAGAGCAGCTTCAATTTCATCGATGTTATCTTCTATGCTGTTCTTCTTTCCTTTTCTAGCATCAGAATTATCCTTCTGTTTATTAGAAGTTGTCGATGGATTTCCTTTCAGAGGCCCATCCCAAATGTTCTCATCTTCAAAATTTGCATTGTTGATGTTGAGCTCCTTCTCTAGAAATTCGACAAATTCTTCCCCAATGTCCTGAAAGGAAAGAGTAACTAACACAATTGTTTCATATTTAGGAATGATAAGATCACGCGTTAAAGACAGAATATTATATTGGAACATATTCGGGAAGCTAACTCTTTTCAAAAGATAAATCGATAAAATATCATAAGAAGAGTATCCCAAATTTGACCTGTTCCAAACCAGTAAATTCCATCCCATCCCAAACCCAAAACTGATCTACAAACTTGTCATGCTAAATAGGCTGAAAGAGGTATTGGAATCCAACTAAGAGTCATGTACAAATATATCCTATTAACAAATGCAGTACAAATACATCATACAGTAAAAACATAAGACTTTCTACCATTAAAGCTATATTTATGTGCAAAATTAGCAAAATTAGGACTTACTGCCAGCTCTTCCCACAAGCTTTTGGGTTTGCCTTGTGAATTTATGCCGGCCTCCCAGTTCTGAAACTCTGTTTGCAAATCACGAAAGAAGTCCGCTGCATCATAAAAAATTTTGTCATCCCTGAGACAAGGTGAATCTTCTTAAAAGAATGTAAAGAGGGATAAGTACAAGTCAAAAGGTACAGAATATGGTCTATGATATAAGGGAAATTTCTACCTATTGATATTTGAATATCTCTCAAAAGCTCACCTGCACAACATATATGTATGAGGATTTATGACATACCAAGTGAATTTGATTATAGCATGAATATATCTTGTTTTCCTGATGAACATGGCCATGAAAACTTCGACATGGTCATACGGATAGTAGGTGAGCAATTTTGGTCCCTCCTAAGATAATATCTTGCCACATAATTGTACATATATATCTTACTACATAAGGAAACATTTTTCTTCCAAGGTACACATAAGGAAACACATTGCAATGCTTTAGAACATTGAGATTGTTGTTAAATATAAATAAATAAAATAAATTAGATAAAAGATCATGGTCAAGATTTTACCGAAGCCATAAAATTCTTCTTCAGGTTCATTTTTCTTCCTTTGTGCTCCAGTTGAATAGTCTGCACCCTTACTACCTTGCTTGAACTTTGTTTCCGAATTCATCAAAGTATTGTATGCATGCTTAATTCTCATAAATTTCTCTTGAGCATTGGGCTATACTAAATATAAAAGAATATTAGTTAAAAGAATATTAGGAGTTCAACAGGAAAAGTATCATATTGAAAATAACTTCATTTCATAAATGTACAACATACTAAAAAGTTGATTACATCTAGCCAACAAATCACCAATTGAAAGCAAATTAATCAAGAGTCAAGACAATTTCAAGGATACAACAATGTAATTTTCAGATATATTGATGCTTAGAATACTACAAAGTGGTGTGCTAACATGTTTTCTGTCAGGGTTGTTCAGTTTAAAGATGAGCATTTAGTTATATTCTCATGTTTAAAAAAATTGAATTCTATATTCTTAAATCTCATGCAGTTAATGTAGAAGTCTTTGAAGTTTGCTAAAAGATAAAATTCTGGCAAACCAACTGTACAGTGCATTAACTTTACCAATTTCAATCATGACACGTAAAACATATAACCCAAAACTGCCACAACCACTTGCACATTCATTGTTTAGAAATATAAAGGAACTACATCTTCTCTTGAAGGCATGACCACTATAGTTTGTTTTCACAAAACACTGGCTGCAGAATGTCAATGGTAAACTAGATCTTTGAAATGTATGTGTTCATTTACATATAAAATTAGCACGATGATGTCAAGTGTTTCATGTTATCCATACAACCATAGAAGGCCTTATCTAGACACAATATATGGAAATGCATAAATTATCATTATCCATGGATCTCATATGCATGACAAAATCATAGATAAGATTATAAAATTAAAGACGTTACTTTTCCTAACGATTTAAATTTTTAAGAAAATAAATAGTACATCTATTTTCACATGGTATTAAAGCCAGAGGTCCCTCGTTGATGCTCATGCTAAAAGATATATTTCTTCTCTTAGTTTAGTCAGATCAAAGTTTTGTCAGTAGCCCACGCGTATTATAAAATTAAAAATGTTGCTCCTTCTAATGACTTAAGTTTAAAAACCGGTAGCACAAAGCTGGATATCCATAAGGCAGACTGGCATTTGCATGACTTACAAACATTAAAACTCAGGGAAGTAATGAACAATTTGAAAATACATTGATTGAGCATCATAACAAAAAAGGATAGTTCATTAGTAACTGACTAGGACAATTGAATGCATCCAAAATTAAAACGCCGAAAACCTAATTAGCTGTGTTTTTGCACTTTAGGGGGAAAACATTGGCATCGTGGAAAGCATTCTGTCAAACTCAGGGTCTCACAAATGTTGGTTAGTCCCTGCAATGGAAGAAACATGCAAAACTAAAAAAAAAAGACATTTTGAACAGGTACAGGAACCAGATCAACAGTGTCAACATGGTATCAAGATCATCACTTTATGAACCAATAGCAATTTTATCCATAAGAATCCTTCAACTACCGGAAAAAGGAACAAAGGATCTAACGACGACTAAACAAATAACAAAAAGAAAACAAAGCGAACGGAATCACGGTTGCAACCTCTTTGTTAACGTCGGGGTGGTATTTGAGGGCGAGCTTTCGATATGCCCGCTTGATGTCCTGACTGGAGGCGGAGGGGGAGACGCCCAGGACATCGTACGGGGACTCCCTTCGGCTCGCTCTGACCAAAAATCGCCGCCTTTGCCCGGCGGCGCCAGTGCTGATGCTGCAACCCCAGCCGTTTCTGCTGCAGGTGGAGTTTATTGGACGCACGGAGAGCGGAGAGGAGCAGGCAGAAGAAGAAGGAGAAGGAGCGGAGGATATGGTGATGTGGTGACGATGGAGAGCAGAGGAGGAGGAGGAGGAGGAAGAAGTGAAGGCATGACCGGATGCGGCGTCAGTAAGGCGAGGCATCGAGAGAGAAGAAACGAGTGGTTGCTTTGCGTCCGGCGCTATTTTCTATCATTTCACTAATTAGTCGTTTTTTATTTATTCATAATACTTGCATTTTTGACGTCATAATTTATTTTGTCCTTTTCGTAAATCTTATGCCGCTGATTGAATAGTTACAAGGCTAATGGACGCCGGATAAATACAATTAATATGATGATTATTAATATTAGTAGAAACTAAAATGTTTTAAAAATGTGTTATATTCTATATATGTAATGTAATTGTGAAACATAATCCAGACCAATGTCGGAAAAGTCTCCATTTTTTTTTCGAACATCAAATTTGTTAGAGAATTTTTCTTTCCTATTTCCGTGGGATGTCGAATCATTACTGATTACCTTGTCTCTTGCAACCAATAACAAATTCTACATGCACCATCAATTAACAAAGTAGATGCACAAACAAAATAAATAAATCGCATCGCATCGCATCACAAACATGAGCATTCATCGAAGGATATGGATCACATTATGAAAACAGTTCGATCTGGCTTTAAGAATTATTCACATACTTCCTTCCACTGATTAATCATCTTTGTGATCAAGACAGCAACTTCAAACATATGTTAAAGGTTTCCTGACTGCGAATTTACAAATAGTTATGAACATTTGATGTATATAGTATCAATTGAAAAAGTAATTGACAGCGACCAAACTTGCTATTCAACTAGTAGTTGCAGATATCTCCATATAACCACAAGTGAGGGTGCATATCTATTGCTCAACTTACCTAAGCATCGCCCAAAGAAATTTCTTATCTGCCTGCCCAGTATATTGACGTGGGAGCTAAATTAGCCTCAGTCGACATCCGTTCCTATGCTGCCTTGAAAGGTTAAAAGGACTGACGTCCCATCCTCTTCTCTGCAGAAAAAAGAGATAAACGGGAACGTATATCAGAGAAGTCTAGCATCATTAATCATGGTAGGAAATACTCAAAAGAGCTTCTAAAATCATGAATGTGGTTACCAAGACCTCTCATTCCGCAAAACTAAAATAGGAATGCATACTTCTGAGAGAAAAATGACCACACTTGAAATGGATTTCAGTATGATTTCTTACTGTTCACTAAAGAAGTCAGAAATCTCTTCCTTTAAATACGCAGATATATGTAATTCAGCAAGCAAGTTTAATGTGTGTACTGTGTGGGAAATCATGCAATATGAAAATGTAGCAAATTTAATTTGGCAAAGCCAGTAATCGTGTATGCAAATCAATATAGAGATCAAGACATGCATTGGCCTATGGAAGGTTTTACTTGAAATATTCTAAAACAATCTGTAAAGAAAAACTGCAATATAAGAAACAGTCTTAAGAATCAGAGTTTTTCTGTGAGTTTTCTAATTCAATATATGAAATCTAGGAATTTCTGAAGAAGATGAACTTGGTGAAAGAAGAGAAGTTCGAAATTGCTATCTGGTAAAGAAATAGAGTTACCTAAAGTACTTCCCTGATATGGCATACCTAGGCCAGGAGAAGCATAGTAACCAACACCAAAGATGTCATATTGTCTCTATGATTGAAGGACGCAATGAACAATAGTAAGCCCTTTTGGATTCCAGTCAAATCAGAATAAGAGTTACATAAATAACCGCCCACACCCCCTCCCTCCCTCCCTTCCTCCCTCCCTCCCAGACCAACAAAATCATTAAGAGGTCTCGGAGGAAGTGAAGGAGGGCATTAGTAAGTCTATTAAGAGTTTGTAAATCTACTGTTCCAGCTAAATTTGGTGGTGCAAAAATTTCTCCGTCTACACTGAGGGGATCCATATGTTATTGCTGGTGATGCAGCAGCAATTTCAACTAAAGTAGCAAAAGTTCCTGTTCCAATATGATTCCCCACTTCTGAAGTCAATTCATGATTGACAGAATGTCTTAAGGCCATAGTTAATGAATGCCATATCTGAGTTTTCAATATTCTGGCAATGAGAAGGTGAAACACCAGGACGTTCACGATTAATAGATGGTG
The DNA here is from genome assembly GCA_030549335.1 of Pontederia crassipes. Taxonomy (NCBI): domain Eukaryota; kingdom Viridiplantae; phylum Streptophyta; class Magnoliopsida; order Commelinales; family Pontederiaceae; genus Pontederia; species Pontederia crassipes. Next base: position 2,293,443 of record CM060193.1, read on the forward strand.
AAGATCCTTTGAGATGTGTTAGCAGATGACATAATCTTCATGAGTCAACTTGTCCATTGAGTTTTGATTCAGAACATTGCGACTCCACTTGTCTACCAGAATTTTTAGCAAAAGAACATTGCAACTCTACTTAAATATTCTGGTTCAGAAATGCTGGAGATATGGCAGCCTGACAGGGCCATCTCAAGAGATTTTGGAGGGCTAAAGCAATATTTTCTGAAAATGAATTCAAAAAATTTAAAAAAAACGGTAGTGTAAAATATATTTTTTAAAGATAAATAAATAATGGAACAATTCAATGTAATTCTTTCGCATTAACCAATTCAATGTATGATCGGGTACCAAGGGATGTACTTTGGAAAGCCTTGCAAAAGAAGAGGGTGAATGTTGCCTACATTAAGGTAATACAAGATATGTACGATGGGGCATTGACTAGGGTTAGGACACCCGGAGGTGAGACAAATGAATTTCCTATAGGAATTGGCCTACATCAAGGATCAGCTTTAAGTCCGTATCTATTTAACTTAGTTATCGATGCTATAACCGAGAGTATCACAGAGGAGGTACCTAAGTGCATGCTATTTGCGGATGATATAGTACTTTTAGCGGATTCAAGAGAAGAGATTAATACAAAATTGGAAATATGGAGAAATACGTTGGAGTCAAAGGGTTTTCGTTTAGGTAGGAATAAAACGGAATATATGCATAGCAATTTCACAAATAAACAACTTAGAGACGATTTGAAAGTTAGGTTAGGGGAGGATATAATTCTTCAAGTGACAAAGTTTAAATATTTAGGATCAATTGTAAGACAAGATGGTGAGATTGATGACGATGTTAATCATAGAATTCAAGCTGGTTGGTGTAAGTGGAGGAAAGCCACTGGAGTTCTTTGTGATAGAAAGGTACCCAATAAAGTTAAAGGAAAATTCTATCGTACTGCTATAAGGCCAGCAGTGTTATATGGTAGTGAATGTTGGGCTATGAAGGGACAACATGAACGTAAAGTGGGGGTAGCCGAAATGAGGATGTTGAGATGGATGTGTGGTCATACAAGATTAGATAAGATTAGGAATGACCATATACGTGAACGAGTCGGAGTGGCTCCTATTAGTGAGAAAATGGTAGAGAATCGTTTGAGATGGTTTGGTCATGTTCAGAGAAGACCATTAGATGCGCCAGTAAGAAGAGTAGATCAAATAATCTGGAGTCCGATTAAAAGAGGGAGAGGGAGGCCAAGGCGGACACTTGGCGAACTAATAGAGCAAGATCTATTGGTGAATAATATACCGAAAGGTTTGGTTACTAATAGAGCGGAATGGCGTCGTATGATCCATGTAGCCGACCTCACCTAGTGGGATAAGGCTTTATTGTTGTTGTTGTATATTGAACAAAAAATAGTTTTAATTGTTGAAAAAAGATTCTAAAAAACAAACATGAGAATAAGATTCTAAAAACTTAGTAATAATTTAATTGTATTAATATTATATTAATTACTAAAACTGAGAGGCCTTAATTTAACTGGGGAGCCTTGTCATTGTCTAGGATAGATTGCAAAGAAAGAATGTTACTTTGGTGTTCAAGTCCTTGTTGAAATTTTGACTGTGCAACTCCACTTTCTGTTGGCAAGCTAATACCTGATATAGCAGCTATAAGTTCATTGGATTCATTGTACCAGATGTGGCACGATTGAAGAAGGATGAAGTGTTGTTAGCTTTCTTATCAGTGGTGTTAACTGCTAATCCTTACACAGTTACACCAATAGGTGGAAAAGGACTAGGAGCCCTTGTGATGAACTGGGCATCAGAAGTAGAACTTCCCTTTCGCAAGAACCCAATTCTGATGCAATAGGACTAGGGGATGAATCCATAACTGATGCAAAAGAACCAGCATTCTGTATCCCTTCCACACTTTGGCCATATTCATCATTCCATCGTCCATCTAATGATCTTTTTTTTTAAAGAGTTGTTCATCTAATAATGCAACTTCATTATTTACTATTAGATGCAACTTCATTATTTACAACATACTTGGAACGCGCAGAACACAATTTTGAAGGTCATTAATAAGTGAATTGCGACTTGTAGAACAAGATGGATGGCTCATCACTGGGGATTTGAGGCCAAGATCATCCTGCAGACCGCCTCAAAAAAATATCATTCTTAAAACTTTCAAGGATAACTCACCTAAAAAAAGGTAGCAAATAGGATCAAGAAATCAAATGTGACCAACAGGTAAAAACCTAAAACCCAAAATGTCGCACAGAAAGATGTAAAATGTTAAATATCACTGAGGGATTTTGATGACAGGAAATCATGTTGGAGACATTTACATCAGAAGTGTAGTAGAAGTCGTATTTATTGTAGTTGGACTTAGTTTAGTCTGGAATAGTTTAATTTATACGACATTGAGAGTTTGCCTTTATGGTGACTGGCTGACTGCATCCCATATAAAAGGAGCTGAACTTATAATTAGGAATTAGAATTATGCTTTGTGAATTAATTCTGGTTTTAGAACTTGGTGTCAGGGGCGGAATTTCCTGAACATTGTAGAGTGGTATTTGATGCATCCTGTTTATATTGCAGAGTTCTAGGTAACTTTGTTTTTAAAGCAGTAACACTGTAGGAAGAAGTTCCTGCCAACACCAAGCACCGCATCGGATTTACAATCATTGTACTTTTCCCTGTTTATGGACCAATATGATTGTTATACCAATTTAATATTACATGTAATTATCACTGCCATTCATACGATCCTGCTCTAAGGTGCCAAGTGTCAACTACCACAAATGTATGAACAAGAGCAGATTTCAGGGTAACTACTTATTAACTTATCACTTTGTTTACAGTTTTTTCAGAGATCCAGCAATCCACATAAATCACCAAGTGTATTTGCAGATTCATACCTGCTGTGCTCTAATATGGATCTACCAGAGTTTCTTTTTCCAGACTATAGTTAACAATTGAAACTTCAAGGCACAGCTAGAATGGATGAACCCATATGGATGTTGGAATTTTGCTGGAACTAACCCTACGAAAGGATATGCATGCCCTTTTTTCAAGCATGTTTAATAAAAAATATCTTAGATCTATGGCTATTACTTGCAAGAAAAGGAATAGCTGTTTACTTTACATTGTCTAATATTCCATGAAAACCAATTGCACGGAACAAGTAGAGACACCTTAATCCTGTAAGGGAAACCAGATTAAACTAATCAATCTGTACCAAAGAAGAAAGCAGATCATGTTTTTTGAGGGGTTTGTGCATCTTATGAAGGTGGTCAATAAGCTTTCCTGGCTGCAACTTTCTTTATATAGAGATTTCAAAAGTAAATTAAGCTACTTATTTAGCTGTAGTGGAAAAGGACATCATCAAAGAAGAAAAGCAAAACATGTCTCCTCCTAATTTGCAAAGTTAAGGACATTTAAACAGAATAAGATTAATAAAATATTAACTTTAGGGTGCGTTCACTGCATTGCCATTCAACATTACCTAGTAATGCAGATTACCTCTCAGAAAAATTGTCACTTGTTAAATTGTCAGTAATGTACATTAACTTGTTTAGTATGCATAAGTAATCTATCTGGTAATCCATATTAATTACTTATTAACAAATAAAGATTTATAAGTTAATGTACAATTTTTACCGATATACCCCTAATCAAAAGAATCATATGTACATATATAAATTATTTTTAACTTCATAAACTTAAATCACAAATATATACTCTCACCCAAACAACAACAACAACAAAGCCTTATCCCACTAGGTGGGGTCGACTACATGGATCATACGACGCCATTCGTTGATCCATGTTCATGCGATTCGACAAGGTTTTACGCTGGCTGTTGGGGCCTAACACAACCCTCCTCCTACCACATAGAGACCACCAATATATACTCTCACCCATAAAATTAAAATTTATAAAATAATTAATATATTTGTTAAAATATTAGCCGACCCCACCTAGTGGGATAAGGCTTTGTTGTTGTTGTTGTATATTTGTTAAAATATGATAATACTATATTCATACTAATTAACTAATATTTATTTGATTTATTTTATAATTTATTTAGTTAGTTTTATAATTTATTTAGTTAGTTTTATAATTTATTTAAATAAAATTATAAAGGACAAATTCAGAAAGTGAAATTAAAAAGATTACAACTCAGGTGGCCATTTGGATTGTCTCCCTCCCATAGGCGATCTACGCCACTTCGTAGGCAATGTAGATTGCTTAAGCAATTCAAATTACTTATTACCTGGTAATTTGGATTGCCCCCTTAAATGTACTTCCATTCACAGGTGTGACATTTTAAGAATTTAATTCTTCATCCTGACAAATTAACTTAACTTAAGCTAGCTAGCATATCCGACAAGGAAACAATTAAGAATCACATATCCAGCTTGAATTCTCGCTAAAATCAGCATTTGCATCACAAAAAGGACCACTTGTCTCCTACAAACAAACGAGCAATCATTTCCATAAACCTCAACTGGTAGATCATCTTCTTCTTTTTATGCCTGCTACAAAACTATACGAAACCTAGCTAACAAAGTAGCATGACAGTTTATATAAATGATCCAAAGATCACCTGAAGAACATGAGCAAGGCTCGTCAGCCGAACAGGTGACAGCCCCCATCAATTCATGCCCCTGTGGACTGGAACCCGACTGCAGCGAGCAGAGCGATTGACTGCTTTGTTCCTCTCAGTTCCCCTTTCTCAATTCTCATGTCACGAACTCCTCTTCAAGAGGCGATTCGGCGGCGGAGGCGGACGAGGAATAAGATGCGCATGCGAAGTAGTAACACAGTCGAAGGCCCCATTGGAGCTTCTCCTCGGACAGGCCGGAACGTAGTCATTATTCTTCATTTCGGCTCCTCACCCTATTGTTGCCTGTTGGGCTCGACGTCGACGCAGTGACCGCTCAAGGGCCAGCCCAACAAAGCGCAAAGGCTGGAAGCCGAGACCTCTTAATTTTTAACAATATATATTATTATTTAGTCAATCAATCATTAGGGTCTATGGTAATTGTATTTTAAAAGTTATGCATATTAATTATAATTAATTATAAATAAATGAACATACATATATATAATCAATAATTAGTATTAAATATTGTTTCTCACAACTAATGTGAAATTCATTTTTTAATGTGAAAAAAATTAGAGACCAAATTTATTGGTCATTATTTCTTATTATCAATTTTCTTAATATACTTTTTAAGACAGGTGAGGTAGAAGAATATTAATTTTTAACTCAACGTATTTTCTATCAAAGAAAAAGTTAGAAAAACTTTGTAGGTAAGATGTACATGAAAATCTAATAAATAATTAATGAGTCGTTTGGTATGAAGTAATTTAAATAAATTAGGTATTATTTTTTTAAAAAATTCAGTGCTCATCACGTTACCTCATTTGGTTGAAACTAATTATTGATAATTTTAATTATGCTAATTATCTTGATTATCACCACATTAATAATTTCGATAACAGGGAGATGTAGTTTTCCATATTACTAGTTGGTTGGAATGCATTTTGAAAAATAATATTCATTCAATTATTAAATCAAAATTTTCATTGAAAATTTTTATTAATAAATAAATATTATTCAACTTCATCTTCTTTGTTAGTTGAAATCTTTTACAAATAACTATTAATCGTGTCTCATCTTTTTATCTATATTTAGTTTTCTATTTTTTCTTTATTTAAATTTAATAATATGTGATTAAGTTATGAAATATTTTGATCATTTATTCTCTAGCTATTTTGACTATTATTTATATATCAGTACTTACCAAACATTATAATATGATATTATCAATAATTTAAGTAGTGATAATCTATTTAAATTGTGATTATTAAATTATCGATGAACTAAACCGATAATGCACCGAAGTAGGAATGTTTATGGGTAAGGTATACATTATCGGTTAATTAAATTCATAAGTCATAATGCAACAATCAAAGTAGAGTGTTCATGGGTCGAGTTGGATCCCCGTGAATAAATCGATCTGACTTGATCAAACTTCGTTGGGTCAAGACGCTTTGGGGGACCAAAGCCGATCCAACGAGACTCAGTCGGTCGGGTGGTCGAGTCACCCGACCACAAAATTTCTTTTAATTTTTTCTTATTTTTTACATTTATTTAATATAAACATATTATTCAATAATTAATTTTAAAACATAAAATATATTTTCTAAATATTTATATATTATTTATATACATGAAATATTTTATTTCAATTTTAAAACCAAAATATATGCTTAAATTAAAATAAAAGTAATTAAAAGTAATAAAATATCAAGTCTTCGAGTAAACTTGGATTGAAAATTTTCAATCCATACATAATTAGACCACTATTCGAGTCATGGTCGGATCGGATTATCGATTTCACGAGGCGAACCGGTCTTACGAAGACTCCTACACCGAACACCGAATGAGCCCCAAGATAATACAAAAAGGATATGCATAACAATATTTTAGTAAATGTGTGATTTGGTATTAATTTAGTTATATAGATTTTGAATAATGCTTAATTTATTTCAGATAAATTATCAATCATTTTATCTAAAATTTATAGGACATCATATTTTCTCTTTTGACTATAACTATTAGTTGATTTAAATGTAGACAAAAATATTCATTCAATCAAAAAATTTAATTTTAAATATTTTATTATAAATAAATATCATTAAGCTTCATCTTTTTATTATTATTTGATTTTTTTTACAAATAAATCTTAATTATGACTCATTTTCTAAGAATATTACAGGAATATTTTAAGAATAATAGTGATCAAAATGTAAAATATTTTTTAAGAAAAATAATCATTTGTGCACTAGCTATTTTAACTAATATTTATATTAACAGTACATATCCAACACAATAATATGATATTACCAATAATTTAAATAGTAATAATCTATTTAAAAGGTGATATAAATTATCGATCGATAATATATCAAACGCCTCGAGTAACATGATTTAAAAATCCGCTTATAGTGATGAAACTTTTTACTCCGTTCGTCATTTTTTGTGCTAAAAAATTATTTCTCTAACATTCGTATGGAAATATAATTAAGAAAGCACATGTCCGATATTCATGTGCTTTCACGTGCTCAGAATCATTCCAGAGACGCTGCCTTAATTTTTAATAAAATTAACTTTCTAAAATAAATTTTATAAAGTATGAAAATAGTAATAAGAACATCTAATAATTCTGTAAAGGAGTTGGAACGTCCATAACTCCATACTGTTAAAAGTGTGAAAAACTAATGACAAATAAATAAATCTAGTAGGACACAGTCCTATGCCATGTGCAATGTCATTGAGCCTGACTACTTGCATCATTCTCCTCTATCATCGTCTCACATGTATGAATTATAAAAAAACTCACTACATAGGATGTAACCATAACAATAATCACTAATCAACAACACTCAATAGAACGAATAACTATACGATACGATAAGCAATAGAGCACTCGATGGATTAATAGAATAAGAGCTCAATAAATAAGGGGAATAAAAAAAAGAGGTCAAAAGACCAATCAATACCAATTAATAATTAATTATAATCAATGATGCCTAATCGTTAGAACAATTTCCAATTTAATAATTTTAATTCAGTATCAATATCAATTATCATTGGCCAATAAGAATTTTCATTTGATTCAATGGGGCGGAAGCAATGCCAATCAACGCCAATATCCGAATGACCATGATTCAGTTCAATTTGATTTCCATTTTATTCGATTCAATTCATTTCATTTCAATTCAATTTAATCTTTGAAGTTATCTAATACAATAACGAGCGCTCGGTCAATTATAAGAATTTCATGTCTCTTTCATGTAGGCTAGTGGAGATCAAGCCACGATAAGCTATCCTCCAATAATAGTGCTAAACAATAATTCATAATGGAGCAGGGACTATGGCCAATCACAGGATAGACATAGTTTTCCTAAAGAATAATGTCTATAATATGGCCTATGTGGCTTAGAGATAATCGGAGAACATAAAAACTCAGCAATTTTCATCTTTTATTTTGTTTACCTAAGAGACCTATATTAAAAATTTAGTCTAGGTTAAACAATAACTCAATTAGGGGAAAACTAGTGAATAAATACTATAATAAAATCACGTGATATTGAATAATAATATCAATAATCTCAAAATCAAATCTAAAAGATATGATGAGGTCAGATCTGTTAACAATATGATTAGGAATGATTAACCATAACAAGTATTCAATTATCCGTGGTACAAATATTCAAAAATAAAATTTGTCCCTAGAATCTGGTCTGCGTCGGGTGAACTTGAGTCGCATTCGAAAATAATAAAAACACCTTTCGACTAGGTGGAACTCGGACCGGGTGTATGGTGAACTCAGGCCGGATTGTCCAATTCACCTCTAACTTGATTGTGTCGCACTCGAGCCGCGCCGAAGCCACAACTCGAGTCAGGCCAATGGAACCCGATCCTGGTTATAACTCGGTCCGATTTCGATTCTAATTTGGTCCAAACTCTATACAATACGAGCCAGGTCGAGTTTTGTCGCCAAGAGAGAAACACATTTCGACACGACTTTTCGATCACCATAACTATAAAATATGATACTCAAATAATACAAAATCTATATCAATGAAATCTCGGTACAAAAGGAGAAGAGAATAGATTTCCATGTCACGAAAAATCGACGACATGGAGATTTCCCTACGTACTTAAAGTTGGCTGAAAAATCAATCGAGATTCCTCTAGTGCGCTGGTAGTCCAGACGTCGAACTTTAGCCGACGATAACTTCGCGATGTGACCTTAAAACTCGTGTCCATCGCCTGAAGAAGTCTCTCCTATGTCGGGGCTTCGAAACTAGCCATTGCCCTCTGAAATATCTCGATTTGCATGACGAAAGAAAAAAGTGAAACTCGTATTGCAGAAATTTTATTTGGCTCATATAGAGTTTTCGGTCACCATATGCTTATTAATATTTGTAAACGAGGGTTACCATTTCTATTGGATCTTGAACTTTTTTAGAATTAATCTTGACCTTTGTAGAAATTTTATTTGGCTCATATAGAGTTTCCGGTCACCATATGCTTATTAATATTTGTAAACGAGGGTTACCATTTCTATTGGATCTTAAACTCTTTTAGAATTAATCTTGACCATGTGCAAATTTTATTTGGCTCATAGAGAGTTTCGAGTCACCATTTAATGCTTATTAATATTTGTAAACGAGGGTTACCATTTCTATTGGATCTTGAACTCTTTTAAAATTAATCTTGACCATTCATTACTAATTAATCATTCCATAATTTTTAAAATTAAATTAAATTTAAATTAACATGATATCTCCATAACAATTTCACCTCTTCTCAAATTCTATTTTTCCTTTCCATTTTTTCCCATCATTTTCATCGATTTCAAAAATAAATAATTTCATAATATTAAATAATAATTTTTCAGATTTTATTAATAAATGAAATATTTATTTATTCATTTATGGAAAGGTCGTTACATCATCTTCGCCCGAAGTGACAATATCATTTTGCCAAGCTCATATACAATTATAGTGGACAGAAGAAAGGAGACCGGTGACTCTACTCACCTATTTCCTTTACAACCATCATACTTTTTTTTAAAAAAATGCATTAGTAACGTTGCAAAATTTATAGTTATAGTAAAATTACATCGTCCTTGACACCCGAAAACTATATATAGAAGAATCTGGCGCTGGAACTCAACTATATGCAAACCAAGAAAAAATGGCAATCTTATTATGGAAGACAATCACTATAAGAAAATCGTAATTTTTCGACGGGCAATTTCTAACGGTTCGAAATCTATCGCAATTTACGACGGATTTTTCGACGATTACGATCGTCAGAAATAATTTATATTATTATTTAATTTTTCGACCATTAGGAACGTCGATATTTCCGACGAATATCCATCGGTCACGACCATCAGAAATAAAAAAAATAAATTATCTAATTTATTATATTATTATTTAATTTTTCCGACGGATTTTTCGACGGTCATGACCGTCGGAAATAAAAAAATTAAATTATGTATTTTTTATATTATTATTTAATTTTTTCGACGATTACGACCGTCGAAAATGAAAAAATTAAATTATATATTTTTTATATTATTATTTAATTTTTCGACGATTAGGAACGTCGATATTTCCGACGAATATCCATACGTCGCAAAATTCGTCGCAATTTTCGATGGTCGTCACCGTCGGATTTGGCCACGGCCCGATCCGGCCGCTAATTTTTTTATATTTAAAAAATTCTTTGCGACCGTCGAAAGATCGACGATTGCGACAATCGTCGAAAGTTTCGACAGTTCGAACCGCCGGCCTTTTTTCGGCGATTGTAACCATCAGAAATTTTTGACGGTTTGAACCGTCGGGACTTTTCCGACGGTCAAAACCGTCGATATTTTCGACGAATTTTTTTCGACCGTCGAAAATCCATTTGCGACGAACGTTTTTTCGACGGATCGATTCCGACTGAAAAACCATCGATAATTGCGTTACCGACGGTTTTCGGGCTGATTACCGACGGTCCGAACCGTCAGTAATCAGCGTTTTTCTAATAGTGAATTAATGTGAATACAATTAATAATATGCATAGAAATACAAAGCTAATTTAACACCAAAGTGGAGGAGTAATAAGGGAAAATAATATAACAAGATTATAGTGCATAAAAAATTGCTTCAATGTTCGATTTTTTTTATGTCCCCCAAGATTTGAAAAGATAAAATAATTTAGATTGTTCAACAATATTACAGGAAAATGGATTTGGGTAGAGTCCCTGATGCAAAGAACTAGTCTATATATTATATATATTAAAGCAGAGATAAAAGCATAAGAGTCGGTAGCGTGACAAGTGGCGAAATATTATAATCACACGTGTCAAATAATAATAATTAATAAATCTAAATCTAAAAGATAAAATTAATCTTATTTTTGGAATTAAAAATAAGATAAAATAATAATGCAGTTTAAATCTAAAAGATAAAACTAATCTTTGCATAAGGTAATAATATATAAAACTCAATATTAATAATCTACAATACATGAAAAAGTTAAACTAATAATATTATTTTAAAAATTAATCTTCAATTATTTGAGTGTGATTAAAATAAATATTATTTTCTTTCTCAAAGATATTATGTAAGTAAAAATTAATTTGTTATTTTCGGAATTTAAAAATAATATAAAATAAAAATTCAATTTGATTCAATTTAAGATTAACCTTTACTTTTTATCCATTTGAGTATATTAAAATAAATTATTTTCCTTCTAAAATATATTTTGTAAGTATTTTTTATTTTCAAAATTTAAAAATAATTTTAAAAAATAATTCAATATGAGTCAAATTAAGATTAATCTTAATTTTATCAATTTGAGTATGATCAAAAGCAAATATAAATAATCTTATAATAGTATGTTATATAAGGTAAAAATGTATAATTTGTTATTAAAAGAAAAATTAAAAGAAATAATTTGTTATTTTTGGAAGAAAAAATGTATAAAATATCATGCGGAGTTGATCCCTTTCACGTAAAAAGTATATCATTTTAAAGGGTCAAAACAGAAAAATAATCTTGATAAAAAAAAAGAATAATATCATATCAGCATATCCAATTGGCACAACCCGTTTTGTAGGTTCTTCATGTGAAAAGCGATGTAATATAAGATAAAACTTTTTTTTTATCATTTTGTTAGTTTAATGATCATCAAGCTGTTTATCTGATAAATTGAAACAATACGTTTTGATCATGATATTGGATAATATATATTGCACTCAATGTTTCTGCCAGTTTACTCATTAATACGACAACAATAAAAGTAAAAATTTCATCTTTGTAAGACATATTAGATTGATTTAACTGTCATTGCAAAATAATAAATTTATTATGGTCGAGATTTCCTATTTTTACCGTGTCTAATTTTGGTCAATGGGGTGTCCTTGATGACGTGGCCACGTTATTAAATCAGATGCGCACGCGACAGGGGTCAAAACTTGATCCAGAATCCAACACCTGTGTAATAATCCAACTCCTTTGCCGCCCATATCGCAGTCATTAGAATCCCCACGCATGCATGCGCCCTCCTCCTCGTTAAAAAACCCTAGATTTTTTTTTTATTCTTTTTTTTTCCTTCTTCCTCTTGGAATTGATTATCCGAGCGGACGACAGTCCTTTATATTTGTCTGCAGGTAGATAGTGCAGGGTACGTAGATCGATCGATCGATTTCGTTCGCTCGCAGAGACATGGAAGAGGACGAGGAGAGGAGGACCAACAGGGGGCTGGAGTTCGAGACAGACGACGAGGAGAACGAGGGGCACCACCTCGGCGGTTCTGACGTCTCCGGCAACTCGCCGTATTCCTCCTCGACGTCGTCGGGGGCGGGAGACCTCTACGACGATCACTTCGACGATGAAGGTGCCCCGAGTTCTTATCAGGTCATATGGCCTCAGAGCTACAGGTACCATCAATATTTCGTGTTGTTGCATGGCTTCGACAGAACTATTTTTACAGAAATTTTGAGTACGGGTGGATTTAGCAGATAGATGGACGAATCTTAAATATGTAGAAGAGATCTGAGATGATTATTACGTAGAAGATGAATGATTAATAATTAATATATCAATGTGAAGCACACGAGTCGACCAGTAGCAATATTACGAACCTTTGCGTTTGTGTGTTTGCAGACAATCGATTGATGTCTACAGCAGTCTGCCGTCGCCCAATGTCGACGACTTCTTGAGCGCGGGCTCCACCTTGATTCGCCGCGGCAGCTCCCTGTTCAAACAACCTCCCCCGCCTGCGGCCATCTGGGCCCACGACGACGACCACCTGTCTTTTTCCACTGTGCACCAGCCCCTCGTCGACGCCTCCCTTCAGCAATCCACGTTCGAGGACTGCGAGGCCGCTTACGGTGCTGCTCCGTCCAGGGCCTCCATTGGCTTCCCTTCCTACATCGACTTGCCCCCGCCTCATCTGTGCTCCACCGGCCAAGCAGTCCTCAATGGTACTGCTAATGCTCAACATATTTATAATAATCTAATTGAGGATTGAATCAGGCATCTGAAGTCCGATCATTGACCTGAATTATAATTTGCATGTCTGCCTCTGAAGTCCGAAATCATATTCCTGTAAACAGGAATAAATGTGCTTTGCGGAGTTGGAATCCTTACGACTCCATATGCTCTCAAACAAGGCGGATGGTTGGGCATGTTGAGTCTTCCCGGCTTTGGCATCATTGCATGTTACACTGGACTTTTGCTGAAGAGATGCTTAGATAGTTCTCCGGGACTCAAGACATATCCTGATATTGGTCAGTCTGCATTTGGATCCTTTGGCCGTTACTTCATATCAGTAAGCTTCCTTTATCTGGTTCTCTATTGTATCTTCTGCACACAAATATACTGTTTAGCTAACAGATTTACTTTGTGTTGCAGATAGTCTTCTACCTAGAACTTTATGTGAGTCAAGAACACTGAATTTCTTTTTTCTTTCAGATTTTCCCAGTTTTGTTAGATCAGTTTATGAATGTTATCAGCATTTCTCTGTGTGTAGGGAAGTTGCGTGGAGTACATAATTCTTGTAAGTGATAGCTTGTCATCTATGTTCCCAGAAGCCAGCCTAAGTTTAGCTGGAATTTTTCTGAGCTCTCGCCCGCTCTTCGCCGTTGTGACAACATTTTTAGTTCTGCCAACTGTTTGGGTCAGAAACCTCAGTGTCCTATCGTATTTTTCAGGTGATAGATCACTCTGTTGCTACACAAAGTCCTTGTTGTTTTCTGCTCACTTGTGTTATGTGACTGAAACAAGAGCACTCATCTTGTGGTTTCAGCTGGCGGTATCGTCGCGACAGCACTGGTTATTCTATGTTTGTTTTGGGTTGGCATAGTGGACAGAATTGGGTTTCATCCAGGTTGGATTCTACGTTATATATGTCATCCATATCTGAATAACACAACTTCTTTTGTGGCAGTTAACTCTTATTCGTTTTACAGGTGGGAAGGCATTAGATCTTGCACATCTTCCGGTTGCACTTGGGCTGTACGGCTTCTGCTACTCTGGGCATTCTGTTTTTCCAAATATATACTCTTCCATGAGGTTCAAGGGACAGTTTATCATGGTTCTGATATCCTGGTATTACCTGTAACACATTGAAGCTTATTTAATTCCTCTCAGATTGTTTCTCTTTTCCTTTCATTGTTCCTTAGTCGGTGACAATCATGTGCCTCATGCATTGAACTTGAGAAAGGGTAACTTCATGCTTAAGTAGCATACCTGCTTGTATTTTTAATTACTTCATCTAAATAAAATTAATAATTTCACCTTCATTCACTTTCTTCCTTTCCGTAGATTTCTTCTTTTTTTTTATTACGTTACCTTCCCCTTAATAATGTTTGAACCAAACTGAGACTAAGGGCTAAGAGCCTAAGAGTACTAGAATAGTATTGATTAGTGCTTCTTTATATTTGTAGACTAGTTCATGTTTCTTTTAATACAAAAAAACATGAAGGAAAAAAAAAGAAGCTTTTGCTGAGGCATAACAAGTAGGGTTATTGTATTCCATACGTGAAGTTTCATATTTCAAGCTCTATATTTCACACTGTTATTGATCTGACTACACTTTGTTTCCTGATACAGCTTTGTCCTGGTTACGATTCTGTACTCAGGGGTTGCTGCTACAGGGTATATGATGTTTGGAGAATCCGTGGAGTCACAGTTTACGTTGAACATGCCGCACGAGTACACGACTTCTAAAATTGCAATTTGGACTACGGTACGGCCGAAATGTTTAAAGAATCAAGTGCTGTGTGTTTTTTGCTTTTGTCAGCCTTTGGTAGATGTGGAAAGGATCCGACAACAAGTTTATGGTTTACGAATATGCAGATCCTGAATCCGCTCACAAAATATGCAATGACAATGAATCCAGTCGCGCTATCCATCGAGGAGTTGCTTCCTAACAGCCATTCCACTCGTGCAAATATGTTGCTGATCAGAACACTTCTGGTCCTCTCAACATTGTTCGTGGGGCTCACTGTTCCCTTCTTTGGTCAGTCTTGCACTTAAGACTATTCATGGTCAATATATAATACTATTATCATGTCTTGTGATCTGACATTTACATAGTTTCTGATTACCTAAACCATCATTTAATTGGATATATACCAAAGATAATATTTTATTTTTCTGTGACGCTTTAAACTGTTCATGTGATTGTAATCTCAAGTCGTAAACTTCACTTGCATTTCAGGACTTGTGATGTCGCTGCTCGGTTCTGTTTTCACGATGCTTGTAGTAAGTTTCTTCTAAATGAAATGTTCTGTTACTTAATTTCCTTTATACAAGTTATGAATTATTGTTTTACTGTCTATAATGTTTGATGATGTTTGCAGGCTCTTATCCTACCATCCGCTTGCTATCTCAGTATCTTTCAGGGATCTGTTAGCTATCAAGAGGTAAAGGAATCTATATCTTACACAGCATGTACCTAATTTAGCATCTGAGTCATCAATCAGCAAAATCTCTTCAATCAACTAAGGAAAAAAAACAATTACCATGAAGTTAACATTTACCTTCTCTTTTCCAGATTTGTGCAAACATTTTTGTCATATTAATTGGTGTAGCATGCTCCATCATCGGCACCTATAGCTCAGTCAAGCAGATTCTCTCCAGCTAGTACCTAATGCCCAAACATATCCACCTGATGGGAAGCTCAAACCTCGGATCTTGATCAGTGCCAATCAAAATGAGAAAAGGGTCTGAATGCCTATGTAGGAACTAACGCAGGTGAATAACTCAAAATTTGGAGGAAAAAAAAACTGAAACATGCAGATTGCCTTCTGGTGCACTAATTCAAGTGACATAAATCCAGCACCTTTTCTAGAAGAAGAAAGAAAGACTGTTTGGGTGGTCTCATTTTTGTTCTCAGATAACTTTAGCTCCTATTATGTAAATTAGGACAGATAAATCATTCAACTTATACAAGATTCAGAACTTAATTTCATCTTAATTAAATGTGATTCGATTCAACATACTATAGCTAGTTTTTATTTTACTTTCATGCTCTCCACAGCTCAGAAGCTCTTCATCTGTCTCAGCACTCCTTTTTGAACATATATATCTGAGTGGAGCTGCACTCTTTCAAGTTGTCTGTCAGGATTACTTCAGCCTTCAAATTATTGGCATTCCATGAGAGTGCAAGTTGAGACAATAATATATTGTTTTTTCTAGGATAGATCCATCTGAAGGAGATTGAGACACAAAATAATGTAGGCCTCACCAATCATATCCTACAAATTTGATCCCTAAAAATTATTAGAAAAATCAATATCTTATCCTGAAAATGCACCTGGACACCTGGTCCTATTTTAGCATTGCCATATCGCTAATCGGCCAATACAAAATGAAAGAAGTGAAGCTCAAGTTACTTTGTGTTTGTTAAAAAAAAGTTAGCTTGTTCTTTCATAGAAGTTGATAGGTTTGGCCTACATTTACCCTGGTTCCCTGTGAGGTCTACAAAGCCATGTTTATTGTCTCCTGTGCGAATTGACTTTACTTACCTCTTTTGAATTGAATGTAATTTGCACCTTTTGTTCAACATTACAGTGAAAAATCATGCATTCTTGAAGGATATGTTTGTGATTTGTTGTTGTCCTTTGTATAATTGAGATAAGGAACAAATAAAATAAGAAATGGTCCTGGAGGTTAAAGAGATTAGCATCTTCTTACACAAATAGGCAATATTCTCATCATGGAAATCCAGTGATCCAGCAGGGCCTTAATTGAAGGAAAAAATTGCATAAACTGATCACCATGGCTGTTTTCAGGAATTTCACACTTTGCATGCATTCTTCTTGATCTTCCCAACCACCGGGGTCTATAGCCTCAAGAATAGACATAGACCAAAGATTGGATAAAGATTTGATGGAAGAAAAAGTTGAATAGATATGATCATCAGCCAATGCTGTCTGTAGATTCCCTTCGTTTCAGAGATAAGGTTCTGTCCCTAGGTACTATTATTCACAGACGTTCATTATTTTTCTGTGTACACTTTACGATAATTTAATTACCGTACCCTTTACCATAATTTCATTACTACACCTAAACCAGTACATGATCAGAGAAGACACAGCTGCACCTGCAAGATGCATCCAAACAACATATCATTCAAAGAATCAACGGATTCCCCTCTGCAAAAAAAAAATTCTGCTTCTCCGACCAGGCTGCATGATAATTTACACAGCTCCTTCAGCAGCACCATCTTAATTAATTTTACTCCATCCCAAGAAACCAAATGAAAAGGGATACAGAAATTGGCACAATAATATTTATATACAAGGATGAGAGAGAGAGAGAGAGGAGTTGTGATCTACTGTAGCTCTATTCTTCTTCTTCTACAGTTACTACCGAGTTGTCTATGCTAACTACCTAAGCATTCTCCCCTCCTGCGATGGCTGTGATGGCAAATTAAGGAGCTAGCTAGCCATCACCAGGTGCAGAAGCATGCATCAGGAGTACTCTTTCCAACATATCAGCATCGTGACGCATCTGCGCATGATATAGAACCTCGCCCGCTGCTCCTTGACCAAGCTCGCGCACCGGCTAGAGAACGACGTGCAGGCCGCGGCCCCTCCGACGCCGACGCCGTTCCTCCCTTCTCTCATGCTCACCGACCCCTTCAGGAAAGCTCCATCGCCTTCCACTCCTGACCTGATCCTGCTCCCCTTCTTGCACAGCTTCCACTTCTCGTCCAGGTACAGCTCCATCTCTCTGTATCACAACAAACACAGCAGCTTCCTTCCTTCCACGACTCGCTGGGCCTTGCACTCGTTCTGGCTCAGTAACAAGCACAAGAAATTTATAGGCAGGTGGAGTTGAATGAGCGGGTTTTGCGTGGCTGAACAGTAGGACACTCTTTTATCTTTACTGGAGGGTAGTGCAGTGTGCAGGGCTAGTGGCGAGCGAGTGGGGACTGTGTGGGCATTTATCATTGTATTTAAAAGGAGAGAGAGGACAGAGGAAGGAAGGACCGGGGCATTTGCACTTGGAGTGGATATCCAACACCTTGGGTCCTTGTGCCTCACACCCACAGACCTCAGACTTTATTGCTCTTTGGAGGTATCAGATTGACGTGAAGTCTGAGCTTTTCTATGAATAAAGAATCTCTTCCCAATGCCCAGTGTCAGAGGGGGTTAATTGGAGGGGGGGGGGGGGGGGGGCGCTAAGAGCCAAGGGGCAACACTGTTGCGACCACCCTTTGGCCTCATTCACATCTCTGGATCTCTGAATTGAATTCTGAACAATTGAAAACAAACGTGCAAAGCTCTGAAACAGCTGCAGCATCGGGTAAAAGATAAAAGCAAAAAAGGAGTGGCGGGGGAGGCATGGCATCATGAAATGGTAGTAAATTGGGAACGACACATTGTTAGTACAATTAGATACATGCATGATGCATCGACATTGAGTTGCAGTGCTTCTGGTTTCTGAACAAAGTGCTCCTTCAAGTTTGAGTTCAGGCTCAGGAGAGTCTCTGCAGTGCTGCTGCTGCTGCTGTGTGTGTGTGTGTGTGGTAGTCCAGAGACCACCCTGGACACAGCCTATCACAGCGCATAGCTGAGGCAGTGCACTGGGCAGCTGCAATCGTGTGCTTCTGGCTCTGTCTTGCCGACTCGTTTGGTCAAAAAGACAGCCAAAAAATGGAGGACAAGAGGCCAACGAGGGAAAGGATCAAAGATTCAAAGGAGGAGGAGGAGGACCCTCTACTTTTTTTTGTGCCTGCCTCTCCTTTCTTTGGTGCTGTGTTGTTGTTGTTGTTGTTTCCTCCCACGCCCCAACATGGACAAAGCTGTGATTTGCAATGCTCCCCCTGTGATGGTCCATGCACGCACGCATGAATTTGGATGGATGCGAATTATGATGATACAACGAGTGGACGAGGAGCACTACTATATAATAATGTACTACGTCACCATGTGCCAATATATATATATATTTTTTTTTTCATTGTACATTTTCACTCTATATGTTGATTGCTAAACATGACCTAACACTGACAAAATGATGCCCACTGTTAATTCATATTCTTCACGTTCATAGCCATCATCAGCATGTAACTTGTTGTGAATTACTAATGCCTAATTAATGTACATGTATATACATATGGATAAGATTGGAGTCGCCATATGAAAAGGACTAGAGATATATATATTTAAAAGTTTTAGTGGGGGAAGGAGAAGAAATAAATAAACAATAATAACTGGTGAGGACAGACAGGACAGAGTGCATTATCCGAGTTTGAGAAGTGTGGTCATTTTGCTTGGCGTCGTCACTGCATTGCATTGCATGACAAATTAAATTCATGGAGCCCCCCCCACAAAATTAACAATTTATTATTATAAATAAAGTCGAGACGAGTCTGAGTGCATGCAATGCATCGTATTCGTGCTTAGTACGACGGCCAGACCGGTCGAGTCCAGGAGTCATGTCCTCACGGCCAACAGCGACGCCACTAATTAAACAGCATTTATTATTATTTATATGACACGCACGCCCTAATCAAAATGTGCAGTTTATGGATCAGTTGAATCTGGATAGAGTGTTTGGTATCAGAATAAATTAATGGAAATTAAAAGGAATATTTTTTAAAATATTTTTTAGAGGAACAAAGTGAAAATATTCTTATCTTAAAAGATAAACAACGTTTGAATAAATTAACAAATTTAATGCGTGTAGTTATTATATTATTAAGCAATGTTATGCAATTATTTAATGATTAAAAATAAATATTCATGTAGAAAATGTTAATACTAGAGTGAAATAAAATAAGATATTTTAAATCAATTAATAAGTACTAATGATAAAATAATTTTAGTTATTCAAATAAACATTTTTAAGGAAATTAATTGGTCTAGTCTGTTTTATTTCTAAAAAATATTATATATTAAATAAATATTATTTTATATTTATTAGATAATAATTTAATCATGAATTAAATTTTCTCATTGTTAACATTTTAAAATATTATATTTAAGTATCATTTATTTATAGTTTATTTTTTTGTGCAAATTTTAATAAATATAAAACATAATTAAGCATGTGCAATTATTAATATCAAACAAAAAAATTGTGAACAAAATATTTGAGCATTATGTTCTCATTTTAAAAACAAAATATAGTGAACTTTCTAAATTCTACGTGGTTTTAATATTTTAAAAGTTGATCATTGTCAAATATATTAGAGTCTCATATGTTATTGTCATATATATGCCGTGAGATGATTTAAATATATTAGTTGAACTTTGATGATAGATCAAATTTAAATCATAATCATTAACGTCGCGTGAATTAAATCGTTAAGATCAGATTAATGACTCAAAAAATTACTTATTGACATCATCACTTCACTTGTCCGATAGGACCGACACTGGTGAAATGATAAAATGATTATGGTAGTAATTTGTTATCGAACATACAAACGCTTGAGCCGATGAGAGTTTCAATTTAATTGCATATATCCCAATTTCTCAACTCCAAAGATTGAAGTATTGAACTTAACGGAAGATTAGGTTTTAGTTCGACGAATAACTCTTTCTCATGGATAATTAAATATTTTTTTTATATCCTATCCAATTAAGGGTATAAACTAACCATAATATTTTTTTCTCTCAAATCTTTATGACAACTCTTATTGAAAAAAAAAATTATTTCAATAGTAAATGTAATAACCTAAGGTATAAGGATCAAGATGGTCTTATCGAATAGTCTCACGTGGACAAAACACGAAGATAATCATGGACTTATATATAACTATCATCTTCACCTATCAAGACGCGTTTCAAATTCGTGCGGGCCAATAGGTTCAAAGCGAATAATATCTTGATTGGGCCGGGGTGTTACAGAATGGTATCAGAGTCAACCTTCGCATGCTCACTTGAGTCATGTGGGAAACACAGACCACGGGTTAACACGGATCTCGTTCAACGAAAACGTTGAGCCTTTTATCGGGAGGAAATTTGTAATGACCTGAGATCTAAGAATGAAAATGGTCTCATCGAATAGTCTCACGTGGGCAAAATATGAAAGTAATCATGAGCTTATATGTAGCTACCTTCTTCACCTATCAAGACGCGTCTTAAATTCGTACGAACCAATAGACTCAAAGTGAATAATATGTTGACTGTATACACTAAGAGTGAAAGAAATTAACAAGTACATCCCAATTGAACGGCAAGAACAAACTCTTTAAATCACAATAAAAATGACGGTGGATTTAGTGGCTTGCCAATTGGATGAACAGAATGTGACTGAAAAATTAGTTAGCAATAAATATGTCATTCCAAATTCCTCCTCGTGGCACGCTCCATGTGGGTATACTATAATAATGCGCATGTGTCGAAATGACGTGTGGGTGTAGTGGTCTCCTTGTTGGCTTGTTGCACCTTCAAGTGGGGGCACTTGGGTTCGAATCGGACCGAGTCTGTTTGTTTGGGTCGCACGTGGGTTCAGACCGAGGAAAAGAGCACACAAAAATCCTGTCACACCCTCAACTTTGTTCCAAAACTTTTAATGCCACCAATTTATGTATTTATTTTTCTTCTTTCTTGGTTACAAAATTACCTAATATAAGTAAATATGGATGCATGCACATCTATATTTATTGTGTTATAGCATTTTATTTTTATGGGTTAGGCCAATAGTTGGTTCTATCTTAAATTAAATCATTAATGTATTAATCATTAAAGTTATCTTAATTTTCTATATTAAGATTCACCATCAGACTTCAATTCAATGATTGGACTACACATGAAAATTATTTATGAGTTTACACATGCATTTTTCTTATAGTAGTATAATAATTAAGTTTTAGTCGGATATATTGAATTTTTTTCGTCGGAAATTTGAAAAAATCTTGTAGTTAATAATAGTAATTTGTGTGCATACAGGAGCCAAAATCGGAATAAGCAAAGCATGGTTTTAAAAAAGTTGATAATAAACGAACTAGACCAAATAATTATTATTGGTCTGGTTTTGCTGATAGATTTATAAAATAAGAATTATTTATTATTTTTTAAAAAAAACATGCTCATTAACTCAAAGATGCACTTTGCTTCTAATTGAGTAATTAAAATTTTATATAGTTTAAATTAGGCCAAATATAAACAGTTTAAATAGCTCAAATCATTTGTATGATTAAACATATAATGTAGTCTTGTGGGCTACCAAGATTGGCCTAATTTAAATAATTAGCAAAGTCTTGGCAAAAAGGGCGATCTTTTTAACGTATTAGTGCTACTATTAGTCCATCATGACACTTTGAATTACCAAAAGCCTATTGTGTTATATACTGGAACCTAAAATAGGAATAAGTAAATAATTATTTCATATTGTTTGAATGCTTGTGCTTAGGAATATGATTGTGATATGTGATTTTTCACGTTTAACTCTAATATATGAATATGAACTTATCATAAGACGGTCCTAAAATCATATTACGATTTTTACTTTAATGAGCCATTCATCTAATTCTAATAAATTTTCTATTTTTATATTTATTAGAAAACTAAATTGCCCTTCTCATATCTCCTTCTCCCTCATCGGCGCTAGTAGAGAGAGAGATTAAAGTAATTACGGTATAATTTAGGAACGTCTTTCGATAAATTCATATATTAGAATTAGACGTGGAAAATTATTTTCCAATGGAAGTTTAAGTAATTAATCCTAAAAAAATATTATCAATTGGTTGGTCAAATTAGTTAATTAGTTAAACTTAAGAACTCTATATCAAGTTATAATAAGATATCAATTTACTTAGACCCCTCACCCAAGAAAAAAAGAAAAAGAAAAAAGGATGAACACTTTTTTTTTCTTTCGGTTAAAACGAAATGACGATCTCTGACACACCACACGTAAACTAGTTCAAAAGTGAGCCAAAATAGTTTCTCTTTCCGTGTACGCGGGGAAGGAGAGAGGAAAAGGGCCCAACCCAACAAGTTTGCAACCTGAAAGCATTGTGGATTGGGTCCAATAGCTCTTCTTCTTCTTCTTCTTCTTTATTTTTTTTTCTCTTTCCAACTTTTCTAAACAAATATGACAAACATATATGCTTAAAAAACTTGGATACTCTCCGAATTAGTTATTGTGTTAGGAGCTAGTATTTATGTATATATATATATATATATGTATATATAAATGGTAACTCACTTAGTACAATAAGAAAAAAAAATACAAATAAGCAGCTCCTCTTCGAACATGAATTCTTGATCTTTACAAAAAGAATACAAATTTTCAATGTAGATCGTCTTTGAGTTACAAATTTGGTTACCCTTATTTATTTTTTTATATCTTTATTTACTTGCTTAGTCCTTCCAAGGATAGTGAGAAATCGCAATGTATTGCAAAAATTGTGGCATCATATTAATTAATATTATTTTATATAGGAATAAGTGTTTCCAAAATAATGGCTAAAACAAATACAATGAGGTACTTATTTAGTATAATAGATGTAAATAAAGATTATGTAGAGCAAAAATTTATATATATATATGTGTGTGTGGGGTCATCGTTATATTTCATGGTCCACAAATAAACACTTATTTGTAAAAATTTTAGGATGTTTATTTGTGGATTTTTAGATGACGATCCCAACGATGGTACCAGTTTTTTTTTCACGTAATACCTCATAAAATATATACAAAGTAAGTAGAGTCTATGAGACGATTGTCTATCATTAGACTACACCCTGATTCATAATATTGTGTTTGAATGAAAAGTGAAAACTTGCAAGACAGAAAAAGAAAGAAGACCCCAACCAAACCTTGTCTATGTAACTAAAATTTGAAGGGGAAAAAATATAATAATAAGAAAAGCTATTTTTTTCTCTGTGGATAATAAACGACCATTACTCATTTTCCGAAGAGAAAAAATTAAATTTTATAAGAAAAACTTGGATTTCAAATAAAACTTAAAAAAAATAAAAAAAATAATTTTGTTGTTTCAAATATTGGACTACACTCTTATTTCATGACATAATTGGATTGAATATACACTGTTTTGTTCAAAGTTGGAATCCACATGTATCCAAAAAGGAGTCAAGAAGAATTGTTGAAAGTTTTATTACTTTCTTGTTGACATTAGCCATCAACAATATTGAGTTTTCAAGATGTCACAAAACTTACCAAAGCAAATTTCCTGAATTAGTATCCTAAGCCAATTCAACTTGTCAAATTTCAGTATTTTTCCATGTTTAGAAACATGAAGACTATTTGTTAATATTCTTTAGAAAAAAAAATAAAGAGGTAACACATGTGATCTTCATGAAGAAGATATCTGATATCCATATTCTAGAAAATGAAGGAAGATTATCTAATATAATTTTTCATATAATCTTAGGATATATTTATCTAATGTTTCTATAATATTGAATGTGTCCACTTGTCATAATTTTTCTTCTCCATGTTGTCAAAGATGTTGAGACTTGGTCACACACAATAATAATGCTTACCACACTTTTGATCTAAAAGAAATGTTGACACATTCAAGCCCCAAAACATACACTAAGACCTATTCACAATTCTACCCCCACACCCCACCCCCAAAATGTTCATATCACAAAAAAAAAAAAAAACTGATTAACATGAATAAAGTAGACAGTGGAAATTTAAGAAAAAATCATATGCAGAAAAAAAAAACACATGATCTTCAAGAATAAAACTGAAATCTTGAATCTCTCTAGCATCATACGATTGATTTTATTTCAGGTCATTTTCTCATACACCTCTTAAATTATACATTTTTTCTCATGTAATCCTAAATTATATATTCATGAATTTTAGTATGCTTAACCTTTCATAATTTGTCACTCAAGTCATTCTCTTATATTGCATCCAAAATTTTATTAGCTTCATTTTTCAATAGTTTCACATTATCATTTTACCCTACTTTAGTAACATGAGCACAATATTTGATATCATAAATACTATTATTTTGATATTCTGTAAATTTGGGTACTAAAATATCATTATATATATATATTTTAAAAGAATTAACAAATATAGAAATGAAACTTGACGGGAGAATTAAGATTCAAATAAGAATAAATTCAGGGACTAAGTTTGCAATTTATAGTTGGATGTCGAAAATATTTAAACGAAAATAAGCCTTTTATTATTAAAGATTTTATGCCCATATTTGTTTTGCCAACAGCATGTTACTCATACCTTATATTTCACAGTTTTTTTTTTTAAAAAAAAAGTGAACAAAAGAATATAATGTTTTCTAACATGAGCATTTGTTTGTGATGAATCTCATCTTTAAAAATTGCGCCATTCTAAGTGTAAAAAAAAAAACCAAAATTCATGATCAGACATGGTAAAAGTTGACAAAGCATATATATTTGATAAGATAACAAAATACAACTTAGATTTCAAGTTAGGATCTCACTGAATGTAAAATATGCAACACAGGAGAATTTAATTGAACTCAATAATCAACTGATATTTAATTTATAAATTTATAAATAATTCGTTCTTTAACGTCGTACGAATTGAAGGTTCTTTTTCAAACATCAAGAACTGATTATAAAAAAAATGGAAATATGAAGTTGCATAATCGCTCTCTGATCTATATAAGTTAGTATTATACATATCAAAATATGGAATATTTTCCCTTAAATTTTTATTTCTTCGTTTATGAAAAAAATTCAATCCAATCTACAAAAGAGTATATATATATATATATATCTCTATTTTTCTATGCGCCGGATCATCCAAAAAATCATCGATTTGAATGGTGAAAGTTTTTTGCAGATGCCAAATAATAAACAAGAGGTTTGAAGAATCCCAGATGCCTTGCTCCTGAATATACAAATTATATTTGTACATCAAGGTGCCCCTCTCATGGCTGAAAGTTGTACTCGAAACTCGTAAACTTAATTTCTCAGGAATCCACAGCTCCTGACTGGACAGCCCTCTCTGCACAACAATCCAACCAATGTCAATCTGCTCTCTCTCTCTCTCTCTATCCCAGCAACAACAGTCCACGTTCCTCACTCTCCCTCTTTATTCTTTCTCTCTCCTCTTTAAGCTTTCTGTTTCTTTTCATCCCTCTTTCCAACAATGCGCAGAGGATGCTAAAATGAACAAAGCACAGACAACATAGCCAAAGGAGCCAAAGTAGCTGAGGGCAGGGGAGAAGCAAGCACCAAAAAAGCATTGCTTTCTATCTGGTGCCAAGCATATTGACCCTTTGGTTGGGCATCTGTTTGCCCCCACTTCTTTTTCTCCTCCCTTTCTTCCTCTCCACTATAACAGTATTACTACCCTTCCTACCTCCTTCCTTCCTTCCCTCCCTCTCTCTCTCTCCTCCATTAGTGAAGACCGTCCAGGAGCAAGTCAAGCCTTCTTCATGTTGAACTTGAAACCCTCCTTCACGACCTTTTAAGATGTAAACTTCCCATTTTCCACTTAAGAGGTCCCAGTTCTGTTTCTTCATCTTCACACTTCCAACATTTATTTATTTGTTTTTTGTCCTTTTGACAGAGCTCTTGAATGATCTCTAATTCTCTATATAAGAACAGAGCGGAAATTACCTCTTCAACCCAGGGAAGCAAAGAAGGAAGAAGGAGATGAGCTGCCAAATGCCTCCATTCGTGCTTAGGCCTCTCGTCCTCTTCTTCGCCATTTTACTCTCTTTCACTTGCCCAGGTGAGAGAACTTGTGCTCTGCTCTGCTCTGCCATCCGTTTTTTTTTTCTTTATGATGTTTTCGTCTGTTATTTTTCTACATGTCAATGCGTCTGTTTTAGCTTTCTAATGATCCTTTTTGGCTTCGCCATGCGCCTTTGGCAGCGAAAGGAGGGAGCTTTACGCGACTGGGCATCAACTACGGCACGCTCGGAGACGACCTGCCGACGGCCGCCCGCTCCGTGGCCCTCATCCAGTCACTGGGCGCCGGCGCTCTGAAGATTTACGATGCGAAGCCGGCCATCCTCCGCGCTCTATCGGGCACTCGGCTGCGAGTCTCCATCATGGTGCCGAATGATCAGATTGCCGGAATGGGGAAGAACGCCTCCGCGGCCGACGCCTGGGTGGCCGCTTATGTCGCCCCGTTCTGCGAAGCCGTCCGCATTCGCTACCTCCTCGTCGGTAATGAGATCCTCTCTGACGGCTCCCTTATCAACTCCACCTGGCCCGCCCTCGTCCCAGCCATGGCCAACATCCACCGTGCCCTCGTCGCCCGCGGCCTCAGCAACATCAAGGTCGGCACCCCGCTCGCCATGGACGTCATGGCCACGGCCGCCACCTTCCGACCGCCCTCATCCGGCACCTTCCGCAGCGACGTCGCCGAGACGGTGATCCTCCCGATGCTGCGCTTCCTATCCAAGACCAAGTCCTTTTTCTTCGTCGATGTGTACCCGTACTTCACCTGGGCCGGCAACCCGTCCGCCATCGGACTCGACTACGCGCTCTTCGAGGGCGGCGCCACCTCCAACTACGTCGACCCCGGAAGCGGGCTGACGTACACCAACCTGCTCGACGAAATACTTGACTCCGTAGCGGCCGCGATGGCCCGCATGGGGTATGGCCACGTCCGCCTGGCGCTGGCGGAGACGGGGTGGCCGAACGCTGGCGACCTCGACCAGATCGGGGCCAGCGTCCACAATGCGGCGATATACAATCGAAACCTGGCCAAAAAGCTTTCGGCGCGGCCGGCGACGGGAACGCCGGCCAGGCCTGGGGGGGTGGTGCCGGTGTTCGTGTTCTCGCTTTACAACGAGAACCAGAAGCCGGGGCCAGGGACGGAGCGCCACTGGGGGCTGCTGTACCCTAACGGGTCGAGGGTCTACGAGGTCGACCTCACTGGGCGCCGGCCGACGACGGATTACCCGCCGCTGCCGCCGCCGGTGAACGACGAGCCGTACAAGGGCGGTATCTGGTGCGTGTGGAACGGGAAGGGGAACGCGAGCGAGGTGGGCGCCGCCGTGACGTACGCGTGCGGGCAGGGGAGCGGCACGTGCGATGCGATACAATCAGGCGGGCCCTGCTATCGGCCCAACACATTGGAGGCCCACGCAAGCTACGCGTTCAACTCCTATTGGCAGCAGTTTCGGCGGTCTGGCGGGACCTGCTACTTTGGTGGGCTAGCGGTCCAAACTGCAAAAGATCCAAGTAAGTAAACTAGTTATCCGGCCCACAATTTTTGTTAATTTCTTTTTTCGTGTTAAAATTATTAGGCAAACGAGGTAGCCTATTATTTAAGTAAATACAAGAAATTGAAAAATGCTAACAAATAAGGATAAATAAATATGTAAATAAAATAAATCTTAGAGGATGTAGAAGTGTTTCTTTTCTTTCAGCCTAACAATTTACATTGACACTAATCTTCTCAATTTTTGTATGATATTTTTAGGGATTTAATTTGACATTACAGAAATTAATATATTATGATTAAGAAGTAAAATATAAAGGCAGACTAAGTATTAATCTTATTAAAAGTTCAAATCAATCTATTATGGTCATACCGTCATATACCATCTGTTGAAATGTGAATGCAATGGATCACATGTTGAGAGGACAAGTTCTCTTCAAAGATGATCAATCTATTATGGTCATACCGTCATATACCATCTGTTGAAATGTGAATGCAATGGATCACATGTTGAGAGGACAAGTTCTCTTCAAAGATGATCAATCTATTATGGTCATACCGTCATATACCATCTGTTGAAATGTGAATGCAATGGATCACATGTTGAGAGGACAAGTTCTCTTCAAAGATGATCAATCTATTATGGTCATACCGTCATATACCATCTGTTGAAATGTGAATGCAATGGATCACATGTTGAGAGGACAAGTTCTCTTCAAAGATGACCCCATGGTGGGGGATGCCAGGCAAGAAGACATGCAAAGAAGAATATTTCAATCCATATGCATTGACTACTTTTATATCCCTCATTATTGCTTCTTCATTTAGCTTTGATAGTATTGACTTGGTTGTCCGGATAATTTCTGCAGGCTATGGACATTGCAAGTACCCAACTCTGACAAATTGAAAGAGGATAACAAGTATTGACCTAACCGATGAACCAAAACTTCAAAAAAGGAAGAGAGAAAAGAAAAGAGTTCTTCTCATGTGTTCTCTTTTCATTTGTTTTGGCCTCCTCCCTCTCATCTATGCCTCTGGTGCAACTCATGTGATGTAATGCAGATTCATATCTGCAGAAAATTTAATTCCTTTGAGAAGTAGAATTTGGAGAAGTACTATTTCAGAACTCTAGTCCTCTTTGGGTGTTGCTAACAAACTTATCCTCCACCAACTGAGAAAAATGTTATTGTTTAACACATGTGACAGACAAACTCCATCTACCAATCTAAAACACAGATAATTGCCAAGCAAGGTTTTGCTACCCGTGATCCATGTAAATTTAATAATTGTGTGTGAATTTATATGATAAAGATAAGAGCAATCTTTTTATAGTGCCTAAAAAAGTTGATATGGATGGGTGCCAAGTCCACATCAATGATGTTTGGTGATGAAACTGTTCACCTCACTACTCTACCTAATCATTTGTACCTAAGTCAATAATACATATGGGGTGAGAAATCAATTGATATCTCTACTTTCTTCGTTAATTTTTTCGGTTAAATATTCAGATAAATATTCAGTTCTCTAATTTCTTTGTTATTTTCTCATCAAAGATCCATCGGATGTTCAAAGTATCTTACTAATTCCAACAAACTAAATTGTTATGCAGTTTATATAAAGAATTCTAATACAAAAGTCTAGAGAATTTCAATACAAAATAGAAGATAGAAACTTTAAAATTATTTAGGTTTCAAGGGCTCTGAGCCTCTTAGATCACTTTTTTCAAGCTCGTTGTCCGAAGAGCGAGATCCTTTTTTTATTACTGAAGCGTCTAACTAAGTAGGTGCTCATCTAGAATTATAAATAGGTTTAAATTAAAAGCATTATCAACGTATTAATGTGATCCATTAATTTCATCGTACAATCCCGCTATCAAAGCTCTGTAACTGTGGAAAGTAAAATAATAAAGATGACTAATATGGATAAATTTTTCGTGAAGGAGATATAATTTGTCATATGGGCCTAACTGGCTCAGCCTAGTCACAAAGCCCAAGTATTATCGCACACGCCACAAGGTCTTACATGTGCGGGCCAGGCCTCTACACCGCAAAGCCGAGGGCTTTACCACTTCACGCGCAACGTCTTCGTTCTTCGCACCGACGCCGTCGCCGCCGCCCGCTTGCAGTTGAGTAGGAGTAGGAATACAACAATGGCAGATACGAAGGCCGTCACAATCCGGACCAGGAAGTTTATGACCAATCGACTTCTCTCCAGGAAGCAATTCGTTCGTTCCTCGCCCACCAAAACTGCAGATTTCTGCGTTTTCTCCGATATTTTTCGGATTGAACATTCGACCTTAACGTTGCTTTCTTCTTGTTCTTTTTGTAGGTCATCGATGTTCTTCACCCCGGAAGAGCGAATGTGTCGAAGGTATTATCTCTCGCTTCTCCCTGTCTTCTGTGGTTTTTTGGGGGGTTGGAGGATGTGGATTTGTTTGGGTTTGGTAAGAGAAAATGCGACCTAAAAAACTGATTTTTCTTTTGTCTTCGATTTGATGGTGGCATTGAAGGCGGAGTTGAAGGAGAAGCTGGCGAGGTTGTACGAGGTGAAGGACCCAAACTCCATATTTGTGTTCAAGTTCCGGACGCATTTCGGTGGGGGGAAGTCGACAGGGTTCGGCCTCATCTACGACTCCGTCGAGAGCGCCAAGAAGTACGAGCCCAAGTATAGGCTCATCAGGGTAAGGATTCTCTTCACATCAGTTTGATCAATGCATTTGTTTCGGTCAGATTCGTGTTAGATTATTCCAGTAGTTTGCAGTTTCATGGTAGGATATGCTTAGAATACTTAGCCAGGAAATTAAATTGATATGTCATCATTATGGAAAGATATGTTGTTATGTTTTGGTGATTGGCAGGGAATGTATACTTTTTTACCGCCATGAAACTTCTACAGGAAAATTCTTGGGCTGTTGGTTGATCACAGTAGTCCAGGTTAAGCAGAAAGTTAAAGCACAATCTTTTATGATTCAAACACTGAATTAAAGTGAATGATATTTAAATTCTACACGTAGGCGAGTTATTTTACTGGATTTATGTTTTAGGGACAAACAAACACATCAGCTTCTCGTATCAATGAGCGATTGGCAAGTTGAGCGAACAGTTGTTCTAGGGGGGTGGTCGAATGATCACCCCTATTGTTTGCAAATGTATAAAAGGTCTACATAAAAGATTCTATAATAGATTAGGCTTATACTGATATAAAAGCAAGCCGTTAAAAAATATGAACTTGTTAAAATCTTTCTTTTTTGTCGAGCAAGACAGTGATTTTTTTCTAAAAGCAGCCAAATCAGACTTAAATACGAAATATTAATAGACCGTAAAAAAATATGTTTATGTATTCTACAACAACAAGAAAGCCTTATCCCACTAGGTGGGGTCGGCTACATGGATCATACGACGCCATCGTTGATCCATGTTCATGAGATTCGATAAGGTTTTATGCTGGCTGTCGGGGCCTAACACAACCCTCCTCCTTTATCCGGGCTTGGGACCGGCTATAAAACATAGGCGGAGTTTATGTTTATGTATTCTAATTAAAGAATTATGAAAGATCCATAAGGTCTCATGGAAATTATGAAATTATCGTTTGATAGAGAAATAATGTTTAGATGTATTTTTCCTCAAATATAACTTGTTAAGTATATTTGTCACTACTATCTATTGAGATGTATCTGACAGTGGATGAGGTCTGCAAAGTAAGTTTAACAAGGTCTGGGAAGAAAGCTTTTTTTATGTTATTGCTTTTTTATACCCTTAGAACCAATGTAATAGAATCAATAGGAAGAGATCTGAACACCCGAGTCATGAATGAGAGAATGTGGAAAGAAGTGAGATTACAAACCATTAATATTTTCCACCTTGTTTATTTTCTTTAAAATCATTATTTAGAATTTTCCATTAATAACAGGATCCATTCTTTTCTCCCTGAAAATATGACTAACAGAATTTTAGCTTTAAATTTTCATTGTAACTTGATGAGGTAGCATATCCTTTATTGATGAATACAAAAAATTGTGAAGATTTTACTTATATGTAGAACTTACAGATCAGTTATTTAGAACCAATGTAATAGAATCAATAGGAACTCCGCCTATGTTTTATAGCCGGTCCCAAGCCCGGATAAAGGAGGAGGGTTGTGTTAGGCCCCGACAGCCAGCGTAAAACCTTGTCGAATCTCATGAACATGGATCAACGAATATGAGCGGAATGGCGTCGTATGATCCATGTAGCCGACCCCACCTAGTGGGATAAGGCTTTGTTGTTGTTGTTGTTGTAATAGAATCAATAGGAAGAGATCTGAACACCCGAGTCATGAATGAGAGAATGTGGAAAGAAGTGAGATTACAAACCATTAATATTTTCCACCTTGTTTATTTTCTTTAAAAACTCCGCCTATATTTTATAGCCGGTCCCAAGCCCGGATAAAGGAGGAGGGTTGTGTTAGGCCCCGACAGCCAGCATAAAATCCTGTCGAATCTTATGAACATGGATCAACGAATGTTACTAATAGAGCGGAATGGCGTCGTATGATCCATGTAGCCGACCCCACCTAGTGGGATAAGGCTTTGTTGTTGTTGTTGTTTATTTTCTTTAAAATCATTATTTAGAATTTTCCATTAATAACAGGATCCATTCTTTTCTCCCTGAAAATATGACTAACAGAATTTTAGCTTTAAATTTTCATTGTAACTTGATGAGTATGATCCATGTAGCCGACCCCACCTAGTGGGATAAAATCATGTCGAATCTTATGAACATGAATCAACGAAGCGTCGTATGATCCATGTAGCCGACCCCACCTAGTGGGATAAGGCTTTGTTGTTGTTGTAACTTGATGAGGTAGCATATCCTTTATTGATGAACACAAAAAATTGTGAAGATTTTACTTATATGTAGAGCTTACAGATCAGTTATGATTTTAGAAACAACCAACTATAAGTTATTTGTAGTAAATCTGCCATTATGGTTGATGCAACCATTTTTATATACCTTATTCTGCTTTGTCAAACCCTCTTTTCAAAGAAACTGTTAATCATGTAAAATGGATCAAAACATTTAAAAACTGTGATGGTTGGAAACAATGAAGATACAATACTTGTGGCGTACAGCAAAAGCTAATATCCTTTTGGAATATGTATATGCACTTTAAAAAAGAATCCGTATATTCACTTTTGCGCAGCTTTCTCTTGTCCTTATCATATTAAGTAGACAGGTAGTTAATGTGCTCTAGTGACTCTAATGTTATAGTGTTAATAGGTTGAGGTAATTTGCAGAATTCTGAGTAGTAGTTTAATTTCTTAAGTTTTCGAAAATGATCTTCAATGTATATATAGGTGTTCTGTTGCCTTGCCTTTGAAGAATACGAGTATTTTGGATTTTGTGTAAATTTGTTTACGTTTGATGTTTCATTCTACTGTCTAAATGTGTTATACTTAGATTTTATGTTATTGTGTTCCTCCTGCTGCTGGAGATATAATTCTTGTATTGTTTATCAGGGTTAATGTTCACATTTAATCACAAGAATTTGTAGCAGCGTCATCTGTTAAACATGAAACTCTATGATGTATATATAATATGCACTAACTGAGGATGGTAGAAAACATTAATTTCAAATCTGTTGAACTACGGCACAAACTTATTCAATCTCATTTGTCTCTCGGTGACATTTTTGCATTTTGCATACCGATTTGAGTAGATGAGCATAAATACTGATTACCATCTAATTTGACAGAATGGACTTGCTACGAAGGTTGAGAAATCAAGAAAGCAAATGAAGGAAAGGAAGAATAGGGCAAAGAAGATTCGTGGAGTAAAAAAGGTGAATAATTCCTTTTGATATCTTTAATGCCCATAGTTTTGGGAGAACCCTTCTCAGGGTCTTCTCAATCAGATTTATGTGGACAACTCCACTCTTTACATTAATGGATAATCCTTTTATCAAAAAAAAAAAAAGTTGACTTTGATCAAGGTGGTCTCCAATCTCCATGCCCATAAGCCTTGCTGACGTTTTTCTACTTTTCATGTTTCCCATTTTCATCTCTCTATTAAGTTCTTACCGTCTATTTTTTGTGTTTTCTGCAGACAAAAGCTGGGGATGCTGCCAAGGCTGGTAAGAAGAAATGAGGCTGCGCAGAGATGCTTCATTTGTTTGTGGTTCTCTTTCTGTTGTTGGATAGTAGTTTTAGAACAATTTTTTCTTGTATTAGTCTCCAGATATTGAGTTTTGTCAATGTTGCGGCCAAAATGTGACGATCTAATCTCTTTTCCCATGAACTTGATGTCCTCAGCTCTACCAAAATGAAACCACCAATCTTGTTCCCAGAAAACATTGTCATCTCAATTTTTATATTTTTTCCTGTTATTGCATTTAGGTACCAGGGCCTTTTTCTTTCAAACTTCGTTAAGACCAGAAAATTGTTTGCAGTCAGGCTACGTGCACTATTTTTTTTTTCCTATCACATGTTGATTCCATAACTCTGCCTATATTTTATAGTCGGTTCCAAGTTCGGATAAAGGAGGAGGGTTGTGTTAAGTTTCGACAGTCAGCATAAAATTTTGTCGAATCTTATGAATATAAATCAACGAATCGGAAAGGCATATTCATGTGAGATAAGACTTTGATGATATTGTTGTACTTGATTCCATCAAGGGGTCATACATCCTCGAGTTATAACACTTAGAAACCTCATAGCTTTTACAAAAACAGAAAGAAAACGTGTTACAATTTAACGGACAGAAGTGACTTTTCAGAGAATGAACAAACTCACAGAAAACGAACACTCAAGTGGTAATATGCTCATTGTTTTGACTTTTAATTGATAGGAATTATCTCCGGGAAGCTTAACGGTTGTCTTAAGCAACAAAATTGGTCGGTAAATTGAAGTCTTTTCTCCTTTGAATATTAAGGAGGGAGAGAAGGATTGAGTGGATTCGATTGTTTTTTGCCAAGTATTATTACAAATTATGTGGCGGATTTGAAATTACCTAACACGAGGAAGACTATGGACTTTTACGGATAATTTCGTCCTAGTATTTATTTTGTTAGATTCGACGTTTATTTTCATTACCTGGATTAACAGAAAATTTGAGTCAATTCAAATGAACCTCACAAATTGTTCTACCATAAAAAATGAACAAATCATAATCAACTTGCAACAATTTTTATGATTTCTTCAGAGTAAAAAGTTACTGTGCTATGGTATTAAAAAAAGATTAAATGAAATAAAAAAAAACCCTCAACAGTTACCGTGCTGTGGGCTATATATTGCCTATGACAACACTTCACCTTGAATTCGACAAGTAACAAAGCTACGATAGTCAAAAGAGTACGGAGAATTTGATAATTGGACAATCAACTTAAAGAAAGCACAAGACGTGCAAAAACACCAAGGATCCATGAACCAACAAGCATTATGAATATAACATTAACGGTAAAGATCCACATAATCTCCTGACTACATGACCAAATACATAATCAATGGGGGCAAAAATGTTCTTGAAAAGCCTAATCATATAGTGGATTCTCCTAGGAGAGACATCATCTTGTCCTCCATCTTCAAACATCTTGGACACTAAGACCTGCAATCATCATCAAACCAAAAAGATTAGACTTCTTCACACTGTCATTGCACTCACTCACATCGAGGAAGCTAAACAGAGAAAAAACACAGTATAGCATCACAAGGCCATTTTGCTCCATAAATCAAAGACATTTCAAATGAAAAAAAAAACATACTACTACAAAGAAATCTCCTACTTGATGTTCATGCGACAACAACAAGCAAAACACTCCATCAATTATCATCCTCCATCTTAATTTTTTCTCATATTTTTTCTTCACACTGTCATTGCACTCACTCATTTGAGGAAGCTAAACAGATAAAAAAACACATCAAAGCATCACAAGGCCATTTTGCTCCATAAATCAAAGACATTTCAAATGGAAAAAAACATACTACTAGAAAGAAATCTCCTACTTGATGTTCATGCAACAACAAGCAAAAAACTCCATCAATTATCCTCCATCTTAATTTTTCTTCTTAAACAAAACCCTATGGAAATTGTACGTGAAATAGCAGAACAGCAAAAGTAGCACAAGATTCTTCTTTTATCAATCTTCATAAAATATCTCAATGATTGATATATCAGCAGGCAATGGATCAGAAGGATGACCTGGTGGGAGGGACTGCTTCAACTTGTCGGCCTTCTCGGGGTCAAACACGCAGAGGGTGTAGAGGTACTTGGAGCAGCGAACCTTGAACTTGACCACACCCTTGCTCTTCTTTATCTTCACGGATCGGGCATCTTTCCTCCTCGCCGTCAAGAGGAAGTCCTTGATCTCGTGAATTTGCTTCGGCTACAAAAAATTGCAGCACCAGCGTAATCAAACGACTATTTCAAAGATCAAAATGTATATAGAAAAAGATGAAAACATGAAAATTTAAGAGAAAAACAGCATCTTTGTTCATTCTACAATCATTGATCGAAAAAGCTAAAAACAAAGGGTAGAAAACATTTCTTTCTACTGAAACACAACCGAATTGTTGCAAAATCAATGACAACAAGCAAACAAACATCATGATAATAGTTCTAAGAAAGTACTACATCGAATCTCCAGGGGAAATCATAGTAACACAAGCGTAACAACAGAAGGCTCAAGATACGCCAAGTATTGATCTGGTGAAATAAATTCGTAACAAGAATAGAGAAGAAACCAAAGTACCATCTTGGATTCGGCTTCTACTTCCGCAAACCTCCCCGATGAGCGAAGTGGCGGCCAACTGTTGGCTTCCGCGAAGTTTATATAACTCGGGCACAAACCCTAACTGTGTGTACATTCTTAAATGCCCCTGTCACCATTTTATTTACTTTAATGCCATTTTATATTGGGCTGGGCTGAGGACTCCTCTTTTGTGGTCGAACCCCGGGAAAGGTGGTGGGCCGAATCACGAATGGACCGTCATCATGAGCCAACAAAAGCCCGATTCATGTTTTTTTTTATTAGGTTTATTTATTTACTTTTCCCCCTTCACCCTTTTACATTCAACTAATTATAACCTATTATTATCATCACTTAGCCCCAATTATGAAAATATTTTTTCGGCTAATTTTTTAAAATTAGGAATCATAGGATTTATGATAAGTTTTCTCCCCTTCTAATTGTTTTTAAAAACTTATTAAATGCATTAGAAAGTTATGATAACCTTTAATCCTTCTTCTTTTGAATAAAAATGTCAAGATCTATTGTTTTTAAATTTTAGTTAGTTTTCAGAAGAAAACTTTTATAAAGAAAAAAGTTTCATAAAAGAATCGAGTGTATAAGTCAAGAAGACAAAATAATTAAAAAAAAAAATACGTCTGGTTGTTTAGGTGTCGACAAAATAATTTTGAGATGCTTAACAAAAAAAAAGCTTTGAGATGTAATTGGTTTTATGTAATTTAAATAATAAATATAAGACCCCATAAAAATGTTCTTAAAGTTGTGTCATTTTCTAGTTGAATATTGTGTCTTCTTGAGAACTAATGTCTCCACCCTCTAGACTATGATTAGAAATTACGTGATAGAAAATTAAGTTTCTTATAGTCAAGAGCATTTTTTCAACATGGTATAGTTTACTATAGGGTCACATCAAATAATTATTTTTATTTTGATATTATCATTTATGAGAGTTTTTTTTTATTTTTTTGTTCTCAATGAATCGACCAATACAAGCATTCCCATCTTAACAAAAAAGGGTTGGATCACAACATACTGGGGTACATTAGTGTTTTATAAAAAACATCCATTTTACAAAATAAGTTGTAAAGGTACAAAATCGATTTAGTAAACTTTAAACTAATACAATAATGATTAAATTATATGCATAATATAGTAGGAATGAGAAAAAGATAACACAAAATATACGATGGTTTGTTGACGAGATTCGACCACATGTGCATCTTCGTTCTGATTTCACTAAGTCACTAACACCCTTTCATCATTCCTGTTACGAAAAGAGGGTGAGAGATCACACGAGCACATAAGAACACAAAGATTTACGAGGATCATCCTAAATTGGGTTACGTGCTCAGAAAGTGACGGCTCTCTTTGTTATG
Source organism: Pontederia crassipes (assembly GCA_030549335.1). NCBI lineage: Eukaryota > Viridiplantae > Streptophyta > Magnoliopsida > Commelinales > Pontederiaceae > Pontederia > Pontederia crassipes. Next base: position 2,331,726 of record CM060193.1, read on the forward strand.
GAATAATGATTATCACAAGGACGAGTCTCTGTTTGGACCCCTAGAAAATTTATATAAGTACTCTCTTTTACAGATGATAGAAATTACAGACCGACTATGATTTCGAAATAATTCCTTAAATCAATTCCGATTCACATACATGATACCCTAAAAATTTTTGCTCAGAAAAAATTTGCTGAAGCGTCTGACTACATAGGGGGACCACAAAAAGATTATAACTGAGTTCAGATTCAAAACATTATTTCCAAATGGGACAAAAAAAAACACTTTACAACTTTTATCTTTTCTCCGATTTGAAAGGTAAGACAACATCTCCTACTCGAAAGTTATCACTCATCTTTCTTCACTTAAGAGGTAAGCACAATCTATTCTTACTTAGTAATGAAATAACTATTATAATATTAAAAGAACATTTGTCAATCTCTCTTTTATAATTTAGAACTTTATTAAGGGAGAAAGAAATAAAAAATAGAACTTTGACCTCAATATGACTCTTGAATGAACACAAGTGTTTGCTAAATTTTCTTAAAATTCTTAACCTTCTTATTATGTTTTGGATCTCTTTTATAATCTCCAATTCATTTCATAATCGTTGGTATTTAAAATTAACCGCTTTATACTTTTCTACATTAAATCATACATGTTTTGAACTAACTGTTTAAATACAATTGTTACTGAGACAAAATGAGTGTTTGTTTCATGAATCAATCATCCTTTATAGAAAGTTTTAACTCTCATAGTTTTGCGAACGTTCTCCCAGAACATTCGTTTTACCTCCGGCTTACTTCATTAACACCGAAATAGATTTCTAATATTTTATATATATTTTTGCACACTTATCTCAGTGAGGTGATTTATTATTTTATGAAAAACTAACAAAATTATCTATAATCTTAATGATAATATTTTATTCAAAAAGAACATAGACAAATATTATGTCAAAGTTCAGTACATAAAATTGTACATTTCAAATTGAACTTTTTAAACATTCACTCTTTTACACATAACTGTTCGTACAAAAATCCATATAAAAGTGATATAATTCTTATTTAAACTTTTTTAACATTGTAAATATTACTATAAATCTTCTAAAGTTTGTATTATCAAAATATAATTATATATAGTATAACAATTTTGTGATATGTCAACTTTCTAATGACTTCTTACCGGTTTCCTCCATATGAATAATTTTTATATAATCTATAGTGATGTTGTTGTCTTTTTCACGCGTCCCGAGTGTAATTCGGGCTCAACCTTGTTTGCCTCTAGGTATTTTGGTATATGAATTCTGGCCAAGTTCATAGGAGCTCGGCCGAGTTTCGTTCTTGAGATTCTTGCCAATGAACAACTCGGTCCGTTCTGGCTTGGATCGATTCCGACATTGTGTGGATGTCGACGATGGGCCCGAGCCGAGCAATGGAGAACATGGGTCGGGTTATGCATTGTTCCGTCTGACAGTGTACACATCTTAGGTCGGGTTGTCCAAAACTTGTTCCAAGTTCATCGATTTTGGCAAAATCGTGGTTGCACCTGCAATATTTTCAATATAATTTTGCCAAAATAAACCTCTTAGGACTAATCTAATTATATGGAACGATTCCTAAACAAACATAAACGATGCAACTACTCTAATAGGATCCTAAGTACATGCAAATCTATTATTCGTCTGCGTGAATTTTCACATGTAAACAAAGCTTTTCCACCTGTCTCTACGTGAATTATTATATTTGTTTCTCTTTTTCTCATTTGTTTTATGCGCCAACAATCTGCGAAGGTTCCTTGCAACCGGTGACTACATCAGATGAAGAAAATAGAGAGGACTATAAAAAGTTTCAATATGGTTGGTATGTCACCTTGGTTGATTTTTTTGTTTTTCAATGATATTTTAGAGTAGACTCTGGCGGCAAACAATGTGCTGGGACTCTTGGTTGACTTAGATTTCCGTGCAAATGAAAAAGGAAAAGAGGAGTAGCAAGACAACTAGAATTAGAAGAGGTTTTGATTGAAAGAAAAATTGATGAGTTAAAAGACAAGGTTGGTGTAACTTCTTTATGATGGACTCTCTTCTAATTTAAATCCCAACAGAAAAAAAGATTTATCTTTTAGTTAGATAATGATAATTTTTTTTCCTGTTATGGCCAGGTTTTAACAACTCAAAAGTTAATACTAGTGATATCATGTATGACTAGCAAAGCTCAGCTTTGCTCACACGTGAAAATTACAATTTTACAAGCCTATTCTTCAATTATATTTGATATCCGCTTAAGAAATTAATCTTGACATTGTTTTCATTTTGTTCCATTCCATGGGTGAATAGGAAACAAGCAAGAAATTAGAACTCGAAGAAAATGGTGGGTACAAGAGGTCCAAAGCAAAACGTATTGAATTGCCCAATCCAAATTTGGTTAGACTTCTAAATTGCTGAAATAACTAGTGAGAACTAAAGATTGTAACGACTAAACAACGTTATATTTTGATAGGTATCTATGGATTAATGATGAATGATTGGAGATTGTTGTTCAAGGGGGTGCTTAACGAGACATATTTCGATGACAACAGAGATTTCTAGAGGATATAATGACTGTTGGTAATGTCTTAAATATGAATCCAATTATAACTCCATATGATGCGCTTATGTAATTAGACGCTTCGACAATTTTTTTACTAATGATACAATAAATCAATAAATTATCACTCATTTTCTCATAAAATTCCCAAATTCAAAATAACTAAAAACTCAGAATATATATGTCATTTAACTACTTCCATTCTTAGCAGCAACTTTCCTCAAACTTCACATATATGTGTATATAGTGAAAGAAAAATCAATTTAATTTGCTTTGCACCCTTATAAGGAATCGTCGTATTATTCATTCCTCCACTGTTAACTTTTTTCCCTGTTCGCGTCCCCTGAAATCTCAAAAAATTAAAATAAACACTTTTTGTAGTTCATCGCTATATTGTATGTTAGAGTACAAAGTTACAAGGAATTGAGCAATCTTAAAATACGTGTTATATTTAATTTTCACATTTTTTATTTGAATTATAAACTCCCAAACTTTGATCAACAAACTTTTATGAGTCCATCGAGTTTTTCCATTAAATTAATTGGATATTATTTATAAAAAAACATATCACAATAGATCTTAACAAAATAATTTTTTTTTGTACAAAAAGTACCATTTGCCTCTTGCAAAACGGAGGGGTGCCAATATGGACCATGTTTGGTAAATGAATAAATTTTTTTTCCAAGCTATGTGGGCCCAACCAGTGAAAACATTTATAAAGGCCCGTAACGAGGCATTATAACGACGGGGTACGAAGTGGGCCGGCCTCCTCGGTCGATCTGCGAAGCATCAGAATCGAAAATAGAGGCAAATGGGCGGTCGAGATTACTTCACCAGTAAGCCCTAAACACATCCTCCAAAACCTATTTTACCCCTAGATTTTCTCCATATTACACATTCAGTCCCCCGCTCTCACCCTTCGCTATAAATTGCGCTAGGGTTGCTAAAGCGCCGCCTCCTCTTCTGAGCTCTCTGTTTCCTCTTCGCCCGTCGCCTCAGCTTCGATTCAGAGGTAGTTCGCGATCTCTTTTTGGCATTTCTCCTTCGAATTCGATTCATGAAGGCTTGTGAATTCGTGATTTGATAGAAAAATCCCTTCTTTTCTGTTTCTCCCCTGAGTCGTCCTTTCATTTTACTCACCTATTTTTCCTACTTTTAGCCGGAGAAGAAATGGCGGTCCCGTTGCTGACGAAGAAGATCGTGAAGAAGCGCGTCAAGAAGTTCAAGAGGCCACAGAGCGACCGCAAAATATGCGTCAAGGTAAAATCCCTTGCATTTTATGCGTTCAAGGTGTTTTGGACAACCTGTGATCGATAGTTTCCAGAAGCGAGAATTTTCCTAACGTTCGTCGTCGTGAACGCTACCTTAAATTAATTTATGTCGTCTGAAACAAATCTTTTTCTTAAATTAGCGGCAAAAAGTTCTAATTTGGAGCATGTTTTGAACTTAGTTTCCGATATCTAGAATCGTTTGCACTTCACTAAGGACGGCGTTTGTGGACTGATTGCCTGCTTTTTTTCCTGATTTTCCCTATGGTAACGGATAGTGCTGTTTATACTTGAACAATGTTAATTTTAAGGGTAATAATTTAACTACTAATAATGTAGTGTGACAATCTAGCAGAACATATGGATTGAGGATTTTAGCAGAATTATTTGATGACCTTGTTGGCATTTTTTTTTATTTTCCTCTGGTATGTTTAGTACAAGCCTGATATCACATGAAAGAGCTATTACTTATGTTGGAAGACTAAATGCATTGCACCATCATCTGTAATATGTATATATAACTGTGATGATCTTAACATGGTGTCCTTTTTTTTCGGTGAAGAAGAGGCATTAGCCTAGGTACAATTGTCATTAACTTACAATAATTTGGGACACTGGTGGAGGAAAATTACTAATGACACTTCTCAAAGATAAAATTTACAATTCTTCCATTGCGTCCCAGATTATTTCTCCCTTCTTTGATTGATCTTTGATGTATTCTTCAACTGATTACATGAATTTTCTTTTGCAGCCAAGTTGGCGTAGGCCAAAGGGTATTGATTCCCGTGTCCGTAGAAAGTTCAAGGGATGCACCTTGATGCCCAACATTGGTTATGGCTCAGACAAGAAGACCCGCCATTACCTCCCCAATGGCTTCAAGAAGTTTGTTGTCCACAATGTCTCTGAGTTGGAATTGCTCATGATGCACAACAGGTAGGTTTTATCATTGCCAGACGTTTTGTTTTGGCATTTTTGTTCATCCTTGCCTATCAGTTATCAATTGTGAGCCTCTCACTTTCCAGGACCTACTGTGCTGAGATTGCGCACAACGTTTCCACAAGAAAGCGCAAGGAGATCGTTGAGCGAGCTGCACAACTTGATATTATTGTCACCAACAAGCTGGCTAGGTTGCGCAGCCAGGAAGACGAGTAGAAAGCGCAGAGTTGCGCAACCAGGGAGACGACTAGAAAGTTTCAAAGTTTACTTTTGTTAGGAACTGTTCTTCATCCAGGAGGGGCTTTGTTTTTCCAGATTTTAACATAAACCTGCCGAATGTTGTTCTCAAGCGAATTGGATATTTCCGTCCCTATTTCTATGTTTTTCGTGCATCAGTTTTGCTACCTGAATCATTCAGTATGTTGCAACAAAAAAATTCTTTTCACTTGCTATAGCAAACATATGAAGTCATGAGGGTTTTAAGGGGATTGCTAACCTTGTTACCAGGAAGATAAATGTCAATTTACTTATTTTAAACCCTTCTGGACCAATATATCGTGCGACGTTCTTATTATCAGTACAGAATAATTCCCCTGGACTCTCCATATCAGAGTTTACTTTGGCCAACGGACTATCACATTTTAGGCCTCTTTTGGGGTGATGACAATAGCATTTTGGAATGTACGGCCGAAGGCAATACTTCGAATTTAGATTAGAGACGACTGCTGCCGGAAGGCCTCCCTGCAAATCGGGTTTGATTGTACTTGCAGTAAGTAGCAAGTAGAAATATATTATTCTAATTTCGCTGCTGTGGTGTGCAACTGTTCGTCTGATATAATTTGCACAAACAGCACTTGCAGCTTGATAGTAAGTGCAGAACTAAATGAACTTCCGCTTAATTTACAATGTACGATGGTGACAATAAATTAATATACAGAGTTTATGACTGCAAAAAATGTTGAGGGAGCAACCATGCTTAAGGTTGACAACATATCGAAATGTCATCCGAGTGGATTCAGATGGATTTGGTTGTGATAACTAAATGTCATGGTGGATCTCAAGCTTCCCCAGCGGGATTTCCCTCTTTCTTTTTTCCTCCTGCGGTCCACAGGCTGCCCAATTCTCCTCGTAAGCAACCGAGCACAACAATAAAACCTGGTGCATTTAGTTGCAATGTCAGTGTTAGAGAGAGAGAGAGAGAGAGAGAGAGAGAGAGAGAGAGAGAGAGAGAGAGAGAGAGAGAGAGAGAGAGAGCTGCCTACCGAGGGTGCAGGGAACAAGGTAGAGTAGAGCAGGTTGGCCATGCCCTTTCATGAGGTATAAGCCAAGATAGGTCAAAAACAAGCCTGCAACCAAAGATAATTTTTGTGTCACATATCAAGCCTTGTAACGATCTCGACGAATATACAGGCCCAGAAAGGAAAGTATGACTGCTGCAGAAATTATAGGAAAAAAATCAGCTAGTTGAAGTGGCCAGCTAAGATGTTACACGACATGATTAAGCCTCAATCACTTGAGATAATTTACAGGGACCATTACCGACCATCTTCACACCATTAAAATTCACATGTTCAACTTGGATGACTCCCTATCTTACTATCATCTCACTTGGACATGTCACATGCCTGTGCTACTGAAGTTCACACTGGTGGTGTGTCCTAATTCTCTGACAAGCAAAGCACATCTTAAACATCATTTTGCTCTTTGGAGCCGGACATTTTCTTTGCATGGATAGGCTAGTGCAAGATATTTCTCTTGCTCTTCCTTTGGTTTCATGTTATCCCTCCTTTTTTCCCTCATTTAGTTGCTATGGTATCTCCCGTCTTAGGCATTTGCTTACCTTTCTTCATTTTGTAAGTCCTGTACATCTTTGTCCTTTCAGCTTAACGCTAGACTCAATCAGAGGAAACACAATACTACATTTTGGAGTGGCAAGCAGTAGAAAGAGAAAGTTCAACTTAGGGCCTGACTCCTAGAATCCCTTGATAAGAGTCTTCGCTTCTGGCTGTCCTATGTTTGTTGTTCTTCTGCAGGCCTACTGGACCGCCTTTAGCTTCTTTCTTCGAGTTAGAGTGTTCAATTCTAATATGAGAAAATTCTTCCTTCCAGTTCTTTTTGTCGTATCTTTTTTGGAGTCTAAGCTACACTTACACACTTTTGCCCATCCTTAGCCAAATGCTTCATGCATGTCACTGTGTATGCTTACATGTTTAGCTATGTCATATCTGCTACTATACTTTCATCATATACTTCGACAAACATGAATCTGCATGATCGTATTTCGGAATGGAAAAAAAAAAACTTAAATCAGAAACCGAAGAGATCTGGATCCATAAAAAAATAACTTACCAAACCCATAGCCAATCATTAACCAGAAAAAATACCCAGTAACAATGCCCTTTTCATTTAATTTGTCATACCTGCATAATATACAAAAGATGTTTTATAGCAACAAGGATGTCGAGAGAAATTTATTGTGGAGAAATGCACATGCACTGTCAACCATTCAACTAAATGATTATAGTGTGCCTGAAATTCACATTCTACAATGATGCATTTTGTTCGTAATAACTTTAGAAAACATGGAATTTCAAGTGGTTAAAAAATAATAAATGGTATATTACCATTAAACAAGGTAACACCATTAGTGAGGTAACGTGGGACATCCTCATTCTTGAGTCAATAATTTGGTATACAAGCTCGAGAAACAAACAATCACGAAATAACAAGAATGCTAATAAATCTATTCTTCTGAAAATGCAACAGAGAATACTGCTTAAGTATTTCTATTTATCAAACCTTTCATCTAAGAAATTGTTATGATACCTGAAATTCACAATTCCAAAGGCATGTTTTTAGTTTATATTGAATCTATGGACATTATGTGGATTCAACAATGCTAAGAAATCTTATTGTATTAATGTACTTGGTCGTATGATTGGCAATCTAAGGTTGTAACAAAAAAGGATGTGATCACTTTACCATTTTAGTGTGCGGTAACCCAGATTAATGAATCGTAATCAGTGTAACTATCAAATACACCATATATTCGTACAAAATAGGATCTAGATATTTGTATCGGTAGTGATCAATAAATGTCACGTTATGCACAGTGAATAGAACAAATGCAGGCTACATACAACTAGGACAAATTTTGGGTTTCCAAAGGACAATGTCTTTCAACTAAAGTAAATAGCAGACTTCTGCTGATGTAACTCACAGCTTCTAATTATGAATCACTTGATTGTTCCTCGAGGGGCATAAGTTACCAAATTCAATAGATTAAAGAATAATATGAAGCATAGCCAAAAAATAATAAATAAAGAAAAAAAGTTCTCTTAGTAAACGGCAGAACATATCACATCTATGTTAGAGTAACAAATACTTTAAAAAAAATATATTAAGAAGTCATGATTGGTCCAGAAAATGAATCAACTTAGTCATGAAACTTCAATAACGCAGATTGATACCTGCGACTGAAAGCAATAAGCAAGCCAGGAAGAATAATGTCCCCAAAACCAATCATATTGTAGCCACCCCAGGGATCAAAAATTCGAGGTAACCTCAAAAGCATCGGAATGGACACTCCACCACTGTTGTTACCATGGGCAACCTATAGAAATACATATTTAATGTACACTCATATGCCAAATGATCATTCTTATGAAGGAGCTCAAATTAATTATGTATACCATACTCGTAGGAAATGCAAAAACTAAAAGCAATAGAATGTCTTTTCTGCAGCACATAACACTGCCCGACCATGCAACTCTGCAACCTTGCTCCTAGTTCTTGCTCATGAATCATGAACTTTACATTTTTTTTGTCATGATTCTCATCCATGACCGAACTGAAGTTGTTATTCGAGTAATTTTATCTTTTTTGTCAAATGGTACAACTCTTGGTTCTGATACACAGTTGAAATTTGATAGCTTGATCTCTGATTCTCTGAAACCTAAATTTGAATAATTAAGTGCTAGTATTTATGAATTCGAAAATTATAGGTTGGAATGTTTTCATTCACATCCAATGTCCATGACCGAAATTCAATTTAGTCCAATGACTGAAATTTGAGATCATCAATGTCCATGACTGTCGACAATTTACAACTACTACTTTTCTGTTCATATTTGTTGCTGCACTTGCTTACAGCTAAGTAGCTAACAGATGACAAAACAACGGCTATCATTGCCTAAGTTCACAATGCACCAAATGATGCTGATTTGTGATATGAGATTTGTTGTTTATATTGATTGTTGATTATATTAGCCCTTTAAGGAATTTATTATTAGCGTTATTTCCTCTAAAACTCACAAAATTATAACTTTTCCCATATCTAAAATTTGATATTTAGATTTTTTTTCGTAAGTTCCATCTAAAATTCTGTTAATTCATTCTTTATTAATTGTGAAATGCCAATTTTATCCTTACGGCTTTTATTACAACAAAATATTTTAAAAATCAAGAAAGATCAATTCATGTAAAATATTGTTTAAAAATTCTATTTTAATAATTAGAGTATTGTGCTTATGTTGGTGTTTTTAATTTTTTTATGTTGAAGAACTAAGGGTAAATTTTTTTTACTAACTGTAAACAAAATTTTGGATGGAACTTAACAAAAAAAATCTAACTGTCAAATCAGCATAAGTTCAAGGATTAAAATTTGTAAGTTTATAATACAAAATTGGATGCGAAGAAAAAGTTATTCAAGGAGTGTTAAAGGAAATAAGGTTCTTGAAGTTATTAACTTTAAATTTATGTCGTACCTAAGCGGAATGGCGTCGTATGATCCATATAGCCGACCCCACCTAGTGGGATAAGGCTTTGTTGTTATTGTTGTTGTTGTTATGTCGTACCTAAACTCTATGAATTGAATTTATCATATGAATTTATCCTCCCACCTCACCCCCAGACACAAAAAAGGGAAAAAATGTCAAATGAGTTCGAGTGCAAACTTGAACTTGTCCATCTCTGGGCTATAGTTTACAATATGTCTCTACCAACACTTCATGAGCTTATTTCAATATAAAGAAGTGGAATTATTTGTTACAATGTATGTAAACAAAAGCTGGAACACAAATTGAAGACACATATGACATAAAAGGAAGACTATAAACCTTCTGAAAAGAATACAAAAGAAAGACCATTATCAAATGAATGGATTACTTAGATAACAATTTGACAATGAAAAAAATTCAGTATGGTAAGAGTACAAACTTACTGCAACCATCACACTTTCGTGGAATATAAGGGGTGACAGGAAAACCCAGAATATATCATATAGAAATGCACAGACTAGAAGGGCTGCTGCAACCTGCAAATGATAAATGTTTTGTGGAGTGATGTTTGCAAAATATAACATCTATTGTTCTGTTCTTTGAGGGGATATATGGTTCTGCTCCTTGTGTATCACCTTTATATTTGGCAGTTGAAGGGTTTGCAACACTGTTATCATCAAACAAATGCCCTGAGTCAATGTGAAAAAACAAAGTTAAATTTAGAATTAAAAGAAATTCTCCTAAGTAAAAGAGAATTAGTATCTGCCCAACAATTCATAACGAAATCAGCATGGATCATCAGCATGAAACGTACAAGAACATCTTGGCCTATCCAGGCATATGGGGAATTTTGTTTTGCAGCCCAACAAATTGCAAATGCGACACAGAAAGGCAACATCACAACAGAAAGAACAGACACCTCTCCAAAAATGGGTGCATTAACTTTCATCTGGCCACACCCTTTACAAAGTCTGGTCAATACATTTACGAAGGCAAATATATGTAAGTCATGGACTATGGCAATAAAGAAAGCTAACAAAAAAATCATCTAGTCCTGTATACCTTGTAATAATCTTGACTATGCAGTTATGCATTCCCTGAGAAGTCAAAGCTTCAACAGAAACATTAGACATGGTGAAACTATATCATTTAAATTACCATAATAGTCATAACACTACGTGAGACAACGAATGGGAAGAAAGATGTCAACAAGTGTACCTGAGCACCACCTATGCAGAATAGTACTATCAACACCCAAATAAGCCAAGAGGACATAAAGAAATACAGGAACACCAGAAAAGCAGACGCTATTACTACAAAGAACAAAGCTGCCTTTTCATTAATTTCTAAGATTTCATCTTCAGCATCCTCTCCATTTGTCTCAGATTTAGCTGACTCCTGTAAGCAGGAAAAGGTTATAATTGTGGTTTCATTGATTTAGAATTAGAAGCAGGTAACATATGCAAAAAAATGTACTTGACTTTGTGGTAACTAAAGTTTAAAAATGTGGGAATGCTTACTTGTTACACAAACACAACTAGTAATCAATTGCGATTATTTTTTTCTTTCTTCCTTTTCGATAGTATGCAACTAGAAAATGATTTCTTTACTATCAAGACCTAAAGAAACAAATATCAGCCAATTGATATGCAAATTTTTTTGACAGCTGGTTGCAGAATATAGGTTAGGTGCCGCATAGAGCCATAAAAGAACAAGCACTTTTTCTTCTGATACCAGTTTCATGAAACTCCGGTTGAGCAAGAATGCACCCTTATACTCGGATCATTAGACAACTTAGCAACACATCTATGATCCAAATAAAAGTATTTAGCAAATGATTTGGATAATTTTATCTAGGTTTCTTGCTTCTAAGACTCCAGAAAACAGAAATTACGGGGTAAAAGTTTCAACCTGTGCCAATCATGTTAAAGCATCACTTTGATATGAAATGAATGAAAAAGGAAAGCCTCAGTAAAAGGATTTTTCTCTTAAAAGATGGTCCTAATCATGTTAATCCAAGCAAAGGGATATTCTCCCATGCCAACAAGATCTCAGTCTCTTGTCAGTGCCAGTACCAGCAAGAAAGCAGCAGGATTTGGCCAGAAAAGGAAAAAGGACTATTTAATGTTAACTAATAGATCACATTGCCAAACCCTCCATCTCATTAAGGATGATGAAGATGGGATATCAAACAGATGGAATATCATGTTTCACTAGTCATTCAAATGGTATTATCAAATGGTATTATTGCTCATTTTGTTTATTACGTTAACATCAACAATCTAAGGAACTGATTGAGATATCATCTTAACAACACTAAAAATACTTCTAATGAATCATTTACTATTTTCATTTCATTTTTCAATTTCCGAGAAAATGTTTTGAGAAAATAAAACATATCTGTGATTTAAATTTCCAATTTTGTTTCAAGAAATGTAAACAAAATAACTCAAATTACTTTTTTCAATAAAGCACGTGTGCTATATTGAATTGTAAAGAAAGAGAAGAAAGAGCAGAGAATATGAAAGAGGTGAATGATGGAAGACAGAAAGAGATACATAATACAACAGGCAAGACGAGGAAAGAGAGAACAGCGAGATGGGAGATAAATAATTGTAGAGATAATAGTGAAAGGAAAGAGAGATTTTACATAAGGAGAGGACACTGGAGAAGGTAGAGGAGAGAGAACAAAATTAAAGGGAGAAGAGGGAAAAGTAGGTTTCAGAATAAAATAGAAAGAAAGAAGACTATGATGTCGGTCATAAAGTATGCTCAAGGAGACAATAACTATATAAAAATAAAAACTGATTGTAAAAAATAGAAGTAACGTGTTACATAAATGTATAACTCTACTTAAAAGGTAAAACCTATATAAGGAAACCATGATGCCATATATGATAAATGTTTTTTTTAAGGTAACCTTTAATACAATGTTAATCTACCTGAATTCTAAATTTGGCGTTACCCCTAAAAGTGCATACATTTGGCCTTAAAATTTCTAAGAAGCTGAAAACCATTAAAGAACCATATTCTACGTGCAGTAATAGGACTTAACTAATTCCTAATGCTCTAGGATAACAATATTTTATAGCCAAAGCATATGAAGCTTCAAATTTAAACATAAAAATGAACACAACAGATGGACTGCTCACTTCAAATGTAAGAAAGAGTTGGGTGTCAGTGACAAAACCTTTCGTTTTAATTGATTGTAACGTTCATCATTTTCTTTGCATGATGTGAGGTCATCCCAGAGAGAGGCACAAGCAACAGTTCCAACAGCCATTGACCACAAGAAAACCACAGAGAATTCCACAATTGGCTTGATTGGGGAATATAATAGCACATCCACTGTGAAATTTCAATAAATCAAAATACATAAATTGATTGAAGAAAAATAAAGTGATGCAAAGGTAGACTTGAACAATAGCTCTTCTTTCTAAATGGTAAACAACAGAGAGTTGTAATTCATTGTGGAAACATGCCATAGATAAACAATTGTTTGAGTGGTGTCATGAAGCACTTCAAGAAAACTCCCTGAAATGCCTTCATGGCATCCCAAATAAGTTTGTCTTCACTTCCCTCAAAAAATAGTTCTGCATTTACATTTTTAGATAAATATATAGGGTGTTCCACTGTGAGTGAAAGAATACCAAATGTTGGTTAGAATGTCAAAGACATCACAATTGGTCCCTCTAAATAATTCATGAGAGTGAGACCCCCATGAAAGTAGTCATGAGATGTGCTGATCTTATAAACCTATAAAGTTAATCAAGATAATTTACACATAATTTCACCTCTTTCGCCATGAGACAATGATTCTTTTATATCCTCCCCTTCTGACTTTGGTATCATCACAACAGGAATAGTAATATTAATATTTGTGTCATCTTCTGAGCATGTCATTGTTTCAACATCTGGATAACAATCATACTGTGTGAGATAAGAATCATGCTATAGGGAAGTGCTACAAGTATACAGTTCTTCTTACAAGAAACAATTTACCTTCAATGTCATTTATGACGAGTAAACCTGTAGCACCTAATGATTGTGCAATTTTTGCCTTTTGGGTGAAGGTACACTCACCACGAGTTGCGACAACAATGAATGTAGATGATTCCGGAATATCCAACTTTCAAAATGCAAGGGAAAAGGTAGTAAGAAACTGAACAGGTTCACAAAAATATATGCATCATTATGACTAAGCGAAAACATGCTTCTTCAACCAAATGTCGCATGAACTTTAGCTTTTAGATGATGTAGCTTTTCATAATTAATCAGCTTATTATTTTCTCTTTGGGAAGTACATGGGTAGCATGGGTAGCATGTGTACTGTACGTTGGTTCTAAATGTCCTCCCTAGTCTCTTTACTTTTGAAATTCGACAAGCATTCAGATCTTCTGCTAGACACGATAGTCCTCCCAGTATGTCATTAAAATAGTGCAAGTAAAACAGAAGATACACTTTAAGAAAGTACATATAACTAAAGTAAAATGTTATGAAAAGGAAAAGTATTTACCTTTTTAGATGGAGTACCACAACAGTTTGATGGGTTTGCAAGAACAGCAGGTGATATAAAGGCTTCAGAAATATGACTTGGCAACAAGGCCCCAAACATGCTGCTAATTCCTTCAATGGTTGGGCTTTCATCACCATTCACCCATTTCTTTATTTTGACCTGAGCAGAATACAATGAGACATAGTGCATTGTCACTTGTGAATAGAATGTTCAGGATTTTGCTAACGGAAAAAAAAAGAACGTTCAGGCTTTTGACAAGCACATGCAGTGACAAATTCATTTACAATAAGGCATGATAAGACATAATGCCTACTGATGTCACATAGAGAACAGGACAAGAAACTGCAAATAGGTTTAGCAAAGAAGCAAAACATGCCAATGATACATCACCTACATCCCTGAAATGCTGCATATCATTTGCATGAGAATACAACAACAACAACAAAGCCTTATCCCACTAGGTGGGGTCGGCTACATGGATCATACGACGTCATTCCGCTCTATTAGTAACCAAACCTTTCGGTATATTATTCACCAATAGATCTTGCTCTATTAGTTCGCCAAGTGTCCGCCTTGGCCTCCCTCTCCTTGCATGGGAATCTTTAAAAAAAAAACTTATGGGAATGAGAAATATTTTATTCAACTTCAGAATAAAAGATCAATCTTTGCTAACTGATTAACAATGATTTTTAGATACTGTAATCCACAAGGTAAAGATCCAATTATTATTATTTACTTGACTATCAAGATTATTAATGATAAACTTATTTGCCGATTTAATCCTCAATAAGGTAAATAGATTTATGGGCTACGATAACTAACAATCAGCCATTTTCTTCATGACACTGCTCACTGACATTCTACCATTTGGAAACCACACAATGTTCATGTGATCCATGGAAAAAAAGTGGACAAAGAAAGGTAAAGAAGCCCATGCATCAATTGGATTCCGTTACATGCGCTAGGATGGTCCAACTTTCCAAAAATAATCATACAGATAACTCCCATGTTATGCCATATTAGTGCCAGTATAAAATGTGGAAGCCTATATTTCATAAAACACATAATACCACTTTTCTGCAAAACATAATGAGAATTTATGTTGCTTTTTTTTATAGTGATAGAAAAAAGAGTTTATCTTTGTCGGTGCTAGGTTATTGTTGGACTTTCATGAGTATATAAATCCATGTCAAATCTAAGATGCCCCCCTGACACACTAAAAAAACAAACAAAACACACTTATTTATCCCACGTAGAATGAGTGTAACAATGAAAGGAAGTGAAATAAATAAAATGATTGGACAGAGACAAAGTGGTGGAACTAGAACGGTGATGTAGTAATATGAAAAGAGAGAAACATCACACCATAAAGACATCTATAAACATTAAGATAGATAAGTATGATTTCAAAAAATTGTGAAGGCTTACAAAAATAAGAAAAATGGATGATAGGAACATGTTGCACACTTAGGTGTTGCTCGACTTACTGCATAACAAAAAAAGAATATGTTACACACTTAGGTGTTGTTGTAAAGTGATTTTTTGTTATACAATTAGTTGATTGACCTATTATAATATATGCCACACATTTTCTATCTCCTAAAAGAACTTGTAATGAAGCGATAGGGAAACAGCTATAAAGAGATCACTTTCCAAATCACCCCACCATATCCCCATGTTTCCTTCAATATGGGTACTTGTAACCAATGTAAGTGCTGGTAACTTCTACTACTTAATGTTACAACAGAAACATGATACCATAAAATATACAGGTTCTCCAACTACAACATAAAACTCCCACAGGGAACGAGATACTGTTTCTCTTTGAAGTTATCTAGGAGCACTCTAAGTCATCACGAGATGTTGCAAAATCTGATTTTGATCCTTGAGTGAATTCAGTTCCGATTTCTGTTTTAAGGGATCATATGATGTACTATTTGAAAGGCCACATGAATCAAAATACTATTTTGTGTTCTCGTAAAGGAAACCAATTTTTCCTAATTGAAAGATTCGTATAAGCACACTTGGACATGGGGATTGTTGAAGACACTTTGATAAACCAATACGATTAAATCAGATACAGCTAGTGAAATGTATGATCCGGAGATGTTCTCAAGGGAAACTGGGCAACCAATAAGAGTAAAGATCAGTCGACGTAATAGTGGTACTTGGGCCATCCGATGCAAATAATTTGCATCTATAAAACATGCATTTAGGGACACCACTGAATTGAACATATTGCGGCTTCATGGCAGTTCGTCTAGCGAAACAATCCCAGCCAAACTGACGAGCTCTTCAACGAAGAGTATGCGAAAATTTACGACAAATAGATAGTGATAGATTACCTCCTGTTCCGTTTTATTGCAGGCGGGAGGCAATTGGAAGCTCGAATTGGCGGAGGCATCGCCTGCGGCCGAAACGACCACGAGATGCGAGGGGAAGAAGGCGAGGATGGAAAAGAGGCAAATGGCGATTGCGTTGAAAAGGAGAAGCGAAGGAGCAGAACCAGGAAGAAAAGCTCGGCCGCCGGACGCCATGGCGAAGATGTGGAGCGCGATGTGCCGACGTTCCTTCCCTCAGGTGTTCGACGTCGGTCCTCTTACAACTACAAGCGGGAAAAGAGGAGGCGGAGGAGGAAGCGCGGGGCTTGTTCTCTCCCGACCGCTCTATTCCTCCTCTCTTTTAGGCGGTTATTACAACTAAACAAATGGCCAGCACGACGTCACCACCCTTGCAATTATACTATTTTTTATTTGATTTTAGAGATTCTTAAGGTGAAGCTCGGATGACAATAATGACAATAAAAATACGTAAAGCATAATATAAAACATTATGTGATTATAATTAGTCAAACTAAAATATTTTGGATAAAGTGAACGTTTATGCTATGGTTAAAGTCAAATGTATTGATAAATTTTGATTTAAAAATTAAGATTAATTCCTTAATCCTCCCATCAAATATAACAATATTTTCACCCCTAAATTTTGAACGTTAATGCGATTTTCACTTTAGTCTATCGTCTAGTTCCGTTAATTTTTTTTATTTTTTCGATTTATTAAAAGACTAAAATATCATTCTCTCTTATCTTCTAATATTTTAAAGTTTAAAATAATATATAATAAAAATATTAGAAAAAAAATAAGACTTTTGCTTGATCGGCGACGATGGCATACAAGCTCGAGGCAAGGGGGGAAAGGACCTGGGCGTGAGGGCGGAAGGGACGCAGGTTCGGTTCGTGGAACCGAACGAGTGATGATTCCATGTGGGGTGGGGGCAGGGGGAGAGGGGACGCGAGCTCATCGTCGTGACAGCGGGGAAGGGCCAATGTAACAATCTCAATTTTCGTTAAATATCATTTATAAGATTTGGAAAAGCATTATTAAATATTTTGAAATTATTTAATTCTGAAATTGATGAAAATTATGAGATAAATGGAAAGATAAGATGTAGTTTGAAAAGAGATAGAATTGTGATGGAGATAATTATGGGGTTTTAAGTAAATTCAGATTTAACTAAATTTGAAAAATTATGGGATGATTTAATCAATGATGGATAGCCAAAATTGATTCTAAAAGAGTCGAAGACCTAAATAGAAGTGAAAATTCTAGTTTGCACTATAAATAGATATTAAAAGGTAGCTGAAAACTCCTTTTCAGCAAAATAAAATTCTGTCTCATGAGCCTCTCTTTTCCTCTCATTATCACGTGAATCGAGACATTTGAGAGGGCACACAAAGACTAGTTTCGAAGCCGACATACAGTAAAAAAACATCCAAATGGTGGCCGCGAATTTCAGGACGTGGACGGAGAGTAATCGTCGGCCAAAGATCGACGTTCGTACAGTTTTTCAAAAAAGATATTACAATTGATTTTTCAGCCAACTTTATGTACGTAGGAAAAATCCCTATGTCATCGATTTTTCGCGACATGAAACTATATTCTCTTCTCCTTTGTACCGAGAATCAATTGATATATGTTATGCATAGTTTGGACATCGTATGGCATGATTATGGTGGTCAGAAAATCGCATTAAAACGCGTTTCTTCGTCGGCGGCAGAACCCGACTCAAGTTCTACTGTGCCCGGCCCAAATTTCATAGAATTCAGACCGAGTTGACTCAAAACCGGATCAAGTTGTTAAACTTGACCCGAGTTCCTATTAGCTTGGCCTGAGTTCTAATTTCGGCTCGGCTCGAGTTGCAGCGCAATCGTATTGGAGGTGAACCGGCCAATCCGGACCAGGTTCACCATACATCCAGCTCAAGCTTACCCTGGTCGAGGTGATTTCGAGCGTCTTCGAACACGGCCCAGGTTTCATTCGACACTGGCCGAGTTCTAGAGACAGAAAATTTATTTTTAAGTATATTGTTATAGATAATTGAATAGTTATTATGGTTAATTATTCTTGATCATTTCAGATCATATCATTAACAGATTTGACCTCATCATATCTTTTAGATTTGATTTTGAGATTATTGTTATTATTATTCCGTCAGATCACATGATTCATTATAGTATTGATCCAGTAACTTTTCCCTGATTGGATCCTTGTTTAATATAAATTAAATTGTTAAAGATAAAATGAAAATTGTTAGGTCTTCATGTTCTACGATTGTCCCTAAGCCTCCTGGACCATTATTGTTATCGTGTTGTATGGGACATATAGTATACTTAGAGATTTGAGACGTCATCCTTTAGGGAAATTATAGCTATCCTGTGATGGCCATGATTTCCCCAATCACGAAATTTATTATTTAGCGCTATTATTGAAGGACGGCTCGTCGTGGCTTGATCCTCCATTAATCTACATGAAAGAGACATGAAGTTTCTTTTAATTGACTGAGCGCTCATTGTTGAATTGGATAACTCCAAATATTGAATCGAATTGAATGTAAATCAAAATGAAATTGAATTGAATCATGGTCATTCAAATATTGGCCTTGACTACATTGCCTCCATCCATTGAATTAAATGAATATTGTTATTGGCCAATGACCATTGATATTGAAATCAAATTGAAATTGTTAAATGGGATAGTGCCATAGTGATTAGACATAATTGATTGTTGTTTATTGTTCATTGATATTGATTGGTCTTTTGACATTTTTCCTAATTCTCTACATTGACTTATGGCTATATTGATCTATTGATTATTGAGTTCCATTAGTGATATATTATTTATTGTTTTATATTGTTACTAGTTTATTGAGCACTGTTGCATTATCGATTATTGTTATGATTAGACCATACGTACTGAATATTTTTATATTCATGGTTTTCCCCTGCGTCTAGATTCATGCAGGTGAGATGATGATAGATGATGGTGATGTAGGTGGTAAGACTCAGTGATAAAGATGTTGCACATGGTGTAGGAATGTCATACTAGATTATTAGTTAGTTATTATTTTTTTGCATATTTAGTATTATGGAGTTATGAACGTTCCAGCTTCTGTAACATTATGAATTTTTAGATGATCTTATTATTATTTTCGCATTTAATAGAATTTATTTTTTGTAAAAATATTTTATATAAAATGTGTAGCGTCTCTAAGATGACTCTGAGCACGTAAAGATTACGTGGGTCTCGAAACGTTACAAAGGACCAATGTAGGCTTGCCGGCAAGGGGAAAGGGTCATTAGGTGGTGGACACAAGCGTGGGGAATGGGGGAATGATCGTCGGGGTTGGGGGGCGACAGGAGGGCACTAGAGAAGGGTTGACACATGCTCGTCGATTGTGAGGAAGGGGTCGTCGAGAGCTAGCAGGCAGGGGCGACTCATGGGGGGGAGGGGACGACGAGATTGCAGAGCAAGGGAATGATTTGGTTGGGGTGGGGATGGGGAGAGTTCACAGATGGAGGAGGATGGCCGTCGTGGGGAAGGGGTGTGGAACGATTGTCGACGCAAGCAGGGGAGGAGGGGGATCAAACGAGCCCATGAGGGGGGAGGATCTGTCGTCGTCCGTCGGTGTCGCCCCTTCCCTCTTGAGAAGCAAGTCGTCGAGCGGGGGCTCTGCCCCGACGAGCTTGCCAAGGACGGATATGGGGCGCCGCCTCCTCCCTCTGATGCCGATGCGAAAGAGGACCCTCTTTTTATTTTTTATATTATTTATTTTTAGTATCTATTATTTAAACTTTTAAAGATAAATGAAAGGAGAGGGTAGTTTATCTTTTAATAAATCAAAAAATAAACAACAACAACAACAAAATCTTCATGAGATTCGTTGATCCATGTTCATGAGATTCGATAGAGTTTTACGCTGACTGTCGGGGCCTAACACAACCCTCCTCCTTTATCCGGGCTTGGGACCGACTATAAAACATAGGCAGAGTTCAAAATCAAAAAATAAAAATAACAAAAAAAGTTAACAGAACTAAATGGATAGATTAAAATTAAAATCGTGATATAATTTTAAAAAACCTTATGATATTAGGAGCAGATGAGAAACATTGTTAAAGGTTAGAGGGGGTTTAAAGAATTAACCTTAAAAATTAATGGGCACAATTTTTAGGCAGAATGAAGGAAATTGCGACTTGCGACAACGCCATAATTGTATTCTGTTCAAGCATTCAGATTTTGTCCAGCTTGCAACAATTCAGATATGATCAAACTGTGAAAAAGAGAGCAAAGTGACGTAATTGAGAAAAAATGTTTAATCTTATTTTTCGATATAAGGAGAAAAAAGAAAAAATACATATTTTAAATAGATAATAATATTCTTTTAAAATTAATAGAAGTGAGTATAAATAAATAAATTTATGTTAAGATTTTTCTCTTTTGGAGAAAAAACTTGCTCAAATGAAAAAAAATAAATGCAAATTTCAGCTCCTTTCGCTTCACTAAAAGTTCATTCCTTCCCTCCCCTTTAACCTCAATCCAAAGACAAAGATATGACAGTTTAACTTGGAACTACTTTAACATTATCTTAACAAATCCGTTGATAACACAATTCAATGACTACTCTCAAAAATGCCTACCTAGGCGAATTTCCAATACATTGGAACAACATCAACAACAAAGCCTTATCCCATTAGAAGGGCGGCTACATAGATCATACGACGTCATTCCGCTATATTCATTGATTCATGTTCATAAAATTCGACAAAATTTTACTGACTATCGGGACCTAACACAACCCTCCTCCTTTATCCGGGCTTGGGACTCCAATACATTGGAACAAGAAACAAAAATTTGTTCTTCAATCAAAACGCATTCTGAGAAAAAAAAATAGGAGAGCAACATCAAAACATGGGCGAAACCCAGAGGGAAGACCAAAGCTGAGCATGTCACGGCCAGATAATGTTGCAGAACTTGGCAAACTCAACGGTTGGCTTTGGCGACACGTTCAATTTCATCCTTCTTCTTGATTGCATAGCTGCAACGGATCACATTCATGCCATTATGAGAATTTGTGCAAAGGCGAAAGAGAGCTTTTAGAAAATAAGAGGCAAAATACTTCTGCCCACCTGTTGGAAGAACCCTTAGCTGCATTGATGAGCTCGTCAGCAAGGCACTCAGCGATGGTCTTAATGTTCCTGAAAGCACTTTCACGAGCACCAGTAGTGAGAAGGTAGATAGCCTGGTTGACCCTTCTCAAGGGAGAGATATCAACAGCCTGCCGACGAACAACACCAGCAGATCCAATACGGGTAGCATCTTCCCTTGGGCCACTGCATGTGGATCAAGACATTTCAACTTCCAGGTAACCAATCAAGAGAAGCCTATATGCAAATTTAAAACTTGTCTTATGTATAAACTTTACAAAGACGAGCTATATACATCCCTCAAAAGAAAATATTGGATTCCTACTATTTTAAATAGTAGACTGCTACAAATAATACTTGTACTCAAACAATATGAAGCAAATTTCTAAAGATTTCTACATGCAACACAATTTGACAACACAAACAACTCTGATATAAAAGATTTTGAATACAACAGAAAACAAGATGCAACGAAGCTATAAATTGACATGCTACTTTAAATTTAAAAAAGCATCTGCAAGGAAATGTACATTATTTATTCAGCTTCCATAGTACTGTACTGCAAAAATATTTCAATGGTAGATCAAAGTCACCTGTTAATGATGGCATCCACAATAACCTGGATTGGGTTTGCATCAGTAAGCAAATGGATAATCTCCATTGCATGCTTGACTATGCGAACAGCCATAAGCTTTTTTCCATTGTTGCGACCATGCATCATTAGAGAATTGGTCAACCTCTCAACAATGGGACATTGAGCCTTGCGGAACCTTTTAACAGCATATCTTCCAGCTGTATGTGGAAGATAAGTGGCATGCTTGGAGGGCGTCACAGCAAGGTAATCAGCAAGAGAGATGTCACTGACCTGAATTTCATACAAAAAATAGTAACTCAGAACACAACTTCATGCAAAATATGTTAAGAACAACATTTCATTAACAAAGTCTCATTGCAGAGGAGTTGGGGCGTGAACTTGTAAATTTAGCATGCAACTTCTTCTCTAGTCTTGACCACCAATAATGTTCGATTATTGCAACCCGACAATCATCTTTTACCCTCTTAAAAAGAATACATCATGCAAAATAACTAAAAAAACCAAATAATGCATAGATGAGGCATTAGAGTTTTCACCGGTGATACAAATATAGAAGAATGTAATAGTGACAGCTTTCTTATGAGAGAAAATGAACATGTTCAGTAATTTATTAGTATCTTCATTTATTAGTAAAATTATTTGCAGTCCAAACAAATAAAATCATATAGACAGAAAGTACTTCAAACAACTAACGGTCCACCTAATTGTTTAAATAGACAGCATTTCGTTGTTTCACAAAAGCATCTTACCAGGTCTAATGTGCATAACTTAAATATAAGAAATCAATGAGTGTAACATTCCCAAAATATAGCACAAATATTCATGTTACAACCCCCAACTAGCTTTCGCAGCAAATCAACGCATCAGGAAGCAGCAAACAATCATGCAAAATATAGCCCAATCAATCAGGAAGCAGTAGACAGGTCAAATAGATGAACAGAACACTACAAGTATTGAAAATTAGAGATACATTAAAGAATGATGGAGAATTTCTAATTGAAGGTGCATGCCAACAAGGGGCAAAAATAACACACACACCCAAACAAAAATAACAGAAGACAAAAACGAGAACAAGAAATTAATGCAACAATTGTAAGTAGATCAAACTCAGAAATCAACAGAAGCAAGCATGTCCACCCAAGCGCAATGATCAAAACGAAACGAAGAAGTTTAGTCGCGATTCCACAAACCTCGACCTCCTCGAAGGACCAGCGGTTGAACAACTTGACCTCCGGCTGCAGCAGCGCCTTGGAGTCCGCCTCCACCGCCATGGCAGATGAAAACTTGGTGAATGAACGAGCGAGCGGGAACGCGAGAGTAGCGAATGCGCGGCGGCTGAACCCTAAAGACGAGCTGCCACGAGGAAACAAGGATATATATGACACATAAGAATGAGAAGTTTACATGAGGGCGTTCTAATATGTAGAGGATGCTGAACCGTCTGATGTTGTACTCTTTATTTGACGGCTGTGATCGTCTATTTGTGTGACGTAACCCGATAACCTCGGGCCAAATATGTAATTTTGGGCCTAAATTGGGCTCAATAAAAAAAAAATGATCGAAGTGATTAATTACTTGGGTCGTGCTTGGTTAGTACAAATTAATAAATTGATAAGAAAAAAATAGTAAAATCTTTCAAAAGTTAGATAAATTGAATGTCCTAGATTTAATTATGTCTTCCAACTTTATTTGTAATCATATTACTCTCTTAATATAGACTTATTTCATTGTTCTTTTTACTTATGATAGCTCATTTTTCGATTGTCTTCATGCCTCGTATTTCTTTCTCCTCCACGTGTGTCAAATGTTTGGCATGACAAAGAACTCTAATATGATAATATAATAAATGTAAATATTAAAATGATATAGTAACAGCCAATAATTATTTTAGAAAAAAGAGAATTATAGACGGGTGGTAGATGATCATCTCCTCTAACCATAAGGCCATCCTCGCTAAGTAGTTGTCGAAGCTCCTAATGAATTGCAACCTCCAATCTCAAGACATTGTCAATGGATATAATTTGCATCTGAATGGAGTTTGGATCATCGATGGACAACGTCTGGAATGGTGAGAGACACTACAGGGGAGTCGATGTTATCTTCATTACAGAGTAGCAAAGGAAATCAACCATGTAGACCATCCCGACGATGGTCTTCCTGTCTAACGGTGGGGTGCTCTGTACATCAATCTACTCATCATCCACTGATGATGTCTTGAGGGTGAGGATGGCGAGTGTCCATTAGTGCAACCACTCCCCGAATGATTGAGCAATGGACGTTGACCTGGTCTCACCACCATTATTTTCCTCTTTCGTGTCTTCATCTACTCGACAAGGATGAACCGATTGTCGAAGGATGCAATTGTCACGTACAACTCCGTGGCTAAGTTCTAATATCAAATATTATATCCCTTAATTTTGTTTAATGATTTTTTAAATAAGAATTGATAAAATCTCCTTCCTTACTTATCTTATGTTATTTTACCAAGTATATATAATAGTTGCATATATACTCATCAAAGTTTAATCGAAATGTAGAAAACGTAATAATCACGCATTGTCACTATTGTTTTCACAAACCATCTTATATATAACACTCGAATTTCCATACAACTTTATAAAAAAGTTTTTAATAAACTTTATTACAACATCTACATTTTATCTGTTTACATGCATGCTCCCCAAAATAAAAGTGAAGGGAAAATAAAAATTCTCCAACGTGTCAACCTCTTATATATGCAACAAAATAAGTTTTGAGTCGACTCACTTCGAAAATTTATTAATATCTAAAAAAATTAAAAATGTAAGTAATAATCCTTTATTCAACAAGTAGAATAGAAATATAACATAGAAGAACAATATGATGGCATATAATATTTAAATAATCACATTCTGCACATAATTAAACATTTAAAGCATAACATATATAACATAAGTTGTCAAATCATATGAGTTTCTATGCAAATATAAATAACTCAAAATATTATCATATCCATAGATAAATTCCACGCATGTATTATTACACATACTCAACATGAGTCAATACGCTAACGTAGAGCAACTAAGTCAACACACATCACACAAAGCTTCATAATCATGAGTATTGAATACACAACTCATAGTATGGGTCAATTCGTATCATAGAGAAATCATCATGGGTCAATACACATTCCTCTATGTTCACGTGTCATATAATTAAGCAAAACTTCATAAACACAAGTCTCGAATATGCAGCTCTTAACTTGGGTCAATACATGCATGCAGAACAACCCCAAAGGGCAAAGACACTCGATATACATCCCAAATGCACCATTTATATCGAATACGATTTCAGAGATATTTTTCATCAACATACCCAATGAACACGTGAAATTTAATAATGTCAAAATATACATGTCATAGTCACATATCAATATAAAGTAAAACTTATTTTAACATTACAAACATTGTTCATTGAAAAACATTTTGATTTAAGAGTTCACTTCATCTCATATAAAAATTTTGAAACATGTCATAAATACTTTTCATAACTCAATATATGTTTCAATAATAATAATAATAATAATAATAATAATAATAATAATAATCCTTCCTTCAAATATTATTATAAATAAAAGTAGTAGCTTATATTATTTTGTTATATTATAAATTTACTCACTCACCTTGTGATTTATCTTTTCAAAAAGGTTTACTAATTTTTCTCACTTTCACTTGTAACTTGATTATTTTCTACAAGCAATAATGTCCTTTTGCTTTTTAATCACTAATAAAATAATCTTCAATGCATGCTCATGATGCATGAATGCTTATGCACTTTAGAATGCATATAATATTTTCTAAATATTCATGCTTAATTTCAAGTATTTATGTTATGCTATTTTTACATTTGAAACTACTCAATTTTTCAAAATGTGACTATGTGTTGTCTTAGAATTTCATATTGGGTGTTTGCCAATAAATAATTCATAATTTTTTAATTATAAGATCCAATATGGATGAATAAGAAAGTATACTTTCTAGAATTTTCAACCTATAAATATCATCATCCAATGCACAATGAGTAAACCATAAGAGTTTAGATAGTTGAACTTAGGGTTTGTGTTATGACAGACTTAAAATAATATTTTTTTTTCTTTCTCAATACTTATCTATTTGTCGAGATACTAATTTTTACATAAGCTATATTTCAATATTACGAATAAAAATAGTTCAGAATTTAACTCATTGTCTACCCTTCTAATAAAAATAGTCAATTATGTTCACATTTTGTCAATGTTTTGAAACCCAACAAAATAAATTATACATAATGAAATTTCATTTATCCACATATAAATATCAAAATTGGATGATTTCACTTCTCATCAAATACTTGTAAAGTCTAATTAAATATATCCAAATTCAAACCCTATTCAATTTATCATAATCATGCTCTGTATTTGATTCGACACAAAATAAGTGACCAGTGAAGATAGATTCATAATTTCATTTATAAAAAATCATTTTTAGGTGATTGTAGTAGTCATGGAAAGCTAAGTTCTAATGAATTTCCTATGTGAAAATTTAGAATTCACGGAGCAAGAACTACATAGAATTGATCATCTATCTCCGAAGGTTGATTTCGGATTTGACCTACATTAATTTTTTTCAATCATGAAAGGATAAATATAAGTAGCTTATATATATATTTAAAAATTTTCGAGATCATATGGCAGTTCAAAAAAATGTTCCATTAAGTAATTGTTGAGTTGTCTATTTTAGTTGCTTGGAACTTTAAGTGATAATATCAATGCTTAATCACCTTTTTTAATCATAAGTAAGTATTTTAACCATAATTAAACTTATTTTATCACAATTAAACATATATATAATGATATTTATGAATTTTGCAACTTATTCCTAATAACCTTATATAATTTCTTTATAATATTTTATCGATAATTTAATAATAATTATGTTTTAACCAGAATATTAATTAATATTTATAATTATCACTAAATGAACATTCAAACTAACTTAATATGTTAATTACATGCACAATTATGTAAAGATGAAATTTGTGGAGCACATGCACAATCGTTTGTCAACGCCCCTCCTCCTTTTAGCCGGCACCACCTCACTCCCTCTTCCTCCTTGTTGACGCCACCCCACTTCCCCTTGTGCTGCCCCCTCACCCTCTTTCTCCGGCGCCCCTTTTTTTTAATTTTTTAGTCTTTTATAATTTATATTTATTATATCATATTAGGGTGTTTGACACCGTCAGACATTTGACACACTCGAAGGAGAGAGAAATATGAGGTATGACGTCTACATAGATGAGACGATCGGAAAATGGACTGAAAATTTATCTTAATTTTTTTAAAAAAACTTTGATAACATATTATTATAGATACATAAAAGATAAAAAATATAACAAGAGACTAAGATTAGAAATATAATTTTTCCAAAATGTATCTATCCATATAAAAAACAGTGTGTTTGGGTGATAATTTGAATTATTAGAAAATTTAAAACCAGTAATGATTTGTTATTAACAATATTTTGGCATGGTCGGCAAATAATTTGGATAAAACAAAAGATATCACAGTAGAGATATACGTCCAGACAGCCCAGTGTTGGTTGTTCAACTTTCACTTACAAATGCAATAATTTTCTTGTTATCTCTATCACGAGTTGTTATCTTAGCTTTTATTATTTAATAAACAATTATTGAATAAACGAGGAAAAGAAATAGCTGCACACGTATCGGTGTAGGGAAAATTCATGTGCATTCTGATTTCAACGTGTTATGCTTTCTCCTTCATCCTTGTATATTTGTAACTTTCTTATACTATAACTTTATTCCTGTCCTATCAAAATTCAAGTGGCTTGTTAACTATTCATCACATTAAGTAAATGTTTAAATATCTGGATGTTCACCAATGGGATCAGATCATCTTCAAATTCGTGGTTAAATTACACCTATATCTCAACGGTCCCCAATTTTTAACTTTGATTTTATTGTACTATTCGTCTACTTGACCTAAGTTTTTAGATTGCCTAGTTTACATGATTGTCACATCAATTATTTTTCTTTCATTTACATCATCTAAAAAAATAATATAAATATATACTAAAATAGTATTAAAAACAAAAATAAAAAGGAGGTTGGCAGCCCCCTTCTCCATCGGCACCGAGCGGAAGGAAGATGTGAGGGGGCCGACGCCCTCCTCTACGAGCTCGCACGGGGTGCCGGGCCGCGTGCCTAGGAGCTCGCACAGGGCACCGGCCCTCTTTTTTTTTTCTCGTCACGTGCAAGGAAGTCGCGAGGAGGGGAATGGGGGGAGGCCCTTTGCGAGCTCGTGCACTAGTGAGCTCAAAGAAGGAGGCGTCAGCCTTGTTTATTCCTTGTCACGCGCGAGGAAGACGCAAGGAGGGTCGGCGCCCCCTGTTTCCTCCTCGCCGCACGCGAGGAAGTCGCGAGGGGGGACAGATGCCTCCCTTTCCCCCTTCGTCGGTCACGAGGGAGAAGGGAGGAAGGAGAGGGGGGGGGGGGTGTGGTGGGGTGCCGGTCCCCCGCTCGATGCCAATCGAGAAATCTATTATCGTCAGTCAAATGGATGAATCGTGTAATAAAATATATAATTATGCGAAATTAAGGGACCATTAAGATATCGACTCAAAGTTGAGGAACGATTCGTATAATTTACTCCAAACTCGACCCATCTTGATCGAGTTGAATTGGATACGCTTCGGGCCTGATTGAATTCAACCCGATTTAGATCCATGATCATATCTATTTTTTCTTTCATTCTATTTCTTTTTACATTTTTAATATTCATTTTAAAATACGAATAAGGTTTTTTAATAGTTAAACATTATTTTCATATTTAAAATGTTTTAATTTTTTTATATTTTATGTAGTCACAATTTGAATGGAAAATAAAAAATAATAAATGTTTGAACTCGATTCAAACCCAACGTAGATAGAATTATTACTACTAGTTGTCAACGGATGTTAGTGAATAAAATTGAAGTAATTAAAACATAAATTTCCGAGAAATTCTTCCATCGCAATTATGCATGATAATGACCCATGACTAAACCTTTAACCTAATCGTACTCAACGCATATTATGATGAAATATACATTATATATCCAGAATTGTGGTGTGATTTGTCGGTGAAGGTACGTTAATGTTGGTTTGATTCCCTAGGTCAAACTTCAAGGTTACTTTTAAAAAATGACACAAACTAGAATTCACATAATTTACTTTGTAAATTAAATTAAGTGTTTTTGTCTTCTGCTAATTTGAATAATGAAAAGGGTTATTTTCTATAACCACCCCAAAACTATCGCGAGTTTTCACATTTAATTTCAAACTACGAACTTCATTTTTTGAGTCCCTAAACTATCACGATTTTTTTAATTTGGTCATTCCGTACAATTCCGTCGACTTCTTTATTATTTGTTATTTTTTACGTTTGTAAAAAGTCTATTATCCCCTACTTTAAGTGTTAGTCCCCTTGCGTTCGGAGCGCGGGGGGGGGGGGGGGGGGGGAGGGGGCCTTCTGCGTCGTCGTCAATGATTTCATCATTCTCGATGACGGACGCAGAGGAGGGCCGACAACCCCCTCTGGTGACACTTATTTTTTTTATATTTTTTATATTTATTTTTGTATATTATTTTATGTAAAAATGAACTAACACTTAAGGTAGAGTATAATAGGTTTTTCACAAATACGTAAAAAAAAAAAATAACGGAGAAGTCGACGGAATTAAACGGAAGGATCAAATTGAAAAAATCACAATAGTTTAGGGACAAAAAAATAAAGTTCGTAATTTAAGATTAGATGTAGAAAATCATGATATTTTAGAAGTTATTAAAGAAAATAACCCTAACAAAAAAATAATGGGATGACCAAAATTAATATTTAATTATTATGTTTATTTTTTTAATATTGTCACGTTAGTCTGACGTGAAGAAGAAAGAAGAAGTCGCGTTCATATAAAGAAAAAAGAAGATGTCGTTCCAGTGTCACGATATTGGAAAAATGATATTTGGTGTAAGATGTTAAAAGATATATCCTTGTTACAGACTAAAATTGGAAAGCTGCGCCGAGAGGGATTAGTGTAATTTACTTAATGACATGGTTCGACCAAAACACGCATATTAACCTTCATCGGTACGACCAATTTTGTAATTAGCTCCAGACAAATATTTAGACAACATTAGTAGGACGTTAATAACAATAGCTATTTTTCTTTCCTTTTTTTTTATTTCGTACAAATAGCACTCTCTTTGTCTCTCCTCTCCATCTCAGCAACGGCCGACGACCCCCACGGCCGTCTCTCTCCTCGCCCCCACGAAACCTCTCGTCGATTCGTCGATCGATCGGACTTTTACTTTGTAGATCCACTTCTGCTCGCCCTTGAATCGTATCCGGTGCGTATTCTTCCTCCTCTTTCGTCGTGATCAATGATCTCCAGTTTTCTTTTGGGGGGTCGATTTACGTTGAGATTTTGATGAGTTTCGACATCCATCTTGTCGTAGAAGGGCTTCTGTGATTTGGAGAGGGAAAGGAGGAGGAGGAGGAGGAGGAGGAGGAGGAGGAGGAGGAGGAGGAGGAGGAGTCCCGCCGGTGTATTCAGTGAGCTCGCGTTCGCTTCGCCTGTTTGGGAGATATCCAATGGCGGCTCCACCTGCTAGGGCTCGGGCGGACTACGATTACCTCATAAAGCTCCTCCTGATCGGAGACAGCGGTGAGGGATTTTGGTTCTATTCTTTGTGTGGTTGATTAGATTCTTTATCTGCATTCTTCCTTGTCAACGTTTATTTTGTTTCAGCGGTTATTCGTTTTTGCTTCAGTAATTCGGAGTAGCTGTAGATAGATGGGAAAGTGAGAGCTTAGTTATTTGATTGAGTTTCTGATTAAAATTTGTTTAAAATCTGGGGTGATGGGAATTGTTCTCACTGTAATTCCTTAGTTAAATGCTTGAAGATGTGTATCGCCATTGTGTGTTTCTGGATCATCGTATTTGGATATTTTCCTGATAAATTAAGTTAATTATTCCATCTTTGTACCATTTTCTGAGACGTAATCCTATTGGAGCAGCCATCTGTAGAATCAGGCAGAGTTTGGTTGAACTGCTTAGCTTGAAATCCATATGTTTATTTTCGTAAAGACGTCTTACTGGAGACAGTGTATTACTTTCCTAGAAAGCAGCTGATATTTCATAACGTTTACTCAAGCTGGAAAGTTGCAAATTTGAGGAGGCATTGGAGAAAGTATGAAATATTTCTTTTATGATTAGTAAGGTGGTCGCCTTAGCTGTCCTACCATCGCCACTTCTGCTTTAATATTTCTTAATGAATTTTAGAACCATATTGTTTTTCTGAGTATGGGTGGCGACAATATCCCAAATGATGCCATTTCAAAAAAATATCCCTAATGATGGTTTTATTAGACAAAACGTAATCACTAGGTCCAATGACTTCTGAATTCATGTTACTGATATCTTGTATTATTTTCAATACAACATAACTAATGAGTTTGATTAAATAATGTTCACAATCACATCCTTCTTATCAACATTTGCCCTTGTCAATGATTGGTATCTGTGACTTGCATTGTCTTTTTGAAGATCTTTTTTGGGAGGGTTTTCTGAAATTATGCTATGTTCCTCTCTTTCTCAAAAAAAAAAAAGAAAGAAAAAAGAAATGTATATAACAAAGAATTCTGCAAATCCCACATTGCTGGCATCATGAGAACATTTTTTATGGGATACTGAGAACGTATAAATGCATTATATAGACTCTTCTTTGCCCCATGCGATTGAATAAGTTACACATGCAGCTTGTTGGCTAAGATGTAATTCGTTCCCAATTGATGTTGAAATCAACATTTTTCTGCGAAGTTATAGCTAGATGACTGCTTAGGTGTGAACTTTATGGTCTTCAGTTGCAGTTGCTCAAAAAAGTTATTATCCTTTATATTTTCCAACCAGTCAACCAACATAAGTCTTTAGGCTCTTGTAGATCTGGTTCCCTATTCTGTAGATGAATTTCTCTTTTGATCTTAAGGTTGCGAATTACAATAACGGCAAAGGACAAGTGAAATCTTGTAATTCCATTATCTTTTTTCTTTTGTGATATTTTGTTTGATTAATTTCTCCCATAATACAGAAACCTAATAAGATATATGACTTTTGTATGCTAACAGTACGGAAACTCACTGCTGCTTCCCACTACTTGTATGACATCTATAGTTTTGTATTAGACTACCTGCCAGCAAGCCCCACCATCATCCAGTGTTCAGTGATAGCTAAGGAGAATGGAAGTGGCAGTGGCCCTTCCAGAAAATGCATGCTTCCCTTAATTGTTTTGCCCAGTGTTATTTATGACCTTGAGTCCTATGGTAATGTGTATTTTGTTGGTCTCTGAACCAGACCCTATATTTTCACTTCCCGAGGTTATTCTTTTTGTTAGGGGATTTTGAGTATTTTGTTCCACATCCTCAGGAAATACTTTGCTTCCAGATTCCTATTATTTCCCTTTGTCTTGTTCCTTTTACTTCTCTAATTTGTTTCCTAGTGTTATCCTATGAGGCTGACAGGTTGCCAACCTTGTTAGATCCTCCTGCTTGGCCTTGATGAGCACATCATCACACAAAGCCAACCTCTTGTTTTCCCAAATTAAATGCCTAAAATGGAATGTGTGTTGGCTTTTATGCTACAATTCTAATTGTTTTGTTCTACTTGGTATTTGGGTCTCCCTGTAGAACCTTGTTTGGACATTATATGGAATTATTTGTTCAACTTGTCTGTAATCAACGTTCATTAAGTGGACTTTCAACACTTTGACATGCACTTTTTAGGTGTCGGGAAGAGTTGCCTCCTCTTGCGTTTCTCTGATGGTTCTTTTACTACCAGTTTCATTACTACAATTGGGTAAGCATCATCTCGCAATTTACTTTGATCCCATCATATATTGTTGAAGTGCACCTTGATTACTACTGCACGGGCCTTTGGCAGCATTGATTTCAAGATTAGAACAATTGAGCTTGATGGCAAACGAATTAAACTTCAAATTTGGGATACTGCTGGTCAAGAACGATTTCGAACTATTACAACAGGTAGGTGTTTTTGTTTTTTAGTTTTGTTCTATCTTGCTTGTTGGCCATCTCATTTCGGTGGATTAACCTCTTGGTTTGTCATCTTGCCGCAGCCTACTATCGAGGTGCCATGGGTATTTTGCTTGTTTACGATGTTACTGATGAATCATCTTTCAACAGTAATTACTTGTTTACCTAGTTTCCCTTTTTGCTGTGGTTCTTTACTTATTCATCATCGTCCCTTGATTACCATGATACATATTCTTTTATTTGACTAAACACAGACATAAGAAATTGGATTCGCAACATTGAGCAACATGCTTCTGATAATGTCAACAAAATTCTTGTTGGTAACAAGGCTGACATGGATGAAAGCAAAAGGGTAAGCCTGCTGGAACTGATGTCTCGGTTGTTCTTGAGCTCTTCCTGCTTTTCGGGATATTTTGTGGTTCCTTCTTTTGTTATCCTAACTTGAGATATTCACTTCCTGGTGAATGAATTATTATTTCACAGGCGGTGCCTACTTCTAAAGGGCAAGCACTTGCTGACGAATATGGAATTAAGTTCTTTGAAACTGTACGTTGAGATCATTCATGATTTCTTCTTGATCTTTACTTATATTAACTATATTTATTGTTCTATATTGCAGAGTGCAAAAACTAACTTAAATGTGGAGCAAGTTTTCTTTTCCATAGCAAGAGATATCAAACAAAGACTTGCAGAAACTGACAGCAAACCTGAGGTACAAGTTTTCCAAACTATTTGTCATTCTAATATGACAACTTTGTATGAGGTGCTTAATGTGTTGTTATGTTTCAGGATCGGACAATTAGGATTAACAACCCAGACCAAGCTGCTCCTGAGGGTGCTGCGGCGCCAAAATCGGCATGCTGCGGTTCATAAAGGATTATTGTGTTGGGAGAGGAGGGTGGTGATGATGATGCGCCGTGCCTCTCCTGGGAACTAATTTGCTTGTTCCGGATAAACTTATGATGTGGTGAGTGTAATTGTCATCTTTCCATTCTTTGCAAATCTCTTCTCTAGTGCCACTTCTTTTTACAAAAAAAAAAGGTAAACACTTGTGTGACTTTCTTGTACTGGGAACGCGAAACATCGAGATCTATTTCTTCTTTCTCTCATTGTTTATTTCTTCTTTCATTCGTTGTTTGTATTCTGCTTCTGTCACCGGAAACCTCATCATTTTGGACGCCAATCATCTGCGAGACAAGTCAAAAGATTGTGTTAGGAAAAAACTTTTATTTAGTAGAAGTTGCTATATGACATTTTAAGTATATTCTGAACTTTTAACACTTGTGCTTTAATAGATCTTAAAATAAAATTTTGTTCAAATTTTAAATGCCATCTCAAATGAGCCCACTTATGTGCCACTGATTTTTCTTATTAAAAAAAGAGATTACTGACTTAGCATACAGAAAGCTAGAAATAAATTATTTCAGTTGATGAACGAACGAAACAACACATATTCTATACAAGTGCGCGCGCGCAACAATTATAGTTAAGAATATGCAAATTTAATTCTTAAAGTAATATGCTGATAAATAATTTTTTAATTCTTAAAGTAATATTTTTTTTTAATTCTTAAAGTAATATTCATTTAATTTTTAAAAATAAAAAGCCGATTTTGCAGTTAATTCTTCAATAAGAAAACACTTGATGCCACTTGTACTTCCAATAAAATTGTAACAATATTTTAGGTGGTATAGCATCTTGTTATAGGGATGTGAAACTTGAAGTTCTAGTTAAAATATATAAAATAGTTGATAAGTTGAGATGCTGATAAATAATTTAATAGTTGAATAAGTGGTAAAAAAATTATAAGTTATTATTTTAATCATAAAAAAGTTCTTTGTATTATAATAAGTGAAATATGTGAAAAAAATAAGTATATTTTAAAGATAAAATGGTCAAACTATATTTTTTTCTCACTCAAAATAAGTTGTATTTTAACTTATTTTTTTATTTATAAGCAGATAAAATAAGTATTTATTAGTTTTTTTATTTTAATTAGAAGAAAATTTTAAAATTACTTATAAGTTATTTTAATTAATTTATACGCCATTATATCTGACTCCGGCTAAACAACGAGCGGCCTCCCACTTAAATTTTATAAAATATTCGTTAGGGCAATTGTTATATTCATTAAATAATTATATTGAATATACTAATTAAACCATTATTTATTATGTGTTAAAAACTGTTGGTTATTTATTAATGAAACTATTATCCCTTAATCAATCACAAATATATCCAAATGCCAAACTATTTATAAGTAATCAAATGCTTTGATTTAGTTTTATTAAAATTAAACTCACAACTTACCACGTTATCTGAACTTCAAATATAAGTAATTTAATTTTGGAGAATGACTGGAACTCACGAATTAATCAATTACTATTTGACAGACCCGGCTTATGGGCTGGATGAGGACACAAGATATCACCCTCATATAAGCCTGTGGTCATATATAAATATATATTAATAATATTCAATTATTAAGGTTTAATAATCAATACCTTAATTTAAAATTTCCAAATATATATATAATCTTCATTTTTCATATAAATCAATTCATAATAATAAAAAAATTCTTATTTTTTAGTTTTATTTATGAATTCTTAGCAATAATAGTTAAATTAATTGTTCTCATTATTAATCAACTGATATTTTTTATTAATTATGTTCTTCTACAATGAAGAACTACGACTAAATTTTACTTCTTATTTATTATCTTAATAATAGTTTTTAAAGATATAATTATATATTTTTATATTAAAAATTCAAAGGAAAAATAAATATAGTATTATTTTTATTTAAGTAAATGTTCGAAAGAGAGTAAAACAACCCGAAATCTCAAGAGTTGATAAATGAATATACTTAGGCACATAATTATTAATCCAACAGTCTGAATTTTATATTTGGCAATTTTACGAGAACGAGTAAAAATACCAATTAATGAATTAAATGTCACCGAGAGGCGGACTGAGAGTAAGAAGGGGGGGGGGTGCAAATTAAACTCTAAAAACATAAAAATATGAGGGGGACAGAATTATTAATAATATTAATACATATATTTAGTCATAAAAACATAAATATTTATATATTTAGTCATATATAAATATATATTAATAATATTCAATTATTAAGTTTTAAATTTAAAATTTCCAAATATGCATATAATCTTCAATTTTCATATAAATAAATTCATAATAATAAAAAAATTCTTATTTTTTAGTTTTTTATGAATTCTTATTCAATAATAGTTAAATTTATTGTTCTCATTATTAATCAACTGATATTTTTTTTATTAATTTTGTTCTTCCACATTGAAGAACTACACCTAAAATTTTACTTCTTATTTATTATCTTCATAAATTAATTATTTCTCTCTCTATATATATTTTATATTTTTGTATTAAAAATTCAAAGGAAAATAAATATAGTATTATTGTTATTTACGTATAAAAGGTTTATAACTCGGACTTATGCCACTCAAGCCCTTGATGATAATGTTTATTACTGTTTCATTACTAATCTTGCTTAGGTTAATGATGTTCTTGAGCATATTTATGTTAGCTACGACGATTGTGCTTATTTCTAAATGTAAATGTGATTAGTAGTAGTCATTGTTCTTAATGTAAGTCTCTATGTGATCCATGCTTGTCGTGATTAGTTTAGTAAATTACTAATCCTAAATGAGTTGTGCAAAGTTCATATTGTTCTTAATTTGATGAATGTACACCTCAAAGGTGTTTGTATATATGCATAAAAGAGGAAAAAATGACCATAGACAGAGGAAGTGATGGGATTCGGGACCGTGACGCCCATAGTATATCATGCCTTAGCGTCAGAACATCCAATGAGTGAAAATGGGCATTCTGTCACGGCTGTGACCTTGTAGTTGTACGACCGTGATGCCCTCGAACGTCCCATGCCTTAGAAGATTTGCGAGAATGGCGAAAAACAACCGTTTTGTCACGGACGTGCAGGTACAGACAGAGGCAATCTAGCCATGTCGGCACATTCGCCAACCCGTGAATGCATATGACCTTGGCACGGGCGTGACATTGGTGAGCACGATCATGACCATATGTTGCCATTAGACAACGACCAAGTGTTCGGCAGTGCCAAATAGTGGCACGATCGTAACCTATTATAGCACGGCCGTGACCAGTCCCATATGATTGAATGTCCACACTTAGTATGATTTGAAGTATGTATGGCATTAAATAAGATTAAAAATATGCAACATGTATTGAATAGTTGTGTGTGTAATGAATGTAATTAAAAGACGAATTTTCGTGAAGGTGTCTTGTTGTAATCAAGGAGGGAAAATGGGTTCCGCCCCCAAGTGATGGTATTGTTAGGGGAAATGAGTTTCACCCCCAAGTGGTGGTGTCTCAATTGGGCCTACGTGGACCCAATCATGGCCTTGCTAGCCAATTCCTACGTGTTCAATATGGTCTTCCCAATCAACAAGATAAGAAAGCATATAAGTAAAGATGAAAAATAAAAAGATGAATGATGAATGACTCAAGACATAAAGTTAAATATGATGAAGAAGTATGCACCTACGAGGATGTAAATGAATGTCCATTTGTCACATATATAAATAAAGACGTTAAAGTAAAGCAAGATAAGCATGGTATGCTTTAGCATAATGACAATAGTGTTATTTATTTATCTTATCTTGCCATGATGATATGTTCTCATGCCATATATTGTGCATAAGTAACTCATAACATGCATATGACCTATGTTCTATTATGATGCAATGTATGTGTCATGACATGCAGAAAGTATGTTATATGATCATAGCATACATGAATCTTAATATATTCTAACGAGAGAAATCTTCAGCATCCCATGGATTCATGTAGGTATGGACGATGCTTAGGATCAGCAGCGAGGACCTCATGACGGCGACATTGCACATGAGTTGTGTTGGAGCAAAGTTGTTAATCCCTATATAATTATATTTTGATGATACAAACATCAAAAGATTGGAATTATATTTAAAATGTAAAAAAAATTTAAATAGAAATAAGTGACTTCATGCACTAAACTTTCAATTAATATTTGTCTATGTTCGCATGAGATTTATATTAAGAGGTGAATATAAAAGTTATAGATAACTTTTTTTTATCTTTGTAGAAAATTAAGAATCATCTCATTGGGACAATCACATAAAACGTTATGTTTAAACAAGTGAAGCTTGAAAAGTCCAAATTGAATTTGATATTTTTATGTACTAAACTTGTATTTAATATTTGAGTATTCCATCATGAGATTTGGATAAATAGATTAATATAAAAGTTATATATAATCATCTTATCTTTTCATAAAATTAAGAATCACCTCATTTGGATAATCGTATCAAAAGTTATGCCAAAAATAGTGAAGATCGACAAGTTCTATTTGAAGTTGATAATTTTATGTGTTGAACTTTTATTAAATATTTGATTATTTCATCAACTGATTTGGGATAAGAGGTGAGTATATAAATTGTAAATAAAAGCATTAGATTTTCATAGAATCAAATATCATCTCATTTGAATACTGATATGTAAAGTTATGTATAAAATAGTAAATATCTAAAATGTTTCATTTGAAATGGACAACCTTGTGTACTAAACTTTGAATTAATATTGGACTATGATCTCATTAGATTTTAGATGAATGATGAATATAAAATTGTAAAGAATTCTGTTATATTTACATAGAATAAAAAATGAACTCATTTGGATACTTGTATGAAAAGTTATGTATAAATGAGTAATGTCTATAAAGTTTAATTTGAAATTGACAACTTTATGCACTGTAGTTTTAATTGAATATTTGACTATGATCTTATTGGATTTTGAATGAATGATGAATAAAAAAATTGTAGAGCATTTTGTTATCTTTCTATAGAATTAAATATCATCTCAGTTGGATAACTATGTAAAAAGTTATGTATAAAAGAATGCAGGTCTATCAGGCTGTCAATGACAAAATAGTCGATCGATACATTAATGGTTGACTGGATGAACAATTTAAAACGGACGACCGAAGCTGTTATCGGAACAACCGCTAATTACAAAGAACAAAGACATTTCTAAAATGGACGACCGAAACATTAATGGTCGATCATTATGGGAGCAAAGGTAACAACAACGACTAAAATCCTTCTACGGACTATCATGAATGGATAACTGCGCAGAAAAGACAAGCGCAACGGCTAGTTACTATTCAAAATGATTGACCGTTATCTAAAACGGTCGACAGTTATAGAAGCACAACACTTTTCAAATTGATTTACAATAGCCATATTTTCAAGAGAAGCCTATAAAAGTGATTCAGTAGGCTGAAGAAAAAAAATTCTAAGCAAGGCAAATCATTCTAAAAGCTTCCTTCAAGTCTAAAGTATTTCTTTGAGCTTAATCTTGTAAATCATTTCTTCCATCTTCTAGTTTCTAAGTGTAAACATTCTTTATAAGAAGAAAGAATTTGAGGGAATTCTTGTGTTTTTGTTTAGAGAGTTTAAGAGCTCATTGTAAGAAAATGTGTGCCTTACCTCTTGAGCAAAGAAGAAGGCATTGTAGTATAAAAATAATTATTCTCTCCCTACAAGAAAGGAGAAAGCTAGTGAATCTCCGACGGTCTCGAGGTCGAGAAGTCGAAGCGGGGACGTAGGCTAAAGTGTGGCCGAACCTCGTCAACAAACCATCGTGCATCTCGAGTTTATCTTTCTCTCTCTTTTCTACTCTATTATGCATGTGATTTGATTGCTATTGTGTTGGTTTAAATATTAACGAATCGATTTTAAACTTCCGCGACAATTTTCGTAAAATGGATATTTTCGATTTAAACACCAATTCACCTCCTCCTCTTGGTGTCTTGTGATCCTATGTACGATGATGAACTCCTTTATGTATGATGGGCCCTTTGGGTCATGTACTATGTAGTATGAACTCCTTTATGTATCATAAATCCTATGTTAGATATTATCACACAGTCCAACATTTCTTTTATCACACTGGTTTCTAATTTTATCCAATAAATTTATTCTCTCTCTTCTAGACAATTATATTTTATATTTATATTTAATTTTTTTATCTATATATTACCTTTAATCATTCTTTTCTTAAGTAAGTGTCCAAGTCCATAATTGTCTTCCAAATTTTGTAATTTTTTATAATAGTTTTGCCCTTCATTTTCATTCAATCAACTCATTCTTTCTCTTTATACATTATGCTAGTATTTTTTGTCACTTATTTTATTAGTTGGTCTTCCAATTTTTTTTTTAAATTTTTTTATAATATTTTTACCTCCATTTTCATCCAATCAACTCATTCTTTCTCTTTATAAATTATGCTTTACTATTTTTTATTTTTATTTTAATTATTTTATTTTATTTTATATATTGCTTTTAATCAATGTATGCTCATTTGATTCATAATTATTATATATAATTTATATGCATAAATAATAGTGCAATATTATTTTGTCGATATATCTTAAATATTTATGTTTACTATCTTATATTACACTTAGAAATTATTTGTTAAGTGTTAAAATTATTTTTTAATAAATAAATTAAATTTAACCATACTTTTAGCTAACTATAGTACAAGAGAAATTGTACACATTATCTCTTTCTAGCTCTAGTGTTATAAATAATCCATAAATTACTATTTATATTTTAATATCATAATATAAATATTTTAATTAATTTTGGATTCTAAAATTAATATCTTTATATATATAAGTAAAAAATTTAAAATTTACGGAAAAAGGAGACGACCTCTTCGACTAGACATATGAATGTGAACCCATTCAAAATATTTTTAGCTATCTTAGAGTTTTATTAACTTATGAAGTCTTTCGTTATTTTACGTTATTACTATTTATATTTTATTATTATATTTTTGCTGCAATATTTTATGAAAATAGGTTATGAAAGTAACGTCTTCTAGAATTCGATAATTAAATTGGGACTGAATTTTGGGGGCGTTATAGCCGCAGCTGCTATTTCCTCCTCCCCGTTGCGGTTATCACTTTCGATCTCTTTTTTAGTCATCCTCTGCCTCGCCTTCGCCTCCTCCGACTGTCATCTCGCTGATGGCTAGGGACTCCACAGCCATCGACAACAGTCGGAGCCGGTGCTGGTTGGTCGTGGCTAGTACGATTTCATAATATATGGACCTCGATCATGATTGTACGTAAGACTTTAATCTTGTGATCCAATTGATTCTCGGCCATTGCAAGAATCTTTTGAAATACTCTAATGCCTCATATTTATATGTGATTAAATAGACCATGCCATATCGTAAATAATCATTTGTAAAAGTGATGAAATAAGAGAAACCATGTTTAGTTTAACATTCATAGGACCACAAATATCGAAATAGATTATTTTTAAGGAAGAATCAACAGCAAGGCAATCTTCACACATGGGCAAAATTACTTTAGCGAGATTGTCTAAAATGTCTTCTCTAGCTAATCGATTCATATGATCTTGCACGATATGCTCAAGTCTGACATGTCAAGTTTTGATATCAACATTTTTATCAAAAAAATGATACAAGACAATTAGAATTTTGAAAATCTTTAGAGATTTCAAGAACATATAAACTATTATACTTGTAAGCAATGCAAATACAAACATCATTCAACATCACATCAACATAACTTGAACCAAATGTTAGTACATAACCAAGTTCATCTAAACAAGACACTAAAATTATATTTCATCGAAAATCTAGAATGTAGAGGACATCATGGAGATATAAGACACGTCCCTCGAAAAAGTTCAATTTATATGTACTAATGCCTTTGACCTCCACTCACGCGTTGTTGCCAACGTAAACCCACTTGATTCTGGCATTAAATCGACAAAAAATCACAAAGACATCACATTCTTTTGTTATGTGGTGCTTTTGAGTTTACAATTCACAGAGTAAGCGACTAAAGCAGAGCTAGAAATATAAATATTGTTGATCAATCCAACTGTCCGGATGCAAGCGAAAGAAAGAATACATTTCTATTTTTTTCCGGATAAGAATACGTTTCTAATTTTGTTGACGCACTATATGTAATTACTTGCCTACATGATTTATCTGCAAATCATGCAGTTTACACACCAATACAATACAACATTAGAAGTTCGAGTGTAATTTCCTACGGAGAAGAGTGAACGAGTAAATGTAATTCATGAACCGCCATCTTTAGGTTTATTAGATCAGCAATCGAGTAAGAATATATTAATTAGTTCAAATTGTTAAGCAAATAAAAATAAAGTACTTGTCGCAGTTGTAATATTTGTGCACCCATTTTTTTTATCCAAGAATGAGTGGGATTAATTTATCAATCAGTTTTCGTTATTAGCCCG
This sequence comes from Pontederia crassipes, assembly GCA_030549335.1. Classification (NCBI taxonomy): domain Eukaryota; kingdom Viridiplantae; phylum Streptophyta; class Magnoliopsida; order Commelinales; family Pontederiaceae; genus Pontederia; species Pontederia crassipes. Next base: position 2,374,347 of record CM060193.1, read on the forward strand.
ACATGTATTAGGAATTAATTTAATCATACTTACACCGCCGCGCTTAATCATAATCTAATTAACGCTTCCTGCCATCTTCTTCGTCGCCCATGGCTGCCGCAGCTGCTGTTTCCTCCTCCCCGTTGCGGCTGTCTCTTTCGATCTCTCTTTTAGTCGTCCTCTCTCTCGCCTTCGCCTTCGCCTCCTCAGGCCGCCATCTCACTGATGGCTGGGGACTCTGCAGCCACCGGCAGCAGTAGGAGCCGGCGCTGGTTGGTCATGGCCAGTACGATTTCATAATAGATGGACCTCGCTGGAATAGAAAGCTCGGGCACAAGTCTTTGACCCTCACGTACGCGCTCTCGCCGGTTCACTCCTACGACCGCCTCCGCCGGGAAGAGATCCTCGCGGCGCTTCGTGGAGCCACCGAATGGTGGGAGGCGATGACCCCGCTGCGCTTCCAAGAGACGTGGGATTTCCGGAAGGCCGACGTCAATGTCGTCTTCTTCCGTTGTTATTATTATTATTATTATTATTATTATTATTATTATTATTATTATTATTATTATTATTATTATTATTATTATTATTATTATTATTATTATTATTATTATTATTATTATTATTATTATTATTATTATTATTCAACTCTTCCTATAAAAATTTTATTATGGAATAACGATGATTACAAGGATGAATTTCTATCTGGACACCTAAGAAATTTATATAGGCACTCCCTTTAACATATGATAGGAATTACAATCGAACTGAGACTCTAAATCAATTCTCAAAATAAGACACATATCTCGTGATAAAGAAATAAATCAATTTCGAATCACATAAAGAACGCCCCTAAGATTTTTCGCTCAGAGGGCTCCGCTCCCTTGCAACCCCCGTAGGAGATCCCCTGGATCCCCCTTGACTCCCCACAGGCACGCTGACCGGGTAGTGAGACCCCCATAGAAGAATTCCGTTGAAGCGCCTTATTAGGTAGGGGGACACATAGTTTCTAAATAGATTTAAACACCGTATTAGTAATTAATCTCCCCAATATCGTGGCAAATTTGCTACCACACGATGACGACCCTCGAATATAAGTAGCCTTCCGAGAATGAGTGGAAGTGTTTTCTCTATTTTTTTCTAATTAATTAAGCCCGAAATCTAGTAGGATTTAGAGTTCAATCCTTCAATAAATACGCATCCCATGCAATTAGAGTTCTTTACGTATGCAATTTGCTCGCACGTTCTTCTTCGCTCTTCCATGGCGGCATCTCTCTCGTGGCGGTCTTCTCTTCTGATCTCTTCTTTACTCTTCCTCTGCCTCTGCCTCGCCTACGACCGCCACCATCACCACCATGAACAGCAGCAGCGGCTGAAGCAGCTTCCTCGTGGCCGATGCACTTTGTTACCAGGCAGACTTCAGTGGAACAGACATCTCCGGCTGCGGCCGCCGACGTTGACGTACGCGCTCTCGCCGTATCACACGTATGACCGCCTTGGTCGGAACGAGATCCTCGGGGTGTTCCGGAGCGCCCTCGGGCGGTGGGAAGAGGCGACGCCGTTGAGGTTCCGAGAGAGCGCAAATTTCTCGACGGCCGACATCAAGGTCGGATTCTACAAGGGCAAGCACGGGCATCCCGTCACAATTCGACCTATCCCCCCGGAACTTGGCGTACGCCTTCCCCATGTCATTTTTGTCCGGAACGTACGTGAACGTTAACGCGGCCGAGCATTGGACTACGAACATGGCGACGGACAGGAACCCGCGTGCGCTGGACTTGGAGACGACGTTCGTGCACGAGCTCGGGCACGTCTTGGGGATCGGCCACACCGCGACGGAGAGCTCGGTGATGTACCCGTTCCTGGGCTGGAGGAAGAGGAAGGTGGAGCTCGACAGGGTGGACATCGCGGGGGCGCAGGAGCTCTTCAACCCTCGGTCTCATGGAAGAAGGCGGCATTAATTCTTCTGGCAACAATTCGATACATCAGAACGTTTCAATCTTTTTTTTTTATATATCTTAAAGAATAAATTGTATACCTTAATATACTATCAATTATTTCTCGATCTTATCTAAAATTTAATAGTCCCTAGAATCCATAATCAAATATTTATTTATAGCTAACATTGGGTTCTCAGTTCCTGAAATCCCCAGTTCGTTTCTCGTTTAAACACCAGACTGTTAATAATTTTAAACATAATCTTGATTAGTCGATGTCTTAGAGCCAAACACCGTCGAACAAAAATTCTCTGTTAGAAATAATTAATAAATCGTTCAATTTGTGTCATTTGAAACATTAATAATTGTGATATATAGGTCCCCGTAGAACTCCCTCTACCGGCACTCATTATTTTCTCCGACTAAGTTGATGTCTCCGGCACTCATTATATATAAAGGTTATTTCCTTCAACGCTCATCTTCAAGTTCCATCCTAGATTTTATTATTTTTTAATAATGACGAAGTACGTACAATTATTGTTCTTACTTTTTTTAGTAAAAAATGATTAGAAACTATTAATTAACAATAATACTTTATGCAATACCATGCTAAAATATATTGCTTAATCTCGTGACAACAGTTAGAGGCCTAAAACAAAGTTATAAAACCTTTTTTACGTAAATAAAAAAAAACTAAATCAAGATATACATAAAGCAATATATTTTAGGTACCTAATCAAGATATATTTTAGGTGATCCCGCTGAGCTTCCAAGACACGTCGGATTTAAGGTCGTGTTGGTTGTTGAAGATTTGAATTAGGGTTGTCATTTTGAAGATTTTTCCTCAAGATTCATGGGATTCATGGGTTTCACTATTGATCACCACTTCACAATTCTCATATCGAATTGAATTCGCTTCTTGTCCTTGTTTGAGATTATGAATTGGTTGACAATGACAAATTCCTCAACTCGTTCTTGCGCCGGATCATACTCACCATCTTTATTTGCATCATTCTAATATTCTTGGGCTTATATTAGTCCCCATTCGATTGACTGGATCAGAAAACTACTCAATGTGCAGTAGAGCTTTCTTGAATGCTCTCTTAGCCAAACATAAATTGGGATTCATAGATGGATTTGATCAACCCTTGCAATTACAGTGGAAGAATTGAAATGCGCTTGTGCTTTCCTGAATCATTACAACTGTTTTTATGGACGTCTTGGGAGTATTACATATGTTTGCTGAATTGAATGTTCAGATTCAAAAACTGATCACCATTAATTGTGATAATAAGACGGCATTACACATTGCAAATAATCACATCTTTCATGAAAGGACTAAGCATATAGATGTGGATTCTTCATTACAATTGAGAGAGGATTCTGGCCGGTTTGGATCAAGCCTTGATATGTTAGTTCAGAAGAGGAACTTGCTCATGTTTTTATTGCCACGAGCGCCAAGCAACATTGTTACATCATCTCCAAACTAGACATATCATCTGTTCACTGGGCGTAGTTTGCGAGGGGGTATTGACTGTTTTTTTTATTACATATATCATGTTGTATATATGTAATATTTCATATCGGTCAGTGTTATGTTATAATGTAAAGTGAAACCATAGTTTTTACAATTTTCTACTCAATGTCATCGCCTTGTATCATGTCTCAACTTCATATAAATACATCAATACATGTTTCAGTTTGTGTGGTTGAATCATTTTTTTATCTCTCTTCTCTCTTTTCAAATTGACAATAGTACATTTGCATCGATGCCAAGGAGCACTTGATGCCATGGGGCTCGACCACACCATGACGAGGAGTGTAGTGATGTACTCGACCTTCTTGTGGAGGGAGAGGAAGGTGGAGCTCCATGAAGATGACATACAAAGGGTGCAAGAGCTCGATGGCGATCTGTGGATTCTTTTGGAGCACAATGGCTGCGGTGTTGCTTTTGGTTGCAGCAGTGTCTTCATGTATTTGTTCGTGTAGAGAAATAGATTGTTGTGAACTGCTCGAAGAGGAAGAAGAATGATTTTAGATTTTTTTAGTGGTTAAAGGAATCTCGTGTTGTAACATAATTTTAACATTGAGTTTAATAAGAAAATAATTATACAATTAAGAATTGTCAAAATATAATAAGACACAAATAAAATGATCAAAGTATTTATGGGCATATTTATTAATATCAAATTATATGAAATTATATGTGTAGAAACCAAAAGATGTATATACCAAAAGTTTAAATGTTACATATATATACAACAACAACAAAGCCTTATCCTACTAGGTGGGTCGGCTACATGGATCATACGACGTCATTCCGCTCTATTAGTAACCAAACCTTTCGGTATATTATTCACCAATAGATCTTGCTTTATTAGTTCGCCAAGTGTCCGCCTTGACCTCCCTCTCATTCTTTTAATCGGACTCCAGATTATTTGATCTACTCTTCTTACTGGCGCATTAAAGATTACACACACACACACATATATATATATATATGTATATGTATTTATATATACACATATCAAAGGATGTATAAAGTTTAATGGGTGTATATAAATACCAAAAAGTGTATAATATATAAGGGTGTAAATGTGTTCATATACTAAAAGGTATATTATGAATTCTTATTCAATAATAGTTAAATTAATTGTTCTCATTATTAATCAACTGATATCTTTTTTTATTAATTTTGTTCTTCTACATTGAAGAACTACGTCTAAAATTTTACTTCTTATTTATTATCTTCATAAATTAATTGTTTTTAAAGATATAATTATAAAATTTTATATTAAAAATTTAAAGGAAAAACAAATATATTATTATTTTTATTTAGGTATAAAAGGTTTATAATTTGGATTTAGGCCTTTGAAGCTCTTGAGTCAGCCCTCCTAGTTGACGATTTTACGAGAACGAGTAGAAATACCAATTAATGAATTAAACACCACCCAAGGACGGACCGAGAGTAAGAAACGGGGGGGGGGGGGGGCTAGAATTATTAATAATACTAATAAATATACATAAAAACATAAATATTTATGTGTTTAATCATATATAAATACATATTGATAATATTCAATTATTAAGTTTTAAATTTAAAATTTCCAAATATACATATAATATTCATCTTTCATATAAATCAATTCATAATAATAAACTATCTCTTATTTTTTAGTTTTTTATTAATTCTTATTCAATAATAGTTAAATTAATTATTATCATTATTAGTCAATTGATATTTTTTTATTAATTTTGTTCTTCTACATTGAAGAACTAGGCCTAAAATTTTACGTGTCGTTAGAATCCACAATCAAATATTTATTTATAGCCCTGGGTTTTCAATTCCTGAAATCCTCAATTCGTTTCTCGTTTAAACACCACCAATTTATGTTAATAATTTTATAAACATAATCTTGATGAGTCGATGTTTTAGATCCAAACACCGTCGAACAAAATTCACTGTGAGATACAATAAATTGTTCAATTTTATTTCATTTATGTTACTATTCTGCACGAGAGATATTATGTAATATCCGTAAAAAATTTAATTTATTGAATGACTAGATTAGCCTCAAAAGTAAAGACATTTAAGAACAATTTTGTCTTCTCAGGAAAAAAGTGGAATGGACATAAGTTTCCCTAAAAGCAAATGAATCTTATGTGCAAATGAATTTTTTTAGTTGGAAAGAAATTATGTAGAGTAAAATGCCATTAAAAGTAGAGTAGTTGGAGGGATATTTTGGTCAATGGGAATAAGACAAAAAGGCCACCCTTCTTTTAATCCCTAAAACTCTCTCCCTCTCACCAACCTCTCATTTTTCTTGCTGGACACAAGAGAAGGAGCTACTGGAATTAAGAAGAAGAGGAGGAAGGTGCTGCCACAGTAAGAAGAACAAAGAAGAAAGATATGGGATTAAGATCAATATAGTTTTAATCTAAATCTTAAAGGTATATTTGAAGGGATTCAAAATTCTAATCGTCCTTTAATCATGTATGAATGTAAGAGTTTGGAAGGCCTAATTAGGTCCTTCTTGAATGTTAAGATTAGGGTTACGCATGATTATTTCATTTTGCACCATGATTTGTATTAGAATCACTATTTCATTGATGAGCTTAATTAGAACTATGAGGTATCATGTAAATCAAGCATAGTTCATGATGGAATCAAAAAGTTATTAGACAAGAATATGATTGTTATGCTCAAAAGTTCTCTTAGATATACTAATCCCTATGCTTAGCATGTTACAAGTGTTATGATATGAAACCTATAATGGTTTGTACAAATGTCACCTTCACGTGTTGGATGAATACATGTAGTAGAGTTTGTAACGTCCTCGTAAAAAAAAAAGAAAAAGGTGTCAATAATTTTAAAGTGAAGGGCATTTTGTCTTTTGGGTAGAAAATATGAAAAAAATATAAATACGTGGAAAGGAGGAGAGCCCATCTCCTCCCTCCAACCACCTCCCGATTGCTACAGTGCTCGCGACATCCAAGCCGCCGCCTCCTTTCGACGGCTTGTTCTTCGCCTCCGGCCACCGTTTTTCGTGTGTGAGGTACCGTTGGAAAGAGCGGGAAGAGACGAACATTTTGAAATATGTTAGGAGATGATTGATCCACTATGCGCGATGCAGCAAGCTTAGAACATGAGGAAGATGAAAATTTCACCGACGACGATTCCGACAATGATTTTCCGCTCCGATTCCTACTGATCTTTCTCCTGGTGAGTTGTACATCATTCTTAGGTCGATTAGGATCATTTTGAGGGGGGTTTGAACGTGTTCTTGTTCCAAATCATTGAGGTGGCAGAAATTAGAGGTTTTTCGACGAGTTCGACGCAGGGTTTCGGCTGAGTTCACTACGACGTTATGGTAGGTGCTCACATTAGGAAGAAATGCATCAAGTTGCTATCCGTATGAAAATTATTCACAAATTACTTGTAGGTTGATTGATTTCGGGTTCCGATCGTCGGGCGAACTTTCCGATGACTCGTCCTCAATGTGTATTGGTAAGCGAATGAAAATATGCAGTAAATTTGTTTTCACATATGAAACTAATTTTTAATTAATTTTATTATGCTACTAATAAAGAAGTCGACGTTCGGCGTTCGACGGGCGTAATTCCAATTTAGAGAGCGGGTGGTTTCATTTTTATGGTAAGGATGATTGGTGGCTGAAACTATTTATAAGATTTAATGTTATAATTGATAATAATTGGTTATAGGGTCTTATTCGAATTGTTATATGCTTAAAAAATTTGGATATAATAGGTGGATGTCCGTTGAGGTTTGAGTAGGATGCTATTAGTTGTCAATGCATACTAAAAGCCCATAGTGTTGATCATTTAAAAAATTAGTTATACGAGTGCTATAATGCATTACTTATGAACTTAGATAAAAAATTTATAAATTACAACTCTAGGTACCAAGATGTTGTTAAAAAATATTATTATGAAATTATTAATGAACTTAAAGATAAATGATACCTAAAAGTTATAAATGTCTTAAATGATAAGGTTATATTCCTAAATAAAGTTTAAATGAATGTAATAGATATTTCTCTCCTTTGAGCGATTTTGGACGAAAAGTAGTTGAGAATTGAGGAATCCCATGTGAGGAAACTTACCTCAAATGATATTAATTACTTAACTCTTCGGAGCGATAATCCATTCGATGTGGGGCAGATTTTCGAGATCATTTTCTTCATGTGTAATCATACTTATTTGTGTGCTTCATATATGTGCCATCATATGAACTGTGATGTTTTATTATGAATTTGGAAGCCTATCAATTTTGATAAAAGTTTCTATTATTCTCCTGAATAAAAGATTCGGTTTTGAAATAAAATGTTTAAGCGTGATGACTTCAAGCTTCAAACCTTCATTTTGAATATGCATTCATGCATCATATGCACTTCATGTAAAAATCCGCATAAGATAGAGTGTTTTCACCTTGGAGGATTGACCAACTTTGAGTAGACCGATTGGGGTTCGGTATGCTCTGTGTCAATGGGATACGAAGAGTAGGTTCAACACCCTATATCAATTTAGTGATACGAGAGATGGAATTAGAACAATCATCCTGTGTCAATAGGATACAAGGGATGAAAAAAAGCTAATCAGCCCTGTGTCAGTGGGATACGAAGAGCAGTTCAACGTCCTGTGTCAATGGGATACGAGAGACGAAATTAGAATGACCACACTGTGTCAATGGGATATGAGGGGTGAGTTTGATTTCTCCATCGAGGAGATTGGATATCTTATATTATATATATGATTTTACCATGCATGTGCACACATGACATTCATTTTGTATGATCATTATGTGAATGAGTTCCTTTTGAAGAAGAGATGATTTTGAATATTTCTTGACAATAAATATGTTGATTTTCGCAACGATTTTAACACTTGAGATAATCGTTTTAACTCACTGAGCTTAATTCATGCTCACCATTTTTTCTATTAATGTTTACAGGAAAGGAATACATATACTGCATGTTTGTTTGAAAATGAGTATTGATTCGAAAGGGATAGTGTGTGAGATTCCGCAGCTCAATGTTGTTCTTTTGATACTTATCGTTTCTTTTTAAACTGACTACTATGATTTTATTTATCTTGACACCACCTGATTTTGGATTGTGACACATGATTTATTGCAGATATAAATTAATTGATGAGAGTCGAAGCTCCATGGTTTATGGATGAAATGATATGGGTGAGTCCTTATCATGAAATTGGATAAGGGCTTGACGGATTTTGGCAAGCATTCGATATGTTTTGTTCGTGTAATAGTTTTGAGATGAAACTCGTATGTTCATATAATTTAGAATTTTTGGGCTTGAGTCCCATATTAGTTGATAATTATAAATTGCCAGTAATACACATTAAATTTTATAAATATTGTATAAATTGCCCTATGAAGTGAAGAGTTATGGATAAATATTGTATTTGACATATGAACGAATTACGCATATGTCATGCCGAAATTTTTGAAAATTTCAAGAGTTGAAGATTTTTGGAACGTTAATTTTTGTTGAAGATTTGAATTTGAATCTAAACAAATGATTTTTCGATTTCACCCCTTGTGACGCCAAAACGAGTGGAAGGACAGTTACTTGTGTATGGATGGAAATGAAGAGAAAGGAGGTAAAAATGAGTGGAAAACTTGACTATTTTCCCCTGGGCACGACCGTGATGCCCAGAGCATGACCATGACCCTAAGAGACCACGCTCGTTCCTTTGGGCGTGGAACGGTCTCATGGCAAGGGCATGGCCATGACGCCGCATGGAACGAGCATGAGCCATAGTGAAGCCGCATCGGACCCTCTACGTGCACGGTTATCAGTCCGGTTGTGCCACGGCTTCAAGATCCAACACGGCACAACAGTGAAAGGGAAAACATGAAAATGATGTTTTGTTTAAATCGGACGATGGATCGATCGATCGGGGTTCAACCGCTCCAAAGACAAAACACCATTGTTCAAATCGGTCGTCGAGTCGATCGACCGAACTAAGGGCACAATTGTACCAGGGCTGACACGACCATGACCAATTGGAACCGAAGGGGAAAATAGACGTTCCCAAGAGGTCGGCACGATGGTGACATATTCTAGCACGATTGTGACATATTCCGACACGACCGTGACCAGTGCCAGAGCCATATGCTGATTGTTCCACACTTAGAAAATTTTGATGACCGAACGACCTTAAGTAGGATTAAAATATACAACATGTATTGAATAATTATATGTATTGATGAATATAATTAAAAGACGGGTTGATGAAAATGTTGGTGTTGTCGTACGACGGAGAACAAAAGGGGCACCAACTACGCATCGTTCCCCGGTGAAACAAGACCTCACCTAAAAGTGAGGGTAGAGTCTCCAATGGGACAAAAAGATCATGACCTTGCTAGTTAAGATCGATGATCCAATATGAACTTCTCAATTACCAAGATAAGAACCTACTTAATTAACGATGAAATACGAAAAGATGACATGATATGACTATGATTATATGATTTGAAATATAAAGATGAAGATAATGATTAAAGGGATCTTAATGAATGTTTCATTGTCATATGATATTATGAATGAAGATGATAAATGTTAAGCAAGATAGATGAAAAATATGACTTGGCATATTGTTTGATATTGATCATGCAAGCACCAAAAAGAGTACTAAAGTATGTCCTCTTGTGATGTCATGTTGTGAATGAAGATGTTAAAGTTAAGAAAAATTCATGATATGCCTTAGCATAATGTTTATGATATTATAGACTTATCCTATCTTGCCATGCTGATTATTCACATGTCATATAGTGTGCATATGTAGCTCATAATATGTATGTTCTTATGTTCATAAGAAATGCATATGTTATGACATATAGAGATCATGTTATAATATGCATGTGCCTCAACATATTCTAACGGGAGAAAATTTTTGCACTCCATGGATCCGTGCAAGTATGGACGAGGTATAGATTTGACGACGAGGGCCCCAAGACGAAGAGATTGCACATGTAACAATTGGGCCACGACTCAAGTTATCTTTTATGGTTTGTTAGTATGATGTCAAATTCTTATATGGAGTCAAGTATGTATAGCCTATATGCCTTGAGTTGTGAACTCATTTATGTATCATGAACCTTATGTTGGGTCCTTATGTTAGAGTTTATGTGCCCCATGTGCTAGTTATGTATCTTAGGATTTACTAACTTAAGAAGTCCTACTATTTTATATTATTAAATATGTCTATTGTATTATGTTTTCGCTGCGATGTTTTATGTAATTAAGACAATAAGTATTATGCAAATGTAGCATCACCTAGGGTTCAGTCTAAAAGTTGGGCTCAAATTTTGGGGGCATTACATATTATGCATCGAATGAACACACGAGAAATTTAAGGAGACATAAAATTTTATTAGATGAAAAATAAAAGAGGATTACAATGTGAGTAAATTACGCCAAATGCCCTCCAACTTTGACGTTTGCTCAGCGATACCCTCCAACTTCACTTTGTAACACGAATATCCTCCATCTTATAATTTATTTCATGAAATTCCCTTTCGATCGGGAATAACCAATTTCTCGATCATTGGGCCGACATGGCATCTAATTATTAAAAATAATATATAAAATATTAAAATAATATTAAAAATAGAAAAAGGGACACTCCCCCTTCTTCTCTCTCCGACTGTCGGCAACCAATCCTCTCCGACGACGAAGAGGTGCCAGAGGAGGAGAGGGCCACCTTCCCCGCACGCTAAGAGTGGGGGCGAGGCCCCCCTTTCTCTGCGCCGGCGCACACAGAAAAAAAGGGGGGGGGGACTCACCTCCTCTCCCCCTCTACGACCTTCGACGCTTGCCGGGGGAAGCATAAGGGGGCGAGGCCATTCCTTTTTGTTCATCGGGGGACACAGAGGAGGGCGAGGCCGACGAGGCCACCTCCCTTCAGTGCCGAAAAAATCGTCGGAGATCGAGGGGAGGGGCGATGCCCCTTCTTTTTTTACTTATTATAGTATTATTATTTAATCATGTCACATAAGAGAAAGAAAATGCTACGTCGGATGGTGCGGGGAAGAGAGAGAAAATGGAAACGTGAACGCCACATCGACGGAGCAATTGGGAGATGATTGATCGCATGTAAAAAGGGCACCGGATGAAACAAATTAAAGATAGAGGACAATCTTGTTACAAAGTGAAGTTCGAGGATATCGTTAGGAAAACGTCCAAAGTTGGAGAGTATTTGACGTAATTTATCCATTATAATTTAGATTGCTTTCTATTCTAAACGTAGAGAGCTTATAGACACTCCCTATATAAATAATAGGAATTACAAGCCTATCGGAACTCTAAATTAATTCATCAAAATTAAGACATTTATTTTGTGATAATGACATAAATCAAATCGAAATCACATACATAATACCTCATAATATTTTAGCCTGGGGTCCGCCCCCATGCCCCCGGTAGGAGATCATTCCCTTGACCCCTTAAACTCGCTTACTCGGCAACGAGACCCTGTAATACGAGGACACCTTTTACTTCAGAGCGTCTTGAGGTGCAGAAGAATTTTCAATTAGGATATAATTTAAGGTATTATTAACAATTTAAATAATTAGTAATGGTGATATATATATATATATATATGAGTCCCTGTAGAACTCCGTCTACTGCCACTCATTATTTTCTCCGACTAAGTTGATGTCTCGAGCATAGGAATATGGATATATTTAAAGGTTATTTCCTTCAATGCTCATCTTCAAGTTCCATCCTAAATTTTATTATTTTTTAATAATCATGAAATACCATTATTGTCTTACTTTCGTAGTAAAACAAAAAAAATACGCAAAAATAAAAAAGAATCAACATTTATGAATCTATTATGCTCATGATAATAGTTTTTTATTAACGTCAAAAAGGTTTTATAATTTCGTCTTAGCTTCTAACTGTTGTCACAACCTTCTAGCTAGTTAATAAAGGAATATAATTGTTAATAATGCATTGAATCTGAACCCAATTGGTCCCCCTACATAATCAGACGCTTCAGCAGAATTCCCCTACGGGGGTCTCGCTAGGGGTCTAGACCGAGACCTATCCTTGTAATCATCATTATTCCATAACAAAGAGCCGCCGCCGTTTTTCCTCTTCGTGTTCTTCTGTATTTCGTGCGATCCCTCTCTCGCCTTTTTTCGTAACAAACTGGTATCAGAGCCTTAGGGTTTGTCAACGATTCTCGATCAGCAGAGAGATGGCGTCGCACAACGTGAGCGTGGAGAAGTTCAACGGCAGAAACCGTTTCGGGTTGTGGCAGATCAAGATGCGGGCACTTTTGAAGCAACAAGGAGTCTGGGCGCCGCTCTCAAACGTGTCGAAGAACAAGCCAAAGGAGGAAGACTCGAAAGGCAAAGAAAAGGAGATCGACCTCGCAACTTTGGCGGCACAGGAGGAGAAGGCGCACTCGATGATCCTGTTGTGTCTGGCGGATGAGGTGATAATCGAGGTCGCAGATGAAGAAAAAGCGGCCGGTCTGTGGTTGAGACTCGAGAGTCTATATATGATGAAGTCTCTCACCAACAAGTTGTTGTTGAAGCAACGTCTGTTCTCTCTCCGCATGCAGGAAGGTACCCCTCTGAAGGAACATCTTGATCAGTTAAATTCTTTGTTGATGGAACTCAGAAATATCGATGTTAAGATCGAGGATGAAGATGATGCCCTAATTCTGTTAGTTTCGCTTCCTCCATCATATGAAAATTTCGTTCAGTCTATGATTATCGGGAAGGAAACTATAAGTCTGGAAGAAGTAAGATCGAGTCTCCATACTCGTGAACTTCGGCATAGGGCATCTGGAAATTCTGTAGAGACTCAGGCCGTGGGTTTGATATCAACCGCAGAGAAGGGATAGTCCTCAAATTCAAAGAAATCCAAGTCGAAGAAGAAGAAAATCACTGCGAAAGACATCTGTAATTATTGTAAGGAAGCAGGTCATTGGAAGAAGGATTGTCCGAAGAAGAAGAAGGCCCCTGTCGCTGCGGTGGCACATGAAACAGGAAATTCCGAAGATGATTTGGTTCTGGCTGCTTCTGATCAAGGATGTCTGGCGGATAGTTGGGTTCTGGATTCGGGGTGTTCCTATCATATGACTCCGAATAAAGAGTGGTTCTCAACTTATCAGAAGATTGATGGTGGAAACGTCATCATGGGCAATGATGCAGCCTGTCAGATAGTTGGGATCGGTTCTGTGCAGATCAGGACTCATGACAATCTTGTGAGGATGCTGACAGATGTCCGCCATGTTCCGCAACTGAAAAAGAATTTGATATCACTTGGAGTCCTCGACTCTAAAGGGTGTCAGATCAATGCTACTGGAGGCATCCTCACAGTCATGAAAGGTGATGCTACGGTTCTGAAGGGAGTCAGACAGAAGTCCTTGTATGTATTACAAGGCAAGACAGTCTCTGGCGTTGCTGCAGTGGCTAGTTCATTCGAATCAGAAAGGTCCAGGCTGTGGCACATGCGGCTTGGGCATATGAGTCAGAACGGGATGAATATCCTCAGCAAACGAGGTCTTCTAGGGGAGAAGAAGATATCTGAGATAAACTTCTGTAAGCACTGCGTATTCGGTAAACAGCGAAGGTCTCAGTTTGGCAAGGCAGTGCACAGGACGAAGGCGACACTTGACTACATCCACGCCGATTGTTGGGGTCCCTCTCGTGTTCCATCATTAGGAGGTGCGAGGTACTTCCTATCTGTGATTGATGACTACTCGAGGATGACTTGGGTATTCATGATGAAACACAAGAGTGAGTCCTTCAAGGCCTTCAAGCAGTGGAAGGTTCTGGTGGAAAATCAGACGTCGAAGAAAGTGAAGCGTCTTCGCACTGACAATGATTTGGAATTCTGTTCTGTTGAATTCGACCAGTTCTGCAAAGATGAAGGCATTGCCAGGCATCGCACAGTCAGGGATACTCCACATCAGAATGGAGTTGCAGAACGAATGAACAGGACACTTCTGGAGAGGGCAAGGTGCATGCTCTCTAACGCTGGCCTAAATAGGACATTCTGGGCTGAAGCTGTTAACACAACTTGCTACTTGGTGAATCGAAGTCCGGCGACTGCGATTGATCTCAAGACTCCAACTGAGGTATGGTCAGGAAATTCTGCTGATTATACTTGTGTGAAAATTTTTGGTTGTCCAGCATACTATCACGTCAGTGAAGGGAAGTTGGAGCCAAGGGCCAAAGAAGGGGTGTTCATGAGATATGGTGCATGAGTGAAGGGCTACAGAATCTGGTCTCCTTCAAAACACAAAGTCATCCACAGCAGAAGCGTGACCTTTGATGAAGCATCAATGCTTCAGTTGAAGGTGGAGGCTGAAGAGAGTGTCAGTAAACAGGTGGATGTTGAAATCACTCCAACTGAGGATGTTGCTGAAGGATCACATCAAGAAGCAGAACCAGAAGGTGAAGAATCTGATGAGCAACCTGAAGATGAGTCAATTGCTGCTAGACGTCCTCGCAGAGAAGTGGGTCCTCCTAAGCGATATGGTTTCGAGGACATGGTTGCTTATGCACTACAGGTAGCTGAAGAGGTGGATTCCCTGGAGCCGTCCTCTTATAGGAATGCCATCACATGTGCCGAATCTGGACAGTGGATCGCTGCTATGGGTGAGGAGATGGAATCTCTTCACAAGAATCAGACGTGGGAGCTGGTCAAGTTGCCTAAAGGCAGGAAGGTTGTTGGCTGTAAATGGATCTTCAAGAAGAAAGCAGGAATTTCAGGAGTTGAAGGCACGAGATACAAAGCACGATTGGTTGCTAAATGTTATAGTCAGAAAGAAGGTGTGGACTACAATGAGATATTCTCACATGTTGTCAGACATACTTCTATCAGGGTGCTACTTGCTCTTGTAGCACATCAGAATCTAGAGCTCGAGCAACTAGATGTGAAGACTGCTTTCCTACATGGAGAACTTGAAGAAGATATTCTTATGAGCCAACCAGAGGGATTCTCCATTCCTGAAAAGGAGAATCAAGTTTGCAGTATGAAGAAATCTCTGTATGGCTTGAAGCAGTCTCCCAGACAATGGTACAAGAGGTTCGACAGCTTCATGATCAGTAAGGGATTCAGTCGAAGTTCCTATGATTGCTGTGTATACCACAAGAAGGTGAAGGACGGCTCCACCATCTATCTGCTCTTGTATGTTGATGATATGCTTATTGCTGCCAGAGACATGGCAGACATTCAAAATCTGAAGAAGCTCCTCAATGCAGAATTCGACATGAAAGATCTTGGTGCAGCACAGAAGATTCTGGGGATGGAAATTCTAAGGGATCGCGCACAGGGTAAATTCTTCTTATCTCAGAAAAGTTATATTGAGAAGATTTTATCCAGGTTTGGAATGTCTGGAGCGAAGCCTTTGAATACTCCATCAGCTGCAAATGTTCATCTTTCTGTTGCCTTCGCACCAAAGTCAGATGCAGAAAAGGAGTACATGTCTCGGGTTCCATATGCTAGTGCAGTTGGAAGTTTGATGTATGCCATGGTTTGTACAAGACCAGACATTGCTCATGTAGTCAGTGTTGTCAGCAGGTTCATGAGCGATCCAGGAAAGGAGCACTGGCAAGCAGTGAAGCGAATTTTTCGGTATCTGAGAGGAACATCTGATATTGGCCTCATCTACAAAAGTGATAAAGAGTGTTTGGTTGCAGGGTACTCAGATTCAGATTATGCTGAAGATGTTGATGGAAGACGATCTATGACAGGCTATGCCTTCACTTTGGGCAATTCAGTTATTAGTTGGAAGGCTACACTTCAACCATCAGTTACATTGTCCACTACAGAGGCTGAATACATGGCACTGACGGAAGCTGCCAAGGAAGGCATCTGGTTAAAAGGCTTAGTTGGAGATCTCGGATTACATCAGGAGCAGGCTATAGTGCACTGTGACAGTCTGAGTGCAATATGTTTAGTCAAGGATCAAGTACATCATGAAAGAACCAAACACATTGATGTCAGATATCACTTCATCCGCACTGAGAAGAGGATCAAGGTGAAGAAGATTGACACTGAAGATAATCCAACTGATATGTTCACCAAATCTGTTCCTTATGGCAAGTTTCAACATTGTTTGGACTTGCTTAACATAAATACTTGGTAATAGCTTTAAGATGGGACTGGCGGCGGCATGGCGTGCTTTTGTGCTCTGAAGATGATTCAAGTCAAGGTGGAGATTTGTTAATAATGCATTGAATCTAAACCCAATTGGTCCCCCTACATAGTCAGGCGCTTCAGCAGAATTCCCCTACATAGTCCGAAATTTTTTTAGGAGTATTCTGTTTGTGATTCGGATTTGATTTATTTCCTTATCACGAGATAAGTGTCCTATTTTCAGGGAATTTATTTAGAGTCTCAGTCCGTATGTAATTCCTATCATCTGTCAAAGGGAGTGTCTATATAAACTCCCTAGGGGTCTAGACCGAGACCTATCCTTGTAATCATCATTATTCCATAACAAAGAGCCACCGCCGTTTTTCCTCTTCGTGTTCTTCTGTATTTCGTGCGATCCCTCTCTCGCCTTTTTTCGTAACAATAATTTATGTTGAGGACACCTTAAATTTTAACCCAATTATTAATCCTATCCGGTCACAATTATAAAATTTTAAAAGAGAAAAATGGTTAGGAATTTTTATTTTTTTCACATATTTTCTCTCCATTTGTTCTATTTTGTTTTAACTTTAAATTGAGGTGTAATTCTTTCCTTTTATTTTATTCTTTTTTCTCCTCGTATTTTTTTTCCTTCCCCTTAACGAGCCTTCGTCAAACAGTTTGTTAATAAAATATCTATCAGTGTTAAATTTTCAACCTTCACTTGAAGTCATCACATAAATTATCAACAATTGTAAACATTTGTTCATCAAGAATATAATAATCTTTATATTTATAAGATAATAATATTTATATTTACATATCATTAATAGTTGGAGCATAATTACACTATAATATAGTTAAAATAAAAGAGTGAACATATTACGTAACACCCCAAAATCCAGAGTCCTATTTTGGAGAATTAATTCAAAGTCTTAGTCGGTCGTAATTCCTATAAAAAAGAGTGCCTATATAAACTCCATGACAGCTGAGTTATTTCGTATCCTTATAATCATCATTATTTTATAACAAAGAAAGCCGCCGCCGTTCGAAGACGTAACCCGATTTAGGGTGAAACTTGTAAATCTCTGTGTTCGTATGTGTTCATGCAGTTTCTCTCTCATTTCATGCAATTTATTATTATTATTATTATTATTATTATTATTATTATTATTATTATTATTATTATTATTATTATTATTATTATTATTATTATTATTATTATTATTATTATTATTATTATTATTATTATTATTATTATTATTATTATTATTATTATTATTATTACATGACGAGGTCGTTTTTGGATTACATTGTTGCATTTGATGTTAATTAATCTCCCCAATATCGTGGCAAATTTGCTACCACACGATGACCAACCTCGAATATAAGTAGCCTTCCGAGAACTCGAGTGGAAGTGTTTTCTCTATTTTTCCTAATTAATTAAGCCCGAAATCTAGTAGGAATTAGAGTTCAATCCTTCAATAAATACGCATCCCATGCAATTAGAGTTCTTTACGTATGCAATTTGCTCGCACGTTCTTCTTCGCTCTTCCATGGCGGCATCCCTCTCGTGGCGGTCTTCTCTTCTGATCTCTTCTTTACTCTTCCTCTTCCTCTGCCTCGCCTACGACCACCAGCACCACCACCAGCACCACCACGACCGGCAGCAGCAGCTGAAGCAGCTTCCTCGTGGCCGATGCACTTTGTTAACAGGCAGACCTCAGTGGAACAGACAGCTCCGGTGGCGGCCGCCGACGTTGACGTACGCGCTCTCGCCGTATCACACGTATGACCGCCTTGGTCGGAACGAGATCCTCGGGGTGTTCCGGAGCGCCCTCGGGCGGTGGGAAGAGGCGACGCCGTTGAGGTTCCGAGAGAGCGCAAATTTCTCGACGGCCGACATCAAGGTCGGATTCTACAAGGGCAAGCACGGGCATCCCGGCACATTCGACCTACCCCCGTGGAACTTGGCGTACGCCTTCCCCATGTCATTTTTGTCCGGAACATACGTGAACGTTAACGCGGCCGAGCATTGGACTACGAACATGACGACGGACAGGAACCCGCGCGCGCTGGACTTGGAGACGGTGTTCGTGCACGAGCTCGGGCACGTCTTGGGGCTCGGCCACACGTCGACGGAGAGCTCGGTGATGTACCCGTTCATGGGCTGGAGGACGAGGAGGGTGGAGCTCGACAGGGTTGACATGGCGGGGGTGCACGAGCTCTTCGGCCCTCGGTCTCATGGAAGAAGGCGACATTAATTCATCTGGAAACATTCGATACATCACATCGTTTCATTATTTTTTTTATCTTAAAGAATAAAATGTTACCTTATTTAATTATTTAAGAATCCATAATCAAATATTTATTTATAGCCTTGGGTTTTCAATTCATGAAATCCTCAATTCGTTTTGTCGTTTAAACACCAGTTTATGTTAATAATTTTATAAACATAATCTTGATAAGTCGATGTTTTAGAGCCAACCACCGTCGAACAAAATTCACTGTCAGATATAATAAATCGGCCAATTTTGCTTCATTTAAATAATTAGTAATGGTTATATATATATATATATATATATATAGGTTATTTTCCTTCAACGGCTCATCTTCAAGTTCCATCCTCAATTTTATTATTTTTTAATAATTGTGAAACTATTATTGTTCTTACTTTCGTAGTAAAATAAAAAATAACATTTTTAAAACTATTATTTTATGTAATACTATGCTCATGATAATAGTTTTTATTTACGTCAAAAAGTTTTTATAATTGTCTTAGCCTCTAATTGTTGTCACAACCTTCCTAGCTAGTTAATAAAGGAATATAATTTATGTTGAGAACACCTTAAATTTTAATCCAATTATAAATCCTATCCGATCCCAATTATAATTTTTTTAAAAAAAGAATGACAGGAATCTTCATTTTTTTTCTCCTCTTTCATTTATTCTATTTTGTTTCTAATTTTTTTCTTCTTTTTCCTCATTTTCTTTTCTCCTCCTTAGCGAGCCTTTGCCCAAACTTACTATTAATAAAATCTCTATCAGGGTTAAATTTTCAACCTTCACTTGATGTCGTCACGTAAATTGTCAACAATTATAAACATTTATTCATCAAGAAGATAATAATATTTATATATATTATGTTAGGATTTATGTACGAGAAATATTATGCATCACAAAAAAATTTGAGAAATTTAAAGCGACGTAAAATTTTATTAGATGGAAGAAATAGAAGAGGATTAGAAATACTTTTTATGTTTTGACTCTTAGGAAGTTTATATAGGCACGATCTTTTAACAGGAATTATAGATCGATTGGCACTATGAATTAATCTCTCAAAATATGATACTTATCTTGTAATAAAAAGATAAATTAATTTTGAATCACAAAATATCTCATAAATTTTTCGTCCAAGAGGTTCCAGCATCCACCGTAGTGGGGGCGTCTTTTTATTTCGAAATATCTTAAAGTCAAGATGGATTTTTAGTTAGGATAAAATTGAAGACATTATTAACTTATTATTAACCGTTGGAACATAAATATACTATAATATAGTTAAAATAAAAGAGTGAAAATATTATGTTGGGTACCACAACGTAACTATGTATGTATGTGCGCCCGTCGTCTGCATAAAACAATGAGATGACTGATGAGTGCATAGTGAGCATCAATAATAGTGCGTAAACAATCACTACAATTTAACGTTGACGATCTTGCAACACTAGGTACATCGTATCATTTACATTATGCTTGGATTGAGGTGAATGAAGGGCAAAGAGGGGGAGGGTAAGGGAAAAAAAAATTTCCCCTTATTAGAATAAAATTTTAAAAGAGGAGAATCGACGAAAAAATTCATATTTTTCTTCTCCATTTCTATACAAGAAATATGAAAATTACAGACGACGCTCGAAACCATCTGTAATTTCCTCGTAAAACATCGGAAACGTCATTTCCTACAGTTTTTTCGACGGAATCGGAACGTCTGAAAAATGGTCGTCACAAATCAATTTCCGACGATTGAGAAAGAAACGCCGAAAATTTCGACGGATTGAGAAAGAAACGCCGATATTTGCGGCGGTTGATAAAACCGTCGAAAATTCGGTGGTCGACGAAACCGTTGAAAACTTCGGCGGTCGTGACCGCCGAAGTTTTCGACGGTTTCGTGGTCCGGCGACCGCCGAAGTTTCGGCAGTCAAAACCATCGCAAAGAATTTTTATAAATATAAAAATGTTAGCCGTGGCCGAGGCCGGTTCCGGCAGTTGGGAGACGGATCCGGTCGCCAGGCGGCCGATCCGGCCGCCAGCAACGAGATCTGACTGCTTGGCGGTCTAGGCTGGAGAGAAAGAGAAAGAGAGAGAGAGTGTCGCCGACGGGAGACGATCGACGTTTGATGTCCGATCAGAGGCTCGTCGGCCGGGAGAATAGAGGTGTTCACGGGTCGAGTTTGACCCGACCCGTGAACAAACCTTGGCCGGGTAGGGTCGGGTTAGGTTCCATCTTATTTTGGCTGTGACCCGACCCGACCCGACCCGGGCCGGACCGTCGGATTACCCGACCACTCTTTTTCTTTTTTTTTTAATTTTTTGTTTATTTTTTAATATAAAAAGTATTTATTATTTTATTTTTAAAACAAAATAAATATTTTTAAATACCAAAAATATTATTCTAAATATCTATATACTTTTCTACATTTAAAATAATGTATTTTCATATTTTTTAGATTTTAAATGATATAAAACTATACATTTAACTAAAAAATAAATAAATAAATAAATAAATAAAAGTGAGTCATCGAGTCGGGTCGGATCAACCCGAGCCCGACCCGACCCAAAAGGGTTCGGGTCGGGTTGGATTTCCGGGTTACCCCTACGGGAGAAGGAGAAGGAGAGGGAGAGGGAGAGGGAGAGGGAGAGAGAGAGAGGAGAGAGGAGGAAGGAAATAAGGGGTATTATATATATATATATATATATATATATATATATATATATATATATATATATATATATGTTGAAAGATGAGAAAATGGGACAACAAAAAAAAGCGAGATAACAAAATTTTAATTACCAGCTGTCCTGGCCGTCGGAAAAGTATATATTAATTATTTTTAAAGTTAACGACGATTGTGACCGTAAAAAATTATTTAATTGTAAAATTAAAATACTATATTTAGTTATATATAATATTTATTTTACCGACGGTTTAAACTATCGCAAATTATATTAATAAAATACTCCTCATATTATATTATTATATATTTACCGACGATTATGATCGTCAAAAATTGCGACGGAGTTTGCAACGGATGGATATCCGTCGAAAATATCGACGTTCCTAATCGTCGAAAAATAAAATAATAATATAATAAATTACATAATTTATTATTTTCATTTCCAAAGGTTGTAATCGTCGAAAAATCCGTTGGAAATTGCGACGCTCATAATCGTCGAAAATAAAATAATAATATAACAAATCACATAATTTATTATTTTTATTTCCGACGGTCGCAACTGTCGAAAAATCCGACGAAAATTACGACGGATGGATATCCGTCGGAAATTGCGACGGATGGATATTCGTCGGAAATAGTGACGTTCCTAATCGTCAAAAAATAAAATAATAATATAACATATTACATAATTTATTACTTTCATTTCCAACGTTTGTAACCGTCGAAAAAATCGTCGGAAATATTTCCGTCGCAAATTGCCCGTCGGAAAATGGCAATTTTCTTGTATTGTTCCTCTCCTTTTGTGCTATTTTATTTCAACCCTAAATTGAAGTGTAAAAATTTGATTCACTTCCCTCTCATTCTCTTACCCCACGTTCTCTTCCCTTCCCCTTAACGAGTGTTCATCGAAACATAGTCTTAAGGGAGGATCTTCTATGCTTTTAAACTATTGTGTACAAGAATATGAATACGAAAATTTAGTCTCATAAATGTCGGCCTAGTGGAATACTAAAAATACAAACATATAAAATAAATTGCATCTTGAATCTCAAAAGAAAAAAGTTAACATGATCATACAAAATAACATTCCGAAAAAAAAAAGAGAAATATCGAATAAAAATCTGTGAAAGCGATCATCGGCATCTCAATAAACATTTTTTCTATCCATGCGCCTCATCTATTCTCTTTCTCCGGTGTTGCCACCTTCTGATCGAGCTCCGGAAGGGATGTGTGCTTGTGAGCAGAAGGTTTGATCCAAGTCAACCTTCCGCTCCATAGTTTCTCTGTAATCAAGAGTGAATATTCTCAAATTACTGCTTCGTAAAATTAGATTATATTTGATAAATGATATGGAAGCTCAAGATCCCCTCAAGATTTAAGTTTTTTCATGGAAGCTGACCCACAACATATTACCAACTCTGCATATGCTTATAAACTTTCACTTATCTATTAATTCATGATGTCCTTTATGTGGCTCTGCTATTAAGACAAATATTCATCTCTTTTTTTAATGTAATATTGACTTTCGATTTTGGAACCACTTCCAATATTACATCAACTATTCTTTCAAATTCAATCATCAATGGAGGCTTGGACAGTGGGTTCTGGAAGGTCAGGACTTCTGGACTCAAGGTCTCGTTTCCAATTTTAAATTTTGTATGACTTAATCTTATGGAGGATCTGAAGATTATGGAATGATGTCTATTTTTCTTCTCGCCAGACAACCGTTGGGGAGGCATGGTCGCGGATTCTAACCCTCTATCATAAACTTATTTCTCACCCAAACTCTGAGGGGCCTTTCCCATTGAATCATACTTTGCTTCAATGGGAGCCTCCATCCGCGTTCTGCTTCAAACTGAACGCAGACGGCTCCTTTCTGAGCTCAGGGGTGGGGAGAACAGGTTATATGGTCAGAAACTCATCCTCCTTTTTTGTTTGTGCAGGCATGTTGCCGGCACAATTTGTTTGTGCTGGCAGCATAACTTCGGGCAATTAGATGTGGATTTCTTCATTGCATTTGACGAAACATCCTAGATCTCATGGTTGAGACTATCATCAACAACAATGGGTTATGTCCCTTGCAACTAATGAATATGTTTAGGGACATTAAAGCTGCTATAGGTAGTTTACTTTAAATGTACTCACATGAGCCGAAGAGTGATTACCTAGCTAATCTTGATCGTAGATCGCAATGCGATCTTTTTTAGGACAACCCATCCCCTGGGATCATCAGTATCTTATATCCGGATGACATGGTACATAATAGTTAATCAATTGTCCTTAAAAAAAAGATTATATTTGATAGATAATATAAAGGAAAACTAAAAATTAAACATAGTATAATGTGCATTATATTATAAGAATTAATCATGCATGTGCATATATTATTATATATGTCCTACTTCTTCAACTCAATCCAGTCGGCACTGCCACAAGCATCCCAGCCCAAATCATCGAAGAAACTCGCGGGTTGCAGTCTGTGGTTGGACGTGCAGGAACGAGTAGACAAGACCCCGTAAGCGCGCTTCCGCTTCCTCTTGCACACGTACACCCTCTCTACTTCATCCCCTTGGCCTGAGGCGGCGCCGCCGCCCCGCTGGTTCACGAATTGGCAACTCGTTTTGCTGCAGAACAGCAGCGCCCTGTGCTGATGATGATCATCTCCTCTTGTGCTCTGCAACTCAGTCCAATGGCTCACTGACTCGTCGAGCTCGTAAATGTGAATAGATCTTTCCGGGAATTTGGCGTAGACCATCAGAAGTTTGCCGTCCATCTCCCCCAGATTGAGCACATCGCAGCTGTACTCGTGCTGCTCCCGGATGTACGCCGGCTGGCTGATAACTTTGGTAGGAGTTTTGCGTTTGAAGACGTCGAAGACTCCCAACTTCCCGTCAATATCCAAGACGCAGACGCGGCCCTTAAAGAAGAAGGGCTTCGATTTCAAAGCTGTGAATCTTTTGTCTCCGTCTTCTATGTGTATATTTTTCGTCCAGTATTTGTCTCCTGGTCGACAGTGGAAAAAGCAGGTGCCGCCCCTATGAAACGGGAACATGGCGACCACGACGCAATCAGTCGAAGTCGGAGGCGCGGAGAAGCAGAACCTGAACCTGTCGATCAGGCTCAATCCGGGGAGCTCAATGACCTGCCTCGTTAAGGGGTTGAAGAGCAAGATGGCGCGCGGCGGGAAGTCGTAGGCCACGAGCAGCAGCCAGCCGTGGTCCGAGCAGGTGATGAAGACGTCGGCCGGCAGCAGGTCCGACGTGTCCATGAGGAAGTAGTGCTCCTCGCGGAGGGGATCGGACAGGGAGCACCTCTTGTTGCCGTCCAAGAGCCTGAGCAAGCAGGGGTATCCGTAGGAGGCGGGACGCGATTCCATGCTCCCCGCAATTATTGCAGGTCTCCACTGCTTGCACACTCGGGATGACTGGATGCGGTCGCCGATGCTCATGAGGCCTGCGACGATCTGTAAAACATCGTGGGGCATGTCGGACCAGTTACTAGCACTTCCTTCTTCTTCTTCTTCTTCTTCTTCTTCTTCTTCTTCTTCTTCTTCGTTCTCGAGCTCATGGAATAACTTGTTCCGTTTGCTTGAAGGTTCGCCAACTTCATCTCGTGGATCGACGTCCTCACGGTTCCGTTGAGCCATGAGATGCACAGATCAGAGAGGGTGTTGGACGACGTCGCCGGACGTGGTCGGTCGATGTTTGGATATTACGTGCACCTCTACTTTATTTGTAGTTTATGATTGGATGAAAAAAAAAATCGAAGTGTCTGTAGGATGAACCAAGTCAACTCCTACTGTATAAAGGAATATTATATATATAACCAAGGAACCGAATTAAAGAGGGAGAGAGGGATCGATCAATCCAAATATATAGGTTTTGTAATTTTGTTGACGCACTGTAATTAATTACTTGCCTACGTGATTTATTTGCGAATCAGTTGACACACAAATACACCATTAAAAGTTCGAATATAACTTCTTTTCCTACAGAGGAGAGAACGAGTAGAACTAATTCATGAACCGCCATCTTGGCTTTTAGTACTAGAACTAAAACTAAGAATTAGTTTGATTGTTAAGCAAATAAAAATAAAGGAGCTAATTTTCCGAGAACGAGTTGAGTTAAACTAATGAAACACCAAGATCGAAATCGAGTACGAATGAAACGCCACCTTTATATGTAATCTCGAAATCAGTGCAATGTCCTCCTCCTCCCTCGCCCATGGCTGCTGCAGCTCCTTCTCCTTGGTTGCTCTCTTCTCTTTCAATCTCTCTTCTACTCTTCTTCTGCCTCTTCTTCTCCGCCTCCGGCCGCCAGCTGACTGAGCGCTACGACGATGACCACCACCACCAGATCTCGCCGGTTAGTCGTGGCCAATATGTTTTCATAGCGAAGGCACCTCAATGGAACAGAAAGCTGGGGCCTAGTCCGCGGATCCTCACGTACGCACTCTCACCGGATCAGTCCTATGGCCGTCTCGGCCGGCAAGAGATCATCGCGGCGTTTCGAGCGGCCGCTGGGCGGTGGGAGGCAGTGATCCCCCTGAGGTTCCTGGAGACGCCGGATTTCTGGAAGGCGGACATCAAGGTCGGATTCTTCGAGGGCGAGCCCGGGGGACGGTTGGCGTACGCCTATCCCTTGACGGAGTGGCAGGGGACGTACTTGAACATTGACGCCATGGAGCACTGGACGACGGACCTCGAGAAGGACGCGGACAGGGAGGCGATGGACTTGGAGACGGTGTTGGTGCATGAGCTCGGCCATATCTTGGGGCTCGGCCACACGACGACGAAGAGCTCTGTGATGTACCCGACATTTTCGCCCAGGGAGAGGAAGGTTGAGCTGGACGAGGGGGACGTCCAGGGGGTGCAGGAGCTCTTCAGGTTGAAGCCCTCGATCTCATGGAAGACGGCGACCATGTACGAGGCGAAGGTCAACTGTCACAAATTCCAACGCTGCGGATTCTTTTGGTGCATAATGGCGGCCGTGTCGCTTTTCTTTATGGCGCTATCCTTGCATATCTTCTGGTGCATTGAAATAAATTGTTCTAAACATGTCTCTTGCATGGGCATGCAAGTGGTTTAATAGGAAATTTTTGCTAGATTCTAGGTGATGCTTTTCTCACTCGTGTATATATTGCTAGATTCAAGGATGAAATCTTGGATTTCTTGTAATGAAAATTTTAATTCAGATCCATGTTTCCTTGCAGTGAGTATATGTTAAGTATGTTTTTTTTCCACTGAAACCCCAAATTAGTGCAATGGATAAAAGTTCCTTGTGGTCTCCTAATTTTAATGATGTGGTGGACTAATGCACCGACACTGTTATGTTGTTGTTTATGATCTATTTTCTCAAACTTCACATAATTCTAGTTTTTTATTTTTTATTTTTTTGAAAGACTAATACTGCATCAATGTGAGCGAAAGATAAAGCATGAACATACCCATATATTTTAAGCTACTAACAATTTCAAAATTTTAACTCATCAGAGAAAGCATCAAGTTACTTCTAGATTGCTAAGACCTCTCTTTACCTCTAGGATAATTTTGGTGGAACCCAAATTAATTATATCTATCACTGAAAGAATTTCTTTTAATAAAATCTCTATTAGGGTTAAATTTTCGACCTTCACGTAATTGATCCGCCGCCAGGCAGCCAGATCTGCCCCCCTGGCGGAGGCTACGGCCGGCCAAATCGGGTCGCGACCGGACAGATCTGAGAGAGAGAGATAGAGAGGGGGGTCGACGGCAAGAGAGAGAGAGGGAGGGTCGCCGGCGATGGACGAGAGAGAGAGAGGGGTCGCCGGGGGTCGTCCTTTGATCGTCGTCCGGGAGAGAGTGAAGATCGAACAAAATTGAAGGAAAATAGAATGAAGAACGCGAATAAATAGAAGGAAAAACAGAGTGGAGAGCGGGAAAAGAAAAAAAAGGCGGGTTATTTTTTAATTATCGACGGTTTTGGTCGTCAAAAAATATAATAATAAAATAATGTTTTTATGTTACTGACGATTCAAACCGTCAAAACTTTCGACGGTCTGAACTGTCGATAATAATAATAATAAAATATTAATTATACCATATATTCTAATATATAATATTATAATATTTGATTATTTTTTACATTACCGACGGTCTGGACTGTCGAAACTTCCGACGGGCCAGACCGTCGGAACGTGTTACTGATAGGTTAGACCGTCGGAATTTGTGACGGATAGTGAGCCGTGGAAAATTCTGACGTTCCAAATCGTTAGAAAATAAAATAATAATATAATAAATGTCATAATTTATTTTTTACATTTTTTATGTTTAGGACCGTCGGAAATGTCGACGGATTTCTATCCTTCTCAAATTTCGTCGCAATTTACGACGGATTTTATGCCGTCGAAAATTGTCCGTCGGAAAATCTCACTTTTCTTGTAGTGCTTGATATCGTTACATAAATTAGCAACAATTATAAACGTTTATTCGTCAAGAAGAAAATAAAAAAAACTTTTATTCTTTTTAAACTATTGTATAAAAATATAGGAATACGAAATTTATTGTCTCTGGGAGTGATCAAAATATATTTAGCCTCTCGTAAATGTCGACCTAGGGGTATACCATAAATACAAATATAAAAAAAATAAAATGCCTTCGCCTTTAATTAGAAATAGTTTATTGTAGTTTCAAGATTTGATGAAAAAAAAATCCAAGTGTCTGTAGGATGAATCAATTGATTGATCAATCCAACGGTCTGGATGCAAACGAAAAGAAAGAATACGTTTCTAATTTTTTTTTCGATAAGAATACGTTTCTAATTTTGTTGAGGCACTCTATATAATTAATTACTTGCCTACGTGATTTATTTTCAAATCATGCAGTTGACACACCGATACCCATTTTTTAATCCGAGAACGAGTGGGATTAATTCATCAATCAGTTTCCGTTATTAGTCCGACATGGAGTAGGAATTAATTTAATCATATATATTTACACCGCCGCCTATAAATACGCAGGCCTCGTGCTTCAGTCTACCTACGCAGTCGCTCTTCTTCGCCCATGGCAGCTTCTTCCTCGTTGCTCCCTCTTTCTCTCTCTCTTCTCCTCCTCCTCCTCCTGCTCTGCCTGCCCTTTCCGGCCTCCTCCGGCCGCCCGCTCACTGACCGCCGCGACGGTGTGGAACTCCCCGACCAGCAGCAGCAGCCGCCGCCGTTTCGTCGTGGCCAGTATGCGGGTGCACTTCAATGGAACATAACGGTCGGGTCGAAGCCGCGGACCCTCGCGTACGCACTCTCATGGAACACCTCCTACGGCGGCCTCGGCCGGGAAGACGTCCTCGAGGCGCTTCGGGGATCGGCCGGACGGTGGGAGGCGGTGATCCCGCTGAGGTTCCATGAGACGCCGGATTTCTGGAACGCCGACGTCAAGATCGAGTTCTACGAGGGCGAGCCCGGGGGGAGGTTGGCGTACGCCTCCCACATGGATGAGCGGTGCGGAGCGTACATTGGCATCGACGCCATGGAGCACTGGACGACGGACCTCGGGAAGGACAAGGAGAGGCGTGCGATGGACTTGGAGACGGTGCTGGTGCATGAGCTCGGCCACGTCCTGGGGCTCGGCCACACGACGACGAAGAGGGCGGTGATGTACCCGACCTATTCGTGGAGGGAGAGGAAGGTGAAGCTCCACAAGGAGGACATCCAGGGGGTGCAGGAGATGTTCAGGTCGAAGCATTCCATCATTTTTTCATGTAATACGACGTCGACCGTCGATCCGTGAGGCGACCTGTTCGCCGGTGCTTGAACAGGAAAGAGAAGAGAATTACAGATGTGATTTTGAAGTCCAAAGATACCTCTTGCATGGGGCATGCATGTGGTCTAATGTCTAAGGATGCAAATTTGGTGTTTCTATATGTTTATCTGCATTAGAAAAATGGAAACCCCCAAGTTAACGTAATGGATAGGAGTTCCTTTGTAGATTTCTCATTTTCACGATGTGGACTAATGTACATTACTATGTTAATTGCTTATTTCTTTTGTAAACTTCATGTCTTTTTTATTTTAATCTTTCTTTTGGAAAGACTAAAACTTTATATAATAGTGCAAGTGAAATGAAAAAAAAAATAGTATGACCATGCCGATATATTTTGCATTTGTTGGTGCTACCAACATAAAAGTTTAAGCAGCTAAAAACACATCGCCATTATATCTTGACAAATTTGGTGTAACACAACCAATCACATGGACCACTGAAAAAAAAAATTCTCTGATAAAAGTTCCATCAGGATTTATTTTTCTATTTTGCTTTATATCAAACTAACGACAACTAAATCGAACATAAATATACTAAATTTTTCTGTTATTTTTCTATTTGTTTCTTTCAAGGCAGTAAACAACAAGTAACGTTTGCCACCAAGGTGTAAATGTGCATTGCCTACATAAACAGTGAGAAGATTGCATATTGTATAATGCATAAACACGCACTATAATTTAACCTCAATGATCTTGCAACACTACAGCGTCATATATGTCATTTAAGGGAGAACCTTTTTATTTTCAACTATTACATAAAAAGAATAAGAAAATGAAAATAAAGATCTGAAAAACTCTAGAAAACTGAGAAATTGAATAAAGATCTGTAAATGAACAGGTGCATGAATCTGTGAAAGTAATAAGGGGGAGAAAAAAGGTAAATTAAAAAAAAAATATCTGATACCAGATACACCATGTTCGTTTTGAGCTTTTCTGGTCTCATCATGTTCCCGTCATTTAATGAGACTCTTCAGCCATTGACTAAACAAAACACATGAAAACGAGCTTTGATTTCCCTGCCATTTGAAACAACCCTGCACAACTATTAAAAGCTGCTGCTCCTCTCTGCTCTCCATCCATCGACCTCATCTATCCTTTGTCTCCTGTGTAACCACCTCCTGAGCTGCGGAAGGGATGTCCGAGAGGCCTACCCGTCACCAGAGGAGGGCATCACAGAGTGTGTTTATTCTCCCAGGAAACTTCTCCAGCAGCCTCGAAGCCCCTCCAATGGAAGTTGGTGAGCAGACGGCTGGATCCAAGTCTGCACAGGCAGCATCAGAGCATCATCCACCACCAGCATCTTCTCAGCGCCAAGAGCAAAAAGCTGTGGGTGCTAACAAGTGCGAGTAATGATCCTTGTCTATCTGTCTTTATGTTTTCATTGTTTTCCAGCAATAATAGCAGGTTTTCGATGGATCACTTCTCAGTAGTTTCAGTCTTACGTGGACCACCATGAACAAGTTGATGGTGGAAAAACAAATGGACTTTTCAGCATTGACTCAATAATCAATCATATCAATCAGTCTTTTACATGCTACTATCTTTATCTCTCAGTTAATATGCTCTTTAAGAATTGTGACATCTTGGTGACTCTAATTCTTGAATATCTTTATCTGGCATCAATCAAGGTCCCCCCTTTTCCCATTTCAGAAAAAAATGTTTTCAAGGTCTCTCTTTTAAGGTTCCACATATAATATATAATATAATTAAAATAAAAGAGTGAAAATATTATGTTGGACAACAAAGTATGTAAACATATATGTGCTACTTAAACAGTGAGAGGAGTGCATACATAGTGCGCATCAATAATGCATAAACAATCACTACAATTTAACCTCGATGATTTTGCAACGCTTCGTAGGTCATTTAAGCGATAAAAGTTTTTGTTCTTTTTAAACTATTGTATAAAAAAATAGGAATACAAAAATTTATGGTATCGAGTGATTTGCATCTTCTCACATGCTTCGAGTGAACATATGTTGTTTCAATAATAATAGATTTCGTCATCTACAAATATTCGAGTCTCAATCACAGATCAGTTGCATTTTTTTATTTACGGCCTCGATTATCGACTTATCCGTTAAGCACGATAGGATCATAAATTGGCATTCTTCTCCTGTGTCGTCAAATTTGTAAGGTCGATCTCTTTATCTTTGCCCTTCAAGTTTTTTCTTCTTTAATTTGTTCATTCGCAAACGGCACCCAAACTCACTACAAGAAAAACGCGAATTACCGACGGTCCGAACCAACGGTAATCAGCCCGAAAACCGTCGGTAACGCAATTACCGACGATTTTTCAGTCGGAATTGATCCGTCCGAAAAACGCTCGTCGCAAACGAATTTGCGACGGTTGAAAAAAATTCGTCGAAAATATCGACGGTTCTGGCCGTCGGAACAGAAGTCCTCGGCGGTTCGAACCGTCGATATTTCTGACGGTTACAACCGCCGGAAAAGGCCGGCGTTCCGAGCCGTCGCAACTTTTCGACGGTCCCAACTGTCGAAAATATAGACGGTTGTTGCAACCGTCGATCTTTTGACGGTCGCAACCATCGCAAATAATTTTTTAAATATAAAAAAAATTAGCGGCCGGATCCCGCCGCCTGGCGGCTGGATCCGGCCCGCCTGGCGGCCGGATCCGAACGGTCACGGCCGGATCCGGCCGACGGCAGAGAGAGAGAGATGCCGGCGCCGGATCCGGCCGACAGCAGTGCGGGAGAGAGAGAGATACGCCGGTGCGGGAGAGGGTCGCCGGCGTCCGGCGTGGGAGGGTCGCCGACGTCCAGCGCGCGGGAGAGGCCGATCTCGCGGCGTAACCGACGTCCGGCGTCCTGCTCGCGGCCGGGAGAGGGAGATAGGAGAGGAGAGAGAGAGAGGAGTGGAGGGAGGAGGGAGAGAGAAGAGGGAGGAGGGAAAATATATAAAGGAAAAAATTTGGAAAGAAAGCGGGAAAAAGGGAAAAAAAGCGCGGGATAACGAAATTTTAATTACCGACGGTTTCAGCCGTCGAAAACATAAATAATAAAAAAATTTATTTTATTTAGTTATATATAATATTTATTTTTTTATTTTACCGATGGTTTGAACCGATGGTAATATTTACCGACGGTCAAACCCATCGGTAATTGCGACAGTTTGGATATCCGTCGGAAATTGTGGCGGATTTACCGACGGTTATGACCTTCGGAAATTGCGGCGGATTTTACGACGGATGGATATCCGTCGAAAATATCGACGTTCCTAGCCGTCGAAAAATTAAATAATAATATAACCAATTATATAACTAATTTTTTTATTTCCGACGGTCAAAACCGTCGGTAATTGCGATGGTTTGGATATCCGTCGGTAATTGCGATGGATTTACCGACGATTATGACCTTCGGAAATTGCGTCGGATTTTGCGACGGATGGATATCCGTCGAAAATATCAACGTTCATAATCGTCAAAAAATTAAATAATAATATAACCAATTATATAATTAATTTTTTTATTTCCGACGGTCAAAATCGTCGGTAATTGCGACGGTTTGGATATCCGTCGGTAATTGCGACGGATTTACCGACGGTTACGACCTTCGGAAATTGCGGCGGATTTTGCGACGGATGGATATCCGTCGAAAATATCGACGTTCCTAACCGTCGAAAAATTAAATAATAATATAACCAATTATATAATTAATCTTTTTATTTCCGACGGTCAAAACCGTCGGTAATTGCGACGGTTTGGATATCCGTCGGTAATTGCGACGGATTTACCGACGGTTACGACCTTCGGAAATTGCGACGGATTTTGCGACGGATGGATATCCGTCGAAAATATCGACGTTCCTAACCGTCGAAAAATTAAATAATAATATAACCAATTATATAATTAATTTTTTTATTTCCGACGGTCAAAACCGTCGGAAAATCCGTTGAAAAAATTTAATAATAATATTAAAAATACATAATTTAATTTTTTTATTTCCGACGGTCATAACCGTCGGAAAAGTCGTCGAAAATTACGACGGATGGTTATCCGTCGAAAATATCGACATTCCTAATCGTCGAAAAATTAAATAATAATATAAATTATTTCAGACGGTCATAACCGTCGAAAAATTCGTCGAAAATAGAACCGTCGAAAAATCCGTCGCAAATAGCGACGGATTTAGAACCGTCGAAAATTATCCGTCGAAAAATCACGATTTTCTTGTAGTGACTCCTTGTTCCTTTAGAAACGTCAGTATTTTGATCTGTCATAACTCGAAATTGTTTCTGTCAATAAAATTCTCCACCTTCATATTGTGTGACATCATCTCTTGTCTGATGGAGAATCACTGACGAAGCTGGCTCCGATACTAGTTATTACTAAATGAGGGAGAGAAAAACCACACAAATATAGAAGAGATTTAAGAGGTTGATTCTAAATTGGACTATATTTTCATATGGCAGTGTTGGAGTTCTTACTATGCGAACCCGACAAGGAGAAGTAATCTGAGTTCGACATCGAATAGGGAAAGAAAAAGATAATGAAAAGCCTTTTTTTAAAAACAATACGAGAGGAAGAAGGATTGAATTGAAGTCCAAGTGCAAAACCGTGTCATCTCACGATGCTATAAAAGCATGCTGATGCATTGGGCAAAAGGCATACAGCGCGCAGCCGCACAACAGAATGAAGGCCATCTAGAGAGAAAAAAAAAAAAGAAAGAAGAAAACTTTGGGATTCATTTCGAGAACGAGTTCTTATTCATTCTTAATGAAACTTTAGGCATTACTTTTCAACAGTCTTCTCATCTATTTCTCATATTTCGATGAGATCGTTCTGACTTCTTTCCTTAATTTCGAGAGACATTTATTTTGTGACATCCAAAATTAATTCTTGAGATTATTATTATAATTCTCTGCATAGTCCATAGAAGATATTTTGTAACATACTATTATTTCATAGTGGAAGATCTGTTGTTTGCTCTCGTGATTTTTTCCTCTCATGTTGAGAGGTTTTCCACGTTAATTCTTTACGTCTTTGATCTGATTTAATTTCGCTATATTATTGTCATTATCCCATTATTATTGTGCGCATTAAAAGAGAAAAAGAAGATAATTCGTAACTATCAGTTCAGCCTTTTTTTCTCAATCGACAATGACTCTTTTTATTATGAAATATTCATAATTACAAGAATATCATTGTATCCAATTGTCATGAAGTTTATATAAGAAACTTCAATAAAAATAAGAACCTTAAAACTAATCGAGCCAAATTTATGCATATTACACCGTAATAGCAAATTTGATTTCCATATCACGAGATTAAATTACAATACAACGAACTAAATTCGAATATAAGGAGATAATTTTCCGAGAACGAGTTGAGTTAAATTAATGAAATACCAAGATCTTTAGTTTTCCGAGTGCACGTAGAATCCCGAAATCGAGTACGAATGAAACACCCTTCATTATGTATAATCCCGATACATCCTCTCTTCACTCCACCTATGCAATCTCCTCCTTCCTCGCCCATGGCTGCTGCAGCTGCTTTTCCAGGGTTGCTCTCTTCTCTTTCAATCTCTCTTCTACTCTTCTTCTGCCTCTTCTTCTCCGCCTCCGGTCGCCAGCTGACTGAGCGCTACGACGACGGCCACCGCCACCCGGTCAGTGGTGGCCAATACGTCTTCATAGCGAACGCACCTCAATGGAACAGAAAGCTGGGGCCGAGTCCGCGGACCCTCACGTACGCACTGTCACCGGATCAGTCCTACGGCCGTTTCAGCCGGCAGGAGATCATGGAGACGTTCCGAGCGGCCGCCGGGCGGTGGGAGGCGGTGATCCCCCTGAGGTTCCAGGAGACGCCGGATTTCTGGAAGGCGGACATCAAGGTCGGATTCTTCGAGGGCGAGCCCGGGGGAGGGTTGGCGTACGCCTATCCCTTGACGGAGTGGCAGGGGACGTACCTGAACATTGACGCCATGGAACACTGGACGACGGACCTCGAGAAGGACGCGGACAAGGAGGCGATGGACTTGGAGACGGTGTTGGTGCATGAGCTCGGCCATGTCTTGGGGCTCGGCCACACGACGACGAAGAGCTCTGTGATGTACCCGACATTTTCGCCGAGGGAGAGGAAGGTAGAGCTGGACGAGGGGGACGTCCAGGGGGTGCAGGAGCTCTTCAGGTTGAAGCCCTCGATCTCATGGAAGACGGCGACCGTCTACGAGGCGAAGGTGAACTGTTACAAATTCCAACGCTGCGGATTCATTTGGTGCATACTGGCGGCCGTGTCGCTTTTATGTATGGCGGTATCCTTGCATATCTTCTGGTGCATTGAAATAAATTGTTCTGGACAGCTTGAAGAGGAACACGAGAGCATAAATATGTGATTTAAGTTTAAAGATGTCTCTTGCATGGGCATGCAAGTGGTTTAATAGGAAACTTTTGCTAGATTCTAGGTGATGCTTGTATCACTCATGTATATATTGACAGGTTTAAGGATGAAATCTTGGAGTTTCTTGTAGCCAAAGCTTTAATTTAGATTCTAGGATTTTTTTCCCTCGTACCTCCCCTTACATCTACTTATGACTTGAATTTTTCTCAAACATTTACTGAACTATACCATATTTTCTACTTTGATCTTTAATTTTTCATTATTTTTTATTTTTTAGGATTATTGAATGATTAAACTTCTCTTTGCTAAAATATTCTAACATTTTAAAAGTTTAAAATAATACAAAAAAATTTAAAAAAAATCTGACTCTGTCCCTCGACAACGATCTTCTTCTCTGTTCTTCATTGAGATCAAGATCGATCTTTGTCACCTTCTTGGTGTTTGATCGGCAGCGTCGAGATGCAAAGCGGAAACGCTGGAGGATGGTGTCCTCTACCGGAGGCGGCATCAAGGGCCGCACAGAAGCGTCGGAATCCTGGACGGGAAAGAAGTTTATCTTGAGGGAAGGGTACAAGGGGGAGGGCAGTTTAGATGTGAGGACAATTTAGTAATTTAATAATTTTAAAAAATAAAAAATGATAGGAAAGTTAACAAATTTTGACAGATGGACCAAAGTGGAAAATGCGGGATAGGGGAGGTTTGAGGAAAATTCGAAGGTCATGATAGACGCAAAAAAACTTCATAGTTCATGAGAGGTTAAGGAAAAAAAAACCATAGATTCTATGCTTCATTGTAGTGATTTATATGTTATGTTTTTTTTCTACTGAAAACCCAAATTAATGCAACGGATAAAAGTTCTTTGTGGTCTCTTAATTTTCTACTAATTGATGCTTGTTTCACTCATCTATTTTTCAAACTTCACATAATTCCTTTTTTTCTTTTTACTAAAACCACATCAATGTGAGCAAAAAATAAAGCATGAATATACCCATATATTTTAAGCTACTAACAATTTCAAAAATTTAACTCATCAGACACTATAAGGATTTTTTACATTAGTGACGTCCAACAAACATCGCTTAAATTGAACTAAACGTCGTCAAAACTCGTTTGATATGTTTAACGAACGTCGACTTTAGACATCACCATAACTTAGTCATAAAAAGTATTTATGACGTATATTCATTAGACGCCGCCAAAAGTTTAAACGTCACAAAAACTTGATCTTTCATGACGTGTAACCGTCTCTAAATGTTATGCTAAAGCAACATTTAAGCGTCGCTAAAAAATCAATCGTAACCTTTAAAATTATTTCAAACGTCACGAAAGATAAATTACTAATGATGTTTAAACGTCACCAGAATTTTATTTTTATGACATTCAATAAACGTCACTAATATTATAAAATGTGTAACATTTCATAATTCCTTTAGAGGAATTGGATGAGACTTTACATAATCGAAGATAGTATTAACTGGTATTGTAAAGTCCATCTATATTTCTAAGACCTCTCTTGACCTCTAGGATAATTGGTGGAATCAAATTAATTATATCTATCACTAAAATAATTTTTTTAATAAAATCGCTGTTAGGATTAAATTTCCAGCCTTCACTTGATATCGTTACATAAATTATCAACAATTCTAAACATTTATTCGTCAAGAAGAAAATATTACTAACAGTTGGAACATAAATATACTAGATATATTTAAAATAAAAGAGTGAAAATATTATGTTGGACACCAAAAGTATGTAACTATGTATGTGCTACATAAACAATGAGAGGAGTGCATAGTGTGCGTCAACATATAATGCATAATCAATCACTACAATTTAACCTCGATGATTTTGCAACACTACGTACATCATGTCATTTAAGGGAGGAACTATTATTGTTTTTAAACTATTGTATAAAAAATAGGAATACAAAAAATTATTGTCTCTGAGAGTGATCAAAATATATTTACCTCTCATAAATGTCGACCTAGGAGGGCCGGCTCAAGACGTTGGAAGGCCTAAAACAAAATTATATAAAAAAAAATTTAAAGTTCTTGATATAAATTTATAATTATATATTAAAGGCAATTAGTTTATGAAGATAATAAATAAGAACTATCTTTTAAGTGTAGTTCTTCAATGCAAAAGAATAAAAAAGTTGTCAGTTATGAATAAGAGTAATAATAATGTTAGTGAAAAAACTAATTGAAGTAATCCTGATTTTTGAGAAAAAAATCAAATATGAAAAAAATGACATAAATTAAATTCAAAAGATAAGAAGATATTTAATTGTGATTTAGATAGTGAAGGTAAATGGTATTAAAAATGAAGATAAGATATATATTTAGTGATTTTAAATCAATAAATATTTTAGAATATAAAATCTTATTAATAACTAAATATTATTAAACTAATACTTAATACATAATTAGGAACTTCCATTTGGTGAAGGCTCAAGCAATTGCTAGAGTGACCTCACCCTTGATCCGGCCCTGCTGCCCAGGGGTATACCAAAAATACAAAAATAAAAAATAAAATGCCTTCGACTTTAATTAGAAAAAAAAGTCAACATGAACTAAAAAAATAACCCTAATTTTAAAAAATGCTATCGTAACTATGATAAATGAGACCTGAGTGATCTAATTTCAGATGGTGATGTATGGTAACTCTGATAAATGCTACTTACCTTACATTTTAATAAAACCAAAATGCCTTATCCTTGTCACTTTAATTTCCCTATTGAAAGGTCAAAGCAATAATATGACGAAAAGTAAAAATGTTATTTTCAATAAAAAGAACAAAGAGGCAACGTCGATATGGCGACCTCTTAATTTGCTTATGGGGTACAATGGGGCAGTAAATTAGTTTAAAATTTTAACTTTTTCAAAAGCAATATAATATATTTTTGGATGTTTTAATTTTTATCTAATTATCGGGAATATGTTGTAAAAGTTTCGACTTCATGTTTGGTATGATGTAATTAAAATTAATTGACATGACGTAAAGCGAAGACAAAAAATATACATGCATGATTGATTGATTGAAAACGATGAATTCTTGCCTCTATCGAGAATTCAAATTCTCGGAAGACAAAAAGTTTCGCCAGTGCTTGAACAGGAAAGAGAGGAGATGATTAAAGATGTGATTTTAATTTCCAAATTAAGATACCTCTTGCATGGGTCATGCATGCATATGTTCATACATGTCTAAGGATGCAATTTTGGAGTTCCTTTTGAAGAAAGGTTTAAAAGCCTCTAGGTATCTATATGTTATCAGCATTAGAAAATTCACATTGACCACTAAGAATATATATATATATATATCCCTAAGAAAAGCTCCATCAGGATTTATTTTTCTATTTTGCTTTTGATATCATGTTAGATTAAATTATTAAACTAACAACAATGACAACAAAAGGAACATATCTTTATATCTTTATTGCTAACAGTTGGAACATAAATATACTAAATTATTAATAAAAAGAGTAAAAAAAATTTGTTTCTTTCAAGGCAGTAAAAAAATAACGTTGGCCACCGAGGCGTAAATGTGCTTTGCCTACATAAAGGCTGTGAAATGTTCTCGTTGTTCTGTCAAACGCAGTCACGTGACCGGAACATTAAAGATATAAATGTGTTCCCGTCACGTGATTTCGGTCGGAACATTTGGCCAAATGTTTCGACCAAAAGTTTTTACCTTTGGCAAGAACATTTATTTTTTTCAATTTCACGTCATTTCAGCCGTCCTTTTTTGACTTTTTTTTCAAATTTCATTTATTTTTTAATTATTTTATAATATTTGGGTTATATAATTTAGAATATATTAATACATTATTAGAGATATTATAAAATAATTTATTAAATATTAATAATTAAAAATATAAAATAATTAGTTCTAATAATTAATAAATTTTTTAATAATTAAACTATTCAATTATTTTTTAAAAAA
The DNA here is from genome assembly GCA_030549335.1 of Pontederia crassipes. Lineage (NCBI taxonomy): Eukaryota > Viridiplantae > Streptophyta > Magnoliopsida > Commelinales > Pontederiaceae > Pontederia > Pontederia crassipes. The sequence goes on from CM060193.1 coordinate 2,413,951, forward strand.
ATATATATTATATTTGTATCTTAAAATGTATGTAAATTGTAATATTAATAATATTTAAAATATTTAATCAAAATAAATAAAAATAATATTAATAATATAACGATTTATGTAAATTATAATATTAATAAATATTCTTATTTATTATAATTTTATATCTCATAAAATAATAAATTATATTCTTAATTCTTACTTTTTATCCAAACACTCACTATAACTTATCTATCACATCAATTTTTTAAATTCTCATCATTATAACTTTTCATCCAAACACCAACCCAAACTTTTCTATCACATCAATTAGTTCTCGAAAACAAAAATTATCTTCCCGTGCCAAACGCAACCAAAGAGTGAGAAGAGTGCATAGTGCATAAAAAACCACTACAATTTAACCTCAATGGTCTGGCAACACTAAAGCGACGTGTCATTTAAGGGAGAACCTTTTTATTATCAACTATTACATAAAAAGAATAAGAATATGAAAATAAAGATCTGAAAAACCGAATGTAACAGTTTTTTCATACATATACAACTCTGGATAACTAAGAAATTGAATAAAGATCAGTAAGTGAACAGGTGCATGAATCTGTGAAAGTTTTAGGGGGAGAAAAGTAATTAATTATATATATATATATACATACATACAAGATACCATGTTCGTTTTGAGCTTTTCCGGTCTCATAGATTATGTTCCCGTCATTTAATGAGACCCTTCGGTCAATGTCTAAACAAACAAGCATTAAAACCGGCTTTGATTTTCCCTGCCATTTGAAACAACCCTGCACAACTATTAAAAGCTGCTGCTCCTCTCTGCTCTCCATCCATCGACCTCAGCTATCCTTTTTCTCCTGAGTAACCACCTCCTGAGCTGCGAAGGGATGTCCGAGAGGCCTAGCCATCACCAGAGGAGGGCATCACAGAGTGTGTTTCTTCTCCCAGAAAACTTCTCCAGCAGCCTCGAAGCCCCTCCGATGGAAGTTGGTGGGCAGAAGGCTGGATCCGAGTCTGCAAAGGCAGCATCAGAGCATCATCCTCCCGCTCCACTGGCATCTTCTCAGAGCCAAGAGCAAAAAGCTGTGGGTGCTAACAAGTGCGAGTAATGATCCTGGTCTATCTGTCTTTATGCTTTCATTATTTTCCAGCAATAGTAGCAGGTTTTCGATGGATTAGTGCTGAGTAGTTTCAGTCTTATGTGAACCACCATGAACAAGTTGGTGGTGGAAAAACAAATGGACCTTCCAGCATTGGCTCAATAATCAAACATATCAGTCAGTCTTTTTATATGCTACTATCTTATCTCTCAGTTAATTTGCTCTTTAAGAACTGTGACATCTTGGTCTAATTCTTGAATATGTTTATCTGACATCAATCAAGGTCTCCCTTTTCCCATTTCAGAAAAAAAATTGTTTTAAGGTCTCTCTTTAAGGTTCCACATAACACTGACTCTGTGTCGACAAAGGAGAAATGAATGGCACAAATATATCTTGGTCTTTTTTTTAGAAGGGAAAGGATGACCACCAACTTAGTTGACATCCATGTATATATATCATCAAGGAGAAAACATCATGTACAAGAGAAAAGCTCTCCAGTAGAGAGCAGCAGAAGTAAGACAAAAGACGCTAGTCAAAGCCCCAATCCCGAAGAAGAGAAAACATGTGATGTACAATTTTTGGGACAAGGAGTGAATGGTCTAATTCTTGAATATCTTTATCTGACATCAATCGAGGTCTCCCTTTTCCCATTTCAGAAAAAAAAAATGTTTTAAGGTCTCTCTTTAAGGTTCGACATAACTCTGACTCTGTGTCGACAAAGGAGAAATGAATGGCACAAATATACCAGCAAAAGGATAATACAAAGTAATTGAAATGGGGCATAACATTACCACATGGATTGTTAATTTGTAGCAGTGAATAATACTTATATAAGTTTCTTCCCTCCTCTGAATTTGTGCTGCAGATAATTTGCATTTTGTTTTGGTGTTCCATGAAGATCTAATATTTTACACTGCAAATATTACGCATACAGCAACACCTCCAATATTCTCTCTTTTTTTTCACTCTCTATCCCAAAGACACATACATACACACAACTTGTTATCAAACCAAAATAATTGCAACTTGGCGATGAGGATACAATATAATTAAGCAAATAAGTGCACTTCTTACATATGTTTGCCGACAAGAAAGCATCACCAGAAATAATTATTTATGAGGAGATGAGTATACAACAACAACAACAAAGCCTTATCCCACTAGGTGGGGTCGGCTACATGGATCATACGACGTCATTCCGTTCTATTAGTAACCAAGCCTTTCGGTATATTATTCACCAATAGATCTTGCTCTATTAGTTCGCCAAGTGTCCGCCTTGGCCTCCCTCTCCCTCTTTTAATCGGACTCCAGATTATTTGATCTACTCTTCTTACTGGCGCATCTAATGGTCTTCTCTGAACATGACCAAACCATCTCAAACGATTCTCTACCATTTTCTCACTAATAGGAGCCACTCCGACTCGTTCACGTATATGGTCATTCCTAATCTTATCTAATCTTGTATGACCACACATCCATCTCAACATCCTCATTTCGGCTACCCCCACTTTACGTTCATGTTGTCCCTTCATAGCCCAACATTCACTACCATATAACACTGCTGACCTTATAGCAGTACGATTATGAGGAGATGAGTATGAGTTTAAGTATTAATGAGAAGATGTCGCATTTACATGCTCCTTGAGTTTCTATGATAAGCACGATAAGAAATTGAAAGAAGAACACAAGACATACCACAGGGCATCCACATATGCCTGACAAAACATATGCTTGTGAATTGAAGTATTAATCAGAAGACGTCACATCTATATGCTCCTTGAGTTTCTACAATAAGCACGATAAGAAACTGAAAGAAGAACATGGGACATACCACGACTGCAGCATTGTGCTTCTCTTATTTCCCTTTGGTATTAATGCACAAATACTTAAGCCTCTTGACTCCTCCAAGGTTTTCTCTTTTGTCTAGGAGAATCAAACAACTTTCTCCTTTTGTCTCCATGTTCTCTGGCAACACATGCTTCCACATCACCTTCATAAAAAAATTATACTGTACCATGAAGTACATCTCAAATACCATGTATTATTTTTTATCCTTTGTCGATGCATCAATTTATCACACAGCCTCTGTGTTTCCACAAAAGAACTGAGTGGCATTTAATGCAGAAACTTTCTTTTTACATTACAGAAGAAAATAAGAATATGAAAAAAAATCTTCGAAATATCTAAATATATTTAGCCTTAAAACTAATAAATGTCGATCTGCATATAGGGGAATACTAAAGTACATATATAAGATAAAATACCAGCTCATCGAATTAAAAAAAAAGAGTTAACATGATTTACAAAATAACTGAGAAATTGAATAGAGATCTGTAAATGAACAAGTGCATGAATCTGTGAAAGTAACTGGCTCAAAAGTAATTTCAAAACAGATCAGATACCACATACCATGTTCAGTTTTGAGCTTTTCTGGTCTCATCATGTTCCCATCATTTAATGAGACACCTCGGTCAATTTCTAAACAAAGAAACAAACAAAAAAACATTAAAACCAGCTTTGATTTCTCTGCCATTTGAAACAACCCTGCACAACTATTAAAAGCTGCTCCTCCTCTCTGCTCTCCATCCATCGACCTCATCTATCCTTTTTCTCCTGTGTAACCACCTCCTGAGCTGTGGAAGGGATGTCCGAGAGGCCTACCCGTCACCAGAGGAGGGCATCACAGAGTGTGTTTATTCTCCCAGAAAACTTCTCCAGCAGCCTCAAAGCCCCTCCGATGGAAGTTGGCAAGCAGAAGGCTGGATCCAAGTCTGCACAGGCAGCATCAAAGCATCATCCTCCCACTTCATCAGCATCTTCTCAGAGCCAAGAGCAAAAATCTGTGGGTGCTAACAAGTGCGAGGAATGATCCTGGTCTATCTATTTGCATGTTTTGAACACTTCCCAATAATAGTTGCAGGTTTCCGATGGATTAATGCGGAGTAGTACTTTCATTGTCTTGTTCAAACATGGATGTTCCCGCATTGGCTCAATTGTTAATCATCCTTTTCATATACTTCTATTTACAACAACAACAACAAAGCCTTATCCCACTAGGTAGGGTCGGCTATTTTCATATACTTCTATTTAGATCTCAATAAATTTGTTCTTTGAGAACTGTGACATCTTGATCTGACATCAATCAAGGTCTCTCTTTTCCCCCTTTCAAAACAACAACAACAACAACAAAGCCTTATCCCACTAGGTGGGGTCGACTACATTAATCATACGACGCCCTTCCGCTTATTCGTTGATCCATGTTTATGAGATTCGACAAGGTTTTACGCTGGTTGTT